>CM070699.1:3110136-3855136 GCA_036346265.1 Melocanna baccifera
TTGAATAATATATTTAACTGAAAAGTACATGACACGTGCGTATCCGCATCAGTTCTTTAGATTGATTTCTTTCTGTCCTATAGTCCAAAGAAAACCGAAAATTGCACAAAAAAAATCAATTCTGAAACCCTAGTTCAATCTGTTATTTCTCGTGAGTTTTGTTAAGTTTTTGTCCATTAGAAATTTTGTTTACATGCTGATCTTTGTGCTCCTCCATGTAGCTTGATCTTTGTGTCCACATAAATCCTAGAAAATTATTGATTGAAACCCTCAATGAGCAACTAAAAAGAGTAAATTGCATTTACTTTTGAATCCTAAATTCCTTGCTGTCCGAATTGCTCTCAAGAGATCCATCTGAATTCTCTTTGGGGGAGAGTTTGTGATAGTATCCATTTCCTTCAAAACCGAGAGTTAGCTGCGGTTTGGCTTAAAAAAAATCACTACTTATGCCAAACCTTAGCTGGCCGAAAAGAAAGAATTGCTACAGTTGAGCTTCACTTATATCTTTTCATCAATTGAGACTAGCTTTTGATATTGCCGTTAGGGCTGTTCTTGAGTACTATTTACGCTTGCTGAATTATTGAATTTGTGCAAAGGAAAGACAACACTAGTTCGGCCAAACGAAAAAAAGGAGTAAGTTAAAAAAGAAGAAGAAAGTCTGAAAGTTTCCTGCGATTTGATTAAGAAACAGTGAAAATAGAAAGTATTGGCCGAAACTCTGTGGAAAAACCCTAGTTCATATTTTCAGCTTGTGAACTTATTCTCATAGAGCAATCTTGTGCCCTTACATTCATAACTATTGCAATTGGCTAGCGTCTCTTCTTGTACTTAGTGCAAAACGAGCCAGTTATTCATCTCAATTTCAGATTGCCTCTTTCTAACTCATTCTTTTGTTTGCATTAAGTCCCATTTATCATTGCGTGTGCGTTCATATACTTCACTTAAACCTATTGGATCAGCACATAGGTAAAATATTATAGCTTAGATTATTACTTAGCTTTACAACAACCTGAATTTCAGATTGCATAAGCATTAAATCCTCCAAGCTCCATTCAAACACCTTGTGTTGTGCATTGCTCTCACTCTCGAAATTTGCTAAGTATATCACCAATGCTAGTTTTTGTGGTCACGAGGTAAGATTCTGATGTTTTCAATTGCTTTTGGAACGGTAAATCTTCATTGATTCGAGATAGTGAGTTTAGTGATTTAATACACATTCATACACATACTTGCTATTCGCGATCTAATCATGGCTGCAGATGGTGATGAAGTTCTAGCGAATTTTGAAGGAAATCTTGAAGCACCCGCTACTCGTTGCCAACAACGAGCATTGAAACAACACTTTGATCGTCAGTTGGAGCTGGTGCAAGACAATTTAGGAAGGGACATCCAAGACATGGGAGTATGATTGGATGACAATTGTTGTGGTTACAGACCAAACAGAGACAGTGTGGTAGTGGAGAGTTAGGTGAGCAATATCCTCTCTGCCCCCTCATGGCTCGCGTCACGTATATTTATGTGCTCAGGAGGGGTGCCTTTATAGTTGTGCCCTTACATCCAACTATCCCTTTCAAGGGCATTCACGTCATTACACATGTCCTACTTAGAACTTATAACTTTCTAACAGACTGGCTGGGCTTAGGTAGGGGCCACCCATACAACAGGAGCCTTTCATGGTGAAGGGCTTCACAGGCTGAAGCCATGCTGCCGAGCCCTTTGGCTCCCTCCATCCCAACGGCCTGTGACGTACTTAGATGAGTGCATTCGGTAGTGCGACCCCGCTTTGTGCCGAAGATGCGGAGTCAGGGAAGCTACCGAAGTCATCCTCGCTTCGCTCCAAGGATGCGGAGTCAAGCGAGCTGCCGAAGCTGTTGCTGCTTCGTGCCGAGGACGTGGAGTGGGGGAGTCATCCCTGCTTGATGCCCGGGACAGGCTGGCTGCGTAGGCGGCCTCCGGCCTTGGAGCCATCCCTTGCGGCGCCACAGCTACCGACAGAGTCGTCTTGAAGAGCCTAAGGTGTTGTACACTTTAGGCGTGACGACTCTCATTTGGGAGTTGAGGGGGCTTCGCCCGCTTGAAGTCGTCATGCCCCGACAGCTCCGCGGGCCGGAGGTGATGTCTTAATGATTGCGCGAATCGCACCGACTGATGAGGACATCACACTTTTGGATACAAATAAGACTTCTCAACATGAAGCAATACAAGGGCCAATTACAAGAGCACGTGCACGACAACTAAATTATCAGGTGAACTCTTTCCTAGGAATGCATAACTGTTTAATGGAGAAGAGATTGCTATCTGATGCACGTAATGTTCTTTTACGTAGGAACTTAGGAGCTGATCAAGCACAAGGAGTACAAAATGAAGAGAAGCATGTGCAAGCAAAGTCCAAGAGTCACCACATCACTTTGGTGCCAGCTCAAGGAACAACTCTAGTGGGACACAACTTGGAATCCAATTCGGCCTCCAAGTCAATTCAGAGTCAGCTTGATAGGTCCGACTTCAAATGAGCATAACTTTTGCGTACAAAATCCAATTGGGGTGTGCAAGTACAGCAAAAAAAGAAGAGCTCGTCCACTTTCCAATGGATTTGGCCCCACCCCCAAATTTGTGCTGTGCGCATTGGAATCATTAAAACAAATCGACGCTGACTCAGCCTGACAGGACAAACTTTAAATGCTCATAGATTTCGCATCAAAAGTCCAAATGGAATGTGTGAGTACAGCATGGAAAGCTTATTTCGTCCTCTTTCCAACGGATCTGACCCCATCTCAAAATTCCTTTTGTGCGCGACGCAATCAACAAAACAATCTTCAGTTTTGGAAACAGAGATAGAGTCCACTATTATTTGATTACTTTCCATATGTTAAGAATATTCCATAAGCAAGGGCCTGCGTGCCCCTATAAATAGAGGCTCATTTGGCCATGTAACTGTGAGACCCGGAGTAAAAACTCCTAGACCCCCTGTGTATTACTGTACTAGTCCCAGAGATCAATGCTAGTACACACAGTTCAAACAGAAAAGATGATACATTGCCAACAACGCTTTATTACAATAGTAACTGAAGTTTTACAAAGGCCATTGCCTTACTAAGGTTCACAGAACCTCAAGCAAAAATAAACACAGCGGAAGCAAATGAAGATAAACAGTCGACCCATCAATCTGCCATAGGCAATTGACTGGGGAAACGAATCCTAGGCATCCGAGAATAATCCACCGCATCCACATTCGGCGCAGAAGTCATACTCTCCAGCTTGATCTTCTTCATTCTCTGCTTTTATATTTATAAAACAACAGGTGAGTACAAAAATGTACTCCGCAAGACTTGGGAAAAATGCATAGATGTAAGGTTTCATAAAGGAAGGCTATATGGTTTATTTGCAAAAATCAGCATTTTATTTCAAATCTACATAATTACTTTAAAAGCCATTTTGTAAACAACTTATTTTTAATAATTGAAATTGGATAAGTACTTTAGTGAAGGTTAAACTACCAACACTAATACCTCGCACCATCACACCAAATTTTCAAAACCTCGTGTTACACCCCGATCTCAACATCACGAGAGTTATACTACTCCCGAGTTTTTCTCCAATTCATTTTGTTTTGAAATCAAAACCAAAACTTCTACCATGTGAATGCATTCCTTGCTCGCCCTTTGACCGTGGGCACGGCTATTCGAATAGTTTTAACTCGCAGAGGTCGTACACTTTACCCACAAGAGATAAGTCATCCTTGCACCAACACGCTTCCTTTGGCATGAGACTCGGATAAATTATCACAAAGCTTTTCGCCTACTCCAAAGATAGTTAAATACCACCCGCTAAGGTTTCACCACAACTCGCATCGCACGAGTTGGAGCCCTCTGCGCCATGTGAGTACAAGAACGCCGTCCCTCACTATGAGTAACCAAGACACCCACGCACTCAATACACCACCGTGATATTTAAGTTATACCTTTATAGGGTAATTGGCCGGTCGTACTCCATATAGACTTGTGGTTGCACTGCTTTGCTCGGTTTGGACAAACACAAACGTCGGTCCTTAATCGACCAGGTGGCTCATTCACAAACCCAACAATTCTCGTGCTAATCGCACTCACCAAACCTTCCATTCCACCCTTGTCAACTTTTCCTTTGAAATTCATTTTTTACTTTTAAGTTATCAGTGATAACACCCATTACCACTTTTCAAACAAAGCATTTAACAATGGTAACATCCATTACCAATGTTCAAACAAATCATTCATCAAAACATTTGATAAACACGCTACTCATTTAAGTATTAATACATTGATTTGCTACGCTAAGCATTTGCTAGTATTTTAAACATTCAACCAATGTAATGATAACTCATTATTGAGTAAAAGGGGTATCCTAAGTTGACAACGGTACAAGGTAAACAATTTTCAATAGAAGGTATAACAAATTGGGTCTTTAACTAAATTTTCGAAATCAAATTATCACTTGATATAACATAAGCATGCATTAATTTAAAATAACTACCTAAACATTTTTCCAAATCATTTGAGCAAGTTGATCAAAGGAAACTTGCAAAACATGGGAGCAAAATGTTCAAAGGAGACTTGCCTTCCTGTGTCTGGTTGAAATCTTCCACAACTTGCTCTTGCAAAACCTCGGACAAATCGGTCTCTACACGTAAATCGAGCAAACCAAACAAATAAAATAAAATAAAAATTCAAAAATTGAAAGTAAACATACCAATTGAAAGATTGAAATTTTTGATAAATTTAGAAATTTGAATGGACCAATTTGGAGTTAAAATGAAAAAGATATGGCTATTTGAAATTCTCTCGATTTAATTAAATCTAGAAATTCGAAATTACCGACAAGTGGGGTCCATCGGTCGTTGAATCCATAATACAATCAGGTCTCGACAGTGGAACCCATCGACTCGGGACCCACTTGTCGCTGACTAGCGCAGAGGGGTGGTCGCCGACGGTGGGGCCTACTTGTCGTCATGGATTAAAACGGAGAAAACTCAACCTCGCCACGGAGCGGGCTCGAACGCGCCAAGGAGTGGGGAAGAGAGCGCGCTAGCCAAGTGAGCGGGAGGCACCGCCACCCCATAAGGGTAGGTAATCCTCTTAAGGATTAACAATGGGAGGCCGGCGATGCGAGCGTGGCATACACGTGGCTGCCACCGGTGCGCCACGTGTGTACGGGCAGCCGACGTGGCCGAGGCGAGTGTGTGTGGAGTGCTGGCGTGGCGGGTTTTGTGCTGACACGGCATCCCGGTGGCATCCACGCTCGTTGCCACCCGACGCAGCCTACCGACGTGGCACGCCGGCCGACGGAGGCGCCGCGGACCCGAGGGTCACCGGCATTCCGCGGCGCGGCGCGGCGCCGATGCGCAAAAGCAAGAGGAGAGACGGGGAATGCTTTGGTACCTTGCGCAGTTACCGAGGATGGTCGGATCGACGAGACGGCAAAAAAAAGGCGACGGTCGGAGAGGCTTCACGGCGGTGGAGGGGTTCCGGGGTCGCAATAACTCAGAAAAGTGGTCGCCTGAGATCGCCTGGGCACCAGCAACGTCGAGGATGCTCCAGTGAATCTCGGGAAGGCTTGAAGCGGCGGCGATTGCTCGCCGGAGTGGAAGGTGGCCGACGGAGGAAATCAAGCGCAGGAGGGCTCTCGGCTCGACAGTGGGCAATTGGAGGTGAAGAAAGCGAAAGGGAACTGAGACACAACTCGGGCGGCGGTTTTATAGAGGATGAGGCCGTAACGGCAGCGCTAAGCTCGCGGACTTGGAACCGCCGAGAATGAAGGCGACGGCGCAAATGCATAATTAGACGAAATAATGCCGTAAACGCTATGGAAGGCGCTATTTGAATGTGCATTAGTGCGGGAAATAATTGGTTAAGAAACCAAGCTTTTAAAGCTTCGCTTTTTTAACACGGCGCAGCGCGTAGACGCGGAGGAAGAAGGTGGCGGGAAGACGATCGCCGATGGGCCCCGCATGTCGCGAGAGAGGGAAGGAGAGAAGGCGACGGCGATAGCTCGGATGTACGACGCGCGCAGAGAAAGTAATCAAGGCCGAGGATGATGAGTGAAGGGTAAGTGAAAGGATGCGTTGAGATTCAATCCGCAACCGGATTTAAATCTGAGCCGATGGGGTGTACTAAGTGGCAACGGGCGGCTGCGATCTAATACGGCAATCATAAACGATCAAGATGACGACACGCGTCGGGAGGAGAAGAGAATAAAGCGACTGAAGCGGTAAGTGGGAGCGAGAGGCTGAGATTAGCGCGGGTGCGGGCGGATTGAGCGGATGGATGCCAAGTGTCGCCAATGGGAGTGAAGGCGGGATGAGAGCGAGAGGCCGAGATGGTTCGGGCGGCGCGGATGAACGGCCAGATGGGCGCCACGTGGCAATCCGGGAGGGTTTTGGATTTTAAAATGATTTTGAAAATTCCAGAAAACATTAGAAGGCTTAAAATATTCAGAAAAATACCAAATAAATTCCAAAATTCCAGAAAAATTCACATAATTCACTGATGATGTTTTAAACATATGAAAAATATTTCCAACTTATTTTGACCTTAAATTTTCTTTTCAACAGAAACTTTAAATTCTGAAAATTCTAGATAATTGGGAATAATTGATTTAAAATTATTTCTTTGAAATAAAAGCAAAAATTGGGATGTTACAAACCTACCCTCCTTAGAAGGAATCTCGACCCTAGATTCGAAAAAGCGAGAAATAGATCAGAAACTCGTCAAGATCCTCTTCTCGCTCCTGTGTTGCTTCGATTACGGGCGGTTGCTCCATTGCACTTTGCGAATTTGATAATCTTGTTTCTTGTGCGCGTCGCTTCTTCTAAAATCTTGATAGGAAATTCGGCACGTCAAATCTTCCTTTAAATCAACATCCTCAAAAGGTATCAACTCCTCCGTACTCTCAAACACTTTTTCAATCGTGATACATGAAATACATCATGTACATCCGATAATCGAGGAGGGAGTTCTAGCCGATGTTTACTTCACCTCTTCTTGCTATAACTAGAAATGGTCCAATATACCTTGGGGCAAGCTTACCATCGACTTTGAATCGACGCATCCCTTTCATAGGTGACACTTTCGATACACATGATCGCTCGCTTAAATTCCAACATTCTTCGACGATTATCGCGATAACTCTTTGTCCGGTCTCTGGCTGCTTTCAATCGGTCTCGGATTAAGCTTAACTTGATCTTCTCGCTAACTTCAAGATATCCGGTCCGAATACTTGACTCTCTCCTGCCTCGACCAATATAACGGCGTTCTACATTTTCTGCCGTACAAGGCTTCAAACGGAGACATCTTCAGACTAGATTGATAACTATTATTATATGAGAATTCCGCATAGGGCAAACTTTGATCCCAGCTGGCTTTATTGGCTAAAGCACATGCTTTCAAAGATATCTTCCAATATCCGATTTACCTGCTCTGTCGACTATCTGCTTGAGGATGATAAGCAAGATCGAAATTTAAATTGGTACCCAAAACTTCATGAAGCTTCTGCCAAAATCTTGAGGTAAATTGTGTTCCTCTATCTGACACGATCCTCTTTGGAACTCCATGCAAACACACAATTTTTGACATGTAAAGCTCTGCCAATCTATCCCCCGAATATGTAGTCTTCACTGGTATGAAATGAGCAACTTTTGTTAAACGGTCAACTATAACCCAAATTGAGTCATAACCTAACTTGGTTCTTGGTAGTCCCGTTATGAAATCCATTCCAATTTCCTCCCATTTCCATTCGTATATGCAGAGGTTGTAAAAGACCAAAGAGTCTTTGATGCTCCGCTTAACTCTTTGACATATGTCACACAAGGCTACATATTCGCAATTTCCTTTTCATACTGCTCCACCAAGAACTTTCCTTTAAATCCTGATACATTTTTGTACTTCCGTGATGAATTGAATATCCCGATTCATGAGCTTCTTTTAAGATTAAATCTTTTATTTCCTTTTTCTGTACTAGTATTCTCTTTCCAAACCAAAGAGTCCCTTCTTCATCTTCTCAAAATCCAAGCGCTTTACCTTTCTTCATATTCTCTTTAATTTCTTTAACATATTCATCCTCTCGTTGGGCTGCTTGATTTGATCTTCCAAGGTAGGGTGAACCTTCAATGCGCATGAATACCTTCGTTAACTATTTCCAAATTTAATCGTTGAAATTCTTCATGGAGGGTTAACTGCTTATCTGGAATTGACAGATTATTTATATGACTCTTTCGACTCAAAGCATCGGCTACTACATTAGCTTTTCCTGGATGATAGTGTATTCCCACATCATAATCCTTTATCAATTCGAGCCATCTTCTTTGTCTCATATTAAGGTCAGGCTGGGTGAATATATACTTTAAACTTTTATGATCTCAGATATATCTCACACCGATTACTGATTAAGTAATGCCTCCATAACTTTAGAGCATGCACAACAGCAGCTAGTTCTAAATCATGAGTGGGATAATTTTCTTCATGCGGTCTTAACTGCCTTGATGCATAAGCTACCACCCTTCCTTCTTGCATTAGTACACAACCAAGACCTTGTTTTGAAGCATCACAAAATATCTCAAAATCTTTTCGAATATCTGGTAACCGCAGAACTGGTGCTGAAGTTAACCTTTTCTTTAACTCTTGAAAACTATCCTCACAGGATTTACTCCATTCAAATTTCTTCTCCTTCTTTAACAGATGGGTTAAAGGTCTGGCAATCTTGGAAAAGCTTTCAATAAATCGACGATAGTAACCGGCTAATCCTAAAACTTCAATCTCGACATCGCCTTGGGTGGAGTCCAATTTAATACATCCTTAACTTTTCCAGATCTACGATACTCCTTCTGCTGAGATCACATGTCCCAAAACTCAATTTCTTTTAACCAAAATGCACATTTGCTAAATTTGGCATATAACTGGTGTTCACGAGTCTTTGCAACACTATCCTTAGATGACCTTCATGTTCTTTGTTATTCTTCAATAGATAAGAATGTCATCTATGAAAACAACAACAAACTTATCTAAATAATCCATAAAGACTTTATTCATCAAGTTCATGAAGTATGCCGTGCATTTGTCGACCAAAAGACATCACCGTATACTCATATAATCCATATCTTGTGGCGAAGGTCGTCTTTGGTATATCTTCGTGTCTAATCTTCAACTGATGATATCCTGGACCAAGATCAATCTTGGAAAAGACACTTGATCCTATGAGTTGGTCAAACAAATCATCGATCCGAGGTAAGGGATACTTATTCTTTATAGTGACTTCATTTAAAGCTCGATAATCAACGCACATCCGTTGACTACCATCCTTCTTCTTTACTAGAAGCACGTGGGCTCCCAAGGCGAAGAACTTGGTCCGATGAATCCTTTCTCATACAATTCTTGGATCCGCCTCTTGACTTCGCTAAATCATCTACCGACATCCGATAGGGTCTCTTTGATATTGAGCTGCACTGCACACGATTTATAACAAATTCAACTTCTCGATCCGTGGTAATCTCGCAAATCTTCAGAAAACATCGGTACTCGCGAACTATCGACACATCTTCCAAACTTTTCCCTTTTAGGTCGGTCAACATATCGTCCTTCTTTGAGTGCATAATCGCTCATGTCTTATCCGAATTCCATCGAATTGGTAAGGATAATGGCACGATTGGCACAATCTATCTCGCCCTTTATACTTGGTCAACCAATCCATACCAAGTATTATATCTAGGCCATCGAGTCTATTATAATAAGGTTCGCTAAGAACTTTACTCCGCTTATAATTATGGTTGCACTAGGGCTAACCAAATTAGTCCTCAATTCTTTTCCGTGAGATTGACTATCATAAGGTCCTTTAGCAAACAAATTTTCCAATTATTCTTTCAACAAATGCCTTTGTTACGAAAGAATGTGTAGCTCCGTAATCAAATAATATAATTGCTGCATCGAGTTCACTAGAAACTTACCTAACTACGCCCGTGCATCTTCCACGCTCTCTGCGGTAACATGGTTGATACGCCCGATTAATGTTTTGTGGAGTCTTGGGAGTTTGAGGGCTTCACGACCTTGACCATTGGTTGGAGCTCTTGCTGGTGTAGGGTCAAAATTGAAACGAACCGGGTTACCGCTGACGCTTCGTGGACGATTCTTGCCGCATAGTGTCCCATATTCTGCAATTGTAGCATTGCACTCCTGCAGCCTACATTTCTGCTTTGCCGCAGCTTGGGCTGCATTTCCAGCTTCTAGGAGCTTGAGGTAAAGGACGAGGTGCGTAAATCGTGTCCTTATATGACTATGTACCGGAGGTCGGTTGTACTGTGGTGGCGTGAATCGTGAACCGCCGCAGATCGCCGAGCTTGGAACTTCCTCTTCCGGAGTCGAAGAGTTGGCGTTGAGCATCTTCTTGCAATAAAGCTTTATTCACTAGATGCTGAAAAGTAGGGTAGTCATTGGAGACTAATTGAACCTTGAGGTTGGGGTCTATCCTCCCATGAACCTCCAAATCTTTGCATCACGCCACATCTTCCGGGGCATATCTAGATAGTGAATGAATTTGCTTAAATAAGCGGAAACGCTCAGTTTCCTCGCTGCAGATGATGGAACTCCTTCCTCTTCATTTCCATAATACTCATAGGAATATGAGCATTACTAAGGCTTCCAAAAATTCGCCCAACCAATGTTCTCGGCATCCCGTGTGCAAAGCAAAGAATTGTCCCACCAATTGGCAAAGAACTCCTTGGAGTTGATGAGCAGCGACATAACCTTCTCATGTTCAGCACATTGAGCTAGATTCAGCTTCCTTTCCACTTCCTTGATCCAATCATCCGCCTCCAACGGATCGGCAGATCCTCGCGAAGGTCTGAGGTCGGGTCCTCATGAATTCCCGAGCTTAGATCATGTGGTTGAATAGGTACTTGTTGAGCTTGATTGACTTGATTTTGGGCCAAAGCCCAAGAAGTTGAAGTTGCATGGCCATCATTTGTTCCATGTTGGGAACTTGGGTGGGCGGAGGTGGAATTGGGGCTTCATTGTTGTTGGGCGCTGGTTGTTGTTGATGTTGCTTCTCGTGTTCACCATCCAAGCTCCATCAAGAAAAGTACAGAAAAGAGGGAAAAGCATAGATGAGAGACGGACAATTTATCATCCCAAAACAACACACAAGATCAACACAACATATTGAGAAAACTCGACTTTTGAAATTCAATTAACTTTGAAAATGGCTGTACCACAAATGCACAAGGCTCTGTACAATCCATTTTATTACATCATAACATTATAAAAGCGTTCTAGTATCGATAAATAATCAAGAAGGGGTAGTCTATCTAACATCTAATTGTCTCAACGATGATACGCCTCTGCTCCTCCTCGATCCTCCTCTCGAGTCCGACGAGTGACTCGCCCACAACCACCGCAGCTTGTTCGGCGAACGCGACCGTGATCGGCTCGCCGAAAGTAGGTGATCTCGAAGGAAGCGCCGCGCCCTCGGCCGATCCGCCGATGTCGAGGTCGGGTAGCGGATCGGCGCCGCACACTCTTCCTTGCCGTGAGCCTAGTGCGAGGTCCCGAGGGTCCGACCGAGTAGCAACAGAGCCGGTGGAGTTGGTGTAGTGGTGGCAGCTCAAGACGCCCACCTCGCCTCGCAGCTGCCCTGCTCGCATGCAGATCGGCGTGGGCGGCCTCACTCGGGCACCGTGCTCGAGAGTGTCGGAGTGGTCGTAGCTCGACGCCGAAGCATCCGAGAAGTCCTATCTCCCGCCGAGCTCGCGTAAGTCGCGACGATGCTTGGGTGAATCGCACTGATGAGACAAGCGTGGTCGCCCACCACGATCCGAAGGCCTCGTGGTGGGTCTGCCCCGCTCGTAGTCGGAAAGAAGCGTATGGGCGATCGCCGAATTCCTCCTTGTGTCTCCCGCACAACTCGCTATCGCCATCTTGGCTACATCCTCGATAGCGCCCGCATAAAGGTCCGAGGGTGCTCAATCCTGCAGACGGGTCAAGCTGCCCATCCGAGCATAGATGAATACCTCCATGATCCATGAATCCATAGTCATCACTCTAGTGTTCCGCCTCTGAAAATGGGTCGTTGATTATATTTCGATGCTGCATTAATCGTCGAGAAGAGTCGCAAAGCTCCTCACTCGCCATGAGAATGGTGATCCCATGGGGTCAAGACGACGAAGAACCCGCCATCTATAAGTTTGAAAATAAGGAGAGATCAAGAAAGATTTTTAAATAATGAGAGTAGGACAAGAACAAGATACTAAGTAAGAAAAGAGTAGAAGCAAAAGAAACTTATATTTTTGTACATAAATTTTTATTAAATATAAATCCTTAAAGTTTCCCAAAACCTAGGGCTCGTCCTATACCAAGATGGCTCGATACCACTTCAGTGAGACCCGAGTAGAAACTCCTAGACCCCGTGTATTACTATACTAGTCCCGAGATCAATGCTAGTACACACAGCTCAAACAGAAAAGATGATACATTGCCAACAACGCTTTATTACAATAGTAATCAAGTTTTACAAAGGCCATTGCCTTACTAAGGTTCACGTAACCTCAAGCAAAAATAAACACAATGAAGCAAATGAAGATAAATAATGACCCATCAATCGCCACAGCAATTGACTGGGAAACGAATCCTAGGCATCCGAGAATAATCCACCGCATCCACATTCTACAGCAGTCATACTCTCCAGCTTGATCTTCTTCATTCTCTCGCTTTTATATTTATAGAACAACAGTGAGTACAAAATGTACTCCGCAAGACTTGGGAAAATGCATAGATGTAAGGTTTCATAAAGGAAGGCTATATGGTTTATTTGCAAAAATCAGCATTTTATTTCAAATCTACATAATTACTTTAAAAGCCATTTTGTAAACAACTTATTTTTAATAATTGAAATTGGATAAGTACTTTAGTGAAGGTTAAACTACCAACACTAATACCTCGCACCATCACAACCAAATTTTCAAAACCTCAGTTACACCCCGATTCAACATCACGAGTTATACTACTCCCGAGTTTTTCTCCAATTCATTTTGTTTTGAAATCAAAACCAAAACTTCTACCATGTGAATGCATTCCTTGCTCGCCCTTGACCGTGGGCACGGCTATTCGAATAGTTTTAACTCTGCAGAGGTCGTACACTTTACCCACAAGAGATAAGTCATCCTTGCAGTCAACACGCTTCCTTTGGCATGAGACTCAGATAAATTATCACAAAGCTTTTCGCCTACTCCAAAGATAGTTAAATACCACCCGCTAAGGTTTCACCACAACTCGCATCGCACGAGTTGGAGCCCTCTGCGCCATGTGAGTACAAGAACGCCGTCCCTCACTATGAGTAACCAAGACACCCGCACTCAATACACCACCGTGATATTTAAGTTATACCTTTATAGGTAATTGGCCAGTCGCACTCCATATAGACTTGTGGTTGCACTGCTTTTGCTCAGTTTGGACAAACACAAACGCCGGTCCTTAATCGACTGTGGTGGCTCATTCACAAACCCAACAATTCTCGTATAATCGCACCACCAAACCTTCCATTCCACCCTTGTCAACTTTTCCCTTTGAAATTCATTTTTTACTTTTAAGTTATCAGTGATAACACCCATTATCACTTTTCAAACAAAGCATTTAACAATGGTAACATCCATTACCAATGTTCAAACAAATCATTCATCAAAACATTTGATAAACACGCTACTCATTTAAGTATTAATACATTGATTTGCTACGCTAAGCATTTGCTAGTATTTTAAACATTCAACCAATGTAATGATAACTCATTATTGAGTAAAAGGGGTATCCTAAGTTGACAACGGTACAAGGTAAACAATTTTCAATAGAAGGTATAACAAATTGGGTCTTTAACTAAATTTTCGAAATCAAATTATCACTTGATATAACATAAGCATGCATTAATTTAAAATAACTACCTAAACATTTTTCCAAATCATTTGAGCAAGTTGATCAAAGGAAACTTGCAAAACATGGGAGCAAAATGTTCAAAGGAGACTTGCCTTCCGTGTCCGGTTGAAATCTTCCACAACTTGCTCTTGCAAAACCTCTGACAAATCGGTCTCTACACGTAAATCGAGCAAACCAAACAAATAAAATAAAATAAAAATTCAAAATTGAAAGTAAACATACCAATTGAAAGATTGAAATTTTTGATAAATTTAGAAATTTGAATGGACCAATTTGGAGTTAAAATGAAAAGATATGGCTATTTGAAATTCTCGATTTAATTAAATCTAGAAATTGAAATTACCGACAAGTGGGGTCCATCGGTCGCTGAATCCGCAATACAATCGGTCTCGACAGTGGAACCCATCGACTCGGGACCCACTTGTCGCTGACTAGCGCAGAGGGGTGGTCGCCGACGGTGGGGCCTACTTGTCGCCATGATTAAAACGGAGAAAACTCAACCTCGCCACATGAGCGGCTCGAACGCGCCGGAGGAGTGGGGAAGAGAGCGCGCTAGCCAAGTGAGCGGGAGGCACCGCCACCCCATAAGGGTAGGTAATCCTCTTAAGGATTAACAGCGGGAGGCCGGCGATGCGAGCGTGGCATACACGTGGTCGCCACCGGCGCCACGTGTGTACGGCAAACGACGTGGCCGAGGCGAGTGTTTGTGGAGGCCGGGCGTGGCGGGTTTTGTGCCGACACGGCATCCCGGTGGCATCCACGCTCGTTGCCACCCGACGCAGCCACCGACGTGGCACGCCGCCGACGGAGGCGCCGCGGACCCGAGGGTCACCGGCATTCCGGCGGGCGGCGGCGCCGGCCGATGTGCGCAAAAGCAAGAGGGAGAGACGGGGAATGCTTTGGTACCTTGCGCAGTTACCGAGGATGGTCGGATCGACGAGACGGCAAAAAAAAGGCGACGGTCGGAGAGGCTTCACGGCGGCGGAGGGGTTCCGGGGTCGCAATAACTCAGAAAAGTGGTCGCCTGAGATCGCTCGGGCACCAAAGAACGCCGAGGATGCTCCAGTGAATCTCGGGAAGGCTTGAGCGGCGCGATTGCTCGCGGAGTGGAAGGTGGCCGACGGAGGAAATCAAGCGCAGGAGGGCTCTCGGCTCGACAGTGGGCAATTGGAGGTGAAGAAAGCGAAAGGGAACTGAGACACAGCTCGGGCGGCAGGTTTTATAGAGGGATGAGGCCGGTAACGGCAGCGCGAAGCTCGCCGGACTTGGAACTGCCCGGAGAATGAAGGCGACGGCGCACAGTGCATAATTAGACGAAATAATGCCGTAAATCATATGGAAGGCGCTATTTGAATGTGCATTAGTGCGGGAAATAATTGGTTAAGAAACCAAGCTTTTAAAGCTTCGCTTTTTCTTACACGGCGGCAGCGTAGACGCGGGAGGAAGAAGGTGGCGGGGAAGACGACTGGCCGATGGGCCCCGCATGTCAGTGAGAGAGGGAAGGAGAGAAGGCGACGGCGATAGCTCGGATGTACGACGCGCGGCAGAGGAAAGTAATCAAGGCCGTAGGATGATGAGTGAAGGGGTAAGTGAAAGGATGCGGTTGAGATTCAATCCGGCAACCGGATTTAAATCTGAGCCGATGGGGTGTACTATGGCAACGGCGGCGCGATCTAATACGGCAATCATAAACGATCAAGATGACGACACGCGCCGAGGAGAAGAGAATAAAGCGATCAAGCGGTAAGTGGAGCGAGAGGTCGAGATTAGCGCGGTGCGGGCGGATTGAGCTGATGGATGCCAAGTGTCGCCAATGGGAGTGAAGGCGGATGAGAGCGAGAGGCCGAGATGGTTCGGGCGGCGCGGATGAACGGCCAGATGGGCGCCACGTGGCAATCCGGGAGGGTTTTGGATTTTAAAATGATTTTGAAAATTCCAGAAAACATTAGAAGGCTTAAAATATTCAGAAAAATACCAAATAAATTCCAAAATTCCAGAAAAATTCACATAATTCACTGATGATGTTTTAAACATATGAAAAATATTTCCAACTTATTTTGACCTTAAATTTTCTTTTCAACAGAAACTTTAAATTCTGAAAATTCCAGATAATTGGGAATAATTGATTTAAAATTATTTCTTCGAAATAAAAGCAAAAATTGGGATGTTACAGTAACTCAGGCTTGTTTAGATTAGTTTTCCACCGTGAAATTTCGTCGTACGTTCTTGTGTCGACTAGACCAACAACTGCGATTGCAGGCCTCAACCCCTTTGTGTTTCTCAGTCATATTCGCAATAAGATTGCTCTTTATCTTGTTCTTGCTTATTCTTCGATTGCTTGCAGAAATTGAACCTCGTATTCAGGTCAATCGCGTTCTTGGCACGGTTGATAGCGACTAGGGTGTGGTGTAGCGATTGCTGGACGGACTTGGTCGTCTCAGTCAAGTAGCCTCTTCATCAACGTCATATCAAATCGAAGTTATCACTCTCATCGGAAGATCGGGCCACCCCCTTACCAGTTGGTATCAGAGCACAGATTGCCCAGTGAGATTTTAGTTTTAGATTTGTTTTTCAGACCTATAACCAGAATATTGGCCTACAAAAAGAGTTAATTTCCACTGTCCAAACCCTGTTGTGCCTTTCAATTTGTTAGTTTCGGTTTGCTAAATTGAATTTGTGTCTATTTTAGCTTTGTCTTGTTGCTGTTCATATTCTTAATCCCATAAAACTCCAAAAAAAAAATCCCCACGTCCAAAACCATTACGAACACATCAAACCCTAATTCTCATTTTCGGCCAGAAGACTCCCCCTTGTGCAGCCGCCACCAAAAATGCTATAACTTTTGTTTCCGATATCATTTTTGCGTGAAACCACCGCCATTAGATTCATATTTTCCATATCTAACTTCCCCTAAAATTTTGCTTCATTCCATAAAGGAAGTTAAAAGATATCTGTGGTGAAAGTGGACCCAAATTTCTGGATTGAATTTGTAACAGTCTGTACTTGTGATCTTTGTGCGAATTTTTCTGTCAGTTTTCAGAAGTTGGCCCCAAAAGAAAAGTTGTAGAAAAAGTCGTCAGTAAACAAGGAAAAAAAGAATCATCAAAAAAGAGGCAACTGACAAAAAGGTACGACCAAAATACCGACAACTGGGCCAGTGGACAGAAATATGACATTCTCATATTTGGGTCAATACTTGTGCTTTCCACTTCCAATTGCATTCAATTGAATTATCTTGTGTCTACCACTCCTATACTTGGATATACACTTATTTTAGCCTTCATTTATCCTTCTTTGGTCAGCAACAGGCTAAGTGCTAGATACAGACTATAATTCAATTCCATGCAATTTCTGAAATTAACCGATTGTTCTCCATTGCTACATATCTAGAGCCTTGCAAGCTACACCTACTACTAACTGTTACAGGCCTTGACGTACCGGTAATCGCTATACTCATCACTCAAGTCAAGACTATCACGAACCAGCCACCGGTTGCACCACCTGTTTGCTTTGGTAAGAATTTGTAAGAATTTGGTAAGAGTTTGAGTGTGTGCGACTTTTGTAAACCACCAAGAACCCAGTAGTGATAGGAAACTAACATCTTTCTTGTGAGTTTCTTATTTTCCACTAATAATGGCAGGATCACAAAATTCGAAACATGGTGGCAAGGATGATGGTTCATCCACTGAACATGAGAATGCCGACCTCTCACTCGCACCCGGATGTTGGTGCAACACTTCAACCGTGAGGTCAACAAGAGAACGGAGGAGATCTATAATGTGTTGGATCGGCTCAATGACACCCTCACCACCATCAACAACAGAGTTGAGAATCTCGAGCAACGTTCGCCCCCAGCTGCTCAACGTGCTCTATCTTCCCCTCACTCTTCGGCAGATGAGGATGACGATGTTGAAAATAACAACTGCGACGCCGACACTGAAGTTGAGGGCCTTGATAACCGCGATTGTCGTCGATTCCGGCAAAACCGATGAGGTATGGGCAGGTTACAACGAGAAGTACTTAATGATGATGCATTAACTAAAGTTAAGTTTACAATCCCTCCATTTGCTGGTAGATATGACCCTGAAGCTTATCTTGATTGGGAATTACAATTAGATCAAAAATTTGTATGCCATGATTTTCCTGATGCTAAAAGAGTTAAGGCTGCTACTAGTGAATTCACTGATTTTGCATCAATTTGGTGGAGGGAACAATGTAGACTACCACATGTATCTAGAACTTGGGATGCTTTGAAAAGAGTCATGAGAGTTAGATTTGTGCCTTCATACTTTTCACATGATATGTTAAATAAATTGCAATGCTTAAAACAAGGCAATAGATCAGTAGAGGAATACTATCAAGAATTGCAAATTGGCTTATTGCGTTGTGGTTTGGAAGAAACTGAAGAAGCTAAAATGGCTAGAATTTTGGGAGGGCTTAATCGGGAAATTCAGGACATACTTGACTATAAGGAATACAATTCTGTCACCCGTTTGTTTTATCTTGCTTGCAAAGCTGAAAGGGAAGTGCAGGGGCGACACATAAGAACAAGGAGTCATTTTGGAGGCTCTTCTTCCTCCAAACAAAGTGTCGAAATAGCAAGGACACCCCTTCCATCTATACCAAGCCGGGGACGTTCTACTTCTACTTCCATGCCCTCACGTGCACCCGAAGCAAGTAAGGCTACAACCGTTCAAGCTCCTCCAAAACCTGCTCCAACAAAGAGTGCATCTTCAGTTGCTTCCACTGGACGTACAAGGGACATCCAATGTCACAAGTGCAAATGGTTTGGGCACTTCATGAGAGATTGCCCAAGTCAGCGAGCTCTCATTATGAGAGAAGATGGTGGGTATATTTCAGCTAGTGACATTGATGAAGAATATATGTATGTTGCCAATGACCATGCAGGTGATGAGACTGACACTAGTGATGAACAAGAAGAACACTTGAGTGCTGAAGCTTCAAATAAGTACACGAGCCTTATAGTGAAGCGTGTTCTTAGTGCACAAATGGAGAGTACCGAAAAAGACCAACGGCATAATTTGTTTCAAACCAAGTTTGTCATCAAGGATCGTTCGTGCGTGTCATCATCGATGGAGGAAGTTGCAACAACTTGGCTAGTTTGGAGATAGTCGAGAAGCTTCACTTAACCACAAATCCTCACCCACGACCCTACTACATTCAGTGGTTCAACTCATGTGGTAAGTTAAAGGTAATCAAAACTGTGAGAGTACCATTTTCACTTGGTTCATATGATGATTATGTTGATTGTGATGTCGTTCCTATGCAAGCATGCTCCTTGCTTTTAGGTAGGCCTTGGCAGTTTGATAAGAATTCTACTCATCATGGTAGAACTAATCAATATACTCTCATGCATAAGGGCACGAAAATTGTTTTACATCCAATGTCTCCTGAAGCGATTGTTAAAGATGAAATTGAACGATCTGAACGTGAAAAAAAGGAGAATGCAAAAAGTGAGAATCAGACAATAGCTAAAGAATGCTTTCCACCTAAAAAGAAAGAAGCCAAAGAATCAAATGCTAGAAAGAATGAAATTAAATTAAAAGGTGCTGTTCTATTAGCTACTAAATTTGATTTCAAGGACTTGGAAGTAGAAAATTCGGTTTGCTATGCCTTACTTTGCAAAGATGCTTTCTTTTCATTTGAGGATTTGCCTGCATCTTTGCCTACTGTTGTCACTATCCTTTTGCAGGAGTTTAAAGATGTGTTCCCATCCGAAATACCCCTGGGGTTGCCACCTTTGAGAGGTATTGAGCATCAAATTAACTTGATCCCAGGAGCTTCCTTGCCAAACCGTGCACCTATAGGACTAATCCAGAGGAGACTAAGGAAATTCAGCGTCAAGTGAAAGACTTGCTTAACAAGGGGTACGTACGTGAAAGCCTTACTCCATGTGTTGTCCCTGTGATTTTAGTTCCTAAAAATGATGGATCTTGGCGAATGTGTGTTGACTGTAGAGCAATTAATAATATCACTGTTAGATATCGTCATCCTATTCTTGGGTTGGATGATATGCTTGATGAATTGAGTGGCTCTATTGTTTTCTCTAAAGTTGACTTGCGTAGTGGATACCACCAAATTAGAATGAAACTTGGAGATAAATGGGAAACTACTTTTAAAACTAAGTTCGGATTATATAAGTGGTTAGTGATGCCTTTTGGTTTAACTAATGCACCTAGCACTTTCATGAGATTAATGAACGAAGTTTTACGTGCGTTCATTGGTAAATTTGTGGTGGTATATTTTGATGATATATTAATTTACCGCCAGTCACTTGATGAACATCTTGAACACTTACGTGCTGTCTTTATTGCTTTCAGAAATGCACGTTTATTTGGTAACGTCAAAAAGTGCACCTTTTACACCAATCGAGTTTGTTTCCTTGGCTATGTTGTTACTCCACAGGGAATTGAGGTAGATAAAGTCAAGATTGAAGCGATAAAGAGTTGGCCGACACCACAAACGGTCACACAAGTGCGGAGCTTTCATGGACTTGCAGGATTTTATCGACGCTTTGTGAAAGATTTCAGCACTATCGCTGCACCACTTAATGAATTGACGAAAAAAGGTGTTACTTTCAAATGGGGACAAGCACAAGAAGAAGCTTTTAATCTTATCAAAGAAAAACTCATAAATGCACCATTACTCTAACTTCCTGATTTCGGTAAGACTTTTGAACTTGAGTGCGATGCTAGTGGAATTAGAATTGGTGGTGTGTTACTTCAAGAAGGTAAACCTGTTGCTTACTTTAGTGAGAAATTGAATGGGCCAAGTCTTAATTATTCAACTTATGATAAAGAATTATATGCTCTTGTTCGTGCGCTTGAAACTTGGCAACATTATTTATGGCTCAAAGTGTTTGTTATTCATTCCGATCATGAATCGTTGAAACACATTAGAAGTCAAGCTAAATTGAATAGAAGACATGCTCGTTGGGTTGAATTCATAAAATCATTTCCTTATGTCATAAAACACAAGAAAGGGAAGGAAAATGTGATTGCTGATGCCTTGTCTCGTCGGTATACTTTGTTGTCTCAACTTAATTGTAGAATTTTTGGCTTAGAGACAATAAAAGAGTTATATGATTCTGATAATGAGTTTAAAGATGCCATGTCGAATTGCAAAGATAGTAGAAGTTGGAACAAATTTGTTTTCAATGACGGATTTTTATTTAAAGCTAACAAGCTATGCATTCCAGCTAGCTCTGTGCGTCTTTTGTTGTTACAGGAGGCACATGGTGGAGGATTAATGGGACACTTTGGCATCAAGAAGACGGAGGACATTCTAGCTGAACATTTCTATTGGCCAAGGACGAGGCGCGACGTCGAGCGCTACGTTTCACGATGCACTACATGCCAAAAAGCTAAGTCACGACTGAATCCACATGGTTTATACATGCCTCTTCCTGTTCCTAGTGTTCCTTGAGAGGATATTTCTATAGATTTTATATTAGAATTGCCTAGGACAAAGAGGGGGGATAGTATTTTTGTTGTAGTAGATAGGTTTTCTAAGATGGCACATTTTATTCCTTGTCATAAGAGCGATGATGCTACACATGTTGCTGATTTATTTTTCAGGGAGATTGTTCATCTACATGGTGTGCCAAACACAATTGTGTCAGACCGCGATGCAAAGTTTTTGGGTGACTTTGGGGAAAACTTGGTACAAAGCTGCTGTTTTCAACTACTTGTCATCCCCAGACTGATGGACGAACTGAAGTCGTCAACCGTACCTTTTCAACAATGTTGAGGGCTGTTTTGAAGAAGAACTTGAAGATGTGGGAAGAATGTCTACCTCATGTGGAGTTTGCCTACAATCGGTCATTGCATTCAACCACAAAGATGAGCCCTTTTCAAATTGTATATGGTTTTGCTCCACGTGCTCCAATTGATCTACTACCTCTACCTATTTCGGAAAGGGTAAATTTTGATGCAAAGGTACGTGCTAAATTTATTGTTAAAATGCATGAGACAGCTAAAGAGAACATTGAACGCATGAATGAGAAGTATCGAATTTCAGGAAGTCAAGGTAAAAAGGAAATTACATTTGCACCTGGTGATCTTGTTTGGCTGCATTTAAGAAAAGAAAGATTTTCTGAATTGAGAGTCTAAACTTATGCCTAGAGCAGATGGTCCATTCAAAGTATTAGAAAAGATTAATGATAATGCCTATAAGCTTGATCTGCCTAGAGAGTTTGGGGTTAGTCCCACATTTAACATTTCAGACTTGAAACCTTACTTGGGAGAAGAAGATGAGCTCGAGTCGAGGACGACTCCAATTCAAGAGAGGGAGGATGACGACGACATCACACCTTTGGATACAAATAAGACTTCTCAACATGAAGCAATACAAGGGCCAATTACAAGAGCACATGCACGACAACTAAATTATCAGGTGAACTCTTTCCTAGGAATGCATAACTGTTTAATGGAGAAGAGATTGCTACCTGATGCATGTAATGTTCTTTTACGCAGGAACTTAGGAGCTGATCAAGCACAAGGAGTACAAAATGAAGAGAAGTATGTGCAAGCAAAGTCCAAGAGTCACCACATCACTTTGGTGTCAGCTCAAGAAACAACTCTAGTGGGACACAACTTGGAATCCAATTCGGCCTCCAAGACAATTCGGAGTCAGCTTGATAGGTCCGACTTCAAATGAGCATAACTTTTGCGTACAAAATCCAATTGTGTCGACTAGACCAACAACTGCGATTGCAGGCCTCAACCCCTTTGTGTTTCTCAGTCATATTCGCAATAAGATTGCTCTTTATCTTGTTCTTGCTTGTTCTTCGATTGCTTGCAGGAATTGAACCTCGTGTTCAGGTCAACCGCGTTCTTGGTACGGTTGATAGCGACTAGGGTGTGGTGTAGCGATTGCTGGACGGACATGGTCGTCTCGGTCAAGTAGCCTCTTCGTCAACGTCATATCAAATCGAAGTTATCACTCTCATCGGAAGATCGAGCCACCCCCTCATCACCGACCCCTTAAAAAGTGTGGGGCGAGCCGCTCCAGCTGTAGGGGCTGTCTCGATAGAGAGGTACACGTGGTGTGACACGGTTGGCGTGTCGTGGACTGTCAGCAGTCGCACGACCGCAACCGCGCGCTCCTTCCCGATATGGGCGGGACGCATGGCGGGATGCTACTGGCGCGTCGTGCGTTGCCCAGCCGCCTGCCACCGCTTGCTCCGGGTTGTCGACGGTTACGCTTCCCGAGCGTGGGGAGCCGAAGTGCTGGGCTCCCGCCGGTTGCGTTTTGGGTCGTGGGGGAGGTGAGGCGGGGTCTTTATAAAGCATCGCCGCTGGCATGTGGACGCTTCGTGTGCTCGTTTGGCTTTGGTGTCTTGTTCCTCTTGCGCACAATCTGCCCTTGCTCGCGCTCCTTCAACTTTCAACTACAGAGGAGGATAGCGTGCCGTGACGCTCCCACTCGCCGGCTTAGCGGCAGCACCTTGTCAAGCTAGCACGGCTCGACGTCGCCACCGGCGGAATTCCCCCTAGTGGCTCGCAAGTCGTCGCGGGCTGACAAGCGGTGGGACGCCATGAAGAGCTCGAGGGGCCATTGCTCCCGCGTCCTAGGGCGGAGTCGGGTTACAGAGAAGGCGATCCATACTCCTATCTAGGAGAGGAAGATAGAGGAGCATGGAGGCGCTCGCCTGCCCGCCCGCGATGAGGTGGAGCCTCATTCTCAGGAGTCGGAGGCGATTGTCTTTGTCGTGTTCTTCGAGACCGGGCTCTAGATGCCCTCAATGCTTTTGGTCGGCGAGGTCTTACGGACTTATGGGCTGGAGCTGGCGTAGCTGACCCCAAACACGATAGTTCGCTTGGCTGTGTTTGCCTGGGTAGTCCGGACAGAAGGTGTCCGACCTAGCAGTAACCTGTTCGCCCTTCTTCACGACGTGCGTTGTCAGTCGAAGAAGGTCGAAGGAGGGGCGCTGTCGAAGTTCGACGGCGTCAATTTCATGCTGAGGGCGAGCTGCGTGAAGCTTTTCCCCGCGCCGGCGACGTGAGGGAAGTGGAAGGCAGGCTGGATATGGCAGCGGTTTTACTACCGTGTGACAAGTAGCAGCGGCCTTCGGTGCCGAGGTCAGCTGATATCTTTCAACACCTGTCTGGGAGTGAAGCCGTAGGGCCTCGATGAACAAGACGCGTGGAGGCTTGCCGGTGTTGCCCTACGGTTTAACATACGCGATCTCGCCGAGGAGTTTACAATGTGCGGAGTGTCTCCTCTCTCCGTCCGGTGGAAGTACGAGCGAGATCACACCCGGCGAGATAGCGTCTGCCCTTCGGTGTCTTCTGTGCAAAAACCCTCCGACCCTGGTAAGTACTTCAGCCGTATGCTGCGTATATATATGCAACTGTTTTGTTAACGAAGAACCGCGTCGCATGCAGTGCTCTCGTTGGAGGACACGGAGCGCGCAGTAATCGTGTTCCTTGGGCCGTACATGGCGAAGGTGCACGCACTGCGCGAAGGTGCGACCGGCCCCGCGAAGCTAGGGTGGGTAAATCGGGTGTGCGAGGCCCTAGGCCTCCTCATACCAGCACACGTGGTGTCGATGCGAACTCTGAGGTGGGGGGCGTTTTCCAGCCGGCGGAGGGCTCGGTCCAGCGGTGCTAGATGCAGTCCATCGGCCTCATCTCTGCAGACACCGACGGGTCGGAGGGGATGTCGGGCGCTGGGTCCGAGCACATCGGCTCGGGGGTGCACACTGCCCCCAGCGACGAGGGCTTGGGCGGTGGTGAGTCGGACGCTGGGTCCGAGTACGTCGGCTTGGGGGAGCACAGTGCCCCCATCGAGGAGGGCTTGTGTAACATCCTATTTTTCTGTAATTTTTAAAGCCAGGATTCCAAAAATAAATTTTCTGGAATTAATTCAAGCTTCAAATGATTTTGTAGAATTTTAAATGATTTAATATGATTAAAATGAACATTAACATAGGTTGAAAATATTTTATTTGGATTCTTCAGGTCTCAAGGATTTTTCTGGTATTTTTAGTGAATTTTTGGGATTTATTTGCTATTTTCTAGAGCTCCTAGTGTTTTATTTGAATTTCTGGAAATAGAAAAGAAAATGAAAAATCCCTCGGCCGCCGGATCTTCTTCCCCCGCCATGCGTCGGCATCACCCGCTCCCCGCGCCACCGCCGTACCCATTCCCGCCATCGCCGCCCTCACCCACTCCGCACCGCCTGATCCCCGCCCCGGACGCGCATCGCGCATCCACGGCCGCCACGCGGCAGCATATGCGCGCGTCCGCCTGCTCCCGCCCGCGCTCAGCCGCCGCCACCCGATCCGCCCCCGAGCCATGCGTCGCGCATCTGCCCGCGCCCACACCCGCAAACCCTAACCCTAACCCACGCACATCCGCGACCGTTGGATCGCCCGCGGTCGCATCTCAGCCGTCCAATCCGAGCCGGTGATCCAGATCTGAGCCGAGGGCTCAGATCGTGTCGCGCGTCACGCCCGCAGCTGTCGGATCCCCGCCGCCGCCGCCCGCGCCCGAGCCGTGCCACGTCAGCCCTACCACGTGGCAAGCCATGTCAGCCATAAGCCCACGTGGCAGCCACGTGTCATGCCACGTCAGCTGCCACGTCAGCCAAAACCGCCCCCGTTATTTTAGGGTTTATTTTTTGAGAACCCGTTCTCCTTCGTCCTAGCTCCGATTGACCCTGTTATTTTTTCTAAATTCATCTAAAATCGAGCTCTAGCTTTTGGTTCTAGTTTCATGATTTTTGGAGTTTATTTGCTTATCATTTTATGTGTTTTTCTTGTTTCGATCGTTTTCTCTCTCGTTAGATTTGGATTCCGGAGGAGCAGGATCTACGCCCGAAGACCAGGAGTACCTCGCTGAGTACCAATGTACTCACGGCTTTACGCCTATGTTGCTCAGTTGAGGGCGAGGAGTATTATCAGCAGGAGGTTCCAGAAGGACAGTACTATGACGACTTCACGGATTAGGCTTCGTTCTCCACTCCATAGCCTGTAGGCTTGTCGATTGGCTGCTACGCTTTATTTTAGATTTTCGCTGCTATTTTGTTAAGCCCTTCCGGCTAGAGATATTGTAAACTTGGCCATAAGGTCGTACCTTTGCGATTTATTGATATTTGAGTTTTCCCTTTATTATATCATGTGTATGGTTGTGATTACATCTATGTTTGACTGTGTGCACTAGCGTGATCCTGGACTAGTGCAGTTTACACAGAGAGTCCGAATTTGCATATTCGGGTCTCGACAGCTTGGGCGGTGGGGAGTCAGATGCTGGGTCCGAGCACGTCGGCTCGGGGGTGCACAGGGCCCCCATCGAGGAGGGCTTGGGCGGTGGCGAGTCGGATGCTAGGTCCAAGCACATCGGCTCGGGGGAGCACAGTGCTCCCATGGAGGAGGTCTTGGGCAGTGGTGAGCCGGACGCTGGTTGTGACATCCGCGAGGACGAGGCCTTGTCGCCTATGCCGGCTAACAAGGGCCTGCTGCTTGCGCCCCGGTCACCTGTAGCGACCACTGAGGACCTATCGCCTGCCCCGGTCTTTACGGCCACTAGGGCGGCTGAGGACGCACCGCTCGCGTCCCCGAGGGCGAAGCGCCCCCGGATACGATCGCCCTCGCCCACGAGGGGCGGTTTAGTGTAGCGGGCGTGGTCACCGGGGATCTAGTGTCCGACGGGGAAGCCGCTTTGACCAAGGGAGTCATCGCTTCCTCGGCTGATGAGGCCCCGACAACCCAAGCAGAGACTGTGTGGACACCTCCCCGTGCCGCGGTAGAGGGTGCCGAAGGTAGACGTATTTCTTTTCCCCTCGCGACTTCGCGAAACTCTCTTCGATCTGCTCGCTCATTCCGTCGTCGGCCTCAGGAGAGACGAGGTCTCCCGGACGCGGCCAAGGATCGAGCAGCGGAGGTATCCGCGAATTTGCAGGCCTGGCTGCGCAGGACGCAGCGGAGGTATCGAGCAGCGGAGACATCCGCGTCTTGTTTATACTCAGAAGAGTGCGCATGGAGAACATCCGCGTCTTACTTATACTCCAGAGAGTACGCGTGGGAACATCAACCACGTCTTTATACTCCGGAGAGTACGCATAGGGGTAGTGCCCGGGCGTGCGCGGGTGTAACAGCCCAGCTGTTTATTCCAAAAAAAACACATTTAATTTAATTAAAAAAATATTTACTTTTGCTTGTTTAAGTTTATTTGCCTGATTTTCTGCTTTTAAAAAGGGTTTTACGTGAGAAAGGTGATTTAAGAAAAAAATAAAAACAATAAAAACAATAAATAAATAAATAAATAAATAAATAAGGTATTAAATAAGTTAGTTTGAAATAAAAATCAAAGTTATTTGATTTCTTGAAATTTTAAAATTTTTAGCTAACCTGATTTTCTGCTAAAGAAAATAGCCTTTCTGTTAAACAAAAAAATATTTTATAAGGAAAAATATTCAAATTTTAGTTGGAAATATTTTTATAAGTTCCAAATAGCCTTAGAAACTTGTATGAATTTTTCAAAGATTTTTAGCCTTTATTTGTTATTTATTGTATTATTTAAATCTAGAAAAAGAAAAACATTTTTTAAAATTAAAATAAACGTCAAAAATTCCAAAAATATTTTTTTAATCTTTTTATATTCCAAGGATTCTACAAATATTTGTTTTGAATTTTTTTCAAATTTTTTTTTCTTTTTTTTCCTTTTCTCTTTTTCTCTCTCCTCCTTTTTCCTCTTCTTTCTCCAGGGAGCTACGTGCGTGATTTAATCTGGCTGCCATGGTCGCACGCCCAAGTTTTTTCAATCTTTCATAACTTTTGATTCCCTCAACGATTTTTAGCGAAATAAATTGCATTCAACTCCCCTCATTAAGCTCTTTCATTCCCCTACCGTTTCACCCTCATTCATGAGCTATTTTCGCGGGATTTAAACCATGCCATTCAAAGACATGCCCTATTGATCTCCCTCCTCGGTCCACCTCCACCCCTATAAAAGAGAGCCCCGTGAGCCTTTCCTCATCCTCACTCAACCTCGAAAATCTTAAGTCTCCACTCCCTCTCTATTGGCCGCAATCGAAGTTCTTGTTTCGTTGTGCAAGCGCCGTTCTTTGGCCGACAGTGCCTCATCCGGTGGAGCGCCGCGCTTGACCACACCGCTGGCTTCGCCGCCGCGTTCTACGCGGTGCTCAACTCGCCGCCGAACTCGCCGAGCACCGCCGCCACCATGGGCGAAACGGTCGTCGTTCTTGGCGCCGCCACCGCCGACCGTGCATGCCCGACCAAAACCAAGGTGAGCATCACGATCCCCATGCTTTACTCTTCGATTCGCCGCAACTCTCGCATGTTAATTCCTCTCCGTTTGCCCGGAACGCCGATGTTAGCCTGTAGGCCGCATAAAGTCTTGTGCACCGTGTTTTGCTAGTCCGTTGGCCGAGCCGTCATGCGGCGTTGATTTCGCCTCGACGTGTTCTACGCCGTGCTCCTCCGCTCGCCCAAAAACTTTCCTAACTTTTTGCGCCCGACACTCGCCATGGCCGTAAGTGGCACCGCGCGTCCCTCGCTGTCCGAATAATTTCAATGATCCGTCATACAAAACGCGCCAAACCATCCTGTGGCTACGCTTGGATGGTTTTGGATTCGCCGATCGAGCGAAGATATTGAAATTTTAGTGTTTCGCATCGACGCCGCTCAAACGACGATTGCGCCGCCATCGGTGAGTGTTCGGCTTTGCCGATATTTTTCTAGACTCGCCTCACCACGCTCTAGGCCGTGCTCACCTTCCTTCTCCTTATCCCATTCCTGAAAATTATTCTTCTCTCCACGCCCTATGTCGTTGTCGCCGACACGCCGTCACCGTGTTCGCTTGACGTGCCGCCACTTCCTACATGTGCCTTGGGTCCCTAGCAAACCATTTTGCTAGTTGGCTTCACCTCTGTGCCTTTTCTCACCGGCGCCGCGACCAAAACAGTGGAAGGGCTGTTCTCTGCGCAGGAATATTCCTTTGGAATATTCCTGATTTGTCTTTTTTCAGGATTTTCTAATCCGATAATCTTCC
Organism: Melocanna baccifera; assembly: GCA_036346265.1. Lineage (NCBI taxonomy): Eukaryota > Viridiplantae > Streptophyta > Magnoliopsida > Poales > Poaceae > Melocanna > Melocanna baccifera. The sequence goes on from CM070699.1 coordinate 3,139,112, forward strand.
AATCGCTCGTTCCCCTTCGTCCGAACTCCGAATCAGGTGATTCAAGTTTCTAAATTCATCTAAATTCATAATCTACCTTTTAGTATATATTTCATAATTTTTGGATTTTATCGACCGCTCTTGGTTGAGTCTCCTCACCGCCGGAATACTGCCGCCACCGCCGCCCGAGTTACGCCATCGCTCCAACTCGCCACCGACCTCCTCCAACCACTGTATTGCACGAGCACCAATGCACTCCTCGTAATCCCCTCTCTTTTCTTCACCTCGCCACCCTCCGCTAAGCAATTTCCCGCCGAGTGTCTCTTTCGCCGACACCGACGCCACCACTTTACCTTGCCGCCGACCACCTTCCAGCCACTTGTGGTGTTACACAAGAGCACCAGAGCACTCCTCATGGTCCCCACTCTCTTTTGTGCCCTCGCCAACCCCGCCGTGCCGCGCTAGCGAGCCCACGGGCTTTGTGCGCCGCACCACCGCCCATGGGCTCGGTTCCACTATTCCTCACCCAATTGTCCCGGTTCGCCAGAAACCTGCCGCACCGAGCAACTTCTACCTTCTTCGCCCGAGGAGCTCCGCGAGTAATTGCCTCAACCTTCTTGCGCCCGCCGATGCCACCGATAATCGTACCCACCTCCGCCCAACCTTGCACAAAGGAAATCCCGACTCATACTCTTCTCCTCTTTGTACACCTCCTCGGTCTTCGCCGCCATTGATCGCCGATCTTGTCACGTGAAGTCGTCCGACTTCTCCCAACCATCCGATTCTAAGACCCCGCTATCCGAGGCTCTTTAGACTCGCTGCTTGGAGGCTTCTTAGACTCCGACTTTGACCTTGACTTTGGAGACTTCGACTCTAGCCTTCGACCTTCGACTCAAGACTTCGACTTCGCCTTCAATCTCGAGCCTTCAACTTCGACTCCGCCCTGAACCGACCATGGTTGTTTGACTGCTTTAATGTCCGCACCCTCCGACCTCTCTCAACCCTTCGATCTCTCCGCCCACTCAAGTCGCTCGACCTATCCAACCCGTCCGATTCTTTTGATCACTCTACATAAACTCCAATCCTTTCGACCACAATTGTTTTTCCGACTACGCCACTCGACTACACGCCATTCCCAACCACCGCCATCTCCGCTTACCTCCGACTATAGTCGCTCCGACCACCGCCACTCTTCGCCTAAGTCTCCGAGTACCTTCGCTTTTCAGCAAGGAGTAGTTGGAAGAATACTCGTAGTCGGTTGTAGCCGACTCAGTACCTTCGCCTTCCACCACCGGTGTTCATTGTCGTCCCACCACTGACTCGACTACCATTTGTTCTCGATCGTTATAGTGTTCTTCACCACCGCATGCTTTCACCAAGTCTTCGACCGAATCTTAATCTTCGAATTCGACTACGCTTCGATCATGGTTTCACCATACACAAATATTGTAGCTCCCGACTACTTTTCCTTCACAAAGAAAAGAATTCAAAGAATTCCTTTTATTTATTTCTTTGAATTCAAACTTCCGTAAGTCGCCCTCCTTCGCCCTAACTCCTTTGGACCAATTCAAATTCCTAAATTCATATTCTATCTCCGCATTTATTTTGTAAAATTTGGATTTTATTTGGATTTTATTTGAGTTTAGTTTGTTCTTGCTTTCCGCGTGTAGACTACGACTATTCCGGAGAGTATAACTTCAACGAACCTCAGCAAACTCCGAAGCAAGGCAAGTTACACCTTTGACCATGTTGAACCTAATACTTCAAATTTAATTATATTGTTTTATCAGTATATGCATGCGCATTTCTATTCAAATTTAATTTAAATTCAGTTTAAACTTTAGTTATGCCCACGATCCTTTGATTATAGCCCATTTGAATCTCGAATTCATATACCTTGTCACCCTAGCTGAAAACTAGTTATTACCATAGTATTGACTAGAAAATTTTATAGAGATGCTTAGCCTGGCTTAGTATAATTTTAGATGGGATCAATCTTTCATATGAAATGTCAGACTTTGGAAATGAATTCTTGACTTCGGTGAGTCAAGGATGGTTTATGAAAATGGTTTAAAAATAAAAATGGAAACTTATGATTTGGATTTAGGCTATTGGTTAGGTGGTAGGGTGCCGGCATGCCTCGTGTTTGGTGACACCTGGTTGATTGTCGTGCATGTGGGTATGTGGATTGAGCCTAAGTCAAATTAAGGACCGGTCTGTGAGCTACTGTTGCAAAGCCACATCGTACTACCACAAGACTGGTATGGGACAGTCCTGGCTGACTAATTTGTGAGGTCCCAACTTTGGTCTCGCTATAGGTTGAATGTGAGCGTGGCATAGGCCATAGGAAGTCTCACACGGCACAAGAGGGGGCTCCAACTTATGGATTCAAGTTGTGGTGAAACCTTAGCGGCGGCGTGACCAAGTTGAAAGCTTAGCATTGTAAAGGCCTTGTTATGGTTTTCTCAGTCGCACGCCTACGGAAGCGTGTAATGGCCGACAATATGAGATAATCATATCTTGTGGGTAAAGCTGTACAACCTCTGCAGAGTGTATAACCTATCCTCGATAGCCGTGCCTACTGTTATGGGTAAGTCGAGTAAAGTTTTTCATGGATTAGACTTTGGTTTTTAAAAATGGTTTCAAAAGGCTTATGGATGGATGGATAGAATTCATGACCGTGGGGATACCGTGAATAAGTTGGTGTTTGGTCTGAGCCCGCACTAACAAAATGAATCCATAAGAGTTTTTGAAAAGCATATGGATAGATGGAATCCATGTGAAACCTTTCGAAAAGATGGACCGTGGGATACCCGTGACTAGGTTAGTGTTTGGTCGTAGTCGCACTAACGATATTATTTTGTAAATTATTATTTCTATCTACTGATAAAATTCAGCTTTTGCACTTATGCTATTGTATTTAAATTCAATCTTGCTTTCGCACAAATAACCTTATTAAGCCTTCCTTTGTTATTCCTATGCATGCATTCACTCGTTAAAACTCCCGTGTAACTTGCGTAAGTACTTTATGTGCTTACCTTGGGAGTACTTTATGTGCTCACCTTGCTAAAATCTGTTGAGGATGACGTCAACAACTTCGTGAGGATGGTGACGACTAGGCCGCGCTTCACGCCATTCGCCTGTGGGCAGCCGATGGGTCGCCGCTTCATCGGTTTTCTTCCACCGCTTATATTTAATTTTGGTTTATGAACCATTGATGTAAACTTTGGCCATCGTGCCCATATTTAGTTAATGAATAAATGTCATTGTGCATGATATGAATCTTTGTTATCCATCGGTGCACTAGCTTGATCCTCGACTAGCGCGATTTACACAGAGGATCCGTGAGTCGTTGTTCGGTCCGACAATGGGACATCCGCGTCTTGTTTATACTCGTGAGAGTGCACAGGACAACATCCATGTCTTATTTATACTCAGAGAGTGCGTATGAGGCGACTCGGCGCTACATCTTATTTATACTCCGTAGAGTGCGTACGGAGGCGAACCTCGACGCTACGTCTTATTTATACTCCGTAGAGTGCGTGCGGAGGCGGACCTCGACGCTATGTCTTATTTATACTCCGTAGAGTGCGTGCGGAGACGGACCTCGATACTACGTCTTATTTATACTCCGTAGAGTGCGTGCGAAGGTGGACCTCAACGTTACGTCTTATTTATACTCCGTAGAGTGCGTGGGAACGTCAACCACGTCTTATTTATACTCCTGAGAGTACGCGTGGTGATAACACCGACGTGTGCGCGGGACGTTCGCGTCTTGTTTAGACTCAGTAGAGTGCACAGGGAGAACATCCACGTCTTATTTATACTCCGTAGAGTGCGCGCAAAAGTGTCTTACAATGGAGGGTGCCGATGTTGCTGCATGCTTCCCTATGTGTGCTAGACATAATACCGCCGTAACCTTTCTGCATTCCATGTGTGGCGGAGTGTCTGCCCTTCCAGCGTGGCGAGGCGATAGGCCTCCCGCTGCAGAGCTACCACGACGATGTACGGGCCTTCCCACTTGGACTCCAGCTTGCCGACGGTTATCGCGTGGAGTGCCATTTTGAGGATGAGGTCCCCCGGCTGGAATCCTCGTGGGTACATGGAGCGATCGCGCATACGCACCATCTGCTGTGCGTACTTTGCGACGTGCTGGGTTGCGTTGACTCGTTCACCATCAAGGAGGTCCAGGGACAGCTAACGCTCTTCCTTTGGTGCTTGAGTGAGGACCCTTCTTGAGCCGACCTTAATTTCCTCAGGCGTCATTACCTCATCGCCAAAGAGGAGCTTGAACGGCGTAAATCCTATCGGTCATGTCACCGTTGTGCGGAGGGACCAGAGGACGCTGTGGAGCTCGCTTGGCCACTTGCCCTTAGGCAACCCGACAAGACGCTTCTTGACTCCAGCGGAGATGGCGCCGTTTGCCCACTCGACTGCTCCGTTAGACCGTGGGTGTCCCACCGAAGCGAATCGGAGCGTGATGCCCATGTTGTTGCAGAACTCCTTGAACGGGGTGGAGTCGAACTGCAGGCCGTTGTCGGCGGTAATCTCCTTGGGCACCCCGAAGCGGCATATGATGTTCTACCAGAGGAAGCGCTGCATAGCTGCCGAGGTTATCTTTGCTAGAGCTACAACCTCTGGCCACCTAGAGAAATATTCCAAGGCGACGACTATGAACCGCAGGTCGCCTAGGGCCCGAGGAAGTGGTCCTACGACGTTGATGCCCCACCGTGCCAGCGGCCATACCGGGGGAATGGGGTTGAGGCTGGTCGGGGGTCTGTGAATGACCCGCCCCATCTATTGGCAGCCTTGACTCCGGCGCAAGAGGCCTTGGGCATCAGCAACAACGGTCGGCTAGTAGAAGCCTTGCCTGAACGCCTTGCCGATGAGCGACCTCAGCGCCAGATGCGAGCCGCAGAGTCCCGCGTGAATATCCACGAGGAGGTGCTTTCCTTCCTCGCGTGAGAGGCACCGTAGAAGCGGTGCACAGACTTCTTTCTTGTAGAGTACGCCATCAAGCACCTGGAAGGACCTGGCGCGACATTGCAAGCGCTGGAGCTCAACAGGGTCGTCAGGCTCCGTGATGCCCTGCAAGAAACCGTGGATGGGCTCTCGCCAGTCGCCCTGCTGGGCAATCTGGTGGACGAGGGCCGCATCACGGTTGTCCTGCGCGATGGCCGCCGCCGGCAGGACCTCATAGAACGCTCCATCGGGAGTGGGGAGCTGTTGGCTGGCGGCTTTTGCGAGGATGTCGGCTTGCTCGTTTGCTGCCTGGGGGATGACCTTGACTGTGACACCCAAGAAGTACTGCTCGTTTGCTCGTACGGCCGCCAGGTACTTGGCCAAGTCAGGGTCCTTGGCTTGGTATGTCTTGTCCACGTGGCCCGCCACCAGCCGTGAGTCAGTGCGGACAAGAATTCACCGCGCGCCAAGAACTTTGAGCTTCGCGAGGCCAAAGAGTAGTGCCTCGTATTCGGCCGTGTTGTTGGTGGCGGGAAATGCAAGGCGCGTCGAGTATAGCAGGCGGTGCCCTTCTGGTGTAGTGACCACCGCGCCCACGCTTGTGCCAGAAACGCCGTAGGCTCCGTCAGTGTCAAGCGTCTACACTGGGTCGTCTGGCTGCTGGGCGGGTTGGGCCAAGGGGTCCACTCCGCGAGGAAGTCCGCGAGAACTTGGGACTTGATCGCTGCTCGCAAAGCATACGTCAAGGAGAACGGTGCGAGCTCGGCTGCCCACTTGCCAACGCGCCCTGTGGACTCTTTATTGTGCAGCATCTCCGCGAGGGGGAACGAGGACGACATGGTGATTGGGTGAGCCAGAAAATAATATTAGAGCTTCCTCGAGGCCATGACCAGCGCATAGGCCAACTTATCGAGCTCCGTATACCGCGTCTTGGCGCCCTGATGGGCTTCAGAGACGAAGTACATGAGACGCTGAAGAGCGCCCTCCTCAAGGACAAGGATGACGCTGATCGCTGTCGTTGAGGCGGCGAGGTAGAGCAGGAGGGGAGCCTCTAGCGTCGGGGCGACCAAAGTGGGGAGGCTTGCGAGGTGTTTCTTGAGTTCGTCGAAGGCCTATGCACAGCCGGTGTCCCAATGGAACCCGTCACAGCCGCGAAGAGTCTTGAAAAACGGCAAACCCCACTCCGCTGCCTTAGAAAGGAAACGGCTCAACGCGGCCATGCGGCCAGCAAGCCGTTGGACCTCTCTTGTCGTCTTGGGCGGCTCCATGGCGAGGATCACGTCGACTTGTCGGGGTCGGCCTAGATGCTACGTCCCGACACCAGAAAGCCTAGGAGCTTGCCTGCCTACACACCGAACACACACTTGTCCGGGTTAAGCTTAATGCCCGCCTTCCTGAGGTTGTCGAAGGTCTTCTGAAAATCTCGACCGTGTGAGACAAGCTGCTTGGTTTTGACGACAACGTCATCGATGTAAGCCTCCATGTTCCTCCCGAGTTGAGAAGCCAGCGCTAGCGCGATGAGGCGGGTGAAGGTTGCCCCCGCATTTTTCAAACCGAAGGGCATCCTGACAAAGCAGTATGTCCCTATCGGCGTGATGAAGCTGGTCTTGTCCTCGTCATCCTTGGCCATATAGATCTGGTGGTAGCCGGAGTAGACGTCCAAAAAGCTCATGAGTTCACAGCCGGCGGTGGCATCAACCAGTTGATCCACGCGGGGCAAGGGGTAGTCATCTTTTGGGCATGCCTTGTTGAGGGCAATGAAGTCGATGCACATACGCCAGGCGCCGTTGGCTTTTTTCACCAATACTGGGTTGGCCAGCCAATTCGGGTGTTGGACCTCGCGAATGACTTCGGCCTGGAGAAGCTTCGCTACTTCAACCTTGGCCGCTTGTTGCCGGTCAGTGGACATACGTCGAAGCCTTTGCCTGACCGGCTTAGCGTCAGGGCGGACCGCTAGGTTGTGCTCGATGAGGGAGCGGTCCACGCCTTTAATATCCTCCGGGGACCATGCGAAGATATCCGTGTTGCTCCAGAGAACCCGGAGCAAGCCTTGCCCCACTTCCGGGGGAAAGCCTTAACCGATGGACATGAATTGACCTCCGGCCTGGAGAGGTATCCTCTTGACCCCGCCCTCCGGTCGGGGCTTGGGCGTCCACCCCGGAGCGGCCGGCGCGTCCGCCTTGAGCTTGTCGATGAGAACGTGCACCTTACGGTGTGGGCCTATAGCACGGGCCTCCACGCGCCGGGCGAGATCCTGGTCGCCGAAGATGGTGATGACACCCCATGGGCCCGGGAGCTTCATACACAAGAAGCCATGATGTGGGACCGCCCCAAAGGAGTTGAGGATAGGGTGGCCTAGTATGGCGTTGTACGGGTTTGAAATGTCCACGACATCGAAGACGACGTCCTCGCTCCTGGCATTATCGCCCTGACGAAAGGATACGCAGAGACATACCTGGCTCAATGGCGTCAGTGGTTGGCCTCCTAAACCTTGGAGTGGGGTCCCTAACGGCTTCAAGCGACATTGAGGGATCCCCATGCGGTCAGAGGCCTACGCAAATAGAACGTTCGTGGAGCTGCCCCCGTCGACGAGGACGTGCCTGACGTCACAGCCTGCGATGTCAGCTTGGATGACCAAAGGGTCCTGGTGGGGGAACTCCTTGCCTCGGGCGTCGGTTGGTGTGAAGGTGACTTCACCGCGTGCCCCTCTCAGAAGCGGTTGTGCCGAGGTCCCCAGCGAGGAGCCTTCGGAGATGACACCAATGATGTGATGCTAGGCCCGCTCTGGGAACCCAGCTCGTGGAGGGCTCGCTTGCGGCTGCTGCACGTGGGCCACTACGGGGGGTGGCCCCTCCGAGGCCCGGGCTCCAACGGTGGCCCGCCGCAGCGCCATGACGGTGGTATCTGCCCACGTGGCATGGTCACCATGGCCGTGCGTCTCGTACCATCTGCCGTGGTCCTTGATTTCTTACCCTTTGCGCAATCTCTCGTCGCGGCCCCTCCCGCATCCCCATCCCCGGTCTCCCCCGCCCCTCCCAAGTAAGGTAGGGGCAGGTTTTCAGGGAGCGTCCTCTATGCCGAGGATGCGGCTAGACTTCTGGGGCCCACGCTGGTTGCATCGGGGCTTGTACCTGCCACTTGACTCAGGCTGGTTGTTGCCTTTCGAGGAGCTGCCTTTCGGCGAATCGTCGCTCTTCGCCGTGCCCCCCGCCGGATTGGCGTCGGCGTCCTTGCCTTGACTCCGTCGCACGTCCCCTTCCACTGTAGTGTTATCTTCCATGGCGTCACGGCTATCCGCCCGTTCTGGCGTGGGCTCCGGCGCGACCACCGGCGGGGTCTGCTGGCTCCGAACCTCTTGCATGTTCTGCACAACTTTGTGGAGATCCGCTAACTCCCGCTGGAGCGTGTCGAGGGCCGCCAGCATGGCGTCTGCCAGGACAGTAGTGACCCCGGCCAGGACGGTGTGGTGGACGCTGGTGTCGATGACGTGTGTAGGGACGGTGGTCGTGCCTCCACGGGTGTCGACGTTACCGCTCCCGCCCACCCGGTTGGTACTGTCGGAGTCGATCGTCGCGCCGGTGGTGGGGTCGGCCGTCGCGTCAGCGGTGGTGGGGCCGGCCGTCGCGTTGGCGGGGTCGACCGTCGCGCGGTTAGCGTCATTGTTTGCACCCACGACCGCTAATGCCGAAGCCCTGGTGTTGACGCGGGACTTCGCCGCGTCCTCTTCCTTCTTCCTCGCCGCCGATGATGAAACTTTCTTCGGTGCCATCTTTCTCGAGGTCTCGAGGCTTGCTCTTGTCGTCCCCACGGACAGCGCCAACTGTTGTGGTTACAGACCAAACAGAGAGAGTGTGGTAGTGGAGAGTTAGGTGAGCAATATCCTCTCTGCCCCCTCATGGCTCGCGTCACGTATATTTATGTGCTCAGGAGGGGTGCCTTTACAGTTGTGCCCTTACATCCAACTATCCCTTTCAAGGGCATTCACGTCATTACACACGTCCTACTTGGAACTTATAACTCTCTAACAGGCTAGCTGGGCTTAGGTAGGGGCCACCCCTGCAACAACAATGTTCGTACGTTGCAAGACTCCATCAACACCCTTACCAATTTGGTGCGACAAGGCGCAGGGGGTGATAATTTAAGTCAGTGAAGCGTCGGTATGGATAAGGTGAAACCGATGAAGAGTTAGCTGCCATGCGGCGTGAGGAACCACGACACCGAGTCCCACCTACTGTTGGCCATGGAGGACACCCTCCCTATTCCAGGCGTGATTTTGGCCATGGGGGGTCGCGGTGTTCAACGTAACGATGACGACGACGAAGCTTTGGCCAAGCCAAAATTCAACATACCTAATTTCACAGGAGGTACTGATGTAGAGGATTATCTTACTTGGGAACTCAAGGTTGACAAGCTGTTCCATCTGAACTGTTACACTGAAGACAAGAAGCTGAAACTTACGTCAATGGGTTTTGACGGGTATGCTATGCATTGGTGGGAACAAGTTATACGAACATGTATGGAGAAGCATGAAACCCCCATCGTCACATGAAATGAGATGAAATAAGAAATACGTGGCAGGTTTGTTCCTTGTCATTACAAACATTCACTGTATGAAAAATTGCATCATTTGAAATAGGGAACACAACTGGTAGAGGAATACTACAAGGAGATAGAACAAGCCATGATTCATGCCGATGTACATGAACATGAAGAGCAAACCATACCCCATTTTCTTGCTGGTTTGAATCACCACATCAAGCGCATCGTCAACCATCATCCATATGAGAATATGAATGAGTTACTCTATCAAGCAAGAGAAGCTGAACGACAAGTGGCTGAAGATGCTAAGTTTGATGCCCGCACCACCCCTATATGCAGCAAATGCATTCCTCGAGTGCAACCAAGTAAGAGTAACACCACCGGAGGCAATTCTTCATATCGAACAGCAAGTAAGAAAGACGAGATGACACCTTCACAGCCTCGTCGAGTTGTTGCTCCTGCCGTAAGTGGTGTCTCCTCCACCGGATCCACAGGAAGGAGCAGGGACATTGTGTGCTTCAAGTGCCAGGGTCGTGGTCATATGCAGAAGGACTGTCCAAACACCAAAACCATGATTTGCACTGAAATGGGAGAATACGAATCCACAAGTAAGGAGGATGATCAGTGTACTGCCCAAGAACCTTATGCGGACAGCGAGAATGAAGATGATGAAAATGTGATGGTGTGCACATAAGAATGATTGCCTTTAGCATGTGCGCCCAAAATTCTTAGTGTGCAGATCCAAGTCGCGCATGAGCAAAGATGTAACCTGTTTCAGATTTGGGCAAAGGTGGGTGAAGGTAAAGCATGCAAAAGTTGAATCAATTCGAAATTGCCCGACTCCCATCAACGTAAGTCAAGTTAGAAGCTTTCATGGGTTGGCTAGTTTCTATAGAAGATTTGTGAAGGATTCAGTACTGTAGCTGCCCCATTGAATGAGCTAACCAAGAAGAGAGTTGCGTTTGTGTGGGGGGGTGGCATAACAAAAAGCCTTTGCCGAACTTAAGAAACGTTTAACCGAAGCCCTGTTGCTTGTTTTGCCTAATTTCACTAAGAGTTTTGAAATTGAATGCGATGCTAGTGGGATTGGTATAAGGGGAGTGTTAATACAAGAGGGTAGACCGGTTGCTTATTTTAGTGAGAAATTGAACGGTGCTCAATTGAACTATCCAGTCTATGATAAATAATTTTATGTGTTAGTGCGAGTTTTAGAAACATGGCAGCATTACTTATGGCCTAAAAAATTTGTTATTCACTTTGATCACGAGGCTTTAAAGTATTTGCGTGGTCAAGCCAAACTGAACCGACGTCATGCTAAATGGCTTGAATTCATTGAATCTTTTCCATATGTTGTCAAGTATAAGAAAGGGAAGGAAAATGTGGTTGCTGATTTGAAACCATTTTTTGGTCCGGAGGAATCATATCATACAACGTCGAGGGCGACGTCTTTTCAAGAGGGGAAGGATGATGATGAGGACATCCCCATTACATACACATCTTCCACTCCAAGCATACATGAGAATGTCCAAGAACCTAAGGGCCCAATGACGAGGGCAAGAGCCAAGCTTTTAAATAAACAGGTGGTTTTATTTCTTAAGGAGTTTCCTTTAATTGATGATGAACTTGGGATACTACCTCATGCTAGTATTTTATGTATTATTAGGTATAACTCATGTGAAGACTTGGGAGAGCAAAAGGGAGGAGCCCAAGGACTTAAACTATAAGTTTTTGATAAGATTTTTAAGCCCAATTCGTACCTCCCACAAGCCCAACTGGATTCAAACTCGGATTCAACTCAAAATTCAATTCAGATTTGGTTAGGGACAGCCTGATAGGCAGTTACTAAAAAGATTATAATTTTCACAAACAGAGTCCGATTCAGGTATTCTTGTACTCGTTGGAAAGATAATTTCAAGGGATACGCAATGGATCTGGTCCCAGCATCAAATTCGTCATAGATCAAAAGTTATGACCGAAATAATATGACAGATGTAAAATCTAGTTTCCTTTTTTAAGAGTTCGTATCTAAAACCATATAGGGTTGAGTTGTACTAGGTTTGGGGACCCTATGGACGTCCCAAGGGGCTATATAAGCCATGTGTTGGCACCCTTAAAGCTCAGACCACTTTTTCAGATTGAAACTAGAATAGCATATTGCTTGTTTCTTTTCACGAAAGTGTCTATGCGAGGATTACTTGAGAGGAATTGAGCGATCATTGTTGGATCAACGTCGTGTTTGTTTTTCCATTGGGGATTGAGGGCACGGCGTTTCTCCACTCGTGGTCTCGTGGAGAAAGCTCGGTGTATCTTGGCGAATTTCCAAAAATCTGTGAGTTCATGCATTGGCACGGGTGTACAGGTAGAGAGATTGGTTGAGAAGCACTAGTTATCGTGATCCTACGTCGAGAAGATCAGGGCTACCCGTATCACCACCTATTGCTAGAAGAATACGGGGTCCTAATGGGAGGATGCCAACATCTACTTATGGGATCTCAAACCATTATGTATATTGCGGTCTCCCAAATAAAAGAAAGACAACTCCCAGCAGTCGAAATGTAACAAGCAAATGTACAGGTAAACCAACAGCTCAACCTATAGGCACCAATGATATATCATTAAGTAGTTTTTTACACATACCTTAATTTTCACTAACTCTTGCAGGAGGGATGCTGTCTTTATTAGAGAAAACTACTATAGACTACATTAAAAATTCTTGCAAAGAGAAAAAATGGCAACATTGAATTCAATAAACATCCGATGTGAAGCAATGTTCTGCTTGACCCTTCGAGAATCAGCTCCTCAAATGAAGAGATGGTTGGGTGATGAAATAAGAACAGGTCTAATTATTCATGCAACAACATTTACTTTTAGAATGCCAAACCCTAAACTTAAAATACAAATTAGCAGATAATGGATGGCTACATACAATTGATAAAACATCGATATCCATCTACAAAGAATAGGGATGGTTGCAAACCATATTTTGAGAGCACAATTAAATGTTAGCTCTTGAATAGCGTAGGTGAATTTGGTCTTCGATCTAATTGTAGGAAAATTGTCTCAGCTTTGAAACGTGGGGAAAAATATCTACAACATGACTTGGTATACATATTTCAATTACTTGCGACGCTTCTTCAAATCATTTAGCATTTTTTAATTATATCAAACATATTTCAAATTCCATAGATATTTCTCCCATTGAATCACATGAGAGTGCATTGGTATTTAGTCGTTATCAATACCAGGAAGGAAGAGATACAAGTTTTGGATTCAATGGCTATTTCTAAGTATGATAAATGCACTGTACTACTAAATACAGTGAGTCTTCTTTCTACTTTTTCATCTTTTTCTATCATGTAGCATGTACATAAATTCATCAAAATTTGTTGGTTTTCTTCTTGTAAAATAGCTCAAAGGTGTGTAAGTATATGTTGATTTGGCAATATCAAATAGAACATCTATTGCTAGATGGGGCAGCTTGCTTCTCATATCATGGCCTATCCGTGTTATTGATACGCCACAACAAAATGACAGGTACTGATCGTTATCAGAGTTGTGCTATATTTCCACATTTTGCAATGAAACCATGTTTCATTTTTGTTTTATATCTCAGTTTGTCATGTGGCTTCTTTGTCCTAAAGTTCATGGAATACTGGGACGGAACAAGGTTGGCAAACATTGTCACGATGGTAATTACATCCCACCTTCCTCTCTCTAATTCTTCTTTGTTAGTGGTTCAGATTTGAATTGATATTTTACCATTGTTCCACAGGATAATATACGCATCTAAAAAAAAGCCTTGGATTTGATAAATTCCAACCTGAATGAAGCAGATGAAGTCAAGAAGGAGATACAAGAATTAATGATGTGGCATAATTCCAAATGATGAGTGTTTCAATGCCATAGCCATTCAGCTGTGTCGTTGCATGAACTTCTACCCTACTATATTTCTTTGTTATTTTCCATAAACCTAGAGCACATGTGCACCAGTGCCATAGCCATGTTTCTACTTAACTTTTAGTTCACCTGTGTTGTCGGATGAACTTTATCCTATTACATTTTCTTGTTATTTTCCATCAAACAAGAGCAGAAGTGCACCACTGTTGTTTGATTTATTTCTGATATATGCACACTAAACAAGCTAGAAAAAAAGATACGAGGAAATTGGCATATACTTTGAATTATACAAAAAGCTTAAGAAGAGATGCCATCGGCAAAGAATCAGAGATGATGGAATTCACCTATACAAAACAAACAACCATTAATTATTTGTTCAACCATGATAGCTTACACAATCTATGCATCAGAACCAAAACATGATAGCTTACACAATTTATGCATCAGAACAAAAACATGATAGCTTACACAATCTATGCATCAGAACCAAAACTTACACTGCAATGTAAAGATGGTGTTGAGGTGCTGGTATGATGCATAGGGAAACAGCAAGGGTCATCCTCTCAACTTCATTGGTATGGCCTTCAGTAGGCAAGCTAGGATCTACTAGTTGTGTGAGCTTTCCTCCTTGTATGATGGATCCTCCTTGTAGGATCAGGTGTGTGGCACCATAAGAAGCCGTTTCTTTCACCAAAGTTTTCCGGATAAACGATCCTCCACAGATCTTGAGCTCCAAATTGATCTCGTGCATGTAAATAGAATAGCAAAGTTAAGAGAAATTTGAGGGAACCTACCATTAAAGATCAGCGAGCTACAAAATGTTGGCAGTAAAAAAAACTAAGGGTGACAAAAAAAATTGTCTGCAAAAAAGGGTGTCCAAAATTGCAAGGTGTCAAAAAAGAGAAGACAAAAATCGGACCACCTAGTAAATAAAATTGGTAGCATGAGTGATACGACAAAGGTGGAAAGTCTTAACCAAAATTGAACGGGATAATGATTACCATTGAATAAAGTCCACGAGCAGCTCATGAATAAAGTAGAAAGAGGAGAATTTTGTTCTGAAGCTGAGTATTGGGACAACTGACCTGCTTGAGGTTGCAGAAGCCGTTGTACACAGCGAGCACTGACACGAGGGAGCCAGTGGCCTTGCTCCTCTCCTCCAATCCCAACCCTCCTCTCCTAAACATGGACATACAAACAAAGAAAATGGGGATTAATATCTCACAACAAGATCGAATCGGGAAGAGCAAGACTGCAAGAATCCTCACTAAATCAACATTTTCTCACCTAGATCACCCCAAAACCCGCGCGGCGGCCGATGCTGGTGAGGCAAACAAAAACCCAAAAAAGCGACGAGGCGAGGAGAGATGACAGATGGGCTTGGCGGCAGCGGCAGGAGGGGTGGGACTCATTGTCCCAGTCGGAGGCGTCGGCTAAGGAGGACTAAGGGAGGGAGGAGACAAACGGTTGGCGCATATGAAGTGATACGGGGATGGGTCCCGATCTTCTCAGTGAGGAACCGTGGATAGTTGATGTGAAGTAGACGATGTCGCTAGCTGAACACTCGTACCCATGCACGAACCCTCAACTCTTCGGAAAACGCCCAAAACACACCGGATAGTTGTCGCCGCGCGACCACGTTTACTTAACGCCAAGTCCTTAATTCCCAATGGAACGACGGCTTGACCTTGAGTTGTAGAACGAACAATGGATCACCTAATTCTCTCTCAAAGTCCTCGCATGAACTCTGGTGTTGAAAGAACAAGCAATAGCTATGTTTCAATCTGATGTATAAAACTTGGTCCCCCTCTAAGGATGCCAATACAGGGCTTATATAGCCTCTTGGGACGTGCATAGAGTCCCCCAAACCTAGTACAACTCAACCCTATATGGTTTTAGATACGAACTCTTAAAAAGGAAACTAGATTTTACAGCTGTCATATTATTTCGGTCATAACTTTTTATCCGTGTCGAATTTGATGCTAGGGTCAGATCCATTGCGTAGCCCTTGAAATTATCTTTCCAACAAGTCCAAGAACGCCTGAATCGGACTCCGTTTGTGAAAGTTATGACCTTTTTAATAACTGTCTGTCAGGCTGTTCCGAACCGAATCCGAATTGAATTCTAAGTTGAATCCGAGTTTGAATTCAATTGTCCTTGTGGGAGACACAAATTGGGCTTGAATTCCTGGGCTTTTCTCTTCTTGCTTGACCCATGTGAGCTTCTCCTCCCACCCTTTGGCTCCGGCCTCCTTCTCCACCCTCGCGGTTCCAAATGCTTCACAATGTTCAAACCTGAGAATGCACAAAACACTTGCATGAGGTAGTACCCAATTCTCATCAATAATAATAGAGTCATTAAGAAACAAAAGCACCTGTTGATTTAGAAGTTTAGCTCTGGCTCTAGTACCAACATGCACTTCTGCACTTGTATTACTTGTAGCTTCACTTATGGTGTCCATCTCAGTAAGTGCATGACCACCAATAGGAGAAGATGTATAAGTGTTAGGGATGCCCTCATCATCCTCCCCCTCTTAAAAAGGCGTCGTCCTCGACGCTGGATCGTCACCACCAAAGAAAGGTGATAAATCAGCGACATTGAACGTAGAGCTCACGCCATAGTCATCGCCGGGAAGCTCTATCTTGTAGGCATTGTCATTGATTTTCGCAAGTACCTTGAAAGGCCCATCACCACGCAGTAGTAACTTAGACTTGCGACGCTCGAAAACGATCCTTAAGGTAGTGTACCCAAACCAAATCACCGGTTGAAAACCATCCGCTTCCTTTTCTTGTTCGCCTTGTCGGCATAATACTTGACCTTGCGCCTATCACTTCTTTTGTCTTGAGATGCAACTTCTTCACATATTCAGCTCGCTTGGACGCCCATATGAGTATGTTGTTGATCGAAGTGGCAACAAATCAAGCGGTGTAAAGGGCTTGAAACCATAAACTACCTCAAATGGACACATCTGCGTAGTGGAATGCACGCCCGATTATAAGCGAATTCCACGCGGCAAACAATCCTCCCACTCGCGCAGATTCTTCTTGATCATGGTCCGAGTAGCATCGAAGTGTGCGGTTCACCACCTCTTTTGACCATCGCTTGGGGATGACAAGTTGTGCCGAATAACAACTTCGTCCCCGCCACTCCCAAAGTGTCTTCCAAAAGTAGCTCATGAACTTCACGTCGCGATCTGACACAATAGTACGCGACACGCCATGTAGCCTCACAATCTCCCGGAAAAACAAGTCAGCAATATGCGACGCATTGTCGCTCTTGTGGCACGGAATAAAGTGTGCCATCTTCAAAACGATCCACAACGACAAAAACAGATCGCGCCCTCTCTTAGTTCTAGGCAGTCCTAAAACAAAATCCATACTAATATCCTCCCATGGGGCATTGGGAACAGTAAAGGGGTATACAAACCGTGTGGATGCATCATCGATTTTGCTTTGTGGCAAGTAATGCATCGTTGCACATACCTCTCCACATCTCGCCTCATCTTAGGCCAATAAAAGTGATCGCCAAAGATAGACAACGCCTTCTCACGGCCAAAATGTCCCATCAATCTACCTGCATGTGATTCCCGCAGAATAGCAAACGCACGGAGGATTCTCGAACACATAATTTGTTAGTGCGAAACAAAACCCATCATGGATGTGAAATTTATCCCAGCCTTTTCCTCTTTGCAATGTGCATAAGGGACAGAAAATTTATGGTCATAAGCATATAACTCACGCAAACTCGCTAAACCAGGACGTGCACTCCTAAGTGAGTTAAAAGCACACTTTTCCTAGAAAGAGCATCACTACCACATTTTCCTTTCCTTCTTATATTTCACAATGTAAGGAAACGACTCAATGGATTCACCCATTTGGCATGTCTACGGTTCAGGTTTGCTTGGCCTTTTAAATACTTCAAAGCCTCGTGATCGAATGAATAATAAACTCTTTAGGCCATAAATAGTGTTGCCAAGTTTCTAACGTGCGCACTAACGCATAAAGCTCTTTGTCATAGACCGGATAATTCAATTGAGCACCATTCAGTTTCTCACTAAAATAAGCGACCGGTCTACCCTCTTGCATTAAAATACCACCAATACCCAATCCACTAGCATCACACTCAATTTCAAAATTTTTAGTGAAATCAGTAAAACAAGCAACGGTGCTTCACTGCGCCTCTTAAGTTCGAAAAAGCATTTTTTACGCTACCCCCACACAAATTCAACACCCTTTTAGTAAGTTCATTCAAAGGGGCAGCGATGGTGCTAAAATCCTTCACGAAACGCCGATAAAAACCAAAGAAGACCATGAAAACTCCTAATTTGACCGACGCTCATAGGAGTAGGCCAATTTTAATAGCTTCAATTTTAGACTCATCTACTTCAACTCCTGTGCGTAAACAACATAGCCCAAAAAGATGACACGATCTTTGCAAAAAGTACACTTCTCTAAGTTACCAAATAACTTATTCTCACGCAAAACTTGTAGAACTTGTCTAAGATGGTCTATGTGTTCAGATTCAAGCATCAGAATCGAATATCGATTCAAGGCGATCAGAATCGAATATCATCAAAATACACAACCACAAATTTACCAATGAAATGCCTTAAAACATGATTCATTAAACGCATGAATGTACTAGGTGCATTAGTTAAACCAAAAGGCATGACTAACCACTCGTACAACCCAAATTTCATTTTAAAGGCTGTTTTCCACTCATCCCCTTCATGCATTCTGATTTGATGGTAACCATCACGCAAATCTATCTTAGAGAAAATAACAGCACCACTCAATTCGTCTAGCATATCATCTAAGCGAGGTATAGGATGACGATATCGAATTGTGATATTATTAATCGCCGACAATCTACGCACATACGCCATGAACCATCTTTCTTAGGAACTAAAATAACAGAACAAAGACAAGGGCTTAAGCTTTCGCGTACATACCCTTTGGAGAGAAGCTCTTGTACTTGTTTCTGAATTTCCTTTGTTTCCTCGGGATTGGTGCGACGGTGGTCGGTTCGGCAATGATGCTCCCGAATCAAGTCGATCTTATGTTCTATCCCGAAGTGGTGGGAGCCCCCTGGTACTTCTTCCGAAAGACGTCGCTGAAATCTCAGAAACAAAACAACACCACTAGTAAGAGAAGTTAAGTCATTAGTCGAAAGCAATGCATCTTTGTACAAAGAAAGACAACGCACCAAATTAGATCCACGCAGAAATCCTCATCTCCGATTTGGTGGCTAACATCACTAAATTCTTTGCTCCTCTCGCTTCTTGTTACCACTCGATGGTTCTCTCGCGCTTGTGCACTCTCAACATGCATCTCAATTTTCGCATGGAGGAATTGACAATCTGTTGCGGTGTAAGCGGCTTCAAGATGATATCCATATTGTTCCATCGAAATATGTAGCGATTTGTACGCCCATCATGAAGAGCGGAACGGTCATATTGCCATGGCCGTCCCAAGAGCAAGTGACACACCGTCATAGGCACAACATCGCAGATCCACAAGACGGTGTACTTCCCAATAGCAAATGTCACACGCACCATATAGTTCACCTTCACTTCCTCCTTGTCGCTCAGCCATTGCACATGATAAGGACGCGGATGTGGCAAATACTTCAAACCCAACTTATGACACATATCCTTGCTAGCCAGATTGTGACAATTGCCGCCATCAATGATCACTTTGCACATCTTACCCATATCAAGCTTGGCCCAAGTCTGAAACAAATTACACCACTGTTCGAGTGATGGCGATGGCATGACACTAAGCACCTTGGACGTGCAAACAATAGAGTATTGCTCAGTGGTAGGGAACTCAGGATCACACTCACATTGTTCTATGTCATCAGTGTGCAAGACCGCTCGCATCGCGACTCATCATCACTAGTCAAACATAACCGCCATCCTCTGTGACAAGCATAGTTCTGACATTTGGGCAGTCCCTCTGAAAATGGCCAACGCCCTTGCACTTGTGGCAAATAATGTCACGTGAACGTCCTGTTGACCCCATAGACGAGGTCACACTAGCCGCGGGCGCCATAGGTCGACGCACCGGTGATGGTGTACTCTCCAGCTTCTTACTTGCGGAACTGTGCATTGCCGAATTGCTTGCAACCGAAGTGCTCTTGTTTGGTTGGTCGTTGTTATATGTTTGTCCCGATCGGTCAAGAACGTGACCGGCAAATAACCGGCGTCTTCAATCACTTGTCGCCACCGCGTGCTTGGTGCAGCAACTCAATCATATCATTATATGGATGGTGATTGACAATGCGCTGACAAAGATGATTCATGCCGCTAGAAATCTTGCCATGGTCTGCTTCTTCATTCTCGCGACATCCGCATGTATCATGATAGTCTCCATTTCCTTATGATATTCATCAATTGATTTCATACCTTGTCGCACCTCGTCAACTTCTCAAAGAGTGAGCGCTTGTAGTGGCGCGGTACAAAGCGTGCTCGCAAATGCTGCTTCATTTGCTCCCGTGTTATAATTGGCAACTCATGGCGCTCCATGCGCTACGGATGAACTGCTCCCACCAATGTGTGGCGAATCATCCAAGCCATTGGATGCAAGCAACAGCTTCTTCTCATTGGAGTAGTTGTTCATCCGAAACAACTTATCAACTTTCAGCTCCCAAGTGAGGTATTGTTCCACATCTGTACCACCTGAAAATATAGGAAGAGTAAATTTGGGCTTAACAACAAGATCCTCGGCGTCATCGTGGCGAGGACGCTGCACGTTGTTGCGGTGATGGCGCTGCTGCTCATCGTAGTCGCCGATGGGAAAATCGTCATTCCAGCGCTCGTCCGCATCAGCACGAGGCACACCTCCGCCGTGGGCACCCTGTGGTATAACTCCACCCTGACCGCCATTGCCTCGGGCCAGCCCACGTGCTTGAGGGTGTGCTGCAGCCATCCCGATGTGTGGCGGTACTGCCATGCGACGCGCCTGGTGTTGACGCCGCCCTCATCCGCATTTAATAGAACGCTCCTCCTCGGTCTCATTGTGCAAAACGGCCGAGGACCGTGCACACTTGTGGCATCGCGGTGCATCCCTACGAGATTGTGGTGTGTGAACATGGCACGCAGCCCGAAAGTTATTGTTGATGCTCGCACGCAATTGTGTGACCTCCTCTCCAAGGTTGTTCAGTCCAGTCTGAACTTCCCCAAGCTCATCGCGCACGCCATTGTCACCATCATGAAGTTGTTTTGGAGCATCTTGCGCAACCGAGTGTACTCGATCCATGTAACCGGGGCGTCCGGATTAGGTGGATCCTCCTCGTGGCCTGACATAGAAACAACTCACAACCAAGAAACGTAGTTATATTTGGGTTAGTAAAAACAAAAGCTCTCTCTATGTCTACAACTAACTGTCCTGAAAACAAGGCAAGCTTACCGTTCCAAAGTGAATCAAGGACAGCGAATCGACACCTGTGATAGCGAACGATCTCAACCCGGTAATGTATGAGCGTAACCAAGAGCAAGGGAGTACACAAACAGGTGTAGGTGGAACTTGGACAGGTATGTGGATAACCTATGCAATCTGATATTCAAAGTATTGTAAAGCTAAGTAATGATCTAAGCTAGAGTATTTGCCTATGTGCTGGTCCAATTGGTTAAAGAGAAGTGTATGAACGCACACGCAACGATAAATGGGACTTAATGCAAACAAAGGAAATGAGCTAGAAAAAGGTAATCTAAAATTGAGATGAATAAGTAGCTCGTTTTGCACTAAGTACAAGGAGAGACGCTAGCCAATTGCAATAGTTATGAATGTAAGTGTATAAGATTGCTCTATGAGAATAAGTGCACAAGCTGAAAATATGAACTAGGGTATTTTTTTTTTCACAGAGTTTCGGCCAACACTTTCTATTTTCACTGTTTCTTGATCAAATCGCAGGAAACTTTCAGGCTTTTTTTTCTTTTTTTTGGCCAAACTAGTGTTGTCTTCCCTTTGCACAAATTCAAGAATTCAGCAAGTGTAAATAATACTCAAGAACAGCCCTAACAACAATATCAAAAGCTAGTCTCAATTGATGAAAAGATATAAGTGAAGCTCAACTGTAGCAATTCTTTCTTTTCGGTCAGCTAGGGTTTGGCACAAGTAGTGATTTGTTTCTTTGAAGCCAAACCGCAGCAAACTTTCGGTTTTGAAGGAAGTGAATACTATCTCAAACTCTCCCCCAAAGAGAATTTGGATGGATCTCTTGAGAGCAATGTGGACAGCAAGGAATTTAGGATTCAAATGTAAATGCAATTTACTCTTTTTTGTTGCTAATTGAGGAATTCAATCAACAATTTTGTAGGGTTTATGTGGACACAAAGATCAAGCTACGCGAAGGAAACACACAGATCAGCACGAAAATAAAACTCTAATGGATGAAAACTTAACAAAACGCACAAGAACTAAACATATTAAACTACGGTTTTTGGTATTGCAATTTTCGGTTTAATGGAAGATAGGACAGAAAAACGAATCTAACTACGGGTAAAGAAGTTCTCACCGAGTAAACCTAGAATCTGATACCATATGATACGGGGATGGGTCCCGATCTTCTCAGTGAGGAACCGTGGATAGTTGATGTGAAGTAGATGATGTCGCTAGCTGAATACTCGTGCCCATACACGAACCCTCAACTCTTCGGAAAACGCCCAAAACACACCGGATAGTTGTCGTCGCGCGACCACAAGAGACGAACGCCAAGCCCCCAATTCCCAATGGAACGACGGCTTGACCTTGAGTTGCAGAACGAACAACGGATCGCCTAATTCTCTCTCAAAATCCTCGCATGAACTCTGGTGTTGAAAGAATAAGCAATAGCTATGTTTCAATCTGATGCATAAAACTTGGTCCCCCTCTAAGGATGCCAATACAGGGCTTATATAGCCTCTTGGGACGTGCATAGAGTCCCCCAAACCTAGTACAATTCAACTCTATATGGTTTTAGATACGAACTCTTAAAAAGGAAACTGGATTTTACAGCCGTCATATTATTTTGGTCATAACTTTTGATCCGTGTCGAATTTGATGCTAGGGTCGGATCCATTGCGTAGCCCTTGAAATTATCTTTCCAACAAGTCCAAGAACACCTGAATCGGACTCCGTTTGTGAAAGTTATGACCTTTTTAGTAACTGTCTGTCAGGCTGTTCCGAACCGAATCCGAATTGAATTCTGAGTTGAATCCGAGTTTGAATCCAATTGTCCTTGTGGGAGGCACGAATTGGGCTTGAATTCCTGGGCTTTTCTCTTCTTGCTTGACCCATGTGAGCTTCTCCTCCCACCCTTTGGCTCCGGTCTCCTTCTCCACCCTCGCGGTTCCAAATGCTTCACAATGTTCAAATCTGAGAATGCACAAAACACTTGCATGAGGTAGTACCCAATTCTCATCAATAATAATAGAGTCATTAAGAAACAAAAGCACCTGTTGATTTAGAAGTTTAGCTCTGGCTCTAGTCAATGGACCAACATGCACTTCTGCACTTGTATTACTTGTAGCTTCACTTATGGTGTCCATCTCAGTAAGTGCATGATCACCAATAGGAGAAGATGTATAAGTGTTAGGGATGCTCTCATCATGAAAGGGTCAAGCTTGTGGCGGTGGACCTCACGGTGGCGCGAGCGGAGGATATGGGTGACGTCCTCAGCGGAGGAGCCTATGACGGTGGCCTTCGATGTGAGGCGGCGGAGCCGAGGGGAGGGGGGGAACTTTGCAATGGTTGTGGCGGAGCCGTGGCGTCGGATCTCGGCTAGGAGTGGAGAAAGTTGATTTGCGGTGGGCGTTGCGGGAAGGCGAGTGGGGCGTTGCAGGACAGTGACGTGGTGTTGTAAGACAGTGAGCTCCTCGGGCGAAATTACTTGAATGCCTACTTCGCTAGCACTACTCCTTCACACCGCTCAGTAGCACTAGAGGTGCCAAGTCCACAATAACCGTTAGATAGGCTACATTTAACGGCTGAGAACAACCGAATGTATCAAACCAGAACTCTAAGCTCGATTTGGTGCCCTTCACTGTCGAGTGCTAGTGTATTCTAACCAATTTAGTTTGACGGAGGAGCCGGTTCTACTACACTCAGATCACTTATCTGCAACTTTGCCGAGTGCCACAAGCCTGCAACTATTTCTGTTCAACCCATCGCAATACCAACACACTGCTCTCTGCCGAGTTAAAAAAGAGAAGTACTAAACTACACTTGAGTACTTTTTTATAGTTGAGAACACTCAAATGTTTTTGAGTGTTAGATCTTCATCCAACAGATCCTCCATACCCCTTCTAAGAAACCAGATCTAGACATTGAATCTCCAATATCCTATAAAAAAAGAGTGTTTAAAATCTAAAACGTTAGATAGAAATCTAACGCCAAAAAAATCTACAAAAACACTTGATTACTCTTAGGTAGTGTTCAGTTTGACGTTGATTTATGGTTTTTTTACTGTAACTGACTTATTTAGCATAATTAAATTTTTTAAAAAAATAAAAATAGAAAAAATATACTAGTCCATTACGGACAATATAAAGGAATACAGGAAAAAAAAAGATAAAAAACCCAAAAAATCTAAAAAATAGACAAAGTCAAAATTATTAAATAGTAAAAAAATTCAAAAGTAGAAATTAGCTATAAACCGTTTTAAACGGTACCTTAAGACACCTAAAAAAACCAGCACAGCTCTCGTGCCGGCCGGAACCGAAGCCGAAGCCCGACAGATACTACTGTCATGCACTCACGTAAGCTGCTATACGATGTGTACACAAACCCTGTATCAACAGTGATTATGACAACGGACTGGGCAATGAGTATACCCAGATAAAATATCGTGACAACTTTGTAACCATGGTTTACTCATTGAACTAGTTTATTAGCCTCTCAAGGGTCGTTTAAACGCAAGCTCAGAACTAAGGGTATATTCATTTTAGTTTTTGTTGATAATTTTTAGTTGTGATTTATGACTTTTAACTAAATAAATAGTAGTGACCGAAAGAAATGATTTTTAGAAAGAGGGGACGAGCGGTGAAAAAAATAAGAGAGAGATACGTACGCGTAACAAGAGCAAGAGGAGTACGGTACATGATGTACTTGTGCCCGTGACCCCCTAGCTTATCCCTAGAATAAGAGACGGCGAGAGGAGTGAAGAGGTATTTTTGAAAAATCGAATGTCCGTATTAATTTTTAGTTTTTTTAAGTAAAAAATCAGAAACAAAATTACAGTATTGAATGCAATATATTCAGTAAACGTAATGCGACAACAAGATTTCCCCAAAAAACCAACTGTATGGCAATTACTATTAGACAGTGTATATATGTACGACTACTATAAAGGTCGTCACATCAATTCATCAACTAGTCATGTAAAACTCGTGGGTAGTGTTTAGTTTAACGTTAATTTATGATTTGTTTTATTGTATCTAGTTTATTTTTTTATTATAGTTGAGTTGGTTTATTTGGTATAATTAAATTTAAAAATAAAAAAAATATGTTAGCTCATTACGGATAATACAAAGGAATACGGGGAAAAAAAGAAAAGACAAAAAATCCAGAAAAAGACATAATTACTGAATAGTAAAAAAAGTAGAAGACAGAAAAAAAAACTAGTTTTAAGCTAACTTGATCATAGCCTTAAAGCATTTAATCAACAACATGCGTCATGATGTGAATTATCAGCAGAAAATTATCAACAATAGTAAGTAGCAGCAGTCAGCAGAAAAGAACTACTAATCTTGACAACAGAAAGTCGCAAAACCAGTACAAGTCTAGTTCGGTGATTCATTCATTTTTAATGAAATTTTAACAGTTAACACTACACCAAACTCAAGACTTAGGGGGTGTTCAGAATATCGTTGATTTATGGTTTTTTACTGTAGCTGGGTTGGTTTATTTAGCATAATTAAATTTAAAAATAGAAAAAACATGTTAGCCCACCACGAACAATTCAAATGAATACGGAAAAAAATAAAAAACCTAAAAAATAAAAAAAATTTAAAAAAATAAAATTAATAAATAGTATAAAAAGAAGTCAGAAATCATAAACTAAATTGAGTGGTGCTAATTAATATATATATGCCATCACGACGGAAACAGATCATTTTCTAGCGAGGGAACAGGGGCTTGTCCAGCTGCTAAACACTGTGCTGATTGCTGAATTCTTCAGAAAAGTTGTTGTCAACCTCGCACCAAAAGTAGACACAAATATTTTCTTTTATTCGGTCATGTACTTCTTCAGGATAAACAAGCTCAACTACTACATGACAGTTAGACCGATGCTTAGCTAATCCGGAGAGGAATTGCGGTGCAAGGGCGTGGACATGAAGCAAGGAAAAGAACAGAGTTGGGACGGTGGTGTGGGGTGTGTATCTGTGTGAGCTAGATGATGCTGTGCGCTAGGGAGGAAGGGGGTGGTTGTGTTAAAAATATAGATAATATTTTAATTTTAAGTTTTATTAGAAGATAAATATAATATACTAGTGATGTAAAGCTAACTACTAACAGTAGGCTACTCATCATATTTCAGAATATACTCAAGAAAAATACAGTATCAAAGTCGTACGAACACACGAACGATTTACTGTTGGGCTTGATGAAGAACAGAAAGCAGCGCATGTGTGACGCAGTGTAGGCTCGATACAGTGCAGGATGTAGATGAACTAGAGTATGAGCGGTCGCGCAAATGCATTGCCCAGAAACCTTATTGCTGCCCCGTGCAGGTTCTCTTTGTGACAATGGTTCGGAGATCCGCTCTCCTCTTTTATTGGTGCACGCCAAGAAAAAAGGTCGACGAGATTCCGTTGCTCAACACTTAGTACAACTTCACCAGAGTGGAAGAAAACAATGGGAGAAAGGAATGGAGAAGTTCAGTCTCAAACTTGGACGTCTCCAGGCCTTTTATAGACGTGCTAATTACTCTCTAGTAACAGATGCCACTAGACTGAAATAATACTCAAGTAACTGACACCATTATTCACTGGTAACTGCTGATATTCAAACCAAATATTTAAACAGTCTCATTACCAGTCAAAAGAAATAATTAACTCCATTATTTACTGGTAACTGCTGATATTCAAATCAAATAATGAAAATTAAGCAGTCTTATTACCAGTCAAAAAGAAGAGAGATGATACATGGTTAAGCAAAAATAAGGTGGACTTGGACTGCTGGGTGGAACGTCACGACACGGCGCGGTCGTGCATCGCAAGTCACAAGTCACATGATTTTTATGCGAAAATACACGAATACGCATGCACATGCGCACGCGCATATGTGATTAGCCAAAGCCATCCCCATCCACAATTCAAGGAGTGGCATAGACTCTACCTTATAAATTGATCTCTCCCACCTTGTCTTAGCAATATGGTACTAAACCATGCATGCTTTGGAATTAAGGAAATAAGCCTATTTTCAACAATCCCCTACCAATTCTAAAGCAGAAAGCAAATAGATGTCACAGATATTGTACTGAAGTGTTGTTTAATATACCAGTCTTATAATGTAAGTCCCGTATAGGTTGAACTTACACCTAGATTAGTAATATTCATCTTCTCACAGCTAATGCATGGATTATGCCTTGAATTCACAGCTTTTCGTAATCAGACTTCATTTGAAATCTCAACTGATACTAGGCTACCAATGAACCACGTCTAAACAGAGCGTTATATGGTCATGCTCCCTTATCTGCTCATGAGCTTTTTTAGAGAATACCCTGTTCTCATGAACTGCGATCACACAGTTAGGCTCAAGTAGGTGTATTCTTTCTAGATATCTTGTAGGCTAACCTTTTCCTTATTTGGACAACAAAATACATTAAGGCTTTATGCCAACCTTCCATACAATCGAGAGTACTTTATTCATTAGGACATGGATATAATGAATATGTACTCTCTTGTTACAACATCAAATTATTTTTTTCCATTACCTAAGTCACGAGATCTCCGATCAAGAAGGTATGGGTTACCATTGTGATGTAACTCAGATGTGCCTCATTCCTATGTCCATAGAAGCAACAAAAATCACTTTCCGTGCTAACCCCTTGGTAAAAGGGTCTGTTAGATTGTTCTCAATGTTAATATAGTTCACATCTATCACTCCGGAGTTTCTCAATTTTCTGACAAATTTAAATCTACACTTCACATGTCTAGAGGACTTCATATTATCCTTTGTACATGTAATTTTGGCCAACACAGTTTGATTATCACAGTACATCAAGATTGCCAGTATTAGTTTCTCAACTCACGGCAAGTCCATCAGAAGCTCTTTTAACCATTCAGCCTCAACAGTGGTTGTGTCAAGTGCTACAAGTTCTGCTTCCATAGTTGACCTCGTCAATAGAGTCTGTTTACAAGACCTCCATTAAACTGCAGCACCAGCTAAAGTATACACATAACTACTTGTAGCTTTGATCTCATCAACATCAGAGATCTAATTAGAGTCAATGTACCCTTTTAATACAGATGGGTAACCAGTGTAATAAATTCCATAGGATGTTATGCCACTCAAGTAGTGCAACACTCTTTCAAGTGCCTCATAGTGATCAATTTCTTGGTTAGATGTAAACTGACTTAATTTACTCATAGCAAATGAAATGTCAGGTCTGTGGCACTAGCTAAATACATGAGTGACCCAATAATTTGTGAATATCTCAATTGATTTTATCCTAACCCTTGGTTCTTTTGAAGCTTAATGCTCGCATCATAGGGCGTTGGAGAAACTTTACAATTTTTAAAGCTGAAGCAGTTTGAACATTCTCAGTTTGTGTTGAAGTGCTGCCTATTATTCTCATAAGAAAGATATTCTCAAAGAATGAACATATCTAGACTCTATTATTGTGTTAGGAATAATCTCAGAAGTTTCTGATTTAACTACTAAAAATTTATAGGCTGTGCTATTTTGAGCATATTCTAGAAAAATACAGTCGACTATTTTAGGTTCAAGTTTTCTTTTTTTTTCTGCAATGGTATGTTGACTTTTGCTAAATACCCTCCAAGTTTGCAGAAAATTAACATTAGATTTTCTCCCTTTCCATCCCTCATATGGAGTAATATCGCTCTTTTTAATGACACTACTAGATTCCAACCCTTTAGCCACGAAACGCATCGCAACGACACTAAATTAGTTGCAATAGGTATGTGCTATTGCTACGTTTTGCCAAAATCGTGGTGATATGTGCACAGTATTGCCTCTAAAATATTGCGTTGCGATAGTCATTGAATTCGTTGTAATAAGGTGACTTTATCGCCACCATTTAAAAAATGGTTGCGAGTAGTATGACTTTATTGCCACGGTTGTCTTGTGTTATGATAATATTGATATTCGTGACAATAGTTAGGAGGTATTGCCACCTTATAGAAGTTCGTTGCGAGTGGGTGACAATATTGCCACAATTTTATTGCGTTGTCATAGTCATCAATTGCGTTGCAAAAGGTTCCTATACAATGCGTATGAAATGAGTTTGTATTGCCACGAAATAAATTTGTTGCTATATATGATGATTGTTCGTGGCAATAATCTGTTATTACAACGCTTTGTTTTCGTGGGCCTAACTGCTCAACACAAGGGCCGAATTGGTGTAGAGGAATTATATTATCTATAGTTATTAATTTCTAGAGGAGATAAAAAAAATTAAAAAGTGACAACTAAAACGCAGTTGAGGAGGTCTCACTTGACAAAACAGGAAGGGATAAAAAATTAGAATAAAAAAATAAAAACAAAAACCATTGGGTGTGGGAAAATCGAACCTACAACCTCCTAGCTCGAAGGCAAGGCGTTTACCACCGGACTATTGTACCCCACTGTCAATTAAAATTATATATATATAGTGGCGTAGCTATAATTATATATATATATAATGGTAACTTTAATAGTTTGGTATATATGAACCTGCAAAGCAAATAAGTTGGCTAGAATGGAAGGTATTAACACGTGGAGTTGCAAATGTACGTAAGATTACCCTTGCACTGCATCATTGAAAGAACCCTAAATCTTAATTACCTCTAAACAGTACAATTAATTTAAATAAATAATAAATTAAGATTTACTAAGATAATTACAATGAAATACATTACCAGAATCGATTACAAGAAATTGCATTGGGTATTCCTAAGTAAAATAAAACCTTATTTCAATACATGGTTATTTACAAGAATTTGATACAAGCATGAAAACACGAATAATTACATTGCCAGAAATTACATCAAAGCAAAATTAAATAAAACTAGAACATTGGGCGCACTTTGATGAGCTCTCAATTGTCTCATCCTCTAAGACGTCATGTTGCTCCACTCGCAGCCGATGAGCATTGTCAGTGTCGGACCCCGGAGCAACGACTCCTGGATCCTCTGTGTAAATCGCACTAGTCCAGGATCAAGCTAGTGCACACAGTGGATAACAAAGATTCATATCATGCACAATGACATTTATTCATTAACTAAATATGGGCCTGATGGCCAAATGGCAACAAATTTTAGCAAGGTGAGCACATAAAGTACTCCCAAGGTAAGCACATAAAGTACTTACGCAAGTTACACCAGGAGTTTTAACAGAGTGAATGCATGCATAGGGATAACAAAGGAAGGCTTAATAAGGTTATTTGTGCGAAAACAGTATTGAATTTAAATACAATAGCATAAGTACAAAAGCTGAATTGTTAATACAGTAGATAGAAATAATAATTTAACAAAATAATATCGTTAGTGCAGTCTCCGACCAAACACTAACCTAGTCACAGGTATCCCACCTGGTCCATCTTTCCAAAAGTTTTCACATGGATTCCATCTACCCATATGCTTTTCAAAATCTCTTATGGATTCATTTTGTTAGTGCAGGCTCCGACCATACACCAACTTATGCACAGTATCCCACGGTCATGGATTCCATCCATCTATCCATAAGCTTTTTCAAAACCATTTTAAAACCAAAGTCTAATCCATGAAAACTTTACCCACTTACCCGTGAACTGGGCACGGCTATCCAGATAGATTATACACTCGCAGAGGTTGTACAGCTTTACCCACAAGACACGATCATCCCACATTGCCACTAGATTAACACACTTCCTTTGGTGTGCGGCGAGAGATCATGACAAGGCCGTTATAATGATCCATAGCCAAAACAACACGCCGCCACTAAGATTTCACCACAACTCGAATCCACGAGTTGGAGCCCCTCTTGTGCCATGTGAGACTTCCCACACCTCACGCCGCCACATTCAGCCTATAGCGAGACTATACTTGGAACTTCACAAATTACTTAGCCAGGTCCATCCCATACCGGACTTGTGGTAGTACGATGTGGCTTTGCAACAGTAGCTCACAGACCGGTCCTTAACTTGACTTAGGCTCAATCCACATACCCACATGCACGACAATCAACCAGGTGTCACCAAACACGAGGCATGCCGGCACCCTACCACCTAACCAATAGCCTAAGTCCAAATCATAACTTTTTATTTTTATTTTTAAACCATTTTCATAAACCATCCTTGACTCACCGAAGTCAAGAATTCATTTCCAAAGTCTGACATTTCATATGAAAGATTGATCCCATCTAAAATTATACTAAGCCAGGCTAAGCATCTCTATAAAATTTTCTAGTCAATACTATGGTACTAACTAGTTTTCAGCTAGGGTGACAAGGTATATGAATTCGAGATTCAAAATTGGCTATAGTCAAAGGATCATGGGCATAACTAAAGTTTAAACTGAATTTAAATTAAATTTGAATAGAAGTACGCATGCATATACAGTAAAACAACATAACTAAATTTGAAATATTAGGTTCAACATGATCAAAGGTGTAACTTGCCTTGCTTCGAAGTTTGCTGAGGTTCATCGAAGTTATACTCTCCGGAATAGTCGTAGTCTACACGCGAAAAAGCCAGAACAAACTAAACTCAAATAAAATCCAAATAAAATCCAAATTTTATAAAATAAATGCCGGGAGATAGAATATGAATTTTGGAATTTGAATTGGTCCAAAAGGAGTTAGGGCGAAGGAGGACGACTTCTGGAAGTTTGAATTCCAAAGAAATGAATAAAAGGAATTATTGGAATTCTTTTCTTTATGAAATAAAGTGGTTGGAAGCTACAATATTTGTGTAGGGTCGAAGTCATGATCGAAGGTGTAGTCGAAGACATGGTCAAACTATAGTCGAATCAATGGTTGAAAATACGGAGGTCTAAGCCGAAGACAAAGACTCCAAGTACGGGTGCAGGCGACGTCGAAGACCAGGTCGGAACTATATAGTGGTCGAAAGAATTGAACGACTTCGAGAGATCGGACGGCTTCGAGTGGTCGGAGATATTGAAGGGTTCAGAGAGGTCGGAGGGTGCGGAGGTTAAAATGGTCAAACAATCATGTCGGTTCGAAGACGGAGGTCGAAGTCGAAGGCTCCAAGATCGAAGGTCGGTTGAAGTCTTCGAGGTCGAAGGTCAAAGGCTAGAGTCGAAGTCTCCAAGGTCAAAGTCAAAATCGAGTCTTCAAGGTCGGTCTGTTGAAGGCTCCGAGCAGTCGGAGACTAAGAAGCCTCTCAACAACGGAGTCTAAAGAGCCTCCGCATTTACGAGTCTTAAGAGTCTCCGAATAGCGGAGTCTTATGGGCCTTCGGACGTCGGAGCCTAAGAATCGGATGGTTGGGAAAAGTCGGATGACTTCACGTGATGAGATCTGGGTGATCCAACGGCGGCGAAGACCAGGGAGATGTACAAAAGAGGGAGAAGAGTATGAGTCCCGATTTACTTTGGCGCACAGTTTTGGGCTGCATGAGTTGGTCGGCGGCGAGGGTGTAGCGGAGGCGGGACGCGATTATCGACGACGGAGACTCTCCGACGATGGCTTGCTCAGAGAAGGAGTGTCGAAGGTTCACACGGGCCTAAGGAAGATTACCGGCGGCGGGGTACTCTAGTCATCCTCTGACTCAGGAAAAAGGGTGAAGGAGGTGCGCGTGGTCCCGTCGAAGATTTGGCGGTAGTGGCGTCGGCGTCGGCGGAAGAGACACTCTAGCGAAAGGATTGCTTGGCGGAGGGGTGGCGAGGTGAAGAAAAGAGAGAGGGTGTTGCAAGGAGTGCATTGGTGCTCTCGTACAATACCAGAAGTGGTTGGAAGGTGGTCGGTGGCGAGTTGGAGCGATGGTGTAACTCGGGCGGCGGTGGCGGTAGTGTTCCTGCGGTGAGGAGACTCAACCAAGGGTGGTCAAGAAAATCCAAAAATTTTGAAATATATACTAAAAGGTAGATTATGAATTTATATGAATTTAGAAACTTGAATCACTTGATTCGGAGTTCGGACGGAAGAGAACGAGTGATTGGAAGATTGGCGGATCAGAAAATTCTGAAAAAAGAAAAATCAGGAATATTTCGAAGGAATATTCCCGCATGAACAGTAACGGGCAGCAGCCCTGTTCACTGTTTTTGGCCGTGTCGTCGGTGAGAAAAGGCACAGGAGGTGAAGCCAATGGGTTGCTAATGACCCGAGGCACATGTAGAAAGTGACGACACGTTAAACGGAGCACGGTGACGACGTCTACGGTGACAATGATATAGGGTGTGGAGAGAGGAGTATTTTTCGGGCAGGAAATATGGTGAAGCAAGGTGAGCATGGCCTAGAAAGCGGCGAGGCAAGGCTAGAAAAAATATCGGCTAAGCCGAAAACTCACCGGAGGCGACGCAATCGTCGTTTGAACGATGACGGTACCGAAACACGAAAAAACTTAATATCTTCGCTCGGTCGAGCGAATCCAAAACCGCTCAAACGTAGCCTCCGGGATGGTTTGGCACGCTTTTACGTGAACGGATTGTCGAGCATTCCCGACAAGCGGGACACGGCGCCATTTACCGCCATGGCAAGGTGTCGGGCGCAAATATTTAGGAAAGGTTTTTGGACGAACGGAGTGGAGCACGGCGTAGAACGCATCGAGACGAACTCAACGCCGCAGACGGCTCGGCCAACGGACTAGCGAAACGCGATGGACAAGACCTGCCGCCCTACAGTCGACATCGGCGTTCCGCAAACGGAGAGGAATTAACATGCGAGTTGCGCGAATCAAGAGTAGAGCGTGGGGATCGTGATGCTCACCTTGGTTTTGGTCGCATGCACGGTCACCGGTGGCGACGCGATGAACGCGACCCGACGGCCCACGGTGGTGACGGTGCTCGGCGAGTTCCGCGAAGGCGAGGTGAGCACCGCGTAGAACGCGACGAGGCGAAGCCAACGGTGTGGTCAAACGCGGTGGCGCTCCACCGGACGAGGCACAAAAGGCCGAAGAACGCCGCTTAGAACATAAAAAATAAAAGTTCAATTGCGGCCAATAGAGAGGGAGTTGGGACTTGAGATTTTCGGGGTTGAGTTAGGATGAGGAGAGGCTCACGGGGCTCCCTTTTAAAGGGGTTGAGGAGGTCCGAGGAGGGAGATCAACCATCCATGTCCTTGAATGGCATGGGTTAAATCCCGCGAATATAGGCATCAATGAGAGGGGAAACGGTAGGGAATTGAAGGAGTTTGATGAGGGCAATTGATTGCAATTTATTTCGTACGAAATGGTGGAGGAAATCATGAGATATGGGAGCTTGAAATTTCAGCCAGGAGGCTCTGCACGCGTGAAGGTTCTGTACGTGAGCTTCATGGAGTAGAAAGGAAAAAGGAGGAGAGAGAAAAGAGAGAAAAGAGAAAAAAGAAAAAGAAAAATTCGGACAAATTCCAGAAAAAATATTTTAGAATCCTTGGAACTTAAAAAGAATAAATAAAATATTTTCGGAATTTTTTGAACATTATTTTAATTTTTAAAAATGTTTTTATTTTTCTAGCTTTAAATAATACAATAAATAACAAATAAAGCTTAAAAATCTTAGAAAAATTAATGGAAGTTTCTAAAGCTATTTTGAACTTATAAAAAAAATTCCAAGTAGAATTTGCATACTTTTATTTATAAAATAGTTTTTGTGTTTAACAGAAAGACTCTTTTCTTCTTTTCTTTGAAATAGAAAATTAAGTTAGCTAAGAAATTTTAAAATTCCGGAAATACAATAACTTTATTTTTTTATTTTAAACTAACTTATTTAATATTTATTTTATTTTTACTTTTTATTTTTTTTATTTACTTAAATTACTTTTCATAAAAATGACCTCTTTTTTAAGCTGAAAATCAGGCAATTAAATTTTTTTTAAAACTTAAACAACCAAAAGTAAATATTTTTATTTTAAATTAAAGTAAATATTTTTTTCTTAATTTTTGAAATAAACAGCTGGGCTGTTACAAACTATCCCCCTTAAAGAGAATCTCGTCCTCGAGATTCGCACAGGCTAGCAAAGAAATGGGTTTGGATCTTACTTTGCATGGCTTGAGCTGATCTGGTTTAGATGTCCCTTCGTGAACTCTGATGTCCTTTTGCTTACTGTCTGAAGGGTGTTGACGGTCGATGTTTCAGCTTGATGCTTCCAAGAATTAGGGAAGAAGAGACTTTAAGACAAAAGAGGAATAGGGGTCGTTTTGCACAAACCAACAAAACACTTACTAGCAAAAATCTTTATTAAGATAATATCAGGTAACCGTTACGGCTATCAACAAAAGAGAAAACTTGATAGCTCATAACATCGTCTAATAGCTACCTAACACTTTATCCTAAAGGGGCAAAGGTTTCCTTGGTGTGATCCTTCGTGGCTCTCTAGGCATAAAGCGCGATCCTTCGATGTGAAGATTAAAATGATAGTAGAGGCGAAGAATTGCTTTTCAAGCGGCTTCTTCCTTGGCTCTTTCCAATGAGTAACTGCTTCCTTTAAAACGATAGCGAAGACTTCCTT
This sequence comes from Melocanna baccifera, assembly GCA_036346265.1. Lineage (NCBI taxonomy): Eukaryota > Viridiplantae > Streptophyta > Magnoliopsida > Poales > Poaceae > Melocanna > Melocanna baccifera. The sequence goes on from CM070699.1 coordinate 3,174,280, forward strand.
GTCCAGTTCGCTTGGTAAGGAGTAAAGTAAAGCGGTGTCTCATCATCTGATTTCCATGACTGTTTTCTCCGGTGCTTGCAGATAGCTCGACAATGGAATTCCAAACGCCGGAGTAGTCGATGAAGGCCTACACTCTATCCATCATTCAGTGCATCTTGATAAACATCCATCCATAATGGTTTGAACAAGACGAGAGATAGAAATAAGTTTTCATGTAATGACACAAAGATGAGAGAGATTTGAGAGATAAGAGTAAGTATAGACTGAGAGGTGAGGATAATCAAAGCTTTTTGAAAATATTTTTATTATTTGAGTTAAGTCTTTATGGTTAAACCATTCTATTCTATCTATGGTCACGTCTTAGGGTCATTATAGCTCTGATACCATCTCTGTCGGACCCCGGAGCAACGACTCCTGGATCCTCTGTGTAAATCGCAATAGTCCAGGATCAAGCTAGTGCGCACAGTGGATAACAAAGATTCATATCATGCACAATAATATTTATTCATTAACTAAATATGGGCCTGATGGCCAAATTTTACATCCATGGTTCATAAACCAAAATACATATAAACAGCGGAAGAAAACCAATGAAGTAGCACCCATCCCGCATGCCCACAGCGAATGATTGTAAGACGCGCCTAGTCGCCGCCATCCTCACCGGGTTGTTGACGCCATCCTCCGCAACAGATTTTAGCAAGGTGAGCACATAAAGTACTTCCAAGGTAAGCACATAAAGTACTTACGCAAGTTACACCAGAGTTTTAACAGAGTGAATGCATGCATAGGGATAACAAAGGAAGGCTTAATAAGGTTATTTGTGCGAAAACAAGATTGAATTTAAATACAATAGCATAAGTGCAAAAGCTGAATTGTTAATACAGAGATAGAAATAATAATTTAACAAAATAATATCGTTAGTGCAGTTCACCAAACACTAACCTAGTCACGAGTATCCCACCGGTCCATCTTTTCAAAAGTTTTCACATGTATTCCATCTACCCATATGCTTTTCAAAATCTCTTATGGATTCATTTTGTTAGTGCAGTTCGACCATACACCAACTTATGCACAGTATCCCACTGGTCATGGATTCCATCCATCTATCCATAAGCTTTTTCAAAACCATTTTAAAACCAAAGTCTAATCCATGAAAAACTTTACCTACTTGCCCATAACCGTAGGCACGGCTATCCAGATAGATTATACACTCGCAGAGGTTGTACAGCTTTACCCACAAGACACGATCATCCCACATTGCCACTAGATTAACACACTTCCTTTGGTGTGCGGCGAGGAGATCATGACAAGGCCGTTACAATGATCCATAGCCAAAACAGTCACGCCGCCACTAAGGTTTCACCACAACTCGAATTCACGAGTTGGAGCCCCCTCTTGTGCCATGTGAGACTTCCCACAGCCTACGCCGCGCTCACATTCAGCCTATAGCGAGACTATACTGGGAACTTCACAAATTACTTAGCCAGGTCCGTCTCATACCGGACTTTTGGTAGTACGATGTGGCTTTGCAACAGTAGCTCACAGACCGGTCCTTAACTTGACTTAGACTCAATCCACATACCTACATGCACGACAATCAACCAGGTGTCACCAAACACGAGGCATGCCAGCACCCTACCACCTAACCAATAGCCTAAGTCCAAATCATAAGTTTTTATTTTTATTTTTAAACCATTTTCATAAACCATCCTTGACTCACCGAAGTCAAGAATTCATTTCCAAAGTCTGACATTTCATATGAAAGATTGATCCCACCTAAAATTATACTAAGCCAGGCTAAGCATCTCTATAAAATTTTCTAGTCAATACTATGGTACTAACTAGTTTTCAGCTAGGGTGACAAGGTATATGAATTCGAGATTCAAAATTGGCTATAGTCAAAGGATCATGGGCATAACTAAAGTTTAAACTGAATTTAAATTAAATTTGAATAGAAGTACGCATGCATATACAGTAAAACAACATAACTAAATTTGAAATATTAGGTTCAACATGATCAAAAGTGTAACTTGCCTTGCTTCGAAGTTTGCTGAGGTTCATCGAAGTTATACTCTCCGGAATAGTCGTAGTCTACACGCGAAAAAGACAGAACAAACTAAACTCAAATAAAGTCCAAATTTTATAAAATAAATGCCGGGAGATAGAATATGAATTTTGGAATTTGAATTGGTCCAAAAGGAGTTAGGGCGAAGGAGGACGACTTCTGGAAGTTTGAATTCCAAAGAAATGAATAAAAGGAATTATTGGAATTCTTTTCTTTATGAAGTAAAAGTGGTTGGAAGCTACAATATTTGTGTAGGGTCGAAGTCATGATCGAAGGTGTAGTCGAAGACATGGTCAAACTATAGTCGAATCAATGGTTGAAAATACGGAGGTCTAAGCCGAAGACAAAGACTCCAAGTACGGGTGCAGGCGACGTCGAAGACCAGGTCGGAACTATATAGTGGTCGAAAGAATTGAACGACTTCGAGAGATCGGACGGCTTCGAGTGGTCGGAGATATTGAAGGGTTCAGAGAGGTCGGAGGGTGCGGAGGTTAAAATGGTCAAACAATCATGTCGGTTCGAAGACGGAGGTCGAAGTCGAAGGCTCCAAGATCGAAGGCCGAAGTTGAAGTCTTCGAGGTCGAAGGTCAAAGGCTAGAGTCGAAGTCTCCGAAGGTCAAAGTCAAAATCGGAGTCTTCGAAGGTCGAAGTCTAAGTTGAAGGCTCCGAGCAGTCGGAGACTAAGAAGCCTCCGAACAACGGAGTCTAAAGAGCCTCCAGACGACAGAGTCTTAAGAGTCTCCGAATAGCGGAGTCTTATGGGCCTTCGGACGTCGGAGCCTAAGAATCGGATGGTTGGGAAAAGTCGGATGACTTCACGTGATGAGATCTGGGTGATCCAACGGCGGCGAAGACCAGGGAGATGTACAAAAGAGGGAGAAGAGTATGAGTCCCGATTTACTTTGGCGCACAGTTTTGGGCTGCACAGAGTTGGCTGGCGGCGAGGGTGTAGCGGAGGCGGGACGCGATTATCGACGACGGAGACTCTCCGACGATGGCTTGCTCAGAGAAGGAGTGTCGAAGGTTCACACGGGCCTAAGGAAGATTACCGGCGGCGGGGTACTCTAGTCATCCTCTGACTCAGGAAAAAGGGTGAAGGAGGTGCGCGTGGTCCCGTCGAAGATTTGGCGGTAGTGGCGTCGGCGTCGGCGGAAGAGACACTCTAGCGAAAGGATTGCTTGGCGGAGGGGTGGCGAGGTGAAGAAAAGAGAGAGGGTATTGCAAGGAGTGCGTTGGTGCTCTCGTGCAGTACCAGAAGTGGTTGGAAGGTGGTCGGTGGCGAGTTGGAGCGATGGTGTAACTCGGGCGGTGGTGGCGGCAGTGTTCCGGTGGTGAGGAGACTCAACCAAGGGCGGTCAAGAAAATCCAAAAATTATGAAATATATACTAAAAGGTAGATTATGAATTTAGATGAATTTAGAAACTTGAATCACTTGATTCGGAGTTCAGACGGAGGAGAACGAGCGATTGGAAGATTGGCGGATCAGAAAATTCTGAAAAAAAAAATCAGGAATATTCCGAAGGAATATTCCTGCATGAACAGTAATGGGCAGCAGCCCTGTTCACTGTTTTTGGCCGTGTCGTCGGTGAGAAAAGGCACAGGAGGTGAAGCCAATGGGTTGCTAATGACCCGATGCACATGTAGGAAGTGACGGCACGTCAAACGGAGCACGGTGATGACGTCTACGGTGACAATTACATAGGGTGTGGAGAGAGGAGTATTTTTTGGGCAGGGAATATGGTGAAGCAAGGTGAGCATGGCCTAGAACGCGGCGAGGCAAGGCTAGAAAAAATATCGGCTAAGCCGAAAACTCACCGGAGGCGACGCAATCGTCGTTTGAACGATGACGGTACTGAAACACGAAAAACTCAATATCTTCGTGCTCGGTCAGGCGAATCCAAAACCGTCTGAAACGTAGCCTCCTGGGATAGTTTGGCACGTTTTGACGTGAATGGATTGTCGAGAGCATTCCCGGACAGGCGGGACACGAAGTGCCATTTACGGCCATGGTAAGGTGTCGGGCGCAAATATTTAGGAAAAGTTTTTGGACGAACGGAGGGGAGCACGGCGTAGAACGCATCGAGACGAACTCAACGCCGCAGACGGCTCGGCCAACGGACTAGCGAAACGCGATGGACAAGACCTTAAGCGGCCTATAGGCTGACATCGGCGTTCCGGGCAAACGGAGAGGAATTAACATGCGAGAGTTGCGACGAATCGAAGAGTAGAGCGTGGGGATCGTGATGCTCACCTTGGTTTTGGTCGGACATGCACGGTCGGCCGGTGGCGACGCGACGAACGCGGACCCGATTTGGCCCACGGTGGCGACGGTGCTCCGGCAAAGTTCCGGCGAAGGCGAGGTGAGCACCGCGTAGAACGCGACGAGGTGAAGCCAACGGTGTGGTCAAACGCGGCGGCGCTCCACCAGACGAGGCACAAAAGGCCGAAGAACGCCGCTTAGAACACAAAAAATAAAACTTCGATTGCGGCCAATAGAGAGGGAGTTGGGACTTGAGATTTTCGGGGTTGAGTGAGGATGAGGAGAGGCTCACGGGGCTCCCTTTTATAGGGGTTGAGGAGGTCCGAAGAGGGAGATCAACCATCCATGTCCTTGAATGGTATGGGTTAAATCCCACGAAAATAGGCATCAATGAGAGGGGAAACGGTAGGGAATTGAAGGAGTTTGATAAGGAGAATTGATTGCAATTTATTTCGTACGAAATGGTGGAGGAAATCATGAGATATGGGAGCTTGAAATTTCAGCCATGGAGGCTCTGCACGCGTGAAGGTTCTGTACGTGAGCTTCATGGAGTAGAAAGGGAAAAGGAGGAGAGAGAAAAGAGAGAAAAGAAAAAGAAAAAGAAAATTCGGACAAATTCCAGAAAAAATATTTTTAGAATACTTGGAACTTAAAAAGAATAAATAAAATATTTTCAGAATTTTTTGAACATTATTTTAATTTTTAAAAATGTTTTTTTTCTAACTTTAAATAATACAATAAATAACAAATAAAGCTTAAAAATCTTAGAAAAATTCATGGAAGTTTCTAAAGCTATTTTGAACTTATAAAAAAAATCCCAACTAGAATTTGCATATTTTTCTTTATAAAATAGTTTTTGTGTTTAACAGAAAGACTCTTTTATTCTTTTCTTTAAAATAGAAAATTAAGTTAGCTAAAAAATTTTAAAATTCAGGAAAACCAATAACTTTATTTTTTTATTTTAAACTAACTTATTTAAAATTTATTTTATTTTTACTTTTTATTTTTTTTATTTACTTAAATTACTTTTCATAAAAATGACCTCTTTTTTAAGCTGAAAATCAGGCAATGAAATTTTTTTTAAAACTTAAACAACCAAAAGTAAATATTTTTATTTTAAATTAAAGTAAATGGTTTTTTTCTTAATTTTTGAAATAAACAGCTGGGCTGTTACAGTCAGCAACCCATTAGGCAAACTCGGGGGTCGTTGTGCATTCCATCAGTGCCTTTCTGGTCGATTCCTGGGTGAAGTCATCCCATTCTTCCTTTGAATATTTCCGTGGTTGGATATTGTGGAAGGTGAAATAGTAGTCTACATCTCCATTGGGTGTCGCCCTCTTTGCAAGTGTTGAGGGGATCAGTCCTGCAAAAAAAGGTAGATAGTTATGTCAAAGGCTACAGTTGTCAAATTTGATGTTTTTAAAGGTCCAGCTAGTCATGCCTACAAGAGCATCATTAGTTACACTTCATAGTACCTTAAAAAAAGAGGACAGCACTTTAAATAAGTAATAGTTTCCTACAATAGGAACAGTCTAAAAATAACTTCCGGATGTAAAAGACAACAATATCAGTTCAGTCACCTCCATTAGCTAACTTGCTCCAACCATACCGTGTGTCGAACTGTCCGATGTGGTTTGTCCAATATCCATCCTAGATGATGGACTTAAGAATTGGATCTGGTGAGGGTTGGGTGATATTTGAGTAAACCTTGGCTGAGAAGAAACCTTTGATTGCTTCGCTTCTGCAGAGAATAGGCATATTCAAGTGATTTAATAGCAAGAGTAAATTCACAACATCAACTACTGCTTAACTAAAGGGACTCATGGAATCATTGGCTTTAGAACTTTGTTTGTCGTCAACACAGAGCAAACCCACCACTAGTAGCTAGAGCAACCAATGCTAGAAGAGGATCAAGTGTGCTCTACAAGATAAATACATGTCGATGTATATTAATTTATAAGAACTGAACTAAAAATTAAATCGATGTATGCAAAGCCAAGATTCAGAGACCACATAAATGTATGAGAAAATACTTGTGTCTTAGTGTGTGAAAAGGACCCCACCTGCATAACAAAGCATATTGCCAAGACACGCATAGCCCACTTCACAAACTATGCTATCCCAGCATCCACACTGCCATCTTTTGAAAGGATAAATCACCTCACCATCCAATAGCCAAAACCAGCTCCAGTCAAGACAATTGCTATCAGCAAGAAGATTGACACCTGTAATTCATGATGAACTTTTGTTATTTGAAGAGCTTAAAAGTTAGATTGGTAACATTACTATGATTTTGCATTATGGCTTGGGAGGGTAGTCTGCAGAAGACCAAAGATGACATGTGCTTGAACAATTAACACAAAAGGTAGCACACCATATAAGAAAGGAAGTGTAACATATTGATCTTTTCAAAATGGTAGAGAAATTTCCTTGCGGATCCGAAATCTCGATGATATCGTAGCACGCAGAAGTCTGCCCTGAACCCTGAAAGTCATTAGTAATCATATATTTTCCCAGGGTATCTTCTGAGTAACAAGTCCCCACAGGATCACCCCATAGCTATACACATCAGACCTATATTTAGCACCATGAAAGTCATTAGTAATCATGTATTTTTTTCAGATGTGACTACAGGAACTTATGTTGACCAAACTGCCCTGCATTTCTCATCCAAGGTTCATTGCGCAACACCTCCGGAGCCATCCGTTGTGGCTGGATAGGAAGCTCACATCAATAGAGTTAAACATAAAACAATAGAAAACAAAGCTTTATGCTAATCCCATTAATTCAGGGTACATGTACAACAAGCAATCAATTTAAATTTGCTTGTACTTACTGTTCCTTTTCCTGTTTTTGTTGTCAGATAAGTTTCACGCTTGAAACGTGAAAGACCAAAGTCTGCAACCTGATTGAGTTAGATGAAATGAGAGGAGGCAAGTGGGAAAGTGCAAATGGTTTGGAAACAAATAAACTGCAATGTTACCTTAACAGTCCAGTTCTTATCAACCAACAGATTTGACGATTTTAAATCTCGAAGAAAAAACTCACAAGAGGGAGAGAAAATAAAACCATTTGCAAGTCAACTCAAAAAACAAAATGTTGGCAAATAGAACAGTTGATGGTAATATTTTAGCTTCCTGCAGAGAAGTATTTAACAATAATATAAACAGATGCTGAAGCTGCTAGCAAGTACAAATTATGAAAAATGCTACCCAACACCATATTGTGCTCATCTGTAAACACTACATGCTTGCTAACCATTAGTTGGCTAAAGAAAATAAGAAATAGTAACTGAGTGAACACAATCTGTTTCTTATATTTAGTCTGCAAAATATATTACCCACTATAGATAAACCTCCACTTAAACAACATCTTGTATAGTATCTGGTGTAATGAAGCAACAATATCTACCAAATGTGTTTGGAACTACAACTATGAGCTTTTGGGCTTGCTAAATTAAAGCAGTTACATGTGATTTGAAAAATTAACACTCACCAGGCACACCTTCATTATCTGCTCCTTCATCCTTATCTGGAGAGGACTCCCATCGGTCCTTCCCATCATCATCGTCCCAATGACTCCCAACAGGAGGCACCCAGAAATCTGGATCATCTAAATCATAGACCTCTGGTTTAGGTTCTTGTGGCAAAGAAGGGCTGACAACAGCAGCTTTCTTCTTGTCCTTCTTCTTGCTTGACTTGCTTTTCTTTGGCACTTCATTTGACTGTTCAACTTCCCCTTTGGCTGCCTCACCTGATGCCATCTTTTCTTCTAGTTTTTATGTTAAAATAGGGATATGCATGTTAGACGTAGGAGCAAGCAAACATTCTAGTGCAATGTCTTAAAAGCAGTTCGTTGTGTGAGAGATGAGAATTCCAGACAAATTATATTGGAAGGGATTTCAATAACCAGAATTATTCCTTATCATTTCCAGACCAAAGAGAAGAGGAATGAGAGAGAGTGCAAATAGCTATTCCAGAGCAAGGCGCATAATCCGCTCAAATAATCATTCACAATCAATCCATATAGAATTGTTCTAAGAAAGGCACCGAGTACTCATCCAGTATCAATTAACCATTTATCTTTAAATTCATTGTTGGCGAAATTCCAAAATGATAAATCACATGGGTATAAAAAAATGCAACATTAAAAATTCACCGAACTTACTAATGTGGAGTGCACCAGGAAAATTCACCGAACTTACAATCTGAACGTGAGCTGTCATTTTTGAAGAGTCTGGAACAGGCTGTGGCCAAGCACCCAGCTGGTTAGAAATCAAAAGAGAACACATGAGAAATGTATGAAATAGTACTCCTTTTGGCAACTAAAACTTCCTAGTCAGTTGCTCCAACAAATTTAAATGCTAAAGATAGAGATCAACCTTCTTCAGAGCTTCTGCTTCATCCAACAATTTTTGAGCTTCATCAATCATCCCGTTCATCAATCAGATGTTCCGAATGGGGTGCACCTTAGCTGAGAGTAGATCAAACCCTTAAGGACTCTAGTTCCGTTTTCGAGTTGGGGTTGGGATTGCAGTCCAGATCGGACTCTCCCCTGTAAAACACCTCATATATATATAGCTTGTAGGTCCAATGTTGGGAATCAAGAAGTAATAAAGAATCTATTGTCTCACCTTTGCTTCCTTGCCGTTCTCCTGCTGGCGACTCATCAAGCCGACGGTCCAGGCCACCGCCGGGAGCAGGGGCGACCGCGAGCTTCCCACCAGTACGCCGTGCGATCCCGGGAACAGGGGCGGGAGAGCGCCTCCGGTCACCACCATTGTGAGGTTGCTGCATCCTCTCCCTAGGGCTCTGCGGCGCTATCACCTCACCCCTAGGGCACTGCGGTAATAGGCACGGGGAGGCGGAGGAGTGGAGGCCGAGGAGGAGATGGGGAGCGGGCGTGGGGAGCGGTGGGAGCAGCGGGGAACCGAGGAGGAGGCCGGGAGGGGAGGGGAAGGAGGGGGCAGCGGGGAGGCCAGGAGGGGAGGTGGCGGCGGGGCGAGGGGAGGAGGCGGGGGGAGCGGAGGTGCGGGGAGCGGTGGGAGCGGCGGGGGAACCGAGGAGGGGAGGCCGGGAGGAGAGGGGAAGGAGGGGGCGGGGAGGCTAGAAGGGAAGGGGCGGTGGGGCGGGGGAGAGGCGGCGGGGGAGCGGTGGGAGCGGCGGGGGAGTCGAGGAGGGGAGGCGGGGAGGGGGAGGGGAAGGAGGGGGGCGGCGGGGGAGGCCAGGAGGGGGAGGGGGCGGCGGGGGCAGAAGGAGGAGGGCAGCGGGGGGAGCGGAGGTGCGGGGGAGCGGTGGGAGCGGCGGGGGAGCCGAGGAGGGGAGGCCGGGAGGGGGAAGGGAAGGAGGGGGCGGCGTGGGAGGCCAGGAGGGGGAGGGGGCGACGGGGGCAGAGGGAGGAGGAGGGGGGCAGCGGGGGGAGGGAGAGGAGGCGTCAGGGGACTGGGAGACGTGCGGGCGTGCGGCTATCTTCGAGATGGCAATGGAGGTTCACTGTCTTCTGGGCCAGGGTAGTTTCTTCCCTTGCGGAGATCGCGGAGGTTGATAAGTTTTTTCTGTTTTATTAATAAGCTTTTTAAATTGTGTATGTTGTGGTTTTGCAGGTAGTGTTAATTTGGACATATTGGTTTTAATTTGTTGTACTTTGATTGATAATCATTGGAAGCATGTCACATGATGGGAGCAGTTGGATGCGGATGGATAAGTCAACATCTGAGTGGCAAAAAGGATTCAAGAAATTCATTGAAACTACTTTTGGAGGCACATCTAAAGGTTTAACTGCACCCTGTCCTTGTTCAAGGTGTCGTTGCATGTCCTATAGATTACAATATGAGGTTGAAAGACATTTGCTAGTTAGAGGGTTTGATGAAAGTTTCATCCAAGAGCAAGGTAATGGTGAAGCTTTGGCTGACGATGATAACAAAGATGAAGGAGATTGCAATGAAGGTGCAACAGGTGATGGGGCTTCTGTTAATGATCTAGTTTCTTCAATAATCAGTGGTGCTATTTGTGGCGACATCATCGGTTCTAATATTGAAGAGCCAAATGAACAAGCAAGGAAATTCTTTAAATTATTAAATGAGGCACAGAAGGAATTGTATCCAGGTTGCAAGGAGGCAACTAAGGTTTCTTTCATTGTCAGGCTATTTCAGATTAAATGCATGTATGGACTTATTAACAGTTCCTTGGAGTCCATACTTCATCTATTCTCGCTTGTGCTCCCTAAAGGACATTGTATCCCAAACACCTTGGACAAAGTGCAAAAGGTTGTTCGAGATCTTGGGCTAGACTACCAGAAGATACATGCATGTGAGAATGATTGTATGTTATTCTGAGGTGATTATGCTAAGATGGATACGTGTCCAATATGTGGTGAGTCTAGGTGGAAAACGGCCGATTCCGTTGGAAATGATGAGGCTAGTGGCACTGATGGAGCAAAAAAGCGTTCTCCACGTAAAATCCTAAGATATTTCCCACTTATTCCTCGGCTTCAAAGATTGTATATGAATGAGACTACATCATCATATATGCGATGGCATAAGGAAGGATTGGTCCGTGATGGGAAAATGCGTCACCCTGCAGACTCATTGGCATGGAAGCATGTGGATGACAAGTATAAGGATTTTGCATTGGATCCTCGCAATGTTAGGTTGGGCCTTGCATCTGATGGCTTCAATCTATTTGGGATGTTGAATGTTACATACACTACATGGCCTGTGATCATAATCCCTTATAACTTGCCTCCTTGGTTGTGTTTGAAACAACCATATTGGATGATGTCGATGTTGATACCAGAGCCGAAATCTCCAGGAATGAACATTGATGTATATTTGCAGCCCCTTATCGATGAGCTAAAGGATCTTTGGGAAAATGGTGTTGAAACATGGGATGCAAAGCTGAAGAAAAATTTTACTCTGCGTGCACTTCTACTTTGGACAATTAATGACTTTCCTGCATATGCAATGCTATCTGGATGGAGCACTAAAGGAAAGTTTGCATGTCCATCTTGCCACAAGGATACCGACTACTTGTGGCTGAAATTGGTCCAAGCATTGCTACATGGGACATCGCCGTTTTTGCCTTCGAACCACAGGTGGCGCAGGAACAAGATCAGCTTCAACAACAAGGCAGAAAATATGGAGGCTCCAGTGCCACTGACTGGTCAGCAAGTAATGGAACAGTATGAGAGTTTCGAGCTAGTGACCTTTGGGAAGGCAACAAGAAAGAGGAAGCAGCGTGAAGAAGAAACTAGATGGCACAATTGGAGGAAGAAGAGTATTTTTTTTGAACTGCCTTACTGGAGCTCATTGCTTATAAGGCATAATTTGGATGTGATGCACATTGAGAAAAACATATGTGAGAGCATATTTGGGACTTTGCTCGACATAAAATATAAATATAAGGAAAGTGAGAAGGCTCGGCTAGACTTGCAACATCTAGGGATAAGGATCAACATCCTTTGCTCGAGAATGGTAAGTATACTTTGCCACCAGCTTTGTACTACCTAGGTAATGATGAAAAGACGGTATTATGCAAATTTCTAGAAGGAGTGAAAATGCCTGATGGTTATGCCTCCAATATCAAGAAATCTGTGAATGTCACTGGGTGTAAGCTGTCTTCTCTCAAAACTCATGACTACCATGTTATCTTTCAGAAACTTTTACCCTTAGTAATACGCAACATATTTCCACAAGATGTTGTTATCCCATTGATTGAGCTCAGTAGGTTTTTCAATGCAATATGTTCAAAGGAGCTGGATGAAAAAGAGGTTGAAAACTTGGGCACTTCGATTGGAGAGACTCTTTGTCAGCTCGAGATGGTATTCCCACCAGCTTTTTTTGATATCATGATGCATTTGCCAGTTCATTTAGCTGAGGAGGCTAGACTTGGAGGGCCCGTGTGTTACAGATGGATGTATCCTATTGAGAGGTATCTACGTACGCTTAAAGGCTATGTGAGGAACAAAGCGTACCCTGAGGGTTCAATAGCCGAGAGATATATCTCGGAGGAGTGCATGACATTTTGCTCTCACTTCTTGGAAGACGTCGACACCAAGCTTAACCGTCCAGAGCGGCATGAAAGCGCTGCTATGAACGAACCACCATCTGGGCTAAGCATATTTGGGAGCATTGACTATAGTAAAAAGGATGTACTATCGAGTCACTTTCTAGGTTGGAGTTGCATCGGATGAGGCACTACATAATTACAAACTGTGATGAGGCCATTCCATGGATTAAGTAAGTTGTACTTTAGATGTACTAAATATCAAGTATATATTATTTTTCTTGTTTTCAACTAATTGATGCCCTCTTTTTTGTTTTAATTTAGTAAGCACAAGGATGAGCTTAGAAATATGAGTGCACAGAATGTTGAAACCCGTCACAAGGAGCAATTTGTAGGCTGGTTTGAGCGTAAAGTGAGTTACTATTTTTTTATTTATTGGTTCATTATGCTGTCACGTATTTGCCTAATAATTTTTCTTTGAACTAAGTGCAGATCTCCTAACTATATGAAGAAGGAAAAACAAGTGATCTAATGCATGCCCTTTCCCGTGGACCAGACCATCGGGCTCGATTTTTCAACAGATACTACATAAATGGATATCTGTTTCGGACGGCTGCCATAGAGAAGAACCTAACTACACAAAACAGTGGTGTTGCTGTGAAGGGCGATGACAGCACCGGCAACATGGACTGGTATGGCATGATTAAAAAAATTATCACGCTGGATTTTGCCAACCAAAAAGAAGTCGTACATTTTCAGTGTGACTGGTACGATGTACCTGCTACTACTACGAAGAAAGGAAGAGGGTTCAGCAGGGATCAATACGGGATCGTCGATGTTGATAAGACTCGTTTTCGATATTTGGATGAGCCTTACATTTTAGGGACACAAGCTGAGCAGGTTTTTTATGTGCCTTGTGCAACAAAGCCGAATTGGTGCACGATTAGCCGCATGAAACCTAGGAATTTGTTTTCCATGCACAAGCGGTAGGTGCAGAAAAGGAGGAAGAACCCGATGTTGAGTCGCTGGTCGTCAGACTGGAAGACATGAATGTATCCCGCCTACATGAAGACTTGACAAATTGGAAAAGGAATGATATGGAAGGGGTAAGTGTTGATGCTTCTGTCATAGATAAGGCGGTTCCTGTACCTGAACCCAATGATGAGGACTTAGACGATGACGATGAAGATGATGACACCTACATAGATGATGGAATTGTCGCACCTGTGAATTCTGTAGGACATGGAGATGATGACTTTTTTGTTTAAATTGGGAACCTTGTGCTTGTGTGGTGTATTAATTTATTAATTTATTTTTATTATATTTTTAGAAATCATAAAATTTTCCCTCCCTAATATCGTTCCCATGCTACGCACATCCCGCCCAAATTTCTCAGCCCCCGTCCAAAACCGCCGCCATATGCCCAGATTTCCTAGCCTCCCCCACTCCGCCCGGCGCCCGCTCCCACGGGACCCCCTCCCACGCCGCATCGCCACCTCATCCCCCACCTCCCCCGCCGCCGCCTCGTCCCCCACCTCCCCTAGCCTCCGCCGCCTCCCCCACTCCGCCCGGCGCCCGCTCCCACGGGACCCCCTCCCACGCCGTCTCCCTCCGCCTCCCTCCGTCTCCCCTGCCCCTTCGCCGCCCACCGCCCCCTCGGCCTCCGTCGCCTCCCCCGCCGCCCCCTCCACCTCCGTCGCCTCCCCCACCTCCCCTGGCCTCCCCGCCTCCCCGTTTCCCTCCGCCTCCCCGTCTCCCTCCGCCTCCCTCCGCCTCTCCTGCCCCTTCGCCGCCCACCGCCCCCTCGGCCTCCGTCGCCTATCCCGCCGCCGCCTAGGTCGACAAGACGATGGCGATGACTCCATCGACGACGCCGATCACTAGTTCGGCCACCGCCAACGCCACGGACGGGGATTTCGCCATCACGAGGGCCGACCGACGGGTTCCACCTCGAACTTCTGGCGCTGAAGAAGACGACACGGATGATGCTTCCCTCCCCAGGTATGAAGCTCAGCAACTAGCTCAGAGTTCCCATCAAACCTGGTTTCCATATTATTCACATAAATGTTTGCAAGGACAAAGAAATCAATCATGTGCTGGTGATCAAAGAATGAAAAGTCACGCATTCTTTGCAATTTTCTTGTGATAATATGTGTTCATTCTTCTTCAGAACAGAAATGTTGATAATTCTGAGCATATCACATTGCATGGTGTTCCTTTTCAGGGACAACAATGTAGAGTTAAATATGCTGCCTCTTCATGGAACATTGGAATTTGGAAGTGACATGTCCATTCTTAAAATAATGTCACTGCAATAAATCATCAGTGTTCGAATTCTAGCTATCTACAACATTTAAATTTATTCAGTAAACTAAGAACGGTTCCAAAATGCAATACAATGTCGGAGTCTGAAAGTCCTGGGCAACTGTATTAAATTTAATAAATTAAGATAGCTCAAGATAACTGTATTAAATATTGAACATTTAAATTAAGTTTGCAGCATTTGGGAAATGCCCAAGATCAATTATTCCAAAAGAAATGTTCATGTTGGAGTATCTGCATTAATACAATGTGAACATAGAAAGTATGAGATATATTGTGTTCAAGACAAAAGAAAGGTACTTGATAGATTATTAAACTAATTGCAGATATTGACTAGGAAAGCACTAGCGCCTTGCCGCCTTAATTAGTAAAAGAGTGTATTTGAGGAGCAATGTATTGTAAGTGGCATGAGGCTGCAAAGAAAAAATGGCGTGAACACCTCATGCTTAGCTATGTCTCAAGCTCCCAGCACAGTGTATAATGCTAATCGTAATAGATTATATCTTACTTGCAAAATGCCAAAATAATGATGTAAAGAAGCAATTTTGTAAGAAATACTTACATGTTAGAGAGTTCAAGCAGAACACTGTTCGTTTGTATACATGTGGCTGAAAAGGAAATCCGGAATTCGACCTGTTAAAATTAAATAACAATCTCCAGTTACTAGAAGTCGTGTTGTTGGCTCTTCAGTTAGTAGGCCTTCCAGTTGCAACGTCGTCAAATGATTTGAATGACCTATATAAAAAAAATGAATATGTCCTCAATCCAACTTAAGAGGACACTGCAGTGATGTTTGGGATTAGAGTAGAAAATGAGGAAAAAAACATTGATTTAATAGATGAGCAATGCTTCTCATTTGCAATATTATCACTAAATAGAACACAGATGATTCAACAGTACCACTTTTTCAGCATTTGGATGTATACATGAGCAATAATCTAGGAAAAGACTAGTACTCACACATAGTTAAAGGAACACTACTGTTGCACTAAAAGCAATCTGTGAGCGTAATTTATTCAATTTATAGGTGTTAACCACTCATGATCTCAACTCAGCTTGAAACTTTATGCCATGCATTTTGTAATTTATAGGTGTTAACCACTCATGATCTCAACTCGGCTTGAAACTTTATGCCATGCATTTTGTCCCAGGGGTTTGCAATACTGTTAATCCAAGTTAAGCTCAAACTTGAAACATCCAGTTTAGGGACTTCAGATTAAGGCCTTTTAGCCCAAGTGGTGAACAAGTCTCCCCAATTCCAGTCAAGTTTCAACAGTCTTTGCTCATAAACAGACTATAAAATTTTTTGGAAAAAGGCGCAATCAGCCAAGTTGGATCTGCCTTGAATCTAGAGCATAGTATTCCATTCAGTACAGGACCAATTACTGTCAATGCGCAGTAGTGTATTAGTATATGGACAACTTAGCGAAAGCCAGTAGTTCAGGGTTTCAAAATCCTGTCTTGTATAGTTGTACTAGAGGATGCTCTGAGACTACTGGGAAGAAAAGTGCCGCATTTAGCAGTTGCCTTATTAACTTGTTTGCATCACCCTCTAGGCCTCATGTAGACAAGACTATCTATAATTTTCCACGATTAAATGTCTAAAATACTCATATAAAACATACCCAGACCATCATAAGGTGGTCATTGAGCTACAGCATATATAACTGCAGAGAAAATAAATATAACTCTAATTGGTCCTGTACTGAATGGAATACTATGCTATTCTTAATTTATTAAATTTATTAATACGGTAAACTTAATTTATTAAATTTATTCTAGCTATCTTGAGCAAGAAAGTCTTGGGAGTCTGAAAGTCCAATATTTATTTTCATTACAAATTTATTGTTTCCTTCTGATCATCTACTATTTTCCTCTCAGATCTTGCATACTGACAACTGCATTTTGACTATTTAACCTTTCTCTATGTAAACATATAGAACGAAACAAGGGTCGGGTCAGCAGTGGACTTTAGTTATTCAATGCAAGGAGCACCACCAGAAAAAGAATTCTTCGAGTGCGATCTTGATAGGACTAATGTCTCATTTATGACATTGTTAAGTTTAAAAGAATAGCCTGGATACTCAGTTAGGGACTTCTTATACTATAAGAAGCGATGTGGCAGGGCGGTAGCTACTCTGGAGCCGATCGATTATAGTCGTGATGCAGACAGAATGATTGAAAGCAATCAAGATAAAAGGGAAATCTGATTAGTAGTGTCAAGGGAGCGAGTAAAAGACATTCAGGTGACCATAACACCCATGAAGCGAAAGAGGAGTCAACAAAATTGTGATGATCCAATTACAAATGAACAACTTGATGCATACAAGGTTTGGCTAGCGAATCTGCAAGCCGAGGAAGAACACACGGGTAAGTTATATATGTTGCTACAATTAAAATCGTTCTGATTTTAATAGAAGTACTGAATTGGCAACTGCACTAACATATATTCATGGCTTGCAGAATTTATGGATGACTACAGGGATAAAACCATCAAAACATATAAGGAATGGTTAAGGACGAAAGGCCATCTTGATGATATCTGTAATTTTCAAATCTTTCACCGAACTATGCAAGCATATTATTAGTTTTACAAACTCACATATATTTCTTTGATGAGTATTATAATGTGTGCAGTATCCTTTTTGAAAGAGGACCATACCAACAATTCAGCTGGCCTTCAAGATGAGGAAAGTCAAGACACCGACCCAACACCACCAGAGAGGCCATCTCACGCTCAGAAAAACAAGCAACAACAAAATGGTATGCTATCCTTCTGTCAATTCTATTTTCTAGGTTCAATTGGTCCTTGCTGAATGTGTACATTAAATGACATTTAAATTGCTCATAAGGAGGTGGCTCCCAACAGTGCAAGAAAGGTATACGTGGATGCCTTAAAGGTTTAGCAGCAGCCAACAAGAGAGTGAAGAATGCATCGCAGAAACTATCAATTCAATTTTCAGCAAGGTTAGGAGGCCCCGTAGGAGAAAACTCTCGAACATTTGTGGATGAAGTGGTAATGTTTACAAGAAAGAGGGCTCCACTTATTGGAGTCAAAAAGTGGAAAGATATAAAGCAAAATGTTAAAATTACAATAGCAGAGGATTTGCTAGTAAGTTGCATCTTTTTATTTGTTGGTAAATAAGCATGTTAATTCTATAATTACATACGACTTCACCTTCACTTTCTGTTTCAATCCAAGCAGAGTAGGTGGGATTTTCCAAACATTGAGAATGCAACGGAAAAGATATGGGACATTGCTAAAGAGCGGTACAAAGGATGGCGATCAACATTCAGTTCTACATACAAGGCATACAACACTTACGCTGAGCGAATGAAACATAAGCCTGAAGATATAGACATTGTCGAATGGCACTACTTGATAGTGTATTTTGGAACTGAAAAATTCAAGGTTCAATTTTTCTCTCTGCAATTACCAATTAGTGAATGGAATTGAGATAGTAACTATTAATGTATGGACTTGTATAGTTGATGCATTAGCAATAGCAATTACAGACATATATGCAGCAACATGTGTTACAGACATATATGTTTTTTACACTTTTGTAAGGAGTAGTTAAAATATATGGTGACAAGAATGATTGGTTTTTTACACCTTCACTTTATTTTTTAATACATATATGGTGACAAGAATGCTTTGTTGAGTGCACTTGTAAACTTTTTTGCAGAGGGTCAGCAGCCAAAACTCTGAAAACAGTCAAAAACAGAAGACCAAACATGTAATGGGATCCAAACCGTTCTCCCAATGTAGCTACGAGCAGGTAATGAAAAATTAAACTTATCTGATTCTTTTCTTAAATGATCAATTGTTCACAAGGCACAATGTTTGCCATCAAAGAGAGACCCAAATACTGGAGAAGAGCCAACTGATCTGACTCTTTGGATGACTACCCACACGAAGAATGGAGAATGGTCAAACAACGCTTCTAGGGATGTCTATGTGAGTAGTAAATTTAATTTGTTCATGACTTAGTACATTTTTCAGAATTTTGTGCATAAAACTTAACTAATTTAACTTCTTATTTTCTCTTATCACACTTAGGATGATGCAGCCTTCAAAATTACTGACTTATCAACAGAGCCAGATAGAGACTTCCTTACAGTTGAAGAGGAAAACATTGCTTTCCAGTCAAGTTACAAGGAAAGCATCGGTACCAAATCATGCAAAGCTCATGGTCATGGATACATGGCGAAATATCCCACACGAAGCCAACTGTTGAAAGACAGACTTGATGAACAATCCCGTGCTTCAGCTGCAGCCCAGCGAAAAAATAATGAGCTCGAAGATGAGGTGCAAATGTTAAAGGAACAAATTGCAAATGGAGTTGCTGAAAGGGAAGAAACTAGGCGAGAGATGCAAGAGGAACTAGAGAAGGAAAGGAACACAAGAGAACAACTTAGGCAAGAGTTCCTTTCATTGCTAGCACAACAGAGAGAAGCAACATTACAGGTAATACATCTGTACATACGCAGCAGCTGCTGCTGCCTGTTTGTTGTTGATGGCTTGCAGCAGCCACCCAGCCTAACAGGCCCTAATGTTTTTCCTCATGGTCCATATGCAGGCTAACCAGGGAAGTATATTGAACACAAGGGAAAGCGAGGCTAATCCAAGTGAGGAAAACGAAAACATGACAACATTGGACAAGACTAACCCAGATAGTACATTGAACACCACAGAAAAGACACCTGAACATGTAGAAGAAACATTACAACAGGTAACAAAATTTGCAAATAGTTTGCTACCATAAGGGATTTGGACTTTGTACATTCTATTGATGACCTCCTGATGTGTACCTTCCCTGAACTTCAATTGATGCATGCATGCTGAACATATTTTAATAGTAGTACACATCAGGATGCTAATATTTTTTATTCTAAATTTTACATTTGCAGAATGACCCAGCAAGCATCTTGACCACACAAAAAGATGCTAGGCCACTTATTCGCATCACTCGAGCTTCTAATCTTAACCGAAGCCTCTTCCAAAATGTCGCTGTTAATAATGGTTCATCAAACTTCATTCCTCCACAACAATTGAAGAATACTGCTACAACTCGTTCGAAGAAAAGGAGGGACCAGCAAGTATGAAATGAAAGTGTGATTAATCTTTATCTGTCATTGTTCTTATGTCAAATATAGCATACTGTTCTAAACTACTAGAAAATTATGCTAGGTGAAGTAGGGCTACTATATATCGGTAAATGAAATGAAATTAAATAATTCTGCTGGAATCACTTGCTAAATACTTTGCTACGCAACAAAACTAGAGAACTCAGGATTGCTATTTTTAGCTGTAACTCGTATCTCTAAACTTGCACTATGATATACTTAAGTATGTGCTGCTGGACAATACTCACATTAAGGTCCCTCTTTATTGTTCATGTTCTATCAGGATGAAACAATTTGATCAGAGCAAACAGAGTCGTGGCGTCGTCGAGTCAGGAAATTCAACATGGCAAAGAAGTAAGGACAAATGGAATGGAAGTGATAGTACTTTTGTTATTAGTTACAAACTTTGTAGTTTAAGTTTGGAGATTGATATGTAATTCCTGCATGAGTGGTGGCACTTTTAAATTATTATGTGTTGAATTAATATATGTGTTTTTGATCCAGCCGTGTTCCTAATTTGATTATTAATTTGCAACAACAAATTATAATAAAATATCATATGCTCAATATGCTACCATAAATTTTACCATTGCGATAAACCTGTATACAAAATTGGTATTTCGTTGTGATAGGCTGTTGCAACGCCGCTACTATGTTGCGATTCCACTATATGCCATGAACAATGTTCGTTGCTATAGGCTCTATTTGCCACAAAATATATTTCATTGCAATAACTTTATGGCAATGTAACGCCTTCCGTGGCAATAAAACATAGTGCAACAAAACGGCTCCCGTGGCAATTAAACGTGCTGCAACGAAACGCCTTCCGTGGCAATATATCCTGTTGCCACGAAATGCTCTCCGTGGCAATAGGGTCTATTGCCACGAACCATTGGTGTGGCAATAGAATCTATTACCACACAATATTTTCATGGCAAATGATACTATTGCCATGACCAAACTTCGTGGCAAAAGAAGCTATTGCCACGGAGTCAGCCGTGGCAATAGCCTATATCGCCACGACATCTCTCGTTGCAACAACAAACAATTGCCACAACACATTGCATGGCAATAACCATAGGTATTGCAACGAAACCACAATCCATTGCACAATCTTTTAAACACGCAAGTACTTGCCACGCTTGCCAACGGAAGTGATGTGTTGCAATAGGTACATATTGCATCTATTTTGGCCCTATCGCAACGATTTCGCTCCGTTGTCCTAGACCTGAAAACTAGTAGTGTGATTACTCTGTTTAGGACGAAAGTTGCTGTCAATATAGCTTCCCCCCACCATACCTTAGGCATACCAGAACTCTCTAACATGGCATTAACCAAGTCTGTTAGTTTTCGGTTTTTTCTCTCAGCTACCCCATTTGATTGGGGTGAATATGATGGTGTTAATTCATGGATTATTCCATGCTCAGGACAGAATTGCGAGAATTCATGAGAGACATACTCTTCTCCATGATTAGATGTCAATCTTTATATTTTCTTTTCTAGTTGGTTCTCAACATCGGCCTTATAAGTTTTAAAGTAGTTTAAAACTTCATCCTTAGTTTTTAGCAAATACACATAGCAATAGTATGTTGCATCATTAATAAAAGTTAGAAAATATCTTTTGCCTCCTTTTGTCAATAATCCATTCATTTCACACAAATCTGAATGAATAAGATCTAACGATGCCAAGTTATTTTCATCCTCTAATCCTTAGTTTTGCTTGCATGCATGACTGGTACTTTGATCCTTTGACAATTTGACATTTTAGAATTAAATCTAATCTGGACATTTTAGCAATACTATCAAAACCAATATGACAAAAACGAGAATGCCAAATATTTACCTCACATTTATTTAAACCTGTTGCAATATTCAGATTATAATAAGACTCTAAAGTACATAGACGGAACAAGCCTCCGCTTTCATAGCCTCCGCTTTCATAGCCTTTAACAACAAAGTTTTCGAACTAGCTTATAACTATCCCTACATAGGAGAAAAACCAGTAATGAGGTTCTTGTTTATTATAGAAGCATGCTGCACGTTCTTCAAGTGGACAACCTTCCCTGAAGTAAGCTTCAGCTCCACCGTGCCAACACCAAAAACAGAAGTATGCGAGCCGTTTCTCATTAAGATGGAGGAAGCCCCTGCTGCCTGGTAAGAAGAAAACAAGAAAATATCAGAATATACGTGAACAATAATACCAGTATCCACCCACCATTTAGTAGATTGACATGTTGAAAAGACAATAGGTGGATTACCATACCCTCCTGAAGTCAAGGCCTCGCCTATAATCGCGTTAACAGCCTTCTTCTTTGGCTGTTCACCATCTCTGATTTTGCGGAAGCGACAGTCCTTCGCCATATGACCGTCTTTTCTGCATAAAAAGCAGGTGATGTCCTTCAAATCCTTTTTCTTAGTTTTCTTTTTCTTAAAGCTAGTTGTCTTGTTCGGTTTGTTGGATTTGTACTTCTTTGTTACAATCTTTTTCTCAATGAAGTTTACATTGTTCTGGCCAGAGGTGCTTGGTGTATCCTTTGCTCTTGCTTTTTCTTCCACATCGAGGGCAGCAATGAGATCCTCAATAGAAATCTCTTCCCTCTTGTGTTTTAGGCTAGTGGCAAAATCCCGCCAAGAAGAAAGTAGTTTAGCAACAATGCCCACAGCTACAAACTTAGGAGGCAACACACAGCCCAGGTGCGCAATCTCACCGACTAGTAGCTGAAGGTTATGAGCTTGTCCAACTATAGATTTAGCCTCATACATGCTAAAGTTAAACAATTGCTCACACATGTAGAGCCGGCGACCAGCGTCTGCCTCTGTATATTTGTGCTCTAGTGCATCCCACAACTCTGTGGCGGACTTATAGTCCATGTACACATTGTAGAGCTGATCTACCAGAATATTCAGAATGCAACCAAGAGTGGTGTTGTTTGCATTATCAAATTGCATGTACTGCTCAATCGTAAGTGGATACTACGAGTGGATAACCCACCAAAGACATGAGCTAAAACTTGACTCTAGTTAGCCATCTACGAAAGTTCTGACCACAAAACCTCTCAGGTTCATCGCATCAGAAGCGCTAACCATTTCTGTATTGCAACAAAGTTCCCAATAAGGTTTCTGAATTGTTGAAAATGTAGTTACTATTTTAATTCCAAGTTTTACTGGAAGACAAATGCAATATACTAGTAATGCAAAGCTAACTACTAACAGTAGTCTACTCATCATATTTTGAAATATATGCAAGAAAAATATAGTATCAAAGTCATACGAACACACGAATGACTTACTATTGGGCATGATGAAGTATAGGAAGCATCGCAGGTGTGATGCAGTGTAGGCTCGATGCAGTGCAGGATGTAGATGAAGTAGAGTAGGAGCGGTCGTGCAAATGCGCTGCCCAGAAACCTTATTGCCACCCCGTGTAGGTTCTCTCTACGATAATGGTTCGGAGATCCCTCTCTCCTCTCTTACTGGTGCACGCCGAGAAGAATGGTCGACGAGATTCGGTTGCTCAACACTTAGTACAACTTTACCAGAGTGGAAGAAAACAGTGGGCGAAAGGACTGGAGGAGTTCAATCCCAAACCTGGATGTATCCAGGACTTTTATAGATATGCTAATTACTCTTTAGTAACTGACGCCAATAGACTGAAAAAATATTCAAGTAACTGACTCCATTATTCATCAGTAACTGCTGATATTCAAACCAAATATTTAAGCAATCTCATTACCAGTCAAAAGAAGTAACTGACTCTATTATTCACTGGTAACTGCTGATATTCAAATCAAATAATGAAAATTAAGCAGTCTCATTACCAGTCAAACAGAAGAGAGATGATAGATGGTTAAGCAAAAATAAGGTGGACTTGGACTGCCGGGTGGAACGTCACGCCACGAGGTGGTCACGCATCGCAAATCACAAGTCACGCGATTTTCACATGAAAATACGCGAATACGCACGCACGTGTGTGATTAGCCAAAGCCCTACCATAAATTGATCTCTCCCACCTTGCCTTAGCAATATGGTACTAAACTATGCATGTTTGAAATTAAGGAAATAGACCTCATTTATGGGCCTATTTTCAACAATTCCCCACCAATTCCAAAGCAAGAAGCAAAGAGATGTCACAGATATTGTACTGAAGTGTTGTTTAATGTACCAATCTTATAATGTAAGTCCCATACGGGTTCAACTTATACCTAGATTAGCAAGATTCATCTTCTCACAGTTAATGAATGGACTATGCCTTGAATTCACAGCTTTTTGTAATGAGACTTCACTTGAAATCTCAACTGATACTAGGCTACCAATGAACCACCTCTAAACGGAGTATTATATGGTCATGCTCCCTTATCTGCTTATGAGCTTTTTAGAAAATGCCATGTTCTCGTGAACTGTGACCACACAGTTAGGCTCAAGTAGGTGTATTCTTTCTAGCTATCCTGTAGGCTAATATCTTTTTCTCATTTGAACAACAGAATACATCAAGGCTTTATGCCAATATTCCATATAGTCGAGAGTATTTTATTTATCAGGACATGGATACAATTAATATGTACTCTCTTGTTACAATATCAACTTATTTTTCCCATTACCAAAGTCACGGAATCTCCGATCAAGAAGGTATGGGTTACCATTGTGATGTAACTCAGATGGGCCTCATTCCTATGTCCATAGAAGCAACGGAAATTGTTTTCCATACTAACCCCTTTGTAAAAGGGTTTATTAGATTTTTCTCAATATTAATATAGTTCACAACTATCACTCCGGAGTTTTACAATTTTCTGACAGATTTAAGCCTACGCTTCACATATGTGAAGGACTTCATATTATCCTTTGTACTTGTGACTTTGGCCAACACAGTTTGATTATCACAGTACATCATGATTGTCAGTATTAGTTTCTCAACCAACGACAAGTCCATCAGAAACTCTCTTAGCCATTCAGTCTCAACAGTGGCTATGTCAAGTGCTACAAGTTCTGCTTCCATAGTTGACCTTATCAATATAGTCTGTTTACAAGACCTCCATGAAACTGCAGCATCAGCTAAAGTAAACACATAACCACTTGTAGCTTTGATCTCATCAGCATCAGAGATCCAATTGGAGTCATTGTACCCTTCTAATACAGAAGGATATCCAGTGTAATGAATTTAATAGGATGTTGTGCCTCTCAAGTAGCGCAACACTCTTTAAAGTACCTCCCAGTGATCAATTCCTGGGTTAGAAGTAGACCGATTTAATTTGCTCACAGCAAATAAAATGTCAGGTCTTATGGTACCAGCTAAATACATTAGTGACCCAATAATTTGTGAATATCTCAATTGATCTTGTCCTAACCTCTGGTTCTGTTGAAGCTTAATGCTTGCATCATAGGGCGTTGGAGAAACTTCACAATTTTTAAAGCCGAAGCGGCTCAATATTTTCTCAGCATAATGGGATTGGCTCAAAGTGATCCCATCCTAATTCTTGGTCAATTTAATATTCAAAATGACATTTGCCTATCCTAAGTCTTTCATATCAAAGCATGGAGATAAGAAAGACTTGACCTCGTCAATTACGATAGTCTTTGTTCCAAATATAAGTATGTCATCTACATACAAATACAAGATCACTCCTTGACCCCCACCATAACGGTAATATACACATTTACCAGCTTCATTCACAATAAAGCCAACGGTTGTCAAAGTATTAGCAAACTTCTCGTGCCATTGTTTATGTGCTTGTTTTAATCTATATAGGGATTTTATTAATCTGCATACCTTATTTTCCTGTCCAGAAATCACAAAACCATCTGGTTGATCCATATAGATTTCTTCCTTCAACTCTCCATTAAGGAAAGCTGTCTTCATATCCATTTTTTTTTGAAATCCCTTTCATAAATTTATAAAATTAAGTCCTTAGGTCTTTCACCTAGTAGCCTTCCTAAGTTATTACCCTACAGTTGTATGCTCTGATACCAGCGCTGTCAGACCAGGATTTGAAATCCAAAAGTCCTCTGTGATTCCACCGCACTATTCTCTGGATCAGTAGATAGTGCTCACAGTACATTGCTGAATCAACTGTACATTAACGTAATTTATAAGTCCTAGAAAAATTATGTAATTCATACTGAGTTACTTAGTCCGACATTTAGTTACACAACCTGGGAACGTCATGCTACACTAATTAGTTTTATATTCAGTTACACAGTCCAAGTAACCAACTGATTATCTCCCAATAAGCAACTGTGATAGTATCAAATCCTTAAAGCCTCCTTCAACTATCATAGCATGCAAACATCCAAACAGGAAATAAATTTTAGTGCGTCATTTTTTGCACAAGGAATGCATTGAACAACTGATGTGCACTGCACTACCATATCACCATGCAATCAGAGATGGTTCTTTTGGGCTGTGGCTTATGGCTTTTAGATTCTATCCATTCGCGAGAGAGTACAAAGAAAGAGATAGTCACATACGATTTTGGTTGGTATAACCAAAATCAGTACAGTGTCTATTACAATTGACTTGTATACCCTGCTTTGAAAAGATATGCCATTTGAAAGCTATTTACTGTAGCAAAAGGTAAAAACCATAAGCAGCAAGTACAAAATAACCCAGCCTTGACACAGGAATATCTGAACCAGGAAGATCAGAAAGAAAGTAAGCTGCATTTCCTTGAAGATTGTGTAACTAAATATTAAACCAAGTAATTTAACATGAATTACATGCTTTCTCAGACTGTGTAATTAAATGCTATACTAAGTAACTCAACATGAATTATATATTCTGCAGAGGACGGGAGCCTGTGTAATAGTGCTGGACGTAGGAATTTTAGGATGGGTGTTCGAAGTTATAAAAATATTGTTTAGTACAAAACATCAAAGGCCCACAGTAGCAATAGTTAACGTACAATTGTTTGTACTAGGGATAATTGTTGGACCCGATTTGAAATCCAGAAATCCTCTATGATTCCACTGCACTATTCCTTAGATTAGTAGATAGTGCTCATAGTACATTGCTGAATTAACTTATACATCGCATGACATTCATCCAACTATAATAATATATCAAAGTTTAAAATACGCCACATTGGACGACAGTTTTACATAACATGCCACCAAGGCCAAATACTTACATTTCAAAATATAGTAGCGAAAAACGAGAACATCAGCGGTACTAATAGTCACAAGCAAGCGACTAAGGAGTAAATGTGTGCAGACTATATTTCCTAATCCTAGGTAATATAGGTGCATACCCTTCCAGTAAGTCTACTTGCTTAGGACTAAACATTTTCAAATTCACCCTAATTGCAGTCATCTGCTCCATTGCTCAATGCTTCATCGTAGGCGTAGTGGTCCTGACATCCTGCCTCTGAATATTATGATGCAAGGGTGAGCACACTATCCACCATGCTCTGTGAGCTAATACACAGTATGCAATTAATTAACATGTATGACTTGTCAAAGGATAGACTCAGGTTGTCGTATATGCTGGAAATTTGCTCTTTAATAGGACGTAAGATATATATATATATATATATATATATATATATATATATATATATATATATATATATATATAAATTCCTAAGACCTAGCCATTTGGACTAAAATCATGGTGTTTGAAAAAGAAATGTGATTATATTATTGGCACAGATTACATCCACCTTTACATGTTACCTGCACCATATATTGACACTTTTCAGCATTATAGCCGCTTACATTATCGCTGGGACGACACCCAGGGCAACACAAATCCAGGGTTGTCCATCGCCCTCCATTTTCCTTTCCATGTCCTTCCCATAAAAGTTATTTTTGAAATAGAATTATATCCAGGTTAGGTTCTCATGTCCGCTCTTGACTGTGGGCACGGCTATTCAAATAGTTTTGACTATACATAATGTGTACACTTTCACCACAAGAGACAATCCACTCGTTGCCCTATATGATTCATTAGTCATGCAGTTGAGTAAATCATCACAACAACCTTTCAAATTACCTGGCCTCTTGTTCTCATCTCACCCTATGGGCTGCTCCCACTTGCAATGGGTCTCATATATTGCGCGGGATGTTAATTACTATTACTAGTGCCTCTAGCCTCCACTCCCCATAGTGCTAGTAAGACAAAAACAATTCACCATCCACACGGTGTCCCTTTAGCCACAATAGGACCTGGCCTTACCTCACTCTTTTCCCCAACTTGTGAGATAAGTCTGAGGTTCGATAGGTTTATTCAGCCAAGTTGCGCTTTACAGACTTGTGACTGTACTATTTTACAATGGGAGGTCCTGACCAGATTCGATCCTCAGAGTTATCTGGGTGGTTCTACCAGATCCCACACTCTTGTGCATTCACAGCACCATGCCCCCGAAGCATCCACCCAGATGTGTAAGCAAGTTGGGGTAATTGGGGCATAAAATAATGATTCTTATGAAAATACACGACCATTTCCATTTACACATTCCCAGATTTGCTCTTTGTAATTGCATATGAGGGTTGGGGTATTTTAGCATCTCTGAATATCTAAGCAGAGCTAAGCTATAAACATAAGCGAGACTTAGTTTTAGAATGATTACAATTATAATTTTCCTAGGGATAGCATGGATCACAGTTCAACGTGCTATGGAGACATATAATAGTACCACTTAGCTAATGGCATGTAGCTAGGGTATTAAAACAACTTAGCATTTCACATAAAATAACATCATGCAAACTACTTACTTAAATGTAAATAATTCACTGAAATGGGAGGTTCAAAATGATCAAAGTATCAACTCGCCTGGGTCACAGTTGCCTTGGTCTTGCTGGTCTTGGCTTGCATCTACCTCGGATTCTTCCTCTTGAGCTTCGTACGCTAATTTTGCGATAAATGAGAATTTTAAAAAACAATAAGTACAACCAAACAAACTCTCAAAAAATTCAAACAAGCTCAAAAATTTATGATTTTGGTTCTGTTGTAGGGGTGGCCCCCACCTAAACCCAGCTAGTCTGTTGGAAGGTTGTAAGTCATGTAAATGACATACTTGTCCTCGATGAGGGACTCCGTGTAAGGCTACGATGGTAAAGTTGCCCCTTGCGAGGGGGAATACTTATGTATCGTGGCTGGTCCTTGGGAAGGCCAGAGAGGTCATTTGTTTACCTAACTCTCCACCACCATACTCTCTCTGTTTGGTCTGTAGCCACAACAGTTGGCGCCGTCCGTGGGGACGACGGAAGCAAGAAGACCTCAAGAAGGATGGCACCAATATCGTCGGTGGCAAGGAGGAAAGGGGTCGCGAAGGCGACACCTCGCATCAGCGTCGGCACCGCGGCGTCGACAGGGGCGGCCGTAGGAGTGAACGGTAACGCTCGCGACGCAGCCATCGACTCCAACCCCGCCTCCGCCGACGCAGCCGTCAACTCCAACCCCGCCTCCGCCAACGCAGCCGTCGACTCCAACCCCGCCTCCGCCGACGCAGCCCACACAGATGGAGCGGACAATCCGGCGGCGCTGATGCTAGCCGCGGCTGCCAAACCAGCGCGACCAGGTGCTCCAGCGGGAGCTGGCAGGTCTCCGCGACACTGTAAGCGTCATGCAGGAGGCTTCGAGCCTGCAGATCCCGATGGCCGTCACGCCGGGAGCCCGTCCACAGCACTCGCCGCAGGTCCCCGCGCAGACTCAGGCCGTCAACGTCATCTCCGGGGGTTCATCGTCGGGAGTCTCGCAGCAGCCACAGCTGCAAGTAGCTCGGGGCGAAATCACCTTTGCCTCCGCCGATGCCCGAGGCGTCGAGTTTCCTCACCATGACCCTCTGCTCGTCCGGGTCGACATTGCAGGGTGCGACGTCTGGCGTGTCCTCATCGACGGAGGCAGCTCGACGAACGTGCTTTTCGCGGAGGCCCTCGGCTGCATGGGAATCCCTCACCGTCGATTGCAACCATCTGGGACCCCATTATGTGGCCTCGGCGGCCAACCCATAAGTACATTAGGCCAAATACACCTCCAAGTCTCCTTCTATCAAGGCAACAATGTCAGGACCGAGGGCGTCGTCTTTGACGTCACATACACCCCAAGCCCGTACAATGCCATTCTGGGCCGCCCTGCCCTCATATCCTTCGGGGCGGTCCCACATCATGGCTTCCTGTGCCTGAAGCTCCCGGGCCTGGGAGGCGTCATCATGGTCTTCGGTGACCAGGACCTCGCCTGATGCACGGAGTTCACAAGTCCCCGCTGTCGGGTGCATGCCCTCGCAGCCAAGCCTAAGGCGGACACACCATCTGCCCCGGGGTGGACCCCTAAGCCTCGACCGGAGGGCGAAGTCAAGAGGGTCCCCCTCCAGGCCGACGGCCGAGTCGTCTCCATAGGCGACGGTTTCCCCCAGGAGATGGAGCAAGAGCTCCTCCAAGTTCTCTGGAACAAGTAGACGTCTTCGCCTGGTCCCCGGGGGACCTCACAGGTGTGGACCGCTCCCTCATCGAGCACAACCTCGCGGTCCGTCAGGACGCCAAGCCGGTCAAGCAAAGGCTTCGATGCATGTCCGCGGACCGGCAGCAGGCGGCCAAGGTGGAAGTAATGAAGCTCCTGCATGCCGGCGTCATTCGCGAAGTTCAGCACCCGGATTGGCTCGCCAATCCGGTGCTAGTGAAGAAAGCCAGCAGTGCCTGGTGCATGTGCATCGATTTCACCGCCCTTAACAAGGCGTGCCCGAAGGATGACTACCCCCTCCCGCACGTCGACCAACTAGTCGACGCCACGGCCGGCTGCGAACTCATGAGCTTTTTGGACGCCTACTCCGGTTATCATCAAATCTACATGGCCACGGCCCGCAGATGCCCCCGCTTCAGTACCTTTGGGGCAGCCCAGCTGCCCACCGCATCCCACACTCCCTTACCTTTCGCACAGGGTACTATTCCCGCCCCTTGACCCTCACGCTTCCACCGTTTTTCTTTGGCTGCCAGGTCCCACACACTGTCAACACGACCAATTGGCGGCCGATGATGCGTCACGGGCAAAATGAGCACGCGGCGCACTTACCAGGATGCGGACGCGTCAGAGTCGACTCCTCGGCTCACGCAACTGGTGGAAGTCGAACTGGCGTAGTTGCTTGCGCGTACGTGTGCCGTTCCGGCTTGCCGCCCCTACGTATCCGACCCGCATAGGCGAAATCTTCGCCCGGCGGGCGGCTCGGCCGCCGGGCGAAGTCTCGCGTCCCGCGCGGCTCGGCTCCAACGTCACCCTCGCCCAATATCACACAACGTCACAGGCCGCAGGGACGGAGGGGGCCAAAGGGCTCGACAACATGGCTTCGGCCGGTGAAGTCCTTCACCATGAGAGGTTCCTGTTGTAGGGGTGGCCCCCACCTAATCCCAGCTAGCCTGTTGGAAGGTTGTAAGTCATGTAAATGACATACTTGTCCTCAGTGAGGGACTCCGTGTAAGGCTACGATGGTAAAGTCGCCCCTTGCGAGGGGGAATACTTATATATCGTGGCTGGTCATTGGGAAGGCCAGAGAGAGGTCATTTATTTACCTAACTCTCCACCACCATACTCTCTCTGTTTGGTCTGTAGCCACAACAGGTTCCATTAGAAAGTGGATGAATTTAGATGAATTTAGCAATTTTTTATCATTTTATTTGGAGTTAAAATGAATTAGTTATGAATATTTGAAGTTTTCAGCTCAATTAAAAATCAGAAAATCATTAATTAATCCAAGGAGAGAGAAAGTGTGTGTGGCTGACAGGTGGGACCCATTGGTTTTATTATTTTTCTTTTTGTCTCTCTAACATGTGAGACCCACTGACTTTATTACTTTCTTAATTTTTCAGTCACTGACAGTGGGGTGCACTGTGGGTTATTAATTTCTTCTCGATTTCACTGACAGGTGGGGCCATGGGGATTAATGTTTTACATGACACTAATAGGTAGGACCGAATAACGGTTTAAATTAAACGGGCCCATAAGTCAGCGATTAATTAAACTAACTAACGGTCATTAAGTTAATTAATCACAATGCTAATTATACCACACGGATGAACAGTGTCATCCCCAACTTCCCGACGGCCACGAAGCTCACCGCCGGCGGAGGAGGTGGTGGCCGGACGTGAGCATAAGCAAAATGGAATGCTCCTGCCCGCGCCCACCTCTGGCCGAGGTCTTGCCGGCCAATTTGGCTAGAGCCATGATCGGCGACGAGCTCAAGCGGCAGCGGAACAGGGTAGCAATGGCTAAAGTGGTCTATAGCATGAGATCTCAATTAAACGGTGCTGAAGCATCTAGCAGGTGTCACTAGTCTACCTCTGGCATTGGCGGAGCTCGGAGAGGGCTGAGGTGACTTGTCGGCGTGCGACGGTGGTGATCTGAGGAGGGCTCACGACGAGGGAGCGGCTCGGGCAAGGTGAGCTTCGGTCGAGAGTCAGGGTGGCTTTGCCAAGCTCCAAAGATGTTCTGGCCGAATGGAATTAGACGGAGGTAGCCTCAATCGACGGCGAGCCTGATGGCTGGAGTTAGGGGAGAAGAGGTCGCCGACGAGCTATGAGGCATGAGAGTTCAATTGCGTTCGGTGGGAGGGAGAGAGTGCTGTGGAGGAGTCGATCAGTGGCTTTGGCGGGTTCTTATATGCGGCGGGGAGGGCTGTCCGCACGGGGTGGGTGCGGTGGCCATGGCGGTGACAGAGGGGGTGGCATGGCTACAACGCTATCAATCAGGTTTGCACATCACGAGAGGATGGATGATAAGAGAGCGCACAACACTGGCGGGTTGTCACTGCAGCAACGTAGGGGGAGAGGGATGGCGCGGCGTTGTGGGTGCGCTGGTCGGCCGTGCGCGGAGGGGAGAGGGGAGCTGGTGGCGTACAACGGGTGGGTAGGCGGTGGCATGGGGTGAGGAGGCGCGCTGTCGACCGGTGTTCCGAAGGAGGAGCTGGAGTGGGGCCGGTGTGCACGGGTTTTTGGGGGAGAAAGGAGGGTGTGCGGGCACGAGCATGAGCGAGGAAGGAGAGGGAGAAGGGCGAAGGGAGAAAGGAGGAAGGGGGCCGTTTGGGCCGACTGGATCCTCCCTCCTTTCTCTTTTTTTTTATTTTCATTTTTGTTTGCTTTTCCATGATTTATTTTGGGCATATGTGTGTGTATACTTTTGCATATATTTTATGAATAAACCTTCAAAACATCCAATTCAGTATTATCACTTTTCTTGTTATAGTTTTCATATTTCAGAAGTCTCCTTTTTAAATTTAGATGGTCTTTGGATGTTTGGAGGATTTTCACATGTATGGCTAATTCACTTGTTGGAAATTTTTGGGCAAATATTTGGATCATCTTTTCAAATTCGTATTTCAATTTAAAATTTTCTTTTATAAGTACATTCCTTCTTTTTGGTGTTCTCCCCTTATTTTGTGCTTTAACATTATATTATTTCTTATGCTTTTGGAACCTCAATCAAAAACCAAGAAAATCCAGAAATTTAAAATACCAGGAAATGTCACAATAATATCTCAAATAATATAAAGAAATTACAAAACAATTGCAAAAGTTTGCAAATTAACTCGACGATGCTTCATTCCTTGGAAGCGTGATATAATGTCATTATCCTTAAGTTGCAGAAAAAAAATCTCGCTTAAGAAATATAACCAAGAAGTTATTCAGGTATTGTTCTCCCATTCTATTTCTTAGCTTGTTCTTTACATAATTCATTGAAGAAAATACTCACTCCACACTAGCAGTTGCTACAGAAAGAATAATCACCAATTTGAAAAGCTTGTAAACAATTGCATAATTGAGGTTCTTCTTTATTTGAACAAGCATAATGGAGAGCTCAGAAAGGTTGTTCACTTTTGTAAACCTTTCATCTTTACGCCTATCAACAATGAAGTGCGCAAGTTGAAATGGAAGATGCATCAATTTTGTGCTTGAGAAATCCTTAGGATAAAACTGAGCAAGCCTAACCAAATTGTCCTTGTCATAAGCAGCAAATGAATCAGTAGGATTGAATGACGCCATGCAAAGAAGCAAATCTGTGTTTACTTTATCGAACCTATCATTAAGTTCTCAGAACTGTCTGTCAATAACACTTAAGACATTTCAATATGGAAACGATGGAGATTCTCCAAGCAGTATCTTCTTTGTAACACCCAAAAATAAAACCCCTAATCAACCCTTTAAAATCAAGGGGTCCCTTGTTTCTTCCCAACCCAGCCGCCGCTCTTTTTTTCTTTAGCCAGGTGGATCTCTCTCTCTCTCTCTCTCTTCCTCTCTCTCTTTCGCGTGAGCGCAGACGGCCGGGGTGGCGAGCGGCGGTTCGGGTGCAGGCGGCACGGCGCAATGCAGGCTCGGGCGTAGGGCGGCGCGGCGCCAGGACATGGCGCTGGCGGTGGCAGCGCGTAGGCCTGGTGCGGCGGCGCGATGCGGTGGGCGCAGGCACGATGCAAGCGGCGCAGCGCTAGGGCACGGCATAGGCGGCGGCGCGGTTGTGATGTCCTGACAATTAGCATTCTTGGAAAAGGTGTAAATTGTGAATATTTTAAATTTTGCATTTTTCCTGTTATTTTGGTGTTAAGAAAATCTTTGGTTTTGATTGAGGTTCCAGAAACATAAGAAATAATATAATGATAAAGTATAAAATAAAGAAGAGAACACCAAAAGAGAAGATATATTTAAATAGAAGAAAACTTTAAATCAAAATGTGCATATGAAAAGATGAACCAAAGTTTGCCCAAAATTCCCAAAAGTTGAATTAGCAATAAAATTTAAAGAGGAGACATGCAAAATATGAAAAATTTAAAAGAAAAACAATAATACTTGAGAAAACTCTCTCTGAGATTTTAGGTATAAAATATATACATAAATGTATACACACATACCCCAGGAATAACGATAGAAATCAAATAAAATCAAAAAAAGAAAAAGGGGAGGCATTAGCCGGCCCACGGCCTTCGCCCCCTCTCCCTCCCTCGCGCACGCGCGCCCGCACGGCCTCCCCCTCCCCTCTCCCTCAAAATACCGCAACAAGCAGCCCCCACCATGGGTGTGGTGTGGTGCGGTAAATGCACGAGAGTGTGGAATGTGGTAGAACCACCCAGATAACCCTTAGGACCGAATCTGATCAGGACATCCCATTGTAAAATAGTACAACCACAAGTCTACAAAGTGCAACTTGGCTAAGTAAATCTATCGAACCTCGAACTCATCTCACAAGTAGGGGGAGGGAAGTGAGGTAGTGCAAGAGTCTGGTGTGGCTAAAGGGACACCGAGTGGAGGGTGAAGTTTTCCTGTCGTGCTAGCATTGTCGGGAGTGGAGCCCGAATGCGCTAGTACTAGTGGTTAATATCCCACGCAACGTATGGGACCCACTGCAAGTGGGAATAGCCCATAGGGTGAGATGAGAACAAGAGGCCAGGTGGCTTGAAAGGTTACTGTGATGATCTACTCAACCGCATGTCTAAGGAATCATGCAGGGCAGCGAGCGTATTGTCTCTTGTGGTGAAAGTGTACACACTCTGCAGAGTCAAAACTATTCGAATAGCCGTGCCCACGGTCAAGGGTGGACATGGGAACCTAACTCAGATATAGTTCTATTTCAAAAATAATTTTTATGGGAGTAAATGGGATGAAAAGAAAAATGGAGGGCGATGGACAGCCCTGGTTTTGTGTTGCCTTGGTAAATGTGTGTAGACTATATTGCCTGACCACAAGTAATATAGGTGCACACCCTTCCAGCACGCTACTTGCCTAGGACTAAGCATTTTCAAATTAGCCCTAGTTGCAGTCATCGGTTCCATTGCTTGGTGTGTCATCGTAGGCATAGTGGTTTTGACCTCCTGCTTCTGGATTTGATGATACGAGAGTGAGCACACTAACCACCGTGCTTCATAAGCCAATACACAGTATGCAAATAATTTAACATGCATGGCTTGTCAAAGGACAGGTTCAGGTTATTTTATTTACCAGAAATTGCTTTTAATAAGACGTAAGATACATATATATATAAATTCCCTAAGACCTAGGCATTTGGACTAAAATTATAGTGTTTGAAAAAGACATGTGATGATAGTATTGGCACATATTACATACACCTTTACATATCACCTGCACCATATATTGACTTTTCAATGTTATAGCCGCTTACCTTATCACTAGGACGACACCCAGGGCAACATAAAACCAGGACTTTCCTTCGTCCTCCATTTTTCTTTTTCAATTCCCTCCCATAAAAATTATTTTTGGAATAGAACTATATCTAGATTAGGTTCCTATGTCCACCCTTGACCGTGCGTACGGCTATTCGAATAGTTTTAACTCTGCAGAGTGTGTACACTTTCACCACAAGAGACAATCCGCTCATTGCCCCACATGATTCCTTAGCCATGCAGTTAAGTAGATTATCACAGTTTCAAACTACCTGGCCTCATGTTCTCATCTCACCCTATGGACTGCTCCCACTTGCGGTGGGTCCCAACATTGTGCGGGATGTTAATCACTATTACTAGCACCTCCAGGCTCCACTCCTCATAGTGCTAGTAAGACAGAGAAACAATTCACGCTCCACTCGGTGTCCCTTTAGCCACAATAGGCCCTGGCATGACCACGCATCTCTCCCTAACCTGTGAGATGAGTCTGAAGTTTGATAGGTTTACTCAGCCATGTTACATTTTGTAGACTTGTGGTTGTACTATTTTACAATGGGAGGTCCTGACCGGATTCGGTCTTTAGGGTTATCTGGGCGGTTCTACCACATTCCACACTCTCATGCTTTCACAACACCATGCCCCCGAACCATTCGCCTAG
Source organism: Melocanna baccifera (assembly GCA_036346265.1). Classification (NCBI taxonomy): domain Eukaryota; kingdom Viridiplantae; phylum Streptophyta; class Magnoliopsida; order Poales; family Poaceae; genus Melocanna; species Melocanna baccifera. The sequence goes on from CM070699.1 coordinate 3,210,804, forward strand.
ATATATAAGCAAGTTGGGGTGTTTGAGGCATAAAAATAATGAGTGTTACAAAAATACATGATCATTTCCATTTACACATTCCCAAATTGCTCTTTGTACTTGCATAGGAGGGTTGAGGTATTAAACACCCCCAAATATCTACATAGTGCTAAGCGTAAACATAAGCGAGGCTCTTTTTTGGAATGATTACATTTATAATTTTTCCTATGGATAGCATTGCTCACTATTCAATGTGCTATAGGGACATATAATAGTAGCACTTAGCTGATGGCGTATAGCTGGAGTATAAAAACAACTTAACCTTTCACATAAAATAACAGCAAGCAGTTTAATAGTTTAAATGTAAATAATTTGCTAATAATGGGAATTCAAAATGACCAAAGTATTGACTCTCCTGGGTCACAATTGCCTTGATCTTGATGGTCTTGCGTTGCGTCTACCTCGGATTCTTCCTCTTGAGCCTCGTACGCTAATTTTGCGACAAACGGAAATTCAAAAACAATAAACACAACCAAATAAACTCACACAAAAATTCAAACAAGCTCAAAAATTTATGACTTTGGTTCCATTGGAAAGAGGGTAAATTTAGATGAATTTAGCAATTTTTCTCACTTTATTTGGAGTTAAAATGAATTAGTTATGAATATTTGAATTTCTCAACTTTATTAATTCAAAATAAAAATTCAGAAATCATTAAATAATCCCGAGGAGAGAGAGTGCATATGACTGATAGGTGGGGTGCACTTGTTATATTATTTTTCTCTTTCTCTCTCTGACAGGTGGGACCCACTGAGTTTATTATTTTTTATCTCACCAAACACTGACACGTGGGGCCCACTACAGATTATTAACTCTCCGCGGTTTCACTGACAGATGGGGCCCACGGGGATTAATTATGCTACTGACGCTGATAGGTGGGGACTGAATAACGGTTTAATTAAATCGGGCCCGCACGTTAGCGACTGCTTAACACTAACTATCTTCATTAACACTAATTAACCATGCCCTAATCACTCGACACCGATGAACAGTGCCTTCCCCATCCTCCCAACGACGGCGAAGCTCATCTCCGGTGGAGGAGGCGGTGGCTAGACACGTGCATAAGCAAAATGGATTGCTCGTGCCCGCACCCACCTCTGGGCGAGATCTTGTCGGCCACGTCACCCCGTGCCACGTGGCATCACCAGTTGCTGCCACGTCAGCCCTAGCGTGCCGCGTCAGCACCCCGCCGCCCCGCGTGCACTGTTCCGTGAGCCAGGTTCACGGTGGACTCGGAATTTCGTGCGCCGGGTCTACGGAACAGTAGCTTTTCCGATTTTCCTGATTTAATTCTAGGGTTTATTTTCTGAGTGCCCGTTCTCCTCCGTCCTAGCTCCGATTGACCCCGTTATTTTTTCTAAATTCATCTAAAATCGAGCTCTAGCTTTTAGTTCTGGTTTCATGAATTTTGGAGTTCATTTGTTTATCATTTTATGTGTTTCTTTGGTTTTGGTCGTTTTCTCTCTCGCTAAATTCGGATTCCGGAGGAGTAGGTTTCGCGCCCGAAGACCAGGAGTACCTCACTGAGCATAACCAAGGCAAGTCGTTCTCCACTCGATAGCCTGTGGGCTTGTCGTTTGGCTACTACGCTTTATTTTGGATTTCCGCTACTACTTTTGTTAAGCCTTCGGGTCAGTTTATTGTAAGCTTGACCATAAGGTCGTACCTTTTGAGATTTATCGATATTTGAGCTTTCCTTTATTTTATCGTGTATATGGTTGTGATGACATCTATGTTTAACTGTGTGCACTAGCATGATCCTGGGACTAGTGCAGAATACACAGGGAGTCCAGATTTGCATATTTGGGTCTCGACATTCATTCCCTCAAAGAACCGATCAATATTTTCCTCTTCATCAGTCACATCTTTGGGAGCATAGCGGGCAAGCTGATTGAATCTAGTGAGATACTCGTTGATGGACATATTCCCCTGCTTTAGGGTGCGGAACTCGTTCTTCTTTATCCTCATCACTCCAGCCGGGACAAAGTTGGCATTGAAGGTGGTCTTGAACTCCACCCATGTGATGACTGAGCGAGCATGCCGAGCTCGCGAGGCTCGGTGGGATTGGTGAGGTCCTTGGGGTTCCTGACCCACTGCTGCCCCTTGTCCTTTAGCTTCTTCCTTAGAGTCATCTCCAGTCAGAGCGTCCTCCTGGCCTCAGGTGGAAAGGTAATTCTCCCACCATGCTACAGCTGCTCCCTTCAGCTGGTGAGTGGAGAAGATTACCTGATCTTCATTGGTACACTTGGCCAACCGGAGTTTTCTCTCGGTATCTCAAAGCTAGTCCTCGGCTTCGAGGGGCTCATCAACCGATGAGAATGTCAAGGGTCGTGTTCTGAGAAAGTCGCCCAACTTAGTGCTATGGCCGCTGGCATTATCTTGTTGGCCGGAGTAGATGGTCTACAGAAGCTGAGATTGTTGAGTCATGACTGAGCCAAAGTGGGGTGTTCCGGTGGGGGTGGAGGATTGGCTTCTGGACCTCAGCCCCTGCCTCAGCCCATATGCGAGGTCTCTTGACTAGCCTGTGCAGGCCTGGTACAGCGCTAGCCTGTGCTCTGGTGACTCGTTGGATTGCCATCTGCAGATACCAGCTGCACTTTAAATACATGCACTAAGTACGCGGGCTTTTAGCCCAAACCAATTCATGCAAAAACCAACAAAAATAAACGACAAATCAAATTACAATACAAGGCCTATACCTGGCCGCATTTCACTCATAATTTTTAAAGTTTATACAGCTCAACACTCATATAGCACTTGGGTTGTGTCGAGCATTTAGTTGCGTGTCGGACCCCGGAGCAACGACTTCTGGATCCTCTTTGTAAATCGCACTAGTTCAGGATCAAACTAGTGCACATAGTAGATAACAAAGATTCATATCATACACAATGACATTTATTCATTAACTAAATATGGGCCTAATGGCCAAAGGTTACATCAATGGTTCATAAACCAAAATTAAATATAAGCAGCAAAAAAAGAACAATAAAGCAGCAGCCCATCCTACCTGCCCACAGGCGAATGACTATAAGACGTGGCCTACTCGTCGTTATTCTCACTGAAGTTGATGGAGTCCTTCTCTGAAAATAGTGAATGAAGCAACATGAGTACATAAAGTACTCCACAAGTTACACCAAGAGATTTAACAGAGTTCATGCATGCATAAGGATTAACAATGGAACGCATAATAGGTTATTTGGGCAAAAAAAGCAGAATTAAAGTAAATACAGTAAGTAGATTCAAAAGCTGAATTTGATACAATAAAGAGAAATAGCAATTTAACAAAATAATATCGTTAGTGCAGGCTCCAACCAAACACTAACCTATTCACAAGTATCCCACCTGGTCCACCTTTTCTAAAAGATCTCATACGGATTCCATTCATCCAAATACTTTTTAATCCCCTATGGATTCCATCCATCCTAGGCCTTTGTCGAGACCCGAATATGCAAATTTGGACTCTCTGTGTAATATGCACTAGTCCAGGATCAGCTAGTGTACACGGTCAAACATATATGCAATCACAACCATACACATGCTAAAATAAAGGGAAACCTCAAATAATAAACCTCGAAGGTACGACCTTATGGTCAACCTTACAATATCACTAGCCGGAAGGGCTTTAAAACTAGCAGCGAAAAATCCAAAGTAAAGCGTAGCGGTCAATCGACAAGCCCACAGGTTATCGAGTAGAGAACGAAGCCTAATCCGTGAAGTCGTCGAAGTACTCTCCTTCTGGAACCTCCGGATGTTACAGCCTTTTCAAAAATCATTTTAAAAACCAAAGTCTAATCCATGAAAAACTTTATTCAGCTTGCCCCTGACCGTGGGCATGACTATCCAGGATAAATTATACACTCTGCAGACGTTATACAGATTTACCCATAAAATATGATTATCTCATATTATCGGCCATTACACGCTTCCGTAGGCGTGCGACTGAGAAATCATAACAAACCCTTTACAATGCTGAGCCTTTAACCTGGTCACGCCGCCACTAAGGTTTCACCATAACTTGAATCCATAAGTTGGAGCCCTCTCTTGTGCCGTGTGAGACTTCTCATGGCCTACGCCACGCTCACATTCAACCTATAGCAAGACCAAAGTTGGGACATCACAAATTAGTCAGCCAAGACTGTCCCATACCAGTCTTGTGGTAGTACGATATGGCTTTGCAACAGTAGCTCACAGACCGGTCCTTAACTTGACTTAGGCTCAATCCACATACCCCTTGTGCCTGACAATCAACATTGTGTCACTGAACAATAATGCATGCCAGCACCCACCACCTAACCATTAACCAAGTTTTACGTTTATTTTGAAACGTTCATATACCTTCTTGACTCACCAAAGTCAAGAATACATTTTAGAAAATCATCATTCTGAAGTGAAACAAATATTCCCACTTAAATCATTCTAAATATGACTAAGCAATTCTAGTCAATAGTATTGTACTAACAAGGTATAAGAGAATTCAATATCAAATTTGGACATACACAAAGGATTTGAGTATAACTAGAATTTAAATCGAATTTAAACTAGGTTTGAATAAAAATACGCATGCATAATAACATTAAAAACAACATAAATAATTTAAATTACTGGGAGCAACATGATCAACGGTGTAACTTGCCTTGCTTCGAAGTTTGCTGAGGTTCATTGAAGTTATACCCTCCGGAATAGTTGTTGTCTATACGTGAAAAGTCAGAAGAAACCAAACTCAAATAAAATTCAAATAAAATCTAAAAACTATAAAATATATTCTGGGAGGTAGAATTTGACTTTAGATGAATTTAGGAGTTTGAATGGATCCGATCCGAGTTAGGACGAAGGAAAATGACTTCTGGTAGTTTGAATTCCAAAGAACTGAATAAAAGGAATTATTAGAATTCTTTTCTTTGTGAAGGATAAGTAGTCAGAAGCTACAATATTTTTGTATGGTCGAAGCCATGATCGAAGGTGTAGTCGAAGTCGTGGTCAGAACCATGGTCGAATCAATGATTGAAGTTGCGGAGGTCAAAGTCAAAGACAGAGACTCCAAGTGCAGGTGAAGTCGAAGTCAAAAATTCAGACGAAAACCTAGTCAAAACTGTATAGTGGTCAAAAAACACAATAACAATCGAGAACAAAGGGTAGTCGGAGCCGAGCGGTCGGGACGGCAATGAATGATAGGGGTTGGAAGTGACTATGGTCGTGAGTGACTATAGTCAGAAAAACAATAGTAGTCGAATGGATTGAAGGTTTTACTATGGTCGGAGTAGTTATACTGGGTGGATCTTTAGGTGGTCGAAAGCAGCGGCGTAAGAGAAGGGAATGGCTTAGTGGAGGCTGTAATATGGGAATCGAACGGTGATGATGCATAGGGAAGTTTGGACTAGTCTGAATGGTCAAAGGAACGTTCGGACCATCCGAACGACAAAAGTGAGGAGGTGGCGCTAAGGAGGCTTGGCGCGCGGGGGCCAACGATCCGCCAGAGTTCCGGTGAGCGACGGCGTCTGGCGAGGGACGCAAAAGAGAAAGGACTGCGAGGAGTGCGTTGGTGCTCTTGTGCAATACTGGAAGTGGCTGAAAGGTGTTCGGCGGCGAGGTGAAGTGGTGGCGCAACTCGGGTGGCGGTGGTGACAGTGTTCCAGCGGTGAGGAGACTCAGCCAATGACCGGTTGAGAAAATCCAAAAATTATAAAATCTATATTGGAATATAGATTAAGAATTTAAATGAATTTGAAAACTTGAGTCACTTAATTCGGACTTCGGACGGAAGAGAACAAGCGATTGGAAAATTGGTGAATCAGAAAATTCTGGAAAAAGAAAAATCAGGAATATTCCTGCGCAAAACTAACTTAGAGTAGTTTTTGGCCGTGGCGCTGGTGAGAAAAGATACGGGAGGTGAAGTCAACTAGCAAAATGGGTTACTAAGGACCCGAGGCACATGTAGGAAGTGACAACACGTCAAACGGAGCACGGTGACGATGTGGACGGCGACAATGACATAGGGTTGGAGGGAGGAATATTTTTGGGCATGAAACATGGAGAAGTAAGGAAAACATAGCCTAGAACGTGGTGAGGTGAAGCTAGAAAAATTATCGGCTAAGCCGAAAACTTACCAGAGGCAACGCAATTGTCGTTTGAATGGCGACGGTACCGAAAAACGAAAAACTCAATATCCTTGTGCTCGGTGAGGCGAATCCAAAACCGTATAGAAGGTAACCACCTGGGATGGTTTGGCACATTTTGACATGAACGGATTGTTGAAAATATCTCCAGACAGATAGGGATGCGCAGTGCCATTTGCGACCATAGCTTGGTGTCGGACGCAAAAATTCATGGACGGTTTTTGGACAAACGAAGGAGAGCACGGCGTAGAACGCGTTGAGACAAACTCAACGGCGTAGATGGCTCGGCCAACGGATTAGCGAAACACGGTAGACAAGACTTTATGTAATCGACAAGCTGACATCGACATTCCGAGCAAACGAAGAGGAGATAGCAAGCGAGAGTTACAGTGAAACGAAGAGTAGAATATGGAGAACATGATGCTCACCTTAATTGTGGTCGGACACGCACAGTCGACCAATGGTGATACGAGAAACGGTGGCCCGATTTGGCCTATGGTGGTGACGATGCTCCGGCGAAGTTCTAGCGAAGGCGACGGGAGCACCACATAGAACGTGTCGAGGCAGAGCCAACGGTGTGGTCAAAAATGGCGGGGCTCCACTGGACGAGGTGCAATAAGCCGAAGAACGACGCTTGGAATACAAAAGTAAAACTTCGATTGCGGCCAAGAGAAGAGGAGTGGGGACTTGAGATTTTCGGGGTTGAGTGAGGATGAGAAGGGGCTCACGGTGCTCCCTTTTATAGAGACTGAAGAGGTCCTAGGAGGGAGATCAAGCAACCATGTCTTTGAATGATATGGGTTAATTCTCGTAAAAATGGTCAAGAATGAGAGGGAAAATAGTGGGGAATGGAAGAGTCACGACGAGAGAAAGTGAATACAATTTATTTCACAGAAAACGGTTGAGAAAATCACAAGTTCTAATAGGTTGAAAAAAAACTTCAAAACGCGTTCACGGAGTCTGGGCACGAAACATCCACCGGAAGAAGAAAGGAAAGAGAAGAAAAAAGAGAAAAGGAAAAAAAGAAAAAATTCCAAAAAAATCTTTGAAACCTGAAAAGATTAAATAAAATAATTTGTATTTAATTGAACTTTAATTTAATTTTCAGAAATGTTTTTCTTTTATAGCTTTAAAATAATACAATAAATTAGAAATAAAGCTTAAACATCTTAGAAAATTCATAGAGGTTTCTACAACCACTTTGAACTTATAAAAATATTTCTAACTAAAATTAAAATATTTTTCTTTATAAAAAAATATTTTTTTAAGGAAAAGGTTTTTTTAAGCAGAAAATCTGGTCAACTAAAATTTTAAAATTTCAATAAACCAAATAACTTTGATTTATTTTTTATTTTAAAATAAGTTAATTAGTATTTTATTTATTTTATTATTATTTTTTAAAAAAAACTTGCGTTGTTACATTGCGTCAACGTACTAAACCTAAATACACAACTTGCTACTACAGGGGCCAATGCTCACTACCCCACACTGAGCATTATACTAAAGGTCTACTCTTCCATGAAGGTGGCTCTCAAGAAGGACTATAGTCTGGCGACTGGGAGCAAGAGCGGCTACCGCTGAAATCTGAAGAATCTGAGCATGAGCGGGAGCGGCTACGGACATAGAAGGGCCCTCCAAGGGTGATAGTGTCCCTCGGATCAGGGGTCGCACGTTCTTCCATGCAGTGAGCCGAGTGCGGGGCCCATTAGCCTGTGGCTGGGATGGAGCAAGATCCGAACTGATGACGGGTGACGTAGCAGGAGCTGGAGCGAGGATTGCCACGGCAATGGCAGTCCGCTGAAGCTCGACGATGGTGGCGGCCTTCTCCTTCTCCACCTCCGCAAGTGCCTTCTTGCACTTGACAAGCTGCTCCCAGAGTGCCTTCTCGCGACTGTAGCTAGCGAGCAGAAGCTGGCGAAGATCGATAATCTCCTCAAGTGCTTCAGCATAGGTGGCTCCCATGGCTCGGGTGAGGTGAACCTGATAGAAGAGCATGGGGTTGTCCTTTGTCTCTAGGAGGAAGGTCTCGTTGTGGGTCACCCCCTCCTGGCGGAACGGGTAGTAGAAGAACGGGGATGTCAGCAGTGCCGGTCCATGGATGTCGCATAGCTGAGAAGCAGCTAAGCGAGCAGCATCCTAGAGAACAGTGGATGTAGTACTCCTCCTATGAAGACTCCGAAAGACATGGGGTGGCGCAGTCTTGTCCAGGGCGTAAAGAACGATCTCCATGAGCCAAGACTCTCGGCGTCCCTCAGTGGTCTTGCGCCCTCTATAAATCGACTGATCCCTTGTATCCCAAATAGTGCAGCAACTTGCGCAAGATGCAAGCAAAATCCCCCTCGCTCTGTCCATGGGTGAAGTAGTCCCAGTTACCATCCGTAGCTCTAGCCATTGGTACATTAAGACACTAACGTTAGTATCTCTTTTTAAAACAAAGGAAGAGAGACAAGATCATATCTAAGAGAGACAAGAGAGGAAATAATACGCTATTTTTTTTCTAAAACCCCTTTTTATACTTTTATAAAATTAAGTCCTAGGTCTTTTCCTAGTAGCATTCCTAAGGTTTTACCCTACAGTCATATGCTCTGATACCAGCGCTGTCGGACCCGAATTTGAAATCCAGAATCCTCTATGATTCCACTGCACTATTCTCTGGATCAGTAGATAGTGCTCACAATACATTGCTGAATCAACTCATACATCGCATAATATTCACAAAGCCATAATATATTTCCATCAAAGTTTAAAATACGCCACGTTGAACGACAGTTTTACATATTGGGCCACCAAACCTTCCCTTTGAGCTTAGGGCAGTCCATCTTAATGTGGCCTGGCTCGCTACATTCAAAGCACCTGCTCGGACCTGAAATACCACCTCGCTTCCTCATCCTCACATTGTTAAGTGTCTTATATGATCGTGAGGAGATCAACACCAAATCCTCTTCAGGGAGCTGCTTGAACTGTTCCTCTGAAAAAAAAGACAAGGCAGACAAAGAAACACAAAACAAAGAGCTCGACTAAGCAACCTACATGGGGTTAGTCACAAGTGTTAAAGATGAAGATTTTTCAATCTTAGATGGCAAAGCTTCCATCTCATAGGTTTCTAATCTAGAATAAAGATCATTCATGGTTAAAATATCTAAATCAACAGTTTGATTAATAGTTGTAACAACCATCAACCACTCGAACCTAAAGATCTCAAAATTTTAGTTGCATTATCTTCATCAGTAGGAATAACATTAACACCACGCAAAATACTTAATATTTTCTCAAAGCGAGCAAAGAGATCATGAATGGATTCACTAGGCTTCATAGAAAAATCAGAATATTCTTTTTGATAAAGATTTTTATGCACCTTTTTAATTTTAGTAGTTTCTTCATGATAATCGCAAAGAGTTTTCCATAGTAGATAGGCAGATTTAATATGAGCTACACGATCAAATTCTTTGCGAGAAATCTTTTGAAATAGTAAGTTACAAGCTTGAGCATTTAAATCAACAGCTGCTTTATTTAAAATAATAACAGTAGCAGGAACCTCATATGGTGTAGAAACTATTCTTCAAACATCACTACCTTGAGTCTCAATGTAAGCTTTCATACGACACTTCAAAAAAGCAAAATCAGTACCATCTAGCATGGGGGGATGATTCACATACCTATCTGAAGCTGTAGCAACCTGCTCTAGATCATTGGTGGCAATCAGAGGGGGGTGAATGATTGTAGTACGCAGCGAAAATTTTTCTCTTCAAAAATATGTTGTGTTTCGATTATTCAACCTGAGAAATAGCTAGAGCAAAAACAAACACAAAAGGTACAAACGAGATAAAAACTATTTTTTTATTTCTAATTTACTGTAGCGAATAGAAAGAAAATATTTGTTTTAATTCTCGGTACTGTGGCACCATGCGCATGGCACTGTAACACTAATGCGAATCAAATTAAAGCAAAACTAATTAGCAATCCCAAATTATCTTGGGCCAACCGGAGAAAAACCTTCCAACCAACACGTGATCACCTAATCAATCTTTTATCATTTAAAGTCACGGTAGAAACATACCATGCATGCGGCAAGAATCCACTAATCGCTTGTTAATCAAAAAGTCTAATTACCTTCTTACTCCCAAATTACTACGGTAGTTAGTAGCTTTGACCAAACAAGAGTAAAAAGGCAGAAATCTGTTTAGCATGGCATAGTACATTAGATTGGATTTCAAAGCAACAATTTCATCGTTATCTGACTTTTGTTCATACAAGAAACGATCTCAATTTTGTTTGTAGAAGAAACGATCTGAAATCTCAAACCTTTTTTCTTGACTAGTAAGGTGACTATGCGTTGCAACAAAAAACCAAATAAAAGTGATACATACTATCAAATATGATCTCAAACTGAATAATAAAAATCAACTTTTTCTTATATCATCATGTACCAAACAAAACATACATGTTCATACTCGTAAATAAATCAAGCATCATATTAGTGAAGCATGATAGAACAAGCACGTTTTTCAACATCAATTGGGTAAAGATGTTTATGTATAACCGCAAATTACACTCATTTAGATCGACAAAATGATACATTGTAGACCTAAAATCACTAAACCTGATGAGCTCGCATCAGCATACAACCTTATGCCCTCATGGCTATTCCGACCAAGTATCTAGTAGCTGCATTCATACAGTTTATGAAGGAGAAGTATGGAAAAACTTACTTTCCACATACAACTGACGCAAAAGAGGCAAAGGTGTATATGTCAATGCTCGATAGTATACAGAACAAGCATTGATGGAAGTAAACAATCGTGCAACAATATCGAGATTCGAGAAGAGAAGCATGGACAGACCATCATGTCTCTAAAGTCCAACAAATATAGCAAAAATAGATTCTTTTTCACCAGTTGCGTGGATAGCGTCACCATAAAAGGTGGCAAAATACTTAAAAAACATGGCAATGGCACCATGGCACAAACAAAACCATCAAAGTATAGTATCAATGACAGGAAAGATTAAAATATATGCATCAGAAAATACAATACAAACCATCACTGCATGTATTGACAGAGTGCATCCATGTAATATATAGAATGATCATGCTAAGTACTACACTACTACTTGCCGATAAATTGATGCGATCAAAAGAATGCCCATGTAGAGACAATCCGTGTGGCCATACTGTACTCTCTGAGCAGCACCATCTCTTGCTAGAAAAACTTTTTACAACAAAAGAGTAAGGAGGGGATAAGTTGTTCCTCGAGAAAGATTTGGAGGGCATAGATGGACCAGCTTGTGCTTGTCATAACCCTGCAGAGAAAGCAGAAAAAGCATTGCCCTTAAAATTTCTTTGTTGACTAAACCCAAGAACAGCAAGTTCAGATAACCATGGGTTAATATTAACAAGGCGTTATTATGTAAGTTGGGTCCCAACCACATCAAAAAAAAAGATAGTAAAGTTTTCTATAGCAATGTACATCAGATCTATCATACAAATTGCTACACTAATAGCAACAGAAATGTGTCTCTTTAATGAGAAAGTAGAAAAGCCATTGTAGGTTGGATAGAACTGAGATATTAACAAAGAAACAGCCCCCACAACCATTGGATCGTACCCTAATGTACAGTTAGATTATGTACCCTAATCTATAGTTAGATTATAATCCAACGGTTACCAGGGGGAGGGTCCCCATAAGAATTGCTTCCACAATCTACATTAACTACAAGCAAAACAATGATGTAGGGCGTTTCAGAATTCCAAGATGCTAACCATTGTTCAGAAATAGCTACCAAATGGTCAAATACTTGTCGTCGATCTAACAGTACCAGAAACCTTCTACCAGATTTGGTATACTTGTCGTCGATCTAACAATATGGAGGGTGATCCTTGAGAAACTAAGGACTAAACCAATTATACCTTGAGATGAGTTCAATTGATGGTGATGGATATAATTGACCAAATTGCTAAAAGAAACCACAAATATGATAAACATTCCTACAAGATTGACAGCAATGGAGCATATACGAGAGTAAACCTGCAACAAATATTTATGCCATAAATTGGTTAATCCATTCAACTTAATGGCCTACCACGTAAGATTTGAAAAATCAACGCCTGGAATTAAAAACCAAGCACCACAGCCAACTATGAAAATCCCATATTACTTAAAGCACCATGACTGGCATGATGCTCATTTATCTAGATATCCAAGAACACCCTGTAATGCTTAACCAGGAAACCGTGATTACTTACCCTACCATGGCCGCCAGCAGAATACCCAAAGAACATGACGCAGCGGGCACCGGGAATGCAGGAGCTGAGCACGACCTCCGGCGCATGCGTGATGGGTCAATCACCGGCCACAGCCACGCCGGTACTTCTTCCCGACCCCAACCATGAAATCCTCTGGCCAGTAGAAACCTTCCCTCTTCTCGCCACCCATGTTAAAGCATCTGAGAAGTGAAGCATGTACATCACCGCATAGCATCATATCTTTCTCAAGTATGAGAACTCTTTAAGCCAATTTACGTGCATCAGTATTCACAAGTGCATTCCTAGCTAAGAAACTGATATATCTTGTGTTAAGGTTACAATATATACTATTACTAACAAGAGCACTGTTCAATATCCTTATACAAGGAAGCAAGCACCCAACAAACGATCTAAATTTTCTTGCGTATAAGAAATTACAGTTTCCATACAGCAGTGCAGCAATTGAACATTGAACAATTAACCCATAGATAACCAAAAATAAAGGGTGTCATTTCAGTCTAGTTGTCCAATTATAATCGTAATGCGGTTGCTAGTCATGTGATTATTACGATCTGGATGATGTACACATTAATACCTAGAGACTGGCAGCTTACCAACCTTTTTTTGAATTTAACAGGATCCAAAGAACGTTAAGAATCTTTTAACAACAACACCTGATGATATGTTGATAAAAGTTCAGATATAACTAAAGCAGATTTCTCATTGACAACATCACCCTTGTAACTTAAAGCTAAGGGTCGACCAGATTGCATGCTAGTGAGGCAATGTAGAGTGGACTAATACTTCAAATGCAAAGAATACATGTCAAGACTTAACACTCATGGATATAGAACTTGAATAGAATCATATGGTGAACTCACTTGGCAATGTACTAATATTTGCAAAATTCTTGAAACATCAACAGTTTCAGTAGCAGTCGTTGCAATTTTCACTATATCAGCTCCTGTTGCCTGAATCTGAGCCACCAAATTTCCAATCTTTTTTGCCGACGAAGTGTTCTCAAAGTTATGGGATGAAACGATGGGCTTAGAATTTTTAGGTTTCTTTCCAGACACGAGTTTCATGAATTTATCAACAATCTGCATAACAACACAATTATAGTGGGCAACTGACAATTGATTCACTTGTTTAAAGTACACATAATTAACATTATAAACACATAATAATATTGACCAGCTTTAGACAGGGTTTATTTTAGTCAGTATATCTCTTAAGTTAGCTTAAATTGGCATTACATATAGAACATGTGAAAGTCTCAGATATGTAATTAACAATCATAGCAACAAGCCTACTTGGCTGCTTTTTTCTCTCTTGAGAAGCAGCCTAGCATTATGCGACAAGTAAACAAACTTATATTTTCCATTTCATTTAGCTGAAAGTGAACAACCTACTGAAATAAAAAATTATTCGCCTATTGCTAGCGAAGAATAGTTTTGCGATTCAGTTCCTCAAAGAAAAACGAGTAATCCAACGAACAAACGAATCCTGATCTGCACAATTCTAGCAATCCGCCGCACGGGACCCGATCAACCAGTGAATAGCTAACATGAGAAGCATCAAGCCATCCGGATCTAGAAATGGACGAGAGGACTTGGGCGAGCTCACTAAATGTTCAATCAGGCGGTGCTTACCCCTTGCTTGCCGGGGATGGTGCAGTGCCAGACCATGAGGTTCACCATCCCGTCGGCCATCGTCTCTGGCTAGGCGATGAAACCCTACAGAACCAAAACGAAATAGATCAGGCACTAGAATCGGCGAGGCAACATGGTCGAACAAATCAAGAGAGGCGGATGAAGCCGAGAGGCACGGATGTGCGGGTGGTTCTTCCGCCATGCCTTGCGCTCCTCGGCGAGGCGGCCGCGCACGATACCCCCCGACATGGCGACTGCGGCGGCGGCGTCTCCTCTCCTCTCCTCACGACCTGCCCTCGTTTTTAATTGTGGAGCGCACACGTTCATTCCTTGCAACCGCCGTGCATTCAAGTTGGGCGGTTTGCAAAGGACGTGCTGTGCAGTCAAGGTCGGCGGTTGGCGAGGGAGTTGACGGTAGCAGCATCGCGGAGGATGGTTGGCGAGGGAACTGGCGCGAGGAGGGGCAGCAGCTGCAATGGCGGCGGCGGCGGAGCGGAGGGGTGGGGGGAGGAGGAGGCGGCGCGCAGGGTGGGAGGAGGGGAGGAGGCGGCGGCGGAGCGGCTGAGCGGGGTGGGGAGGAGGAGGAGGTGGCTGCGGGGCGGGGTGAGAGGGAGGGGAGGAGGGGGTGCGGCGGAGCGGGGTGGGGAGGAGGAGGCGGTGCGGCGGCGCGGGGTGGGGAGGCGGAGCGAGTGGGAGGGAGGGGAGGAGGCGGTGCGCGGGGTGGGAAAGAGGGGCGGCGCGGGGTGGGGAGGCGGAGCGGGGTGGGAGGGAGGGGCGGAGGCGGCGCACGGGGTGGGAGGGAGGGGCGGCGTGGGGTGGGGAGGCGGAGCGGGGGGAGGAGGTGGCACGCGGGGTGGGAGGGAGAGGACTGCGAGATAGACGGTTCGGATTTTACCTTATAATCAGATCGAATGGCTAAAACAAATAAGGACGGACGGACCAACTACCAATTTCTTCTTTTTAAGTAGTAAAGATTACCGCTCACCGCGCCGTCTTTTTTTTTCTTTTCGCTCGTCGCGAACGCCCGTCGCAAGCCTGATCCCTGCACATGCCGCCGTCATGCCTCTCTTTATCTCCAAGAAAAATCACGGTGCCGCCCTTTTCTTTTCTCCAAAAAAAATCACCGCGCATGGAAAATATCCACCGACGGCCTCCAATTTTCAAGTTGCCCTCAATTCCTTCTTTATACATAACTTTTGCATTTTCCTTATATTCTCCTATGGCCATCATTATTCTAAAAATCTTTAACCTACTCCAATACGTCATTAACCTTAATATAACTCATTCTGGACCTTTTTGTCTCAATCATGCTTTTTGGCCTATTACTTTTTCAGGGATCTAAAACCCTTCATAATATGAATTTTTTTAATTATTTTTACACTTCTGATTTTTCCAACTTATCATGTGTCTAAGCCTCCAGGACCGCACCTCATGTATCTTCTTCACGCATTATCTACCTTTGATCTTCACATGCCCAAGCATGAGTTCGACCATTTCGTGACTCCCTCGACCGCCTGACTTCGGATCTCCCTATCTTAGTCCCGGTCCTCCTCGTCATTGACCACGATTGCCTTTATACTTCAACCTGCACATGCAAATACCAAAAAATATTTTTCCGACACAAGTTCATCCAAACTTGACCAACGTCAATCCGCACACACGCAACACACCTCGCATAATTACGCTATATAATATTATCAAATTATTCATCACATATCTAACAAGAGGAGATCGGCAAAGCATTCCTTGCCAGCAGTGACGGACTGCACGATGCCCTCGCTGATCCAGTAGTGGATGAGCATCTTCTTCTTGATGCGCTCGTCGGCTAGGAACATGGCAACGCAGAGGAGGCAGTGCTTCAGCTGGGCGTCAAGTGAGTGGATGGCAAGCTCTAGCTGAGAGACAGAGGGGAACGGCCTTGCTTGCTCTTGTTTTCCTCCGTAGATTTGTCCTCATTGCCGTAGCTGCCGTCGTAATCACGCTTACGATCAAGCGCGGCCTGCAGCTGCCAGACATCTGATCTGATCTACTCGGCGAGAGTCATTATCTCGAGGTATTCTGAATCGACAACATTGTCATCGTCGTCCGCTTCTTCTCCCCCATCGACCTCGTTAGGCTCATGCAGGCTCCGAAAATCCCTCTGCATATCTCCCACCAAGGCGTCAATCTTCTTCAACGTGGCATTGGCATCAGTGAACACACCCGCCACTGAATGGCAGGACATTGATGTGGCACCCGGATCCGGCCAAGTCGACATGCTGATGATGCAAGACTGAATCGTGTCGGCTCTGTGAGAGATTGAAGCAGTGATTTTTTTACCGGCCGATACGGGCTGATTTTCGGCGAATTTTGGGTTTACCGGAGCAGGCCGGTTACATTATGAATCGGGCCCAAATAAATCAGCCCAGTTTGAATAACCGCATGGCCCATCCGGCTGCCGCAGAGCTATGCCCTAGCGTCCGGTCACTCACGCCTCAGCCTTAGTCTCTCAGAGCCGCGTCAGTCTCCCCAGTCCCAGTTGCGCTCGGCGGCGGCGGCGCTCCCCAGTCCCCATTTGCGCTCGGCGTCGGTGGCACTCCCTAATTCCCATTTGCGCTCGGCGGCGGCGGCACTCCCCAGTCCCCATTTGCGCTCGGCGGCGGCGGTACTCCCCTTTGCTTCGCCTCCGTCCACATCACGCACTCCCCTCCGGTCAGCTGTACGCCTCCGTTTTCTTCGTCCCCCTCTGCGTCTCCTTCCCTCAGCTCTACATAGATCTGTGACGGTCGGCGGCGCATGGAGGAAGGCAGCCGAAGAGTTGGCGGTGGGGGCCAAGAAAGCAGTGGGAGAGGGAGACCAGACGAGAGCTTGGTCGGCGGGGGGAGAGCCCAAGACGGCAGCTCGGTCGGCGGGGGGAGGGGCCAAGACGGCGGCGGTTCCAGTGCTCCGAGCCATCAAGGTAGTTCAAGAGCATCGGCATCCAGAGCCACGGGAGGTATGGACTATGGACTCAATTGTAAACATTGATTTGGATGCCAGTGTAATTCTTGATGTTGTTGTACTGGCTCTATGCTTGAAGTGCAATTTCTGTTTAGATGTATGTCAAACATTACACTGTCCTTCGTAGTATTTATTCAAAAAATCTCAAGTGATGGAGCAGAATTGAGCCCTTATGACAATTGACATGAGCAGGGATTAGGGTTTTGAGATGAATAGATGATACTTATAGATGCTGCCTGCTAGTATTCCTTGTTGCTGGCTTGCTGCTATTCAGTTTATAGCATTCAGTTTAGAGGCTATAAGTATTCATCTCAGCATTCAGTTTCAATATCAACATGAGCAGGGATAAATGGATAATAGCTGCTGTTCAGTTCTCAAGTGTTATTATTAATAGCTGCTGCCTGCTTGTATTCCTTGTTTAATTCAGTATTTAATTCTTTGAATCATGGTATTCAGTTTTTAATATTCCAGTTGTAATGTGATAATTTTGATAAAAGTTTATTAATAATAACACGTGTTGATATTGAATTTTCAGGAGATACCGAGCATGTTTGGAGCCATGGGGAACAAGTAGGAGCTGGCTTCAAGTGCAAATATTGCTTAGTCACATTTGGAGGAGGAGGAGCAACCCGGCTGAGGCAGCATCTCGCAAATATATCAGGGAATGTGAAATCATGTAATCATGTGCCTCCGGAGGTTTGCGAGATGATGAGGAAGACTAACTACACGGGAAGGCAAAAGTGGAGGCAAGCTAAGGAGGTCAAGCTTCGAATCGAGAGTGATATTTTGGAACAGATGAATGCAGCAATTGATATGCCCAGCGATGAAGATAATTAAGAACAGATGGCTTTGAATGCATCATTAAGAAACTTTCACTTTCGGGAGAGTGTGGAGAGGAGGGGTGGGATATTTGAGCATGGGAGTGGGAGTGGGAGTGGTAGTGGAGACCGTGGAGTTAGTGGAAAACGTAGCAGTGGGAGTGGTAGTTGTGTTGGCCCTGGTAGTGGTAGCAGCAGCAGGATTCATGAATTATTTTGTCATGCTTGGTCTCGTGGCAAATCATTTGATGTTGACATAGCTCGTAGCAAGGCTCCCGTGTAAGGTTGGGTGGATACAATGCTCAACACAAAAGCTAAAGAAGGACTTGGCCAAACTTGGGCTAAGTGGTTTCATGCGAATGATATCCCTGGTGTGAAAGCCAACTGTCCGTACATTGAAGCACATCAGATCAAGAAAGGTATTACCTGTATATGTGTATTACTGACTAGTTTGTATATTTTAAAATAGCATGTTCTCTGATAACTGTTAATTCAGGAGGAGTTTTCAAGATTGAATTGTTCTTGCCTGAAGAATATCCATTGGCTCCACCAAAGGTGTTTCATTGTTACTTTATTTCCACTAGTATCTCAGTACTATGAATTTGTCAGTTCGTAATTTTGCTGATGTTTTTGTTGGAACCGGCGACCACCTAGGCATCACGTGATAGACTTGACTGAAACCTTCTTTCTCTTGGCGTCTCAAGCACAGAAAAAAACTGTTGCCTGCTTCCTCTTTTTCTGCGGCGTCTCAGCAAAAATCTGCACAGGAGACCGAGCTACTTCAGCCTTGACTGCTGCCTCGTTTCTTCTCTTTCTCACGGAAACAGCCGTGCCCTCTCTCTCTGTCGGAACCCGGAGCAACGACTCCTGGATCCTCTGTGTAAATCGCACTAGTCCAGGATCAAGCTAGTGCACACAGTGGATAACAAAGATTCATATCATGCACAATGACATTTATTCATTAACTACATATGGGTCTGATGGCCAAATTTTACATCAATGGTTCATAAACCAAAAATACATATAAACAGCGGAAGGAAACCAATGAAGTAGCAGCCCATCCTACCTGCCCACAGGCGAATGACTGTAAGACGTGGCCTAGTCGTCACCATCCTCACCGAAGTTGTTGACGTCATCCTCTGGCAACAGATTTTAGTAAGGTGAGCACATAAAGTACTCCCAAGGTAAGCACATAAAGTACTTACGCAAGTTACACCAGGAGATATAACAGAATTGATGCATGCATAATGGATTTCAAAGGAAGGCTTAATAGGGTAAATGTGCGGAAAAGCAATACTTGAATTTGAATACAATAATGTAAGTACGAAAAGCTGGACTTTAATACAGTATATGAAACAATGTTTTTAACAAGTAATATCGTTAGTGTAGGCTCCGACCCACACTAACCTAGTCACAGGTATCCCACCTGGTCCATTTTTTTTTTCAAAAGATTTCACATGGGTTGCATCTATCCATATGCTTTTCAAAGTCTCTTATGGATTCATATCGTTAGTGTAGGCTCCGACCAAACACTAACTTATTCACAGGCATCCCACCTGGTCATGAATTCTATCCATCCATCCATAAGCCTTTTTCAGAAATCATTTTTAAAAACCAAAGTCTAATCCATGAAAAACTTTACTCAACTTGCCCATAACCGTGGGCACGGCTATCCAGGATAGATTATACACTCTGCAGAGGTTGTACAGCTTTACCCACAAGATATGATTATCTCGTATTGTCGGCCATTACACGCTTCCGTAGGCGTGCGACTGAGAAAATCATAACAAGGCCCTTACAATGTTAAGCCTTCAACCTGGTCACGCCGCCACTAAGGTTTCACCACAACTTGAATCCACAAGTTGGAGCCCCCTCTTGTGCTGTGTGAGACTTCCCATGGCCTACGCCACGCTCACATTCAACCTATAGCGAGACCAAAGTTGGGACCTCACAAATTAGTCAGCCAGGACTGTCCCATACCAGCCTTGTGGTAGTACGATGTGGCTTTGCAAAAGTAGCTCACAGACCGGTCCTTAATTTGACTTAGGCTCAATCCACATACCCACATGCACGACAATCAACCAGATGTCACCAAACACGAGGCATGCCGGCACCCTACCACCTAACCAATAGCCTAAGTCCAAATCATAAGTTTCCATTGTTATTTTTAAACCATTTTCATAAACCATCCTTGACTCACCGAAGTCAAGAATTCATTTCCAAAGTCTGACATTTCATATGAAAGATTGATCCCACCTAAAATTATACTAAGCCAGGCTAATCATCTCTATAAAATTTTCTAGTCAATACTATGGTACTAACTAGTTTTCAGTTAGGGTGACAAGGTATATGAATTCGAGATTCAAATGGGCTGTAATCAAAGGATCATGGGCATAACTAAAGTTTAAACTGAATTTAAATTAAATTTGAATAGAAGTACGCATGCATATACAGTAAAACAATATAATTAAATTTGAAATATTAGGTTCAACATGGTCAAAGGTGTAACTTGCCTTTCTTTGAAGTTTGCCGAGGTTCGCTGAAGTTATACTCTCCGGAATAGTCGTAGTCTACACGTGAAAAGCCATAACAGACTAAACTCAAATAAAATCCAAATAAAATCCAAATTTTATAAAATATTATCTAGGAGATAGAATTTGAATTTTGGAATTTGAATTGGTCCAATGGAGTTAGGGCGAAGGAGGACGACTTCTGGAAGTTTGAATTCCAAATAAATGAATAAAAGGAATTCTTTGAATTCTTTTCTTTGTGAAGGAAAAGTAGTCGGGAGCTACAATATTTGTGTATGGTCGAAGTCCTAATCGAAGGTGTAGTCGAAGATTCAGTTGTAGACCCAGTCGAAACTGTACAGTGGTCGAAGAACACTATAGCAGTCGAGAACAAATGGTAGTCGGAGTCGAGTGGTCAGGACGACAGTGAACGCCGGTGGTGGAAAGCGAAGGTACTTAGAGTCGGCTTACGACTTCGACTACCGAGTATTCTTGCAACTACTCCTCGCTGAAAAAGCGAAGGTACTCGGAGACTTAGAGCGAAGAGTGACAGTGGTCGGAAGCGACTATGGTCGGAGGTAGACAGAGACGACAGTGGTTGGGAGCGACTGTGGTCGAGAGTGACTATAGTCGGAAAAACAATTGTGGTCGAAAGGATTGGAGTTGAAATCTCTAAAGATCAAAGTCAAAATTGAAGTCTTCGAAGGTCGAAGTCGAAGGCTCCGGCGGTCGGAGTCTAAAAAGCCTCCGAGTCAGCGGAGTCTAAGGAAGTCTTTGAACCGTCGGTGTCTAAGGAACCTCCGAACGGTTAGAGTCTAAAGAACCTCTGGACGTCGGAGTCTTAAGAGCCTTCGGATATCGGAGTCTTAGAATCGGATGGTTGGGAGAAGTCGGACGGCTTCGCGTGATAAGATCCGAGTGATTCAATGGCAGTGAAAACTGGTGAGATGTACAAAAGGGGTAGAAGAGTATGAGTCCGGGATTTCCTTTGTGCAAGGTTCGGGCGGAGGTGGGTACGATTATCGGTGGCATCGGCGGGGCGCAAGAAGGTTCGAGGCAATTACTCGCCGGAGCTCCTCGATTTAAGAAGGTAGAAGTTGCTCGGTGCGACAGGTTTACGAGCGAACCAGGACAATTGGGTGAGGGGAATAGTGGAACCGAGCCCATGGACGGTGGTGCGGCGCACAAAGCCCGTAGGCTCGCTAGCGGCGCGGGGCACGACGGGGGTTGGCGAGGGGCACAAAAAGAGAGTGGGGACCACGAGGAGTGCTCTGGTGCTCTTGTGTAACACCACAAGTGGCTGGAAGGTAGTCGGCGGCAAGGTAAAGTGGTGCCGTCGGTGTCGGCGAAAGAGACACTCCGGCGGGGGAAATTGCTTGGCGGAGGGGTGGCGAGGTGAAGAAAAGAGAGAGGGGATTGCGAGGAGTGCATTGGTGCTCTCGTGCAATACCAGAAGTGGTTGAAGGGTGGTCGGTGGCGAGTTGGAGCGATGGCGTAACTCGGGCGACGGTGGCGGCAGTATTCCGGCGGTGAGGAGACTCAACCAAGGGCGGTCGAGAAAATCCAAAAATTATGAAATATATACTGAAAAATATATTATGAATTTAGATGAATTTAGAAACTCGAATCACCTGATTCGGAGTTCGGACGGAGGAGAACGAGCGATTGGAAGATTGTCGGATTAGAAAATCCTGAAAAAAGAAAAATCAGGAATATTCCTGCGCAGAGAACAACCCTTCCACTGTTTTGGTCGCGGCGCCGGTGAGAAAAGGCACAGAGGTGAAGCCAACTAGCAAAATGGTTTGCTAGGGACCCGAGGCACATGTAGGAAGTGACGGCACGTCAAACGGAGCACGGTGACGACGTGTCAAATGGACAACGACATAGGGCGTGAAGAGAAGAATAATTTTCGGGTAAAGAATAGGATGAAGTAAGGTAACCACGGCGTAGAACGCGGTAAGGTGAGTCTAGAAAAAATATCGGCTAAGCCGAAACTCACCGGAGGCGACGCAATCGTCGTTTGAACGACGACGGTACCGAAACACGAAAAATTCAATATCTTTGTGCTCGGTCAGGCGAATCAAAACCGTCCAAAACGTAGCCTCCTGGGATGGTTTGGCACGTTTTGACGTGGACGGATCGTTGAGAGCATTCCCGGACAGGCGGGGACGCGCAGTGCTATTTACGGCCATGGCGAGGTGTCGGGCGCAAAAAGTTAGGAAAGGTTTTTGGACGAACGGAGGGGAGCACGGCGTAGAACACGTCGAGACGAAATCAACGCCGCAGACAGCTCGGCCAACGGACTAGCAAAATACGGTGCACAAGACTTTATGCGGCCTACAGGCTGACATCGGCGTTCCGGGCAAACGGAGAGGAATTAACATGCGAGAGTTGCGGCGAATCGAAGAGTAAAGCATGGGGATCGTGATGCTCACCTTGGTTTTGGTCGGGCATGCACGGTCGGCCGGTGGCGACGCGAAGAACGACGACCCGTTTTGGCCCACGGTGGCGACGGTGCTCCAGCGAAGTTCCGGCGAAGGCGAGGTGAGCACCGCGTAGAACGCGGCGAGGCGAAGCCAACGGTGTGGTCAAACGCGGCGGCGCTCCACCGGACGAGGCACAAAAGGCCGACGAACGCCGCTTAGAACACAAAAATAAAACTTCGATTGCGGCCAATAGAGAGGGAGTTGGGACTTGAGATTTTCGGGGTTGAGCGAGGATGAGGAGAGGCTCACGGGGCTCCCTTTTATAGGGGTTGAGGAGACCCGAGGAGGGAGATCAAAGGACCATGTCCATCAATGGCATGGTTTAAATCCCGCGAAATTAGGCATCAATGAGAGGGGAAACGGTGGGGAATTGAAGGAGTTTGATGAGGGGAATTGATTGCAATTTATTTCGTTGAAAACCGTTGAGAAAATCATGAGTTTTGGAAGCTTCAAGAAGGCTCCCATGGCTGCGTGCGTGCTGTCCTGCGCGTGAACAGTAAATGGGAGGAGGAAGAAGAAGGAGAAAGGAAGAGAGAGAAAAGAGAAAAAAGAAAAAAAAATTTGGAAAAATTCCAAACAAAATATTTTTAGAATCCTTGGAACCTGAAAAGAATAAAAAAATTATTTTCGGAATTTTTTGACGTTTATTTTAATTTTTTAAAAATGTTTTCCTTTTTCTAGCTTTAAACAATACAATAAATAACAAATAAAGCTTAAAAATCTTAGAAAAATTCATGGAAGTTTCTTAGGCTATTTAGAACTTATAAAAAAAATTCCAACTCAAATTTGAATATTTTTCCTTATAAAATATTTTTTTGTTTAACAGAGAGGCTATTTTCTTTAGCAGAAAATCAGGTTAGCTAAAAATTTTAAAATTTCAAGAAATCAAATAACTTTGATTTTTATTTCAAACTAACTTATTTAATGCCTTATTTATTTATTTATTGTTTTTATTTTTTTTCTTAAATCACCTTTTCATAACCTTTTTTTTGCCGAAAATCAGGCAATCAATAATTTTTTTTTAAACTTAAGAAACCAAAAGTAAATATTTTATTTTGTATTAAATCAAATATTTTGAAATAAACAGCTGGGCTGTAAATCAAATATTTTAAAATAAACAACTGGGCTGTTACACTCTCTTTATTTCTTAAGGAACTGCTTCCTCTTCTTTCTATTGTCTTTCTTCTGATTGCTCTTGCTACTTGCTACATCTTTTCTTCGTTACATGCCCTGCTACTTATACTCAATATACCAACTACTAAACGGACTCCACTACCGACTCGATTTCTTCCTCTACTCGTATACTTGCATACGGACACAATTCGTACACGTCAAGTCGACTTGAATACTACTGGCAACAAGGAAACAAGATTATTCCAACACTCACCCCCATAATCTTGTTTCTCTATCTTGATCACGCCGGTCTTCTCTCTTTTCCGCACTTGAATTGAGTCCATGCTTCTTTGCACGCCTGCCTGGGCTGGAGCACCTGCTCCCACAGCCACCTTGGCTTCACCGTTTACTAGAGCGTCCTGCTCCTCTCTCTTGGACAAAATCCGTCCCCTTTTCATGCACATCTTAGCTGAGACTACACCGCCTTTCACTTCTGTACTCGTGCGTCCTGTCTTCAACGCTGATCGCGTTCCATCTGCAAAACCACAAAAAATTGCACCAACTTGTACTCCAAGTCTTCCTCTTGGAACTTGTGCTCTTTTTTCATCTGCGAGCCCACCGTCCGCACGAAGTCCATCGTTTGCAGCTGTATGTGTGCCGCTTTCAATTCCACATGCACTTGTTCTAGCCCTAGGGCCACCACCTTGTGCGCCTGAGCTGCTCTCGATGTGCACCTTCTGAGCATGCACGTGCCGTACCTGGGTCCTGCCATCTTGGCCTTCTGCATGCCCTGTTTGGCTGCCTCTAGCTGCGCTCAGTGAGTCTTGTCTTCGGGCCCTGCCATCTCCTGATTCCTTCAAGCTCTGTTTACAAGTTTTCAAAAAAATCTTGTACAACCGATTTGGAGATCTTCTCACCTTCATCAACAGATCATTGTTCTTGGTATAAACACGCAAGAACTCATCCTGTAGCACCACCTTGCATCCTATTTCTGCCATCTGTCCGAGACTAAGTATGTTGTTGCACAAACTTGGTATATAGTAAATTCCTGTCAACAACTTCTTATCTCCATTCTTACATTGCAACATCATCATCCCTTTGCCTCTTATCTCTACCATGGAGCCATCGCCAAACTTGACTTTGCCCCAAATCTTCTTGTCGAGCTCATGGAACATGGAGCGATCTCCCGTCATGTGATTGCTTGCTCCATTATCCAAATACACTGATCTGAGTGATCGTTATTGCCTTCCTTTATGCGTAGTTTTGGAACTACGTTCTCCTCGTTTAGCATCACCATGACCGGTACCTTTTCAACATATGATGAGAGAAGTAGTGCTGGATTGTCATCTACTTCTTGGACGAGGTTTGCCTCCCCGTTCTTCTTTTTGCTTTGACAATTCGAAGCATAATGCCCATACTCATTGCAGTTGAAGCACTTTACATTGTGTAGTGACGCGTAGTGTCTGTATTCGCCACATTCAAAGCACTTGACATGTGACTTATCACGGAATCTGTCACCGCCGTCTTGCCAAGCGTTATCTCCATTGCCACCTCTGCCGCCTCGAGCACTCTGGCCATCTCGCCCGTATGATCGCCCGCGACTGCTTGATGACCCACTGCTCCTTGTATCTCCCTTTATCAGCAACACCTGTTGATTATCATACTAAAATCTCTGTTCAGTACGAGACTGAAACCCCTTTAGTAACTCCTCATGCGCCTTGAGAGAGCCGGTGATCTCCTCGATCTTCTTCTTCTCCAAGTCAAGGGAGTACATGAGCGTGGTGACAACAGACACATACTTTTCTGGTAGCACGCGCAGGTACTTCTTCACAGCTACAGATTCCTCCATCTTGTCACCAAGAGAAACCATCTGATTGTATAGTGAAGTCAACTTACCAGCGAACTCGTCCACCGACTGGGCCTCTCCCATCTGGAGATTCTCGAACTCGCTTTGTAAATTCTGGAGTCGCACCTCCTTCACACGATCAACTCCCTCGTGCATCTTCTGAAGCGTCTCCCACGCCTCTCGTGCCGTTTCCTTCCCTACGAGCTGAAGCATCATCGAGTCTGGCACCGCTTGGTAGATTATAGCTAAAGCCGCCTGATCCACCTTGTCTTCCAGCTCCTTGTCCTTCCCCTTCGGATCGACTGCACCCCAAACTCCCTGGGCGCGCATGTTCGCCTTCATCTTCATTGCCCATACCGGGTAATTGTCGGTCGTCAGGAGAGGGTACTGGAGGGAGATTAGCCCACCCTGGGCCTTCGCCTTCTCGCTCATATTCTTCAGGTACCACCAAGATCAACACGCTCTGATAACAAATGTTGGAACCGGCGACCACCTAGGCATCACGTGATAGACTTGACTGAAACCTTCTTTCTCTTGGCGTCTCAAGCACGAAAAAAAGCTGTTGCTGCTTCCTCTTTTCTCATGAGTCTCAAAAAAATCGCACAGAGACCGAGCTACTTGACCTTGGATCGCTGCCTCGTTTCTTCTCTTTCTCACGGAAACAATGTGCCTCTCTCTCTTTATTTCTTAAGGAACTGCTTCCTCTTCTTTCTATTGTCTTTCTTCTGATTGCTCTTGCTACTTGCTACATCTTTTCTTCGTTACACGCCCTGCTACTTATACTCAATATACCAACTACTAAACGGACTCCACTACCAGCTCGATTTCTTCCTCTACTCGTATACTTGCATACGGACACAATTCGTACACGTCAAGCCGACTTGAATACTACTGGCAACAAGGAAACAAGATTATTCCAACAGTTTTGTCAAGCTTCATGTAGGCTAAGTTCTTGTGTGCATCTGATTCAGAAGGGGCCCATATGTGCCCATCAATGAAATTTTAATTGCCGCTTCACATTTGCGTGAAGTTTTGATTTGATTACTGACAACAGGTTCGCTTTCTCACAAAGATTTACCATCCAAACATTCACAGATGCAATTTTATCGGCGAAAATCCAAAAAAACCCGACAATTCACCTTCGTTTTCACTTTCCCCTATAACTCAATTTGGTACGGAAAACCCCCTACAATTCGATTTCTATTCCAAATCCCCCCTTCACCCACTTTTCCTCGATTTGTTATCGCGTGCCTAGTTTCTCGCGGCTGGCAACCTCCAGCATGGAAGGATTTCATTGAGGAAGTTTGTTGAAGCCAATTGTTGAAGCCAACGTTCATGGCCTTGAACTCCTCGTTGGTGACCGGTGAGGTCAGCGAACTTTCATCTCGAGCCGATGCTTCTTGCGCCCTGCAGAGTAAAAAGGTTTCGAGCGTTGGGTCTCGAAGCGCCATCCACCTCCTGTGCCTCGCTTTCATGGCCTCGTTTGTCGCCAGTGGACAGCTTGTGTGAGTGCCATACTTAACTGGATTTCATTGCAGTGAATAAATGATAGGGCAGCTGCAGCTTGGAGCAAGTAGATGCTGAAAAGAAGCGGTGATTGTATTTCTGTTTGCTGTTGTAACCAAATTTGCAATGTAGTGAGAGATCTTATTCAGGACATGCTTTTGTCTATGGAGCAACTACTCACTTTGTGAAGTGGTTTTTTTTTTGAAGCGACAACCGAGCCCTCCTGAGCCTCTTCATTTCAAACTCAAAACTGTTACATATGCGTTACAATGGAAGGGGAAGAAGCCTGAAAATTTGAGTCCCCTTCTGGATGAAGAAGCAAAACAGGTGGGGCTGACAAGTTGGGAACACCATTGAATTGCCGGGTCTGCTGGTTGTCCACGTGGGGCTCTTGACATCCATAACTTCAGGTGGTCGGCGAAGAGGCGGAGCGCAATTGTCAGGTCAAGGAGCTCGTGGCGGAAGGTCATCTGGTTGCGCCGCTTCCAAGTGATCTAGAGAGCGAGGAGTAGGATGGTGTTCTTGTATCGGGTGGTGAATGCAGGCAGGTTGCAGATGACAGCTTCATGTTAGAATGATCTCAGCCGATTAGCACAACAGCTAATCGGGCCTTGATCGCGCCCTGATCGGGGGCGCTGAGCCCAACCACTGGCTGATGGGCCCCCGTCGCGCTGCGCTATAAATAGAGGGGTGGGGGCTGGAGGCACATCTAACGAGGTTCGTCTGTGCCGTAACCCCACCCGAAAACCCTAGACCGATCAGGGAAGCGCAGTAAGCGGCGGGAAGAACCATCGCCGTTTCCCGTCACCGGATCAACGTCGCCGCCGCTGTCACCGTCCTCTTCTCCGACCGTCACTGCCCGTGCGCAGACTTCACCGCCGAACCCGCGATGGCCAGCTCCTCCTCCACACAATCGGACGGTCGGTACCCTCTCCCTCTCTCCCTTCCCTCTCAGATCTAAACTCTTAGGTGCAATAGAAAGAAGTTCCCCAACAATGGTATCAGAGCCTGGATTGGTTTAGAAATTAGAAGGAGGGGATTCATCGGTTTAAGTCTCAGATCGGAAAAACAAAAAAAATGTTTCATTATGATATTACCTCTGCTGCTGCTACAGCCCGCCTTGGCCGGCCGCGCCGAAGCCTGGCGGACCGCTCCGATGGGAGCGGCTCCCGGCCTGCAAGACAAGTCTTTGCGCAACCTGCGCCAAGCCTGCCGGCCAGCGCCAGCGCGCTGAGCGCGCCGCTGGGAGCTCGCTGCGCATGCGGTCCTCGGGCGCCGCCCGCGCCCTCGCGCTGCCATCGCTGCCGCGCTGCGCGCCGCTGCGCGAGCCTCGCGCCGCCGCCACCGCTTCGGCTCATTGCAGCGCCGCTTTACGACGGGCGCGTCTTGCTGCCGCCATTGCCGCCCCTGCTGCTGCTGCTGCTGCTGCTTGCTGCCATCGCCTAATCGCAACCTCTGCTCCCCTCTGCTGTCCCTTACTCGCCCAGATCCGAAAATAACGGGAGCAATTTTTGGTTTGAGTGGTGGCGCATGTTTTCAGGAGAGATAAGGTGCTTGTTTTTTGGGGAAGATGGGGCAGACCTTTTGTCTGGTTGTTGGTAGAGATGAGGTTGGATTTTTTCTAAAGGGCTGTGTCCTCTGGTGAGTCCAAAGGCTGTACGTTTTTTCTTTGGACTTTTCTGTTTTACGTGTGTATATATATGTATATATATATATACACGTTGGAATTGTTTCATAGTATTTTTTTTCCGCTGCAAAAAGTTAAATGGTGATTACTCTTTAAATTAAATTCAAACCAACGGGAGAATTTAATTTTTTGAGCATTGTTGTGAATTATAATATTGTTATTTTCTGACCAACGTTGATAATAACAGTATTATAATTTTTATTAATGTTTTTATGCATTATTTCTATTTCTGTCCAACGGTGATGTAGATTTAATATATAGATAAAATTGATTTAATTGCATGTCGTATTTTTGACCAACGTTGGAAATAAGGCATATAATTTTCCTGTTATGTTCTCACTTTATTTGAAATATTTTTCAGGCGGATACAACTTGATGAGTTGTATCAGAGAGATCCCCACTCTTAAAGGAGATAATTATGGAGAGTGGAAGAAAAGATAGACTTAGCGTTTATCTTGATCGAGTGGACTGGTCCTCACTACAAGACGCCCCACCGAGCCTATGGCACCGGTGAGGATCAAAATGAGGATGATATTGCTTGGCGAAAAGACAGAGGATCATGCTCCTCACGGATGTCTTATGACCTTGAGCATAAGAATGGACCACACCAACAAGAAATGTATGGTCGTGATAAAGAACACGATTGAGTCTCGCTATTGTGGGCTCAATCGCAGAGTGTGACACTCTTCACAGTAGTACCTTGAGAGAATAAAGAGTCGGTTCATCGCTCTTCAAAGACTTATGCTACACATGATTAAGTAGCTTGTGATGTAAAGGTACTCTGGTGGTGGCGATGGCATAAGAGAGCACATACGAGGATGAGTAACATGGCATCCAAGCTTAAACCAATGGATTTGGCTCTCAAGGATGAGTTCCTTATTCATTTAGTTTTTGCTTCCTTGCCGAAAGAGTTTGACACTTTGTTGTCAACTACAATATACACTCAGAAATGGGACTTGAAAAAGTGCATAGCTATGTGTGTGCAAGAGGAGGAAAGAATTAAATCCTCACATGGTGGTTCTATCAACTATGTGAAGGATAACAAGAAAAGAAACTTCAACAATAACTCCTTCTCAAAGAACAAGGGAAAACCTCTGTCCATCACCTCAACAACATAAGTTTGTCAGAGACAAAGATCGCTGTCTTCATCAGAAGAAGACAGGACACTACAAGAAGAACTGTCACGATTACTTAAAGATGATAATAGCAAAGAAAGGTGAGAACATTATTACCTATATAAATGAATCCTGTATGTGCAATATTCAAATCCACTTGGTGGATTGACTCAGAGCAACTGCTCATGTTGCTAATTCTTTCAGGATTCCGTTCGACGAGGACTACGCAAAGAAAAGAAAGATGCATTAAAGTCGCAAATGGAGTCCAAGCTGAAGTTGAAGCCGTTGGCGATCTTTCATTAGAGCTAGCTGATGGCTTCACTCTTTTACTTAGAGATGTTCTTTATGTTCCCTCTTTACAGAGAAATTTGATTAGTGTTTCATGTTTGGACAATGATGGTTATGATTGTCATTTTGGAAATGGCAAGTGTGAAATAATGTTTAATAAAGCATGTGTTGGCCTTGCCATCTTACAAAATGAGCTTTATTTATTATCATTATGTGATGATGTGGATGTCGTATGCGATAATGGGAACGTTGCGTGCGAGAAAGTAAATGAATCCTCGTCTACGAATGCAAACAGAAAACGAAAGAGAACTCTAGATGCGTCATCGAAATTATGGCACTGTCGTTTAGGCCATATTTCGAGGGGGAGAATAGAAAGACTAGTTAAGAATGATATTCTTCCTCCATTAGAGTTCTCAGATTTAGAACAATGCAGAGAATGCTTTAAAGGAAAATATGTAAAGAAAATTAAGAAAGACGCCAAAAGAAGCACAGGAGTTCTACAAATTATTCACACAGATATTTGTGGTCCTTTTCCTGTGAAAAGTGTGGATGAATATGACTCGTTCATAACATTCACTGATGATTACTCCGTTATGGATATATTTATCCAATCAAAGAAAGAAATGAAGCCTTGGATAAATTCAAGATATTTAAGGTGAAGTTGAAAACCAACATGATTTAAAGATTAAGATAGTCCGATCGATCGTGGGGAGTACTACGGTCGACATACCCCATATGGACAAGTTCTGGACCTTTGCAAGGTTTCTACAGGAAAATGGTATAGTGGCCCAGTATTCTACACCGGGCGAACCTCAGCAAAATGGAGTAGCTGAAAGACGCAACCGTACCCTGATGGATATGGTGCGAAGCATGATGAGCTATTCCACACTGCCATTGAGTTTATGGATGGAGGCGTTGAAAACCGCCATTCATATTCTCAACAGAGTACCTAGTAAGTCGGTGCCTAAAACACCGTACGAGTTGTGGACAGGAAGAGTTCCCTCACTACACCACTTACGTGTGTGGGGGAGTCCTACTGAAGCTAAAGTATTTAACCCAAATCTTGGGAAGCTTGATCCCAAAACAGTAAGCTGCCATTTCATTGGCTACCCTGAAAAGTCAAAAGGTTTTCGTTTCTACTGTCCAGACAGATATACAAAGTTTGTAGAAACGAGACACGCTGTCTTCTTAGAGGATGAAATGATGAGGGGAAGCATGGTAACTCAAGGGATTGACCTTGAGGAGAAGCGGGCGTATGCGCCCACTCCGATGATTCAAAAGCCATTCTTCGCAGTACCTGCTGTCGCTGCACCGACGGTGCAAGACACTGTGGTGCCAGCACCTGTTATTGTTCCTCCTGTGGCAACAATAAATGAGAATGAGGAACCTGTTCTTCAGGATCCTACAGAACCCATTGCCACAGATGAGGGGGAGCAACAGCAGCCCCAAACAGAAGATGTACCAAATGTAGAGGCCCCGAGGAGGTCTCAAAGAGTAAGAAGATCAGCTATTTCTGATGATTATCAGATTTATATTACAGAGGAATTTCAAATGGAGGATGATCCCACCTCATTTGAAGAAGCCATGAGAAGCGAAAACTCTTCAAAATGGCTTGAAGCCATGGAAGAGGAAATGAGGTCCATGAAGACTAATAAAGTCTGGGACTTGAAAATTATTCCTAAAGGAGCCAAAACAGTAGGCTGTAAATGGGTCTATAAGACAAAACTTGACTCCCAAGGGAATATAGAAAGATACAAAGCGCGACTTGTGGCAAAAGGCTTTACGCAAAGAGAAGGAATTGATTACAATGAGACTTTTTCTCCAGTTTCATGTAAAGACTCCTTCAGAATTATAATGGCATTAGTAGCACATTATGATTTAGAGTTACATCAGATGGATGTAAAGACGGCATTTCTTAATGGGGATTTGGAGGAAAATATTTACATGGCACAACCGAAAGGTTTTGTCGTGGAAGGAAATGAAAGAATGGGATGCCGCCTAAAGAAATCAATTTATGGGTTAAAACAAGCTTCAAGACAATGGTACTTGAAGTTTGACAGTACAATAAGAAAATTTGGGTTTAAAGAGAATGTAGAGGACAACTGTGTTTATGCAAAGTTTAAAGATGGGAAGTTTATCTTCCTAATCCTGTATGTGGATGATATCCTACTAGCTAGTAGTGATGTCAGTCTGCTACTAGAGATAAAGAAATTTTTGTCCTCAAACTTTGATATGAAAGATCTTGGTGAAGCTTCGTTCGTTCTAGGGATCGAAATTCACCGGGATAGAAACAAAGGGACATTGGGACTGTCATAAAAGGCATACATAGAGAAAGTCTTAAAGAAATTTGGTATGCATAAATGTAGTCCTTCACCTGCACCTATAGTCAAGGGCGGCGAGATATGGGGATTTTCAATGCCCGGAACCAAGACGAGCTCGATCAAATGAAATCGGTTCCATATGCTTCAGCTTGTCGGAAGCTTGCGGATGCTCAAGTGTGTACACGCATACGACTTAGCGTTTGTTATTGGTTACTTGGCGATTCCGAGCAATCCTGAAATAGAGCATTGGAAATTGGTAAAGAAAGTCTTGCGTTATTTGCAAGGAACAAAAGGCCTCATGATGACATACAGAAGATCAGATTTACTCCATATAGTGGGGTATACAGATTCTGATTATGCAGGAGATGATAGAAAGTCAACATCCGGATATGTATTCACTCTCGCTGGAGGAGCTATATCGTGGAAAAGCTCAAAGCAAACCGTCACTATATCGTCCACAATGTATGCCGAGTTTGTAGCATGTTATGAGGCTACGGGGCAGGTGAACTGGCTAAAGAAGTTCATACCCGGTTTAAAAGTGGTTGACGACATCAATAGACCACTTAAGTTCTGCGATAATGAACCCGCAGTAATGTATGCACACAACAATAAGTCAAGTGGTGCTGCCAAACACATTGACATAAAGTACTATGTTGTGAAAGACAAAGTTCGGGATCAAATTATAAGTCTTGAGCATATAAGTACCGCAAAGATGTTAGCGGATCCGCTTACTAAAGGCTTACCACCCAACGTGTTCAGAGAACATGTAGCCGGCATAGGTTTAAGGGAAAGCCTATGATTCCTGGACTAAAAGATGGCCCAAAGGATTAAAGTAACAATTTCAGAACAAGAGAGGTGTATTGTAGCTATTGAATCTATCGGCGATTGACCGTGACGATGAGACATGTTCTATGCACCAATCTGTGATGGAATGAGTAAAGTCAAAGTAATTAAAGATAAAGTATAGATTGAGATCAAGGGGGAGAATGTTAGAATGATCTCAGCCGATTATCCCAACGGCTAATCGGGCCTTGATCGCATACGATCGGGGCGCCATTAACCATCGGCCGATGGACCCCGTCGCACAAGCGCTATAAATAGAGGGGTGGGGGCTGGAGGCACATGTAACGAGGTTCGTCTGTGCTGTAACCCCACCCGAAAACCCTAGACCGATCAGGGAAGCGCAGTAAGCGGCGGGAAGAACCATCGCCGTTTCCCGTCACCGGATCAACATCGCCGCCGCTGTCACCGTCCTCTTCTCCGACCGTCGCTGCCCGTGCGCAGACTTCACCGCCGAACCCGCGATGGCCAGCTCCTCCTCCACGCAATCGGACAGTCGGTATCCTCTCCCTTTCTCCCTTCCCTCTCAGATCTAAACTCTTAGGTGCAATAGAAAGAAGTTCCCCAACACTTCACACCCCTGTTCAATTGTGCCTTGGTCCGAACGCGAGGTCATAATTCGCTGCCAGAAGTCACATCACAGGCATGAGGCGAATAGGTAACCAATTGTCTCTGCGACACCTGTGTAGAATGAGCAGTCGTGGTTTACCACCCAGCCTAACTTGAATCCAGAAGAACACTGTGAAGTATGAATTCAGACTATGATTAGAACCAAATAATTTAGTACATTGTGAAGTGTGACGGGAATGTTCTAAAGCTATGAATCACTTTATTACGGATCTAGCATGCTTCCGTATATGCAGCAGCTCTTCGGAAAAAAAAAGGAAGACAACTTGATCAGAATTTCATGGTTCCAGAAGGAAAGGTTTGAAGCGCTTGGTTTCCTATCCTATTCAGAAATATCATAAAAACATGGAGCGCTTATGCCATGCAAGCAGCCACGGAAGCGTCCACGGGGAGGGCACCAGCTGATCTGTCACGAGAAATTGGACCAGAACGAGACAAGGGAGAAGTGGACGGAGGGGGGATTTGGAACAGAAATTGACTTGTGAGGGTCATTTGTACTAAATTGAGTTTAGGGCGCAAAGTGGAAATAAAGGTGAGTTATTGGGGTTGTTGGATTTCCCCCGATTTTTATAGGACCGAAAAAGTCTGTGGTCTTCCCTGACATCTCGCAAGTCAGTCAACTCTAGTGAGGGAGCCATGGATTCCGGCGGGTGGATCTCCGGCTTGGTCAGTGCGGTGGGATGGAAAGCCGGCGACCCACTTCTCAAGAGGTATGGGGAGGAGACGATGCAGGCGCACCGCCAGACTCTCCACGAGAAGCTGCTTTGGCTCCGAGACAAGGGGCCATGGCTGGACCTCCCGAATCTCACCACTGACAGCGTACTTGTGAGCCTTTGGTTATACGAGCTCAGGAAAACACTGACGGCCGCCGACGATGTGCTTGAGAAATGGAGGTGCCAGATCCTGCGGCAGACGGAGGACATCGGCCGAAGCCACAGCACTGCAAAGGTACGGTCCTCCCGCGGTGTCTTGGACGCCGTCCCGGTTATGGCTCGCCCTAGCGAGGACTCAAAGGTGGAACTGGAGGATGTGGTGCACAGGATTCTGAAAGCTGTCGAAGAAATGATCGATCTCTTTCCCGCCATCTCCGATTCCTCGGTCCAATCGAGGGAGCGGCCTCGCACTCGCCCGGATTTTGCAAGCGAAATTTGCCCAATTGGAAGGGACAAAGATGCTGCATCCGTCATAGAAATGCTGATTGATTGCGAGGATAGGGATCTGCAGGTAGTCTCGATAGTGGGCACAGGAGGGATTGGTAAGACCACTCTCGCTCGGATGGTCTACGACAATGCCAGAGTTCAGCAGCACTTCCCTTTGCGTTTGTGGGTGACTGCCTCTGAAGATTTCAATATCACAACAATTTTGCAAGAAATTGCTGGCGTGTGCTTCCAAGAGCTGTCTCTTTTGCCCTGCCATGTCCAAGAAATTCTCTACGAGAAGCGATTTTTGCTTGTGTTGGATGGTATTTGGAGCACAAACCCTGAAACATGGGACAAGCTGAAAATTTCCCTCAATTGCGGTGCCATGGGAAGTGCTGTTCTTATGACGACCCGAAGTGAAAATATATGTAGCTCTCGTGCTTACTACCTGGGCAAACTGGCTGATGAGTACGTCTGGTCTATTGTGAAGCACATAGCATTTGTCGACGAGGAAGAGGGTCCAGACCTTGTTCACATTAAAGAGGTTGTTGTTACCATGTGTGAAGGAATACCTCTTTCTGCTGCCATATTGGGAGGTTTACTGTGTTCGAGACTTGATGGCGAGTTGGATGACTGGCTTGTTTCATGGGCAGATATTTGTGATGAGAGATCGGTTTCGAGGACAGAGATTCATAATGAAGGATGTTACAGTCACACAAATCAAGATGATATTGTCTTTCTTGCAATTGAGTTAAGTTACAAGCACTTGCCTGCATATGTTAAAGGGTGCTTCGCCTTCTGTTCACTATTCCCCAGAAATCACGAGATGGACAAGGATATGCTGATTCAGTTATGGATGGCTAACGATTTGATTCCATCTGATGATGCCATGGATCTTGAAGCAAAGGGTGCTTGGATCTTTGACGAGCTTGTCTCAAGGTGCTTCTTTCAGGACATCAAGCATGTTCAACTATCTCAAAGCGTAAGAACGAAATGCAGGATGCATGATCTTGTCTATGATGCTGCAGTTTTTGTTGCAAACATTGAATTCACTACCATTTTGTCCTCTGCAACGTTTGGAGATCACCGTGTTCAAGGTGTCCATCA
The DNA here is from genome assembly GCA_036346265.1 of Melocanna baccifera. Lineage (NCBI taxonomy): Eukaryota > Viridiplantae > Streptophyta > Magnoliopsida > Poales > Poaceae > Melocanna > Melocanna baccifera. The sequence continues at coordinate 3,247,231 of CM070699.1, forward strand.
CATGTCAATTGTAAGCTGCAGAGAGCATGCTAGTGACATACCTTTGCATTCTGCTCCAAATCTTCGTAACCTACGCACACTAGTATCACTGGAAGAACAATATCCCTTGTATGAATGGAATGTTGATTACTTAAAATGCAACTCCCTGAGAGTATTAGACTTGCATGGTTTCCGTTCTTCTAAAGTTATAATACTATCTAGGTTTTTAGAGCATCTTCGATATCTTGACCTCTCTGACAGTTGGATCACGTCAATTCCGGATGATGTAGTCCACCTCTACAACCTACAAACTCTGAGGCTCTCTGAGTGTTGTTACTTGTCACAACTCCCAAAGGACCTGAGACAATTGAAAAGCCTTAGGCATCTCTACCTTGATGGATGTTTTCGGCTTGAGAATGTCCCACCCCATCTTGGACAGTTAAAGGATCTGCATACACTAACAACTTTCATAGTAGGAACTGATGGTGGCCGCGGGATTGGACAGCTCAAAAGCCTGAACCTTGAGGGCCAGTTAGAGCTATATAATCTGAAGAATGTCAAGAGGCCTGAAGATGCGAAGGGTATGAACCTTTGTTCAAAAGAAAATTTGCGTCATCTAACTTTATGTTGGGGTAAGTTCAGGGATGGAAAGATAATGATAGAAAATGCAGAGGAAGTGCTGGAAGCTCTTCAACCTCCTAAGGGGTTACAGTTGCTCAAGATATGGCGATATGAGGGCCTTGCATTCCCTCAATGGGTTGCAACAACTTCATCATTACAAAATCTGATCAAACTCTTTCTGGTGAACTGTGATCAGTGCCAAAAGCTTCCTCCTATATGGTGTCTTAAATCACTTGAGCATCTTTTTATAGATCAAATGAATAACATCGAATACATATGCAGTTATAGTACAGTTGATACTGAAGAATGTTATCACACCCCACAGGCTTTCCCCAAGTTGAAGGAGATGACATTAGTGAATATGCAAAGGTTGAAAGGATGGCAAGAAGCTGAAAGATTTGAAATTCTCACTCTGCCTCAGCTAGAAGAAATGACAGTCATCAACTGCCCAATGTTAAAGACAATGCCGGTCACTCCAATGCTCCAGCATTTAATGGTAGATGGAGCAAACAACCAACAACTATGTTCTTTAGCAGTTTCCTCGGTAAGAACTAAAGCTTCCAATTTTAAGGTCTAGATGTTCTGAGGGCACAGGGCAGTGCCTGCCTTAACTTCATGTAATGCTTATTGTGCTGCCACTAAAAGTTAACTAGCCAGATGATAACCCCTTGATGGCTGTAGCAGCTCTTTAGCATGGATTTCCATTCTACCATTTGGTACTATATATATGCCCTTTTTAGAACATAGGAACTCCAAGAAAACCCTGTAGAAAATCAAAATTTAATGAGAGATAATGGAGAAATTGCTCTAAAAGCCCTATGATTTAAACAGAGCCTTTGTTTTGTTTTATCGAAAGTCCTGTTCCCTGTGATTATAGGTTCAACGCTTAGCCTATTGTCATCTTTTTTTACGCGCAGCATGCTGCATCTGAAGTAATGTTGTTCCAAGTTGAAAAATGAAAAGGTTATATGATCATACAGTGGGCTTTTAGAGTTATTTATGCTTTCATGTTGTAAATAAAATTGTGTTGTGAAGGGATATGATGTCTTGATCAATTCATCGTAGAACAGCTCAGATACTACTTCAGGTTTTGTCAATACTTCTGCTATCCTGTTACTTCTATTTATTTTGCTAACTAAATCCTTCACTCTTTCTAGAAATGAAGTGCCAGCTCTGTAGCATTCGGTACGGTTCATGCCTCGTTTTCTGCAGCAACAAAGTTCCATCTTCCATGTTATGGGCAAGAACTGAAGAAGGGATTTACATCCTTGGAAATTCTGTAGCTCGTCCTTCAACAGTATGTGTGACTACTATCCCGTGCCAATGCTCAACTCTCATGGAGACGTCATGTATGTTGTGGACAAAAGTCCAGAGGAAAGGAAGATGTGATGCTGCTCAGTTTCATTAGGGGTACAAACGACCAGAAGAAGAAGAACGAAAACGATGGAAGTATCTGCTGTCACAATTCTATCTTCCCTAATCACGAGACGCATATAAGGTACATATATAGCAGATTCTTCCACACCTCTAGTCCTAAATATCCATGTCTAGCTCTTCAGACTTATCGGCTGCATTTTCGTTTTTTCAATATGGCGAGTTTTTATATTATTGAAAGGAATACACAAACTGAAATCAGGCACACCTGGCATGACAATCATCTACGCGAACCATAGTTGACCATAACAATGAAACATGTTGATATGAAATATGCGTACAAGAATATCCCAATATATTAATCGCTTATCTAGCTTACTGCAAAGCCAGTTTACCGGATCAGAACTGATCTGAATTCTGAAACTCTCAACTCATGTGACAGCGGCAACAGCCTACACCTAGTTCTCGATGATGAGCTTGGCTCTGGCATGGCCGGCCTCGACCCTTTACTGATCCCCCATGCCGAAGTGCGCCATGAGCAGCCACACCACCGTGAGCAGCTCGCCGCCCTGGCTCAGCTGCTTCGCGTGGAAGTTGCCCCTGCCCTTGCCGGCCGCGTAGCACAGCATCTCCACCCACACCCCGGCCACCAGCCTCCACCGCTTCCTCTCCTCCAGCTTCTGTAGCTGCTCCGCCAGCCAGCACGCGTCGAACAGCACCGACTTGCTCCGGTCCCCCTTCACCTGCCGCGGGTCGATCTCCGTCTTCACCGCCGCCAGCGCGTTCGCACCCTGCCGCTCCGTGCGCACCTCGTAGCCCCGCAGGAAGAAGTTCTTGGTCTCCGCGCACGTGTCGCCGAAACGGATCTGGCCAATGCTCGCCGTCAGCATGAACGGCCGCATCACCAGGAGGAACAGCATGTAGTTCTATATCTTCCTGCTCGCCGCCGGCAAATGGGACGCACTGTTCAGCTTGCTCTCGTCGGCGGCGGATGCGTAGTCGGAGCAGGAGCAGAAGCAGCAACCCCCCAGCTTGACCTTGGCGTCCTGGTCGCCAGAGCCATCGGCGCCGTTACTCTCCTCAACAATCTCGTCGGAATTGGTACTGTTGCCGGCGTTGTTGGAATAATAATGTAATATTGTGCAATTTGCTATACTTAGTTGTGTTTCCAAATATGTTTTCTGTCCACTGAAACATCCGAAGTAACCGGAGTTCAGGTGAAGCTGACTTGGTCTTTTTATGTGGCCGAACTATTTTGTCCGAGTCAATAGGGCAGTTAGGGGAGATTAGATTCTTTCGGTTTGTTTGTTTCTTGCATGTAAAAGACTCTAAATTAAGTAAGTAATGACAGCATAAAAGAGACCCTCAGATGGACTGAGGAAATGCGCTCTGCATCATTCAGTTTCACTCCTGTTATTCCTGTTTTGTCGAATTTTTGTCAGGTTCCTGTTTCACGTCCGAAACTAACTCTCTGAAGACGTGAGTTCAGTTAGCACTGGCATTATCCCGAGCGATTAGTTGCAGAAGCAATCTCTAACATTTGGTATGAGAGCACAGCTCGATCCAGATCCTCATGTCGGTCACTCCAGGCTGATACACACCACCAGGCAGGAGGAGCAGCACGAGCAGCACCGATGATAGCTCGGGCGGCGAAGGAGCCCTATCACCGATGATGTCTCAGCAGGTGGCCAGGGAGTTGAGGGTACCGTTGAGGTACCCGATGCTGACAAGAACCAATTATGCCGATTGGGCATTATTGATGCGAGTCAACTTGCAAGCCCAGGGTGTCTGGGGAGCAATTGAACCTGGAAGCGGTGATTTCAAGGAGGATCGCATGGCGCATGTTGCAATTCTTCAGGCCGTGCCACGGGAAATGCTGAGGTCGCTCGCAACAAAGGATTCTGCAAGAGCGACCTGGGAGGGCGTGAAGACGATGCAAGTCGGTGTTACTCATGTGCGCGAGGCAAGACAGCAAGCACTGCGCCACGAATTCGACTCCTTTCGGTTCAATGAAGGGGAGTCTGTCGAAGACTTCGGAATGCACATCACTGGCCATGTCAATGACATTCGTGATATGGGGGGTGTGCTCGAGGATGAGCAGGTGCTCAAGAAACTACTTCGAGTTGTACCCCCCAAGTACCGGCAAGTGGCAATTGCTATTGAACAATTGCTAGACCTGAAGTCGATGCCGATGGAGGAACTTGTCGGTCGTTTATCTTCTGTGGATGAATGATACGGTGATGACGACGACACTGGTGGCATGCAACACGGCACCAAACTCCTCACCGAAGAGGAGTAGTTGGCCCATATGAAGCAAAGAGATCAGGAGGGTTTTTCAAGTGGGTACAGGAGCGCAGGGAGTGAAGCTGGTGGCAGGCAAAGCCGCTGGCGCCCAAAAAATCCAGGACTGCACAGAAGCCGTAATAACAAGGAGGTTGCGTCAAGCAGTGGCATGCGTGATCGAACAAAAGTGAAATGCTACAACTATGGTAATTCTGGACACTACGCGAGGGAGTGTCGAAAGCCACAACGGGAGCAAAAGGATCAAGCAAATTTGACACAGACAGAGGAAGAGCCCACACTCCTTATGACGCAAGTGTGTGCGCTCTCCTCACTTGGCCAAACACTCAAGGATGAGCAAGTGCATTTGAATGAAACGAAGGCCAAGGAAATTGAATTCCGGGAGGAGGCTGATGATCCCATGCCAAACATCTAGTACTTGGATACCGGCACCACAAATCATATGACTGGTGCCAAGGGGGTCTTTGCTGAACTTGACACCCACGTCACTGGGACTGTTAAATTTGGGGATGGTTCTGCAGTAGACATCTGTGGCCGTGGCACCATTCTTTACGCATGTAAGAATGGGGAGCATGGCACACTCGAAGGAGTTTATTTCATTCCCAGACTACGAAACAATATCATAAGTGTTGGGCAGTTGGATGAGCAGAAGTTCAAGGTCCATATTGAAGATGGGATCCTTACCATCCGTGATCAACAGAGCATACTGCTTGCGAAGGTACCTCGAAGCTTGAATCGCCTGTATCTCCTGAAGCTCAATATGGCGAAGCCTGTGTGCTTGTCAACAACCTGCAGGAAGGAGGCCTGGAGATGGCACGCTCGTTACTGTCATCTCAACATCTGGGCACTTCGCAAGCTCTCTCAAGAGAAGATGGTTCATGGGCTTCCGATGATCGATCAAGTTGAACAATTGTGTGATGGGTGCCTGGCTGGTAAGCAACATCGAATGCCTTTCCCGGAGAAGGCAAAGTTTTGAGCGCAGGTGACGCTCGAATTGGTGCACAAGGACCTTTGTGGTCTGATCACACCAGCGACCCCAGGAGGAAAGAAGTATTTCCTGTTACTCGTGGATGACATGAGCCGTTTCACGTGGATACAGCTACTATCCTCAAAAGATCAAGCTGCAATGGCAATCAGGCATTTTCAGGCTAGCGTTGAAGTGGAGACTGGACGAAAACTTAAGACACTTCGCACTAACCGGGTGGAGAATTCACTGCGGTTGAGTTTGGGGAGTATTGTGCAAGCCGTGGAATCAAGCGCCAACTTACCTCCCCGTACTCTCCCCAACAGAATGGAGTTGTTGAACGACGGAATCAGACTGTTGTGGCAACAGCATGCAGCATGATGAAGGCCAAGAGCATGCCCGGTCAATTCTGGGGAGAAGCTATGGTAACAGCAGTATATGTGCTGAACCGATCACTGACAAAAAGCTTAGAAGGCATGACGCCTTATGAAGCTTGGCACAGCCGACGACCCAATATTGAGCATCTGTGTACTTTTGGATGCATAGGCCACGTCAAGGTTGTGAAACCCAATCTCAAGAAGCTAGATGACCGCAGCATGAAGATGGTCTTCATTGGGTATGAAGAAGGGTCCAAGGCTTATCGGATGTTTGATCCGATGGCAAAGTGAGTGTGTGTGTCACGTGACGTCGTGTTTGACAAAGCGACGAGTTGGCCGTAGGGTAGCTCCAACACATCACATGAACTAGATCACGGAGATGGGGAGTTCGTGGTTGAGTGTTACACTACTCCTATGTCTGAGGCGGCAACATCCGAGACCACACCAATTGGGGACACCAGGGTGCATAGTGGTGTCAGTGGGTTTTCACCCTCAACAATGACTCCAAGTCCGACACACACTCCCATAGGTGTGGAATTCTGCACACCACCTACTGATGTCACCACAAATTCTGATGAGGCACCACATTGGTATCGAAGGATTGATGACCTCAATGCCTCCATGGTTCCAATTCTTGACTTTGATTACAGTGATTAGTGTTTGCTGGCAGAGGAAGAGCCGACGAGTTTCAATGAAGTAGAGAAGCAAAGCTGCTGGCGCAAGGCAATGCTTGAAGAACTAAGCTCAATTGAAGATAACTCCACTTGGTTTCTGACTAACTTACCGGCAGGACATCGTGCAATCGGCTTGAAGTGGGTCTTCAAGATTAAAAAGGATGCTAGCGGTGTAGTAGTGAGGAATAAAGCCAGATTAGTTGCTAAAGGCTATGTGCAACAGCATAGGATTGACTTTGATGAGGTGTTTGCATCGGTTGCAAGGATGGAAACTGTGCGGTTACTCATTGCACTGGCTGCACAAAAGAATTGGGAAATACACCACATGGACGTTAAGACAGCATTCTTGAATGGGGAGCTAGAAGAAGATGTATATGTCATGCAGACTCCAGGGTTCATTGATGAGAAGAATCCAAACAATGTCTTGAAACTGAAGAAATCACTATATGGTTTGCGGCAAGCACTCTGGGCTTGGAACTCCAAACTGGACTCGAGTTTAACAAAACTGGGTTTTGCCAAGACTGCTACTGAGAGTGCTACGTACACCCGAGGTATGGGGGTGTTGAGGATTGTTGTGGGTGTATACGTTGATGATCTTATCATTACTGGAGCTCAAATTGCCAAGATAACCAAGTTCAAAGAAAGATGAAGGCATTGTTTAGTATGAGTGATCTGGGCTTGTTGAGTTTCTATCTCGGAATGGAGGTTTGTTAGATAGAAAGTTATATCACTTTGTCTCAATCAACATATGCAGCTAGAATTCTTCAAAAGGCAAGGATGGAAGACTGCAATTCCTCTCAAATTCCTATGGAGCCCAGACTTAAGTTGAGCAAAGAGAGTACAAGTGACTGAGTTGAGCCGACAATGTATAGAAGCATTGTGGGGAGTCTGAGATTCTTGGTAAATACCAGGCCAGATCTTGCTTATTCAGTTGGTTATGTGAGTAGATTCATGGAAAAACCAACCACTGAACACTAGGCTGCAGTTAAACATATACAGCGCTACATAGCAGGAACACTAAATTTTGGTTGCAGGTTTAAAAGGAAGCAAGGAATGGATTTTTGGTTGATTGGGTTTAGTGATAGCGACATGGCTGGAGATGTAGATGACCGGAAAAGCACCACAGGTGTTTTGTTCATGCTTGGAGAAAGTTTGCTCAATTGGCAATCACAAAAACAAAGAGTTGTGGCGCTGTCCTTGTGTGAAGCCGAATATATTGCAACCGCAACCGCAGCTTGCCAAGGAATGTGGCTTGGGTGTCTGATTGCAGAACTGATGGAAGAAGAAACCTGTTGTGCAGTGCTGAAAGTGGACAATAAATCGGCCATTAACCTTTGTAAGAATCCACTACTCCATGACCGAAGCAAGCATATTGACACTCGATTCTATTTCATTAGGGAATGTGTTGAACAAAAGAAGATCTCGGTAGAATATATCAGGTCTGAAGACCAACTGGCAGATATTCTAACAAAGCCGCTTGATCGAATACGATTCAAGGAGCTGAGGAAGAAAAAAGGTTTGGAACAGGTATAAATGCATCAAGATTAGGGGGTGAATTTGTTGGAATAATAATGTAATCTTGTGCAATTTGCTATACTTAGTCGTGTTTCCAAATATATTTTCTGTCCACTGAAACATTCGGAGTAACCGGAGTACAGGTGAAGCAGACTTAGTCTTTTTCTGTGGCCGAACTATTTTGTCCGAGTCAATAGGGCAGTTAGGGGAGATTAGATTCTTTCGGTTTGTTTGTTTCTTGCATGTAACAGACTCTGAATTAAGTAATTAATGAAAGCATAAAAGAGACCCTCAGATGGACTGAGGAAATGCGCTATGCATCATTCAGTTTCACTCCTGCTATTCCTGTTTTGTCGGATTTTTGTCAGGTTACTGTTTCACGTCTGAAACTAACTCTTTGAAGACGTGAGTTCAGTTAGCACTGGCATTATCCCGAGCGATTAGTTGCAGAAGCAATCTCTAACAGGCGTGTTCGTTGCCGGTATCGCGTAAGCAACAACGGACGCAGCTACCAATGGCGCCACGACAAGGGGCGCAGTGCTTGGCGCCCTTGGCGCAGTCATCGTTATTCTCGTAAAAGTAGAGGTCGATGGTGATGTGCCATAGGATGATGCTCTCGTCGAACTCGACCTTGACGCTCCACCCAAGCTCCTTGTAGCACCCCTTGCGCTGGAGGATCCACTGGCTGCGGTGGTTCCCGAATCGCCGATAGCTCATCGGATCCGCCGTGCTGTTGGCCTTGTCCTTGAGTTGCTTGAAGATGAGCTGCTTGAGCACCAGTGACACGTCGATGTGCCTTGTGTACCAGAAGCTATCCTAGATCGTCTTCACGCGGACGTTGTAGTCCCACTCGAGGTTCTCGAGCACCCTGGTGAACCATGTCCACTTGTCCTTGAGGCAGTAGTTGATGAGGTTGTACTGCGCCTTCTGGTTTGACCACCGTGGCCTCACCTCCAGCAAGAAGTACTTCACGGCGCGAAAGACTCTGCTTGCCACCGGGAGGCACCTGTCTTGCTTCCACAGGTCGGCGTAGCTCCAGGGGGAGATTACCATCAGGAGGATGGTGTAAATATCCAAGAAGATGGCGCCGATGAGGAGCACATAGGAGACGGCAATGTCGACTGGCTTGTAGCCTTCCTTGTCGGTCCTGGAGAAGATGAGGAGCGAGAGGACAGGCATGGCGAGGGTGAAGATGCGGAGGTAGCGACCGGTGGGGCCGTGGATGATAGACGACTTGGAGTGGAACAACTCGTACACGAGGAGGAGCTCGATCTCGATGACCTTGTAGGCCTGGTCGCACTTGAGGCGGCGGAAGAAGGTGAGGCTGTCGGTGCGGTCCTAGAAGCTAAGGATGAGGTCGACAAAGAGGCGGCGGAAAGTGTGGAAGAACCTGTGCGCCTTGATGACGAGCTCACCGTACTCCATCTGCTCCTCCTGGACGTAGATGTTGTCGTCGGGAGGGCACTCGGGGACAATGACGATCTCGACGTGCAGGCCGGCCTCCTTGCTGGAGTGGTACTCCTCCATGAACTTGGCGTAGTTGGGTCCCGGGTCGGGGCGCGTGAGCATGGAGCTGCGCAGGCTGCTCATGCTAGCGTACTTGAGCGCCCAGGTGCGCTCAACGTACTTGACGACACCAGAGACGAACATGAGGAGGGCGGGGGCGAGGAGGCCAGCGACGGATGGGCGGGACTTCCAATTGACGTAGAAGGCGAGGGCGATCTGGGAGACGAGGCTGAGGAAGTGGCGGAGCCAGAGCTCGTTATCCTCGATGGCGAAGGCGGTGATGGTGTCCTGGCCGCCGAGATGGAAGATGAGGAAGGGCGCCCAGAAGACGAGCAAGTGCATGTCGTCCTGCTGATGGCAGAGCTTCTGGTTCTGGGAGAGGCTGCCGAGCGCGTAGATGGCGATCGAGTCGGCGAGGAGATAGGCAGCCAAAGCAGGAAGTGCAGCCATGACGCGACGATGCGCTTACAAAGGCCGCTGGTGACAAGGAGGAAGACCTGTTGGGATACGGGTAGGCTATACTAGCGTAAATTAAAATTTTTACCGCGTAAAACAGGAAGCTATGCGAGTAAGAGATCATAGATCGTTACCACTAGACGCGCAGTACAGCGGAAGAAGAGTTGAAGCAGCCGATTCAACAAAGAGCGTGTTGGTGTAGGCGAAAATAGTCGATCGTCCTCCAGCTAATCGTCTCCTCCTTGCAATCATTGGAGAGACCTCATATATTTTGGGCATAAAGATCTATAGAGATAGAACTAAAAGGCTAATTGGATTAAGCCAAGATACATACATTGACAAAGTGTTGAAGCGGTTCAACATGCAGAATTCCAAGAAAGGTTTCTTGCCTATGTCCATTAGTATTAGTCTTAGCAAGACTCAGTGTCCTTCGACACCAGATGAGTGAGACCGGATGAGTAAGATTCCATATGCTTCCGCCATTGGGTTATCATGTATGTCATGCTTTGTACACGTCTAGATGTGTCATATGCTCTAAGTGTTACGAGCAGATATCAGTTAGATCCGGGTGAAGGTCACTAGATAGCTGTAAAGAATATCCTGAAATACTTGAGAAGGACTAGAGATGCATCCCTTGTTTATGGAGGTGAGGAAGAGCTAGTCGTAAATGGTTACACTGATGCTAGTTTCCAAACCGATAAAGCTGATTGTCGATCGCAGTCTAGGTTTGTGTTTTGTCTTAATAGAGAAGTAGTGAGTTGAAAAAGTTTCAAGTAAGATACGGTTCCAATTCTACAACGGAGGCTGAGTATATTGCGGCTTCTGAAGCTGCAAGGAGGTTGTTTGGATAAAAAAATTTATCTCTGAGCTGGGTGTGGTCTCTAGTGCTTCTAGTCCAATAAATCTCTATTGTGATAATAGTGGAGCAATTACGCAAGCCAAAGAGCCTAAATCACATAAAAAACCTAAGCACATACTTCGGCATTTTCACCTCATTCACGAGATTGTAGATAGAGGTGATGTTAAGATATGCAAAGTGCACACGGATTTGAATATTGCTGATCCGTTGACAAAACCTCTTCCACAGCTAAAGCATGAGACGCACACAAGAGCTATGAGTATTAGATACTTGCATGATTGACTCTAGTGCAAGTGGGAGATTGGTAGTGATATGCCCCAGAGACAATCATGGAGATGATTGTATCACTTCTATTTTATGATCTTTTGAATAAAATATTATTTTATCCATTGAATAAATGTTTTTCATATTGATCAACTCTATTTATGTTTTTGATATTATTCTAAATTATCTCTGATCTTATATCATTATGTGTGATAATTATGATTTATAGATTAGCACATGTATTAATTGATGATCATATTTTACGGATCATAGATATAGGATATCAAATCAATAATGTGGACACATGTTAGAGAACTTGATGTTGGATTGACCCACCATGAGATACTGCAGGAATTGTTATATTCTTAAGTGTCATCAGTTGGTCTCATATATAGTGTATGTGGGATCCTTAGGACTGAGATCGTCATTGTTTTCTACATATGTAATAGTTTACTTAGTGATTATCAAACACTACTCCATGACTAGATGGTCATAAAGATAGCTTTCGGGTTTACTATAAAACATATGGAAGAATATGAGCGATCAAGATGGAATTTGCCCTTCCTATATAACAGGAGAGATATCTCTGGGCCCCTCGATGTGGTTGGATTAAAGAAGTGCATGGCCATGCCAAATATGGTTGAAGAGCCAATCACAACTGAGTAATTCATCACAACTTCGAGTGAAAGATCGAGCTATCATAGGATGGCACGCTTCTCGCCTTGAGTTCGATCTGGTATCGTGAGGCAAAAGGATCCGTACATAACCATTATATAGGTTTGTCCGATATGATCTTTATGTATATTTGGGAGTCGTTATGTCCTGCTAGGGACTGCTACCGACCTATGGATCGGAAAGGAGTTTTCGACCCATGGTCAAATATACATGAACCTACAGGGTCACACACTTAATGAGTTGGAACGATAAGGGTCCGGATGATAGTTTCCGAGTGGGTTTCGATATCCACTCGTATCGGATATGGATCCGATTGGAGGCTACATAATAAGAGGTGCGGGGGCTGAGGGTAACATCCCAAGAAACCCTAGCCGCCACCTCTCATAACCCCTGTCGTGAGCACTGGTGCTAGCACACCGACGCACGGTGTTCTCTCTCTGGACGTGTGGACCTCGGTAGAGGCGCTGCTATGACTGCGGCGCTGATCGAGACAATCGTAAGGAGGCGACAGTTGGCCGGAGGACGATCGACTACTTTCGTCTACACCGACGCGCTCTTCGTTGAATTGGCTGCTTTAGCTCTTTTTCCGCTGCACTGCGCGTCTAGTAGTAACGATCTATGATCTCTTACTCACATGGCTTTCTGGTTTATACGGTAGAAATTTTAATTTACGCTAGTGTAGCCTACCTGTATCCTAACACAAGATGCAGCACATCTGAAGCAAGCAATAGACTTGCTTTTCTTTTAAAAAAAGAAAAGGCTGAAAAGGTTGTTCATTGTCTTAAGATAATAAAATTTCAGAAACTTTAACTTCAGACACTTCATTCAGAATCTCAATAAATGATTGGTCATGCCCAAGGTAGAATCGTACCTTTCAGATTGCAGCCTGAAAAAACCACATGAAACTGCTTGCCTATGATTTCCGTTGCAGCAAGAAATGCAACTACCACAGTATATAAAACATAAGGACTGAAGAAAATGGTAGTTTCAAACATTTTATCTTTAGCAACATTAGGTATTTCTTCCAAGAGTACCTGATTGCCCAAGGTATTTCTGCGATCCATATTACTGCATAAATATTTGAACACCGCAACACTCTTGTATGTTATTGCCTGTCCATGGCGATTGTCTGTTGACCATACGAATGACAATTGACAAGCCTATCCTGCAACAGAGATCAGTTTTAAGTGTCTATACAGAAGGTTATTTTATGCTTTTAAGTGGAGACGATCAAGGTTTTTCTGAACTTTCTTAAGAACTTAGATACATAAAGATTCTAAAATAAAAAATGTTTATTTAATTCAGTATTTTTTATCAATAAATATGGGCCATAGGAGGTCTGAAAATGTACAAATATGCTCTAACAATTACACAGGTTGCACAAACATTATTATCCATGTATAATCTTCTACATCTATGTTAGGGAGCATATCCTGTGTTACCCCTCTTACGGTGCTACCTATGTATTACCTATAGAATATGGTTTTTCTACATATGCATGCGGTTGGATGCACTATCCTAACCGTTGAAGTGCTCTAAGATTCATGCCTCTAACTCACCTATTTTGAAGAAAAAAACTCCCTTTCTCTTTCATCCCTCTCCTCCCCCCTCCCCTCTCTATCTCTCTTAGCACACCCCTGCCTCCACACACTGCACCACCCTCTTCCCTTAGTGGCGCCGCCACTGCCCACCTCCTCCTTTCTCTCTCTTAGCTCTGCCGGTCACCGAAAGTCACTCCACCGCCGCCAAACTCCCTGCTGTTGTCCTTGTTTCCATCATCCACCAGTGAGGTTAGATCCATCGTCGTTGGGACCGAGAATGTCAGATCTGGGCATCGTCATCATCTCCAGCATCGGGGAGCTCACATCACAGCAGAGGACGGCGTGACGTGGCACAACGACGGGCTGGTATGGGGAGGCAGCGACTTGGCTGGGGGAGGAGGTGGGGGGGAGAGATTCGGCGAGGGAATCCACTGGTGGTGGAGGTGGTGGCGTGGCTGGGGGAGGAGGTAAGGGAGAGAGATCTGGTAAGGGAGGGGGTAACAGCAGTATCCAGGTGCAGTAGGATCCGATAGGGGAGAGATGAGAAAGAGAGAGGGAGGAGAGGATGTAAGGTCGAAGAGGCCGATTAGAGAGGGTGAATAGGTATTTTTAAATTTTCTTTGGCTAAAACCAAGTTTATAATGTAAAAGCGTAAATCAAATCAATTTTATACAATTAAGGTTTAAAAGAACTAGGTTCACCTAAATGACAAACGATGGTTTACCATGGTGTTCGAAAATTTACTGGTTTTCTCCAATCCACATTAAGGTAAACCCAAATGAATTAGATCGACTCCATGAATGAAACCAACTACCTCAATTCTACTAGAGTTGCTCTTTCTCTACTCCAAAGATGACGAGCACCAAACCACTCATAAACAACTGGGCCTTCTCACAAGCTCTTTTGAAAAAATCACCGGCACAACTTCTCCAAACCATCTAGATGTTGGCAATCACCAATAGTAACAAGCCAAGACAATCACTTGACTCCAACACTACAACAACACTACAACAAAAAGAGCATGTAGAGACAATTCAGAAGAGACGACTTATCAAACCGTCTCTACCTAAGTTCACCTTCCACTCCACAATGATGTAGATACAAATACAAGAGACAGATCCAAGAACTGTCTCTACGGATGCAACGAAACTAAGAGGTGGGTTTTGAAATCTCGTAGTTTGATCGCTAAAAAATACTGTAGACACATCATAAATATGTTATAATTGACTTATAGACTCCGCCTTAAAAAGGCGTATCATTTAAAAGCTAGTTACTGTAGCAAAAATCAAAAACATAAAATCCAAAAGAACTCAGCCACTGTTCATACTAGCTTCTATTTTCTAACTTCTGTTTACAAAACCAAAGGCCAATACTTACATATGTACCAAAAATTAGATCGGGCTTGCTATTTGTAAGTTGCATGATTTTTTTTTGTTAGCTCTAAGTCGATTTTTTGTTACCAAAAAAGAAATTGATCAAGATAGCATGCACGTTCAAATTAAGTTGGTGCATGGCGAAGATATCTCTGAACTTCAAGGTAGTATATATGCACATCCGAAGTGATTTCATGTAAAGTTTGAGTGCCTGTTTGGAATGTAAAATTTTTTGTAGAAAATAGTATAATCCCCTAGGAATCATTTGGAACTCTCGCATTCCAAACGGGGCATAACTACTTAGCTATCATGGCATTTCTTATGCACACACTTAAAGAGCTTTGAGATCGGAATAAACATGCTTGTAGTTGAAGTTGCCAGTCAATTCGACATCAGCCTACCAGAAGCAAACACGCTGACTATGTAGACGTACTGCCTGGGATCAAGGTCGAGCCTGCTGTGTGTGAGTTGAGATATTTCTCCATCAAGGCATATCTGAATACTACGTAATTAAGGACCATACAACATATTGGGCATCAAAAAATTGTCTCTAATCGTAGCGTTGATGGAGACAAGGAAAACAAAAAAAAAATCGACACTTTATTATGTCAGGGGCACTTTATTCCCACAAAAAAAAAATTCTTCCCACGTATTCCGTTATGTTGGAGCTCTTTTTTTCCTATGTCAGGGGCAGTTACGATCTAATAGCCTTTATTATCTCAAAGCAACCAATATAATTAAGTTCCTAGCTATTGGTGATAGAAACAGAACACCTCCTAGATTTTCTCCTGATCACCACCATCTTCCCACCACTTCCACCGCTCCACCACGATCGATCCAATGTGGACCTGCTGGAGGTGCTCAGAATAGCGGTGGCTGATAGCTTTTTTTATTGTAGTTGACTTATTTTTTACTATAACTGAATTGACTTATTTGGTATAATTAAATTTAAAAATAGAAAAAACATGTTAATCCATCATAGACAATGCAAAAGAATATGAGCAAAAAATCAAAAACAAAAAAAAAACAAAAAAAACACGACAGTCAAAAATAAGCAAAAGCCATAAGAAGCTAACGCAGAAGCAAAAATGAGCGCTGCCGGCCCATAGCTGCAATAGCTCCACTGTGAAGGGTGTAGGTGGTGTGTTCTTGCGTGATCGAGCAATTAGGGGCCGGTACAGAGGAAGCGACACACAAGGCACAGATATTGGCTCTGGCTTGGGAAATTTTGTAGGTCTTCACCAAAGGGAATGAAGAGCACGGTGGATTGTTTCAGTTTCTAGACCAATCAAATTACTCTCCAACTATATCTTCTCTGGACGCACCTTCAAGAGCTCTTTGCCTTTATTCACCTTGCAGGTTAAGATCACCCCTTTTGTTGCTTTCACATTAATTTTCTCTTCAGATGACATGCTGTTTTTACTTTTTAGTGCACACTAAATGTTTGATATTTGTTCTGTTAGCGCACACCAAGTGTTTGATATTTGTTCCATTAATACACACCAAATGTTCGATCACTGTTCTATGTACACCAGTGAAACATGGTCATCTTACTATGCTTTGGATCATATCAACATCTTGTTAGTGAAACAATGAAACATGTTGGCAAAATTATATAAGCCTACCAGGTATTAGCGGTATTATGAACTTCTAATGTTCTTTTTTTCAAGTCTGGTAACAGTGGCGGTACGATGAGCGCTAATGTACAACTTCACGATAGATATTTTTGGAGTAAGTTCTCGTTCTTTAGAATGGGAAGAAATCATCATACTGTAATCTAGACTTAACCTTTTATTTAGCATCATATGGTAGATTTTGTGTACTACCAAGTCCATGTAATAAGTCACTGCATTGCACTGGTTTTAGTCTTGGCCAAGTCTGCAACAGATGTGTCATGAGACTCGGACAGTCGGACTCCCTCGTGGCCTGATTCCAGGAGTTGGATTCGGGTTGCTGTTAGTTGTTTAGTTGGCTATTAAGTGCATGTTTTATTAGGAAAAGATGCACAACCTAAGATAACCTCCAAACAGCTGGCAGTTTCTGCACAACCCTCCAGGTTTAGATGAGCTAGCTTGGATAGACCTGAAATGAATGAACAAGTAATATGAAACAGGAAATAACTTTAGATGAACTGTCAGGTTACTAAACAATAGAAACCATGAATTAGTCAGTAAAAAAACTACACAAACACAAGAGCATGTATCTTAAGACAGTAAAACCCTCCAAAGTAATACAGAATCAACCTTCTACTGGGAAAACAAGATACTTATTTTTGGGGTTACCTATCATATAAGAAACACCATGATAGCTTATTTTGCAGCAAGACAGTTGCAACTCTCTCAAATTTGTAAAATCTACAGAATGAAAAGAGCATTTGTTAGCCTTGGAGATCAGTATGTGTGACAACATACACTAGTTTACACTAGTCACTTAGTCAGCCAAGGAGATACCTGATAAATGCTTCATATCTGAATGTGTGATGCAGTTACAATATCTCATATCCAGTGTTTCCAGTTTTCTCAAGCCTGAAAAGGAAAATTATGTTATTGCACTAGACAGAAGCAGTAACTACGAAGCAGTAACTATGAGTTAATTCACAATTGAGCTGAATGCGAATAAATAGGTCCTGTGCCATTTTTTCCTATAGTGACTACAAACAAAGATAAGCATCATCTATGTTGAGACAAAGCTCCGGTGATCCAGTTGTTTTTGTAACACCCCGGCCTCTTCCTTGAGCCCAAGGTGCTACCACCTACTCTATGAAGCTGCCAGTTCCGACCTTTGCCGTTGGACTTACGAATCAATTTTTCTAGTTAAACAACACTCAACGGCAAAGGGTAGTCACTTGACAGTAAACACAGTAGAGGTATGAATATGCCAATTACCAAAATGTACTTGTGCTAAGCCAGGCTAAATAAGTCATCAAAGTTTAAACATGTCGTACGTGGAATAACTGTGCTATTTCCACCCATGCATGTCGCCTTCACCACAAGCATAAAAAAACAACAAAGTAAGGGTGAGTTCGAAGACCCCGCAAGCATATAATAAAATAGTGGCGATAACAAAAGGAATTCAATTGTCTTTGTAAGATAATTTTTGTAATTATCAGTAAATTACTTATCGTGCAAAGCTACCACATAAGCTCTGCGTATGTTCCACCTTCACCAATTTCTTTCATGCAATGCAATGTCATGTCCACATACAATCTCGAGCTCATACTGGTAGAGCTAAGTGTCCACCCGTCGATGGCCTACTCGTGTCCCGCTCTCTTTCATGTGTGCCACAAACTCCACTCCCGTGGAGCGCCTACCGAAGTAGGTCTTACTGTGAGCACTCCAAATTAGTCATGTATCTTTCTCACCGACCTCAACGGAATAGTTACATAACTTTCTCTCCGACTTAGCTCATGCAACTCATGTCATGATGATTGTAAATGATGCAACATCATTTTAGCAATCACAATCAAGTCTCTACTAACTCCACTCCCGTAGAGTGCCTATCGAGATAGGTCTTTATCTCACTACCATGGGATATCTACGCACAGTAGACCTTTAACACCAGTGTGCAACACGATGCAATACTATCTCAGCATGAATAGCAATCATATTCGCCTTTCGTTGCAGTATAATCAACAACAAGTAGAGGTATTATTTCATAAAATGATATAAAGTATAGACCACAAAAGCAAATATCAAGAATTCACCACAATCCACTATTCTACCATACACTTGCCTGATTATTCTTGCGGATGACGCATGAAGGAATGCCAAATCAAAATCTCCACCTGAAAGCATCATCCGAACTCTCAACTCAGCAGGGCAATTCACATAAGCATGCAAAACGACATCAACTCTATACATATAGACAACCGACAACGTTCCTACATGCAACTCGATACCAACAACCTCTCTAATACCGGATACCTTTCTAATGCTTCGATACCCAAATGACCATAAATTACGGCTTGCGCCAACTGTATTTGCGAAAAAATCTTATTTACACGCACTTGATCTTTTTCTCCTCTTTTTTTTCTTTCTCCCTCTTTTTTCTCTTTTCTTTTTCTTCTTCCCTTTTTCTTTAACCGGGCCGGCCCACGGCCCTTCACTTTCGCCCGCCCCTTTTTCTTTTATTTTCTCCACCCAGCCGCCTGCCTCGTCATCTCCTCTCACTCCGCTCTCACTCGTCGCCCTCTCTCAGCACCGTTCCCAGCGCCGCCGAAGCACCGCCCGGCATCCAGATCCGGGGCCTAGGGCCCGGATCCAGACCCTCCTCAACCGATGCAGTCCCCTCCGGTGTCTCTCCTCTGATCCCCCATGCGCCGCCTCTCCACGGCCCTCGCAGCCTTCCCCACGCTCGGTGCCGTCGATCCCTAAGCGCAGCACCGCCTGGCCTGGCGCCGACTCTGGCGCTGCTGCTGGCCTCAGCCCCGCGGCCCTCCCCTGGCCGCTTGCGCGCGCCTCGACCGCCGAATCCGTGGCCTAAGGCCCAGATCTGGCCCTCTTTGCCCGGTTGCCTCTTCCCCCATGCTCTCCTTCTATTATTACTTCTTATGTGGGGTTGGTGTTACTATTTTGCTTTAATTTAGTTTCTAGCTCATGATGTGGAAGGTATGGCGGTGAGTTGCCTTGGTTAGGCACGGCGAAGCTCCAAGCCACCCGCATGCCGGGGGAGTGTGTGGTGGCTACTGGGCTCGAGTGTCAAACCAATGGTAGCATGCCGCCGCTGGTACTCCTCTACGGTAACCCCTCTCCCCTCTACTTCCTTCCCTTCTGTGCCTCTACTTTGTGGTGGTGCCCTAGTGCTTTGCTGTGTTGCAAACGGATTATGCATGGTTTACTTTTGAGGATGAGATGCTATATCTAAGAGTGGATGGGGGCTACCTTTATCAGTTACTTGCTGGATTCGGTGGTGCTGGTTCTTGTTGGGGAAAAATGGTGGTTGCCCCTCCTAGGGTTGCTGTCCTTGGCTGTTTGTGGCTTCTCCTCTCTTTCCTCAATCTTGCTGCCTGGTTTCTTGCCCTTGGCCAGCTGGCCCTACTTCTTGTGCTGTGGTGGCTGACGAACTTGTGGCCTTAAAATATGTTGTGCCTTCTGGAGGTGGTGGTGTTGGCTTGCTGTGAGGGAAACTCCTAGAAGGGCCCGATTGGCTGTCTGCTGTCGTAAGGCATTCACAGGGGTATTTCTATAGTTTTGTGGTCGGTGGTAGTCAAATGGGACTTTGCTTCTTCTTTGCCTTGCTGGCTTCGGCCTTAACTCCTCTCTGATGTGTTGGCTGTGCTGTGCTATTGCCATGGGGGTGGCTTTAAGCCATTTATGATAGCTGGCGGTTTGCTACAGTATTTTGAATAAAAAAACAGGTTTGTTTAATGCCGGATGATGAACCCTACGGTTGTGAGAGATGCCGACTGACCCCCGGACGGTCAGGTATTTCCGTGAACGGACTGTCTTGTTAGTGATATGCCCTAGAGGCAACATGGAGATGTTGTATATATCACATACTATGTTTATGATACATTACTTTGTTCCTTGGAATAGACATCATCATTATTGATCAATGAGTATGTGACTTATTCATGAGACTCTTAAATACTAAGATGTTGCTATTTCTAAATGATCCCTGATCGTATATCATATGAGGAACAAATATGATTCAAAGACAAAGATCAGCATATGTATTGATTGATGATCATGTCTCATGGATCATGGTATGGTGATACCAAATCAATAATATGGACATGTGTTAGTGAACATATGTTGGATAGACTCGCCATGAGACAACTGCGAGATTCCATGTGTCATCGCTTGGTCTCAAGTAGTGTTTATGTAGAGTCCTTAGACTTGAGATCATCATGGTTCCCAACATGAGTAGTAGCTTATTTTGGGACTACTAAACACTACTCCGTGAATCGGGTAGTCATAAAAGTAGTCTTCGGGTTTGCCATGAAACATGTAGTGGGATGTGAATGATCAAGATAGAATTTGCCCCTCCTTATGGGAGAGATATCTCTGGGCCCCTCGATGTAATGGATTATGAAAGTGCATGGCCATGCCAAGGTGATTGAGGAGTCAATCACGAGTTTATAATCCATCACAGAATCGAGAGAGTGATTGAGCTATTAAGAGGATGACACAGGTCTCGCCTTGAGCTCAATCTATATCGTGAGGCAAAGGGATTCGTACATGAGAGAACATTACAGGTTCAGCCGATATGATCTTTACATATACTTTGGGGTTAATATGTCTTACTAGAGGCCGCTATTAACAGAGTGACCGGAAAGGCGTTTCCGGGTCACGACTAAGTATACGTGAACCTACAAGGTCGCACGCTTAACGGGTTGGAACACTGATTCAAATATGATTCGGATATGGGCTCAATTCGGATAAAGATCCGAATAGACTCCTAATGGGCCTTGGTCCGCAAGGCCCACATGAGGAGGTCTATATATATGGAGGCGAGGGGCTGAGGGGTTTCGTCCCAGTTAACATCTAGCAAAACCCTAGCCGCCACCTCCCGAGCCAAACCCTAGCTGCTCACGAGTGCTAGTACACTCGCGATCGGCGTTCCAGCCCCGGACGTGTGGATACCGGTGGAGGCGCTGCTCGTTGCAGTGCGGATCGGCGTGCGTGGAGGAGACGATCTGTTCGGGACGATCGGCTACTTCCACTACTACCTCGGCGCGTGATTGGATCGGTTTCAATTCTTCTTCATTGCGCTGCGCGTCTAAGTGGTAACGATCCATGATCCTTCCTTAGCATGATGTTCTTAGGTGCGCGGTAGAAAAGTTTTGTTTTCGCTTCCGTAGCCTCGCGATATTCCTTTAGTGGTATCGAGCCATCTTGCTTAGTTTGCAATCTGGATCAGCGCATATGTTGATATGCGATAGTAGTAGATTGGATCTATTACAGTCTAAATCAGGTAGCACGGATTGATGAGATCAATCGGTCATAAGGGGTTGAAATAGGTACGAGTTGATAGCATCATAAGGCCAAAAAGATTAGTTCGTGCTCCTTCTTTGATGTACGCGCGACTTGCCCCTACCGGCTGGAATCACCATCGGGGCTAACTGCGCGCACAATCAGTAGATCGAGCCAACAGATCGAGGTCTTGTGTTGTGGTCTCCTCAAGTATACCGATCGCAATGATCAATATGATTGATCTAATGAAAATTGAGACGTTTTGAATGGTTCGGATTTGGGTTGATTTGATCGGCTCGATAAGATTTTCATAGCGATTTCATAGATGCGATCTATGTAATTCTGTGAGGTTTTGGCGCCGCCTCGAACCCGCGGGCGCTCCCCTCGACCCCATGCGGACCGCCGTGGGACCGCCGTGTGTATCCCCCCTTGTATAGCGTCGTGGGTTTACATCGTTAGGTAGAATGCGATTCTACGTCTAACTTGTTTTTGCAGAGAATGGTGTGAATAGTATGGCCCTATAGCTTATTTGAATGTATGAGATGTATGTGATGCATGTAACATTCTGCTCATGGCTCACGTGTCATGATTATTACAGCTATTGTTAGCTGTATGTATATATTGTATTTAACGACCTACGTGTCGACCTTAATGCTTGAATCTATCTTTGTAATCTTCAATTTCTAGCTATTATAGGTAGTAGCCTAGTTTTGAGGTTACAAGCTTTTAAGCATGGTGGCCTAAAGGAGTGATGTGGAGGATGGAGATCGTCTACACCTACTTGGAGATGGATATCACCATTTTTGGGCCATACTACTTCACGATTAAATGTGTTTATCTATGATGTTATCTATCTTATTCTTATGCAATGATATATGTGATATGTTGCTTTGGTAGGATAGAATCCTCTTAAAATTAGGTGTTAATGCCCTTCCATATGTTGCACAAAAGATAATGATCACCGCATGGTAGGTCTACCAAAGTAGAGTGCCATCGGTTATCATCATCATTTGGGGTAGATGTCGGACATCTACATGCGAAGCATTTGGTTTACTTAACAAGGTTATCAAAATAGTTTTGGACCTTGGGGCATAGATTGGGGCCGAGGCATACCGATGTCACCCAAAGTAGAGTCACATAGGGATGTGATTAGCAAGGTGTTGCTTACCCACGTCACTAGTTTTCTAGCCGTGATGCCAAAGCTCACTAGGAATTAGTGAAATGAGGATCTTTACCCACTATGTAACTTAGAGGGAGTTTTTGTTGCAAAACTCATAGTGGGAGTCTTTTGCTAAATAGTTTAATAAAAGATGAACATAAACATAGTGCTAAACTTTGCATATTCTTGTGTTGTAGATCATGTCAGCTAACGCCGCATCCAAGATTTTTAATTTGCGATCTGTTCTTGAGAAAGAAAACTCAATGGAACAAATTTTTGGATTGGTATCGCAACTTGAGAATTGTTCTCAAGCAAGAGCGCAAGGAGTATGTCCTTGAGTCTCCTTACCCCGAAGACTTGCTTGATAATGCTACTGTGGCTGCACGGAGAGCTTATGAGAAGCAAACGAATGATTGCCTTGATGTGAGCTGTCTCATGCTTGCCACAATGTCCTCTGAGCTTCAGAAGCAATATGAGAACACAGATGCCTACAATATCATTGTGGGGCTACGTGGTATGTTTGAGAACCAAGCAAGGGCTGAGAGGTTCAATACTTCAAAGTCCTTATTTGCATGCAGGCTTGCAGAAGGGAATCCCGTCGACCCTCATGTCATTAAGATGATTGGCTACATTGAGAGTCCGAAAAGCTTGGTTTTCCTCTTAGCCAAGAGTTGGCTACGATGTGATTCTCCGCCGCTCCCCGAGCTTTGAGCCATTCATAATGAACTTTAACATGAACAACCTGGACAGACCACGGCCGAGTTGCATGGGATGCTAAAATCTACCGAGGATAGCATTAAGAAAAGCAGCAATCATGTGATGATGATGCGAGAAGGCAAGGGCAAGCCCTATGTCAAGAGAAGCGCGGTCAAAAGAAAGAAAGCTCCCGATGTGATCGCGAGCGGTTCTAAGGCCAAGAAAGACAAGAAGGGCGATGCTCATCCGATGCATTGTTACTCATAAGCAATCGTGACATTGGAAAGGAACCGCCCAAAGTACTTGGAGGATCTTGAGAAGAAGAAGGAAGTATGACTTCCACTCCGGTATAAATGTTATAGAAATCAATCTTGCTACTTCTTCCACTAATTCTTGGGTATTTGATACCGGATTGGTTGCTCACATCTGCAAATCGTTGCAGGGGCTAATGAGAAGTAGAAGTTTGAGGAGGAGCGAAGTGGATCTTCGCGTTGGCAATGGAGCAAAAGTTGCTGCGGTAGCTGTTGGCACCATGCTATTGTCTTTACCTTCAGGATTAGTTTTGGAATTGAATAATTGTTATTGTGTTCCATCTCTTTCAAAGAACATTATTTCTGCTTCATGTTTGCAAGCAGAAGGTTATGACTTTAAATCTATGGACAATGGTTGTTCTCTTTATTTCAAAGATATGTTCTATTGTCATACTCCATTGGTGAATGGGTTATACGTTCTTACTCTTGAAGGGTCACTGGTCTATAACATTAATGCAAAGAGGCAACGTCCGAATGATTTGAATCCCACGCTTATTTGGCATCGCCGCTAGGTCACATAAATGAGAAACGCATGCAGAAGCTCCATAAAGATGGTATTCTGCACTCATTTGATTTTGAATCATTAGAGACATGCGAATCTTATTTACTTGGCAAGATGACAAAGGCATCTTTCACCGGTCAAGGTGAACGGGCAAATGACTTATTGGCACTCGTACATACTGATGTATGTGGACCAATGAGCTTAACGACGGAGGTGGTTTTCGTGATTTCATAACTTTTACTGATGACTTTAGTAGATATGGGTATATCTACCTGATGAAGTATAAGTCCGAATCCTTTGAAAAGTTCAAAGAATTCCAAAATGAAGTGCAAAATCATTTAGGCAAGACAATCAAGTTTCTACGATCTGATCGTGGAGGCGAGTATTTGAGCCATGAGTTTGGCAATCATCTAAAGGATTGTGGAATTGTTCCACAATTGACTCGCCAGAACACCTCAATGGAATGGGGTATCGAACGGAGAAATCGCACCTTATTAGATATGGTGCGCCCATGATGAGCCAAAGTGATCTTCCGTTGTCTTTTGGGGTACGCTCTTGAAACAAATGCGTTCACACTAAACAGGTTCCATCAAAATCGTAGAAAAGACACCATATGAGATGTGGACAGACAACGCCCTAGCTTGTCTTTTCTTAAGATTTGGGGATGTGAGGCTTATGTAAAACGTTTACAATCTGATAAGCTCACTCCTAAATCGATAAATGCTTCTTTATCGGGTATCCTAAGGAAACAAAAGGATATTACTTTTATAATCGAGGAGAAGGCAAAGTGTTTGTCGCTCAAGCATGGTGTCTTCTTAGAGAAAGAGTTTCTCTCAAGAAGGGATAGTGGGAGCACAAAGCAACTTGAAGAAATTCAAGAAACACTGATAACTTTTCAGCTCCTCTGAAACCACAACAGATGAACAAACCGTTGAAGAACTTGTTGTGGACACACCAAAGACCACGTAGGTCGAAAGGTCACGCGTGCACCGAGAGGTACATGTTCTTGACTACTCAACAAAGGGACATTTTGTTGTTAGACAACGATGAGCCTAAGACCTATGAAGAAGCGATGGTGGGACCGGACTCGAGAAATGGCTTGAAGTCATGAGATCCGAAATTGAATCAATGCACGATAATCAAGTTTGGAACTTGGTTGATCCACTGATGGTGTTAAAACCATTGAGTGCAAATGGGTTTTCAAGAAAAGATAGACATTGATGGAAATGTTCACATCTATAAAGCGCGACAGGTGGCCAAAGGTTTCAAACAAATTCAAGGTGTTGATTATGATGAAACTTTTTCGCCTGTCGCAATGCTAAAGTCTATTCGGATCATTCTAGCGATTGCTGCATATTTCGACTATGAAATATGGCAAATGGATGTCAAAACAGCTTTTCTTAATGGAAATCGAGTGAGGATGTGTACATGACACAGCCCACGGTTTTGTCGATCCGCAATCGCTTGGAAAGATATGCAAGCTCCAAAGATCCATTTATGGATTAAAGCAGCATCTCGGAGTTGGAACATTCGTTTTGATGAAGTAATCAAAGGGTTTGGTTCCATCAAGAACGAAGAAGAGCCTTGTGTTTACAAAAAGGCTAGTGGGAGCGCACTCGTATTTCTGGTCTTATATGTGGATGACATATTACCGATCGGAAATGACATTCCTTTGCTCGAATCATTAAGTCTTCATTAAAAATAGTTTCTCTATGAAAGACTTAGGAGAGGCAGCATATATTCTGGGCATCAAGATCTATAGAGATAGATCAAAAAAGCTAATTGGATTAAGCCAAGATACGTACATTGACAAGGTGTTGAAAAGGTTCAATATGCATGATTCCAAGAAAGGTTTTCTACCTATGTCACATGGTATAAATCTTAGCAAGAATCAGTATCCTAGTACACCTGATGAGCGGGATAAAATGAATGCGATTCCATATGCTTCGGCTATTGGGTCCATTATGTATGCTATGCTTTGTACACGTCCAGATGTTTCGTATGCTTTAAGTGCTACGAGTAGATACCAGTCAGATCCAGGTAAAAGTCACTCGATTGCCGTAAAGAACATCTTGAAGTACTTCAGAAGAACTAAAGATGTGTTCCTTGTCTATGGAGGTGAGGAAGAGCTCGTTGTAAATGGTTACACCGATGCTAGCTTCCAAACTGACAAAGATGATTTTAGATCGCAACTGGATTTGTGTTCTGCTGAATGGCGGTGCGGTAGTGGAAGAGTTCCAAGCAACAGACGGTTGCTTGATTCTACAACGAAGCCGAGTACATAGCAGCTTCTCAGGCGCCAAAGAGGCCGTTTGGATCAAGAAATTTATTTCGAGCTTGGTGTGATGGCTAGTGCCTCCACCCAATGGACCTCTCTGTGACAATAGTGGGGCCATTGCACAAGCCAAGGAGCCTAGATCGCACTGTAAGTCCAAGCACATTTTACGGCAATTTCATCTCATTCGCGAGATAGTGGAGAGAGGCGATGTGAAGATATGCAAAGTACAAACGGATTTGAACATTGCAGATCCGTTGACAAAACCGCTTCCCACCAAAGCATGAGGCTCACACTAGGCAATGGGTATTAGATACCTACATGGTTGACTCTAGTGCAAGTGGGAGATCATAGTGATATGCCCTAGAGGCAACATGGAGATGTTGTATATATCACATACTATGTTTATGATACATTACTTTGTTCCTTGGAATAGACATCATCATTATTGATCAATGAGTATGTGACTTATTCATGAGACTCTTAAATACTAAGATGTTGCTATTTCTAAATGATCCCGATCGTATATCATATGAGGAACAAATATGATTCAAAGACAAAGATCAAGATATGTATTGATTGATGATCATGTCTCATGGATCATGGTATGGTGATACCAAATCAATAATATGGACATGTGTTAGTGAACATATGTTGGATAGACTGCCATGAGACAACGCAGAGATTCCATGTGTCATCAGTTGGTCTCAAGTAGTGTTTATGTAGAGTCCTTAGACTTGAGATCATCATGGTTCCCAACATGAGTAGTAGCTTATTTTGGGACTACTAAACACTACTCCGTGAATCGGGTAGTCATAAAAGTAGTCTTCGGGTTTGCCATGAAACATGTAGTGGGATGTGAATGATCAAGATAGAATTTGCCCCTCCTTATGGGAGAGATATCTCTGGGCCCCTCGATGTAATGGATTATGAAAGTGCATGGCCATACCAAGGTGATTGAGGAGTCAATCACGAGTTTATAATCCATCACGGAATCGAGAGAGTGATTGAGCTATTAAGAGGATGACACAGGTCTCGCCTTGAGCTCAATCTATATCGTGAGGCAATGGGATTCGTACATGAGAGAACATTACGAGTTCAAATGATATGATCTTTACATATACTTTGGGGTTAATATGTCTTACTAGAGGCCGCTATTAACAGAGTGACCGGAAAGGCGTTTCCGGGTCACGACTAAGTATACGTGAACCTACAAGGTCGCACGCTTAACGGGTTGGAACACTGATTCAAATATGATTCGGATATGGGCTCAATTCGGATAAAGATCCGAATAGACTCCTAATGGGCCTTGGTCCGCAAGGCCCACGTGAGGAGGTCTATATATATGGAGGCGAGGGGCTGAGGGGTTTCGTCCCAGTTAACATCTAGCAAAACTCTAGCCGCCACCTCCCGAGCCAAACCCTAACTGCTCACGAGTGCTAGTACACTCGCGATCGGCGTTCCAGCCCCGGACGTGTGGATACCGGTGGAGGCGCTGCTCGTTGCAGTGCGGATCGGCGTGCGTGGAGGAGACGATCTGTTCGGGACGATCGGCTACTTCCACTACTATCTCGACGCGCGTGATTGGATCGGTTTCCAATTCTTCTTCACTTGCACACGCGTCTAAGTGGTAACGATCCATAATCCTTCCTTAGCATGATGTTCTTGGGTGCGCGGTAGAAAAGTTTTGTTTTCTGCTTCCGTAGCCTACGCGTATTCCTTTATGTCTTACCCGAAATTAACTTCTAGGGCTCTAACGGAAATTTCTTTTTCTTTCTTTAATTTACTTCATTCTTTGCTGTCCTTTCTTACGGGTATTACAGTTTTGGTACCACACAGTAGCTAGCAAATAAAATGATTGTGGTATGCCTCATAACCGATAAATTCTGGGACAAAAGGACACCTTTTAAATGAACAAGGCCACCATGAATCTTTGGACGTCGCTCAAGGTCTAAGTTTACCAAATTAACTAAGTCTGCAAAGGCTTTTGTTCCTTCAGCTGTAACAACAGCACATTTCTTAAAGCTCAGCGACGTCAAGTTTGTGAGGCCTGCAGAATTATGAAGTGTATCATAAATCATAAAAATGGAATATTTAATGATGAAGAATATTCACACCACAACATTGTACAGACAAAACCAAAAGCAGCTATCGGGCTACCAACATATCTCTTTTTGAGTCCATGTTCTGAGATTTGATCACAGTAATTGTAGGTCCGCTCCTGTCTGGTAAAGTTGTCAACTTAATAGTAACCAAAAGATATTATAGTACTGTACCCACGATATTCTGGATCTACCTTAGGTCAAATGTCATAAGTCATGTCCAAAAATATATATCCCATTCCAGCAGAATTATCTCCATACAAAAGAATCGGCAATATACTATGCCTTCAAAGCTTCAGTTGTCAGATTTCTTCACAAAGACACAGATCAGGACTCAGTACAGGTTCTATCTCTCTAAACTTCATATTGTTAATCCATCATAAGTTTAAAGGGGGTGTTACATTTGTGTTATACCTGTGTATTTTTTCTGTTGTATAAATAGTTATCTGCATATATACTATGCTTGTACGTATATATATATATACTAGCCCATTAGACATGATAAATACAATCGCTATTTATAACATTGAGCACATGCTACATCAGGATTCAGAACGTACGTGTTGCCAACAAGCAAAAACGCAATCAGTTGGATTTATTTCACCTACTGAAAGCAGTGTGACGAATTTGACGCCATGCCCTTAAACACCTATACAGAAAGCTGTTTGGCAAGTCGAAACTGAGCTAGCTTTTTTTTTAGTTGCTTTTAACCAACAACAGACTGCAGGCTGGCAGCCAAACAATACTGAGGGGTGACGACAGATCAAATATGGTCTAGTAATTTAGCTCTTGAAGCAGCAACCACACAATACCGGTTATCCGTCATACATTATACATGCAAGGAATTATCATAGACATTACGCAGATAAACAATTTTTTGTAATGCTGAATAGTCTAAGAACAGAGCGCTAAGGCCCTTCTCAGGGATGCGTCTGAGCGATCGGCGATCGGCTTTTATTTTATTGTTTGCTATTTTGTCATTTTTTTTCTTTTTTATTTTTTAGTATTTTTGTATCTATGATAGGTTAGTATACTACTTTTATTTTTATATTTTTTAAATTTAATTATATTTAATAAATCAACTCAGTTACAGTAAGAAAATCAGTTAACTATAGTTAAATTTCAGCCAGAAACGATCGCTATTCCGAACGTCCCTAAGTCTCATCAAGATTCACAACTGAACTGACCCGATAACCAGAGCTGGCCAACAACAAGCAAGAATGTTTGGACTCTGAAGTGCATAACTACAAAAAAAACAATGAGGTGGATCGAGAGAACGTTAGGTTAGAGTGGGGAAACAGACCTCCGGATCCCGCATTGCGGAAGCATCCGCGGCAGCGGAGCACCACCTGGAAACGCCGCGAGCAGTAAGGCCCGAGAACGCGCAGGTTCTTGTGCTCGACGGCTTGGAGGAAGTTTTCCATACGCCGTCGAGCACGCTGCGGAAGGGGCGGCGGGGGAAGGGCTCGGCGGTTGCGCGTTCGCGATGAGGCAGCCGACAACTGTTAGACCAGACCAGACCAGAATGTTTGGGTTTTGGCCGGACGGGCTCGGACCGGCCCAAAATTACCTTATTGCGTTGGGCTCATCTAAAATTCTAAACACCGCACATCAATATAAATCAGATGATTTTTCTTAAAAAAATCGATTCTAGGTAAGGTTTAAAGTTTTGACAAAAGAATAAACTGCATATACCATTATCATTGTTTCATTTTTTAATAAATATAGGGGTGAAAATGAATCAAACACGGTAGATACCTTGCGCTTATTATGTAAAAGTCGTATAAAGTGTCTACAATTTTTTAAAAAAAATGAAAGAGAAATTGTAGAGGATATTAATGTTTGCATATCCATTTTAACTTTTTATTGGATATCCATTTTGCTTATTTATAGGATAGCTGTCTGATACGAATTATATGAAGCAGATATTGCTCTTCCCATATCCAAACTCAAATACAAATTGAATCCAAAAAATTAACAACCTACATAGCATTATTTTCGAATACGACATCGAATTGGGAAGATATGGATCTGACACATTCAGGTTAAGTTGTTTCGAATTGGGAAGATATCGATCTGACACTTTTAGGTTAAGTTGTTAACAACGTATACTGTTTAATGTGACATTTGTGGTTAGCTAGGTTCACACTTGTTTTCCTTTTTTACTCGTGATATTTTTGGTTTCTACATAACTTACAAAAAGAAGGGGAAATGCATTGGTTTAATGGTTTAGCTTATCTTTGCATTCAACTCAGATATATGTCTAGCATGCATATATATTGAATTTTAACAATCTAAAACTGACGTCAATTTATATCCATACCACAATATAATAAAAGTACACCACAAATACATCATTGATATAAAACTTGAGTTCAATGCTTAAAATATAAAACATAGTAATGAAATCATGGCTAAATATATATTGAAATTGATTAAAAAAAGTGACACTGATTAGAACGGGAAATTTCACATGATTTTCATAAGAATTTCACGAGTTACAGTTCAATGCCCTCAGGAATCAACAAAAAAGACCTTTTTTTAAACGGCCCTAAATGTTCTACAAGGATACTAACATAAACCAATACTTCTCCTAAGAAAAGTCAACACCTCACTCATGCCAGAAAAATGAGCGACAAATAAAAAGACATTCTTACATGAATTAATTGTTAAATTTCTTTGTGGGGCTGCAAGTGCACTGCCCAAAAGGCAGAGGACAGGAGTTAGTGACCGAGGAATTTCCTTTCGTTTAGGGCGGCTGCAGCCTGCATAACAGCTGGGACTATCGCTTTTCCAGCGCGCAGCAACATCCGATTAATCGCTTCAAAGCAAAAGCCTTTGTTATATTAGCAGCGGAAGCAGAAGCACGGCGTCATGAAAACGGTTTCCCTATTCCCGTGTAGGTGTTTTCCTCCGTGTTCCCGCGATCTGGACCGTTCGATCTGGACCGTAAGCGGTCTAGATCGCGGGAACACGGAGGAGAACACCCACACGAGAACAGGGAAGCTCCATTCTGACGCCATGCCGGAGACGAATAACAGGAAAACTATGGGGTTATATCCTGTGAAAGAGGGTCTTCCTTAAAAAATTTAGGATCTATATGTAATATTGAAAAATAAAGAGAATTTTCGTGAAATACTGGCGTGGCAAGACCTGTTTGCAAAAATACAGGATCCGTACTCAATTTTGAAAAAGCTGAAAGGCCTTTTCGCACATAAGCCAGGCGCTCCCGGGGCGAATCCGCCAGATATAATATAGGTAAGTATTACTCCTTTCATTCTATTGTCAGACCTCGCGCGTGGTGGCAAATTGGTACGGTCGGGAAGATTCTTCGCCCAATCACCTGGTGCATTATAGAATATACAGGTCCTGGTCGTTTCAATTTTTTATTTCAATTTTTTTTTACTATTCATTATACTATCTACTAATTTAGCTACAGTAAAATTTCAACCAAAAGTCAGAAGCCATCATTAAAATGATCACCACCATAGATGATTGGTACGTGAGAGCTACGATGATTCACTGTTTCTTCTTGATTTTTTTTTTCTGCGGAGGGATTCACCAATTCTTCTTGATTTGCATTTCTTGCTGTCCATTTTTTGGCTTGATTTCATGCCTATAGCATGTAATCTATATAACCTAGCTATGTCTCTCCTTGGCGCAGTGATGTATACATACAAATATTTGTACGATGGTAAGAATATATTAAGTAATGCATGTGTAAATGATAGTTAAGATTAAGCACGTAGAATTACTGGTGAATGGGTTTTCTTGTTTGTAAGGCATGTTCCCCTTTTATTTGCACTCATACCTTTGATATGTTTGTTACCATCGAATCTGCGAAAAGAAAATAATCACACATGCGAATCATGAGGAAATTAAGTGATTCGATAGGAGGAACATACCAAAGGCCCATTGCAAACCCAAAGAAACATGCACCGAGACGACTAGGTTGAAAATAAGTAAAAAAATGCAAGGGAAAATACCATAAACCCTAAAAATAATATCCAGTTTTTTGTGCCACTAAAAATAATAGCCGGTGGGTGTAGACAGTGGGGCTCTGTGTCTATTGGAGTTACTTGTCCTGTACTGAAGTACTAAACTTGTCATGCATGGTTTGATTGGGATGTTTGTTTGTTTGTCCGCCCACATTAACATCACACCGGCCATAACTATAGATAAAGGCTAGGGAAATTATAGTTTTAAATGCTTGTACCACCATCCTACAGATTATATTGGAAATTATAGTTTTAAATGATTGTACCACCATCCTACAGATTATCTTAGATGGAACTGTCGGATAGAATAATAGATTAGTGCACCATTTGAATAGAGATCAGTGTGGAGTCCTCTTTAGGCAAAGTTGTTATTGTATTAAGCACAACAAACATGCATGTTGCTTCTTGCAATATTTATGTATTTAAACTAGATTTGTTGAACTAGCTAGCTAGGCTCTTGTTGAGATGATAACATCAGTATAGGATAGCAAGATATGTCTACTGAATCTGCTCCAACTAACTTACAGCTTAAGTTTTTAGCTGTGTCTTTTAGTTTATAGCTAAAATTGTATTGTAGTGGCTGTTAGTTTTTTTTAAAAAATAAAAAACATAAAAAAAGCATTATATCATCATGGACAATGCAAAGGAATAAGGAGGAAAAATAAAAGACAAAAAACCGAAAAAAACCCCAAAAGCCAAAAAAAATGAAATTAGAAGTCAACGTGTTCCAAGTGGCTTCTGGCTTAAATAAGCCAAAAATCAAAATAAGTCAGAAGTTGAATCCGTTTGGAGCGAGTCCAGATCAAACCAGAAGGGATTCTTTATATTTGGTTAGTTTGATTGATTCCATCAATTTCCATTCAAAAATTAGGTTTCAATCAAAGTCACATATCATTGCAATATATCATTTTGTATGGAAAAAAATGACGCCAGGAGTTGCATTGCCTGATTGGCCTTGAGCTAAAAAATGATCAGAGCCGTAATCTCAGTGTAGCAATTAATTAACCCCAACAATAGGTTTGGTCATTTTTTGATTAAATAAATTGCGATGGTCCTTGCTATGACTGGAAAGTATTGTAACCAAGAACACGTGTTTCAGGCTTGGATATCGTATTGCAGTAGTAATTTTCTACCCGCTTCGTGAGGGATGGTAGACGTCATGGAGAACACATCATATACTTCCCACGCTTTAGGTACTCCCGTACTCCCCCTCTTCAAAATACAATGTAAATAATAATAAACAAATTAAAAAATATTTGATAGCATTGACACAAAATCAATCTATGATGCCACAAAATTTCAAATGTAAATTCGGTCTAGATATTGAGAAACAAAAAGAATAAATTTTGATGAAAAGGGAATCCGAAAATAAAAAAGAGAATAGATTATATACCACTGGGGTGGTCGGTTCGACAAACTCCATTAGTGAAACACCTAACTAAGGTATACCACTAACCTTAAGATTAGTTTCACTATATGCCACTGCCGTTAGTTGACTGTTAGGGGAGACCGTTATCTTTTGAAAACAGACCAAAATGCCCCTACGAAAAAATTGAAGACCCGATTTATTTAAAATAGCAAACAACTTTTAAAAATTATGAAAATTTATAGGGGTATTTTTCAATATGTCGGCGAGCTAGCTCAAATAGAATGATTTGGATTTGAATTTCAAAACTAGAACAAATGGAAGATTTAGTTCACAAAATTTTATATTTTAGTTGTACACTGCCTCAATGATCCACCAAAAAAATTTAATATTTTTCTATTCCCTATTTTTAATTTTTATCATAGAGACAGATTTGAACTAAGAGCAAAATCATCATATTTCAAGAGCAAATGTACCCTAACTAATGGCAATGGATATAATAGAATTTTGGTTGAACCAAGTGGCATATAGTAGTTAGACCCTTCGCCGATGGCAGTTTATCGAATCGACCACTCTCCAGTAGCATAGAATCTATTATCTCAAATAAAAAAAGAAAAAATGAGAAAAAAAATAAAAGTCACTATTTACTGAATTTTGTCCTTTTTGTTTCACCCAATGTAAGTCATGATTTTGTTTGTAGTATAATCGACTATATCATAACTTACCTAACTAATGTTTTTTTTTATAATTTTCATAACTATTTGCATCATGTTTTGAATAAGGGGAGTACCGCAGAGCACACCAACTCCAAACTACGTGAATGTCTGATGAAATAGAGACTATTGTAGGGGTGGCCCCCACCTAAACCCAGCCGGCCTGTTAGAAAAGCGTAAGCACCGAGTGAGGCATGTATAATGACGTGAATGCCCTCGAAGGGTATTCTTGTAAAGATACTCCATGCAATGAGATATATATGTGATACAAGCCATAGGGAGAGGGGACATTTCACCTAACTCCCCACTACACACTCTCTCTCTGCGTTTGTCTGTAACCACAACAGTTGGCGCCGTCCGTGGAGAAGACAAGAGCAAGCCTCAAGATTTCAATAAGGATAACACCGAAGAAAGCTTCATCATCGGCGATGAAGAAGAAAGAAGGGGATGTGGCGAAGTCCCGCGTCGACACCAGGGCGTCGGCGGTCACGGGCGCGAACGACGAGGCGGGAGTGGCAACCACGAGCGTCAACACTCGTCGTGCAACGGTTGACCCCGCCACCGCCGACTTAGCGACCGACTCCGCCAACGCCGACGCAACGGTCGACCCCGCCATCGCCGACGTAGCGACCGACTCCGCCAACGCTGATGCAACGGTCGACCCTGCCACAGCCGACGTAGCGACCGACTCCGCCAACGCCGACGCAACGGTCGACCCCGCCACAGCCGACGTAGCGACCGACTCCGCCAACGCCGACGCAATGGTCGACCCCGCCATCGCCGACGTAGCGACCGACTCCGCCAACGCCGACTCAACGGTTAACCCCACCCTCCGGGTGATGCCCCACCCCGCTACCGGCGTAGCAGCCAACTCCGACGGCACCAGCCGGGCGGCAGGGAGTGGTAACGTCGGCGCCTGTCGAGGCACGACCACCATCCTTACACCCGGTGCAGGAGCGCCGAGCGGTCCCGGCAGTAATGTGGGTCTCGTCAGCGACGCTGAAGTCCACCACACTAACGTGGTGGGTAACTCACGAGCACAAGCCGTGGTCATTATTGTCCTGCCAGCGCGACCAGGTGCGCCGCTCGCTTCAGCTACGCCGGCAGTGAAGAATGCCTTGCTGACGGCCCTCGACACGCTCCAACGGGAGCTAGCGGATCTCCGCAGGGCCTGCAGGCTATGCAAGAGGCTTGGAGCCCGCAGACCCCGCCGGTGGTTGCGCTGGGGACCCACGTGCAGCAGCCACAGCGAAACCCCCCACAAGCTCAGATCATCAGCGTCATCTCCGGAGGTTCCTCGTTGGGAACCTCCGCGCGACCGATGCTGGGAGTAGCCCATGGTGAAGTTACCTTCGCGCCGGCCGATGCCCAGGGCGTGAAGTTTCCCCACCAAGACCCTCTCCTCATCCGAACTGACATTGCAGGCTGTGATGTCAGGTGTGTCCTTATCGACGGGGGTAGTTCGACGAACGTGCTTTTTGCGGATGCCTTCAACCGCATGGGGATTCCTCGAAGTCGCTTGAAGCCATCGAGGATCCCACTACATGGTTTTGGGGGCCAACCGCTGAGCACATTGGGCCAAGTATGTCTCCGAGTCTCCTTTTGTCAGGGCGATGATGTCAAAAGCGAGGACGTCGTCTTTGGTGTCGCGGACACCCCAAGCCCGTACAACGCCATACTGGGCCGCCCCGTCCTCAACTCCTTTAGGGTGGTCTCGCAACATGGCTTCTTGTGTATGAAGCTCCTGGGTCTGCGAGGTGTTATCACTATCTTCGACGACCAGGATCTCGCCCGGCGCGTGGAGGTTCGTACCAGGAGCCCGCACCGTAGGGTGCACGCCCTCACAAACAAGCTCAAGGCAGAACATCGTTCGCCCTGGGGTGGACCCCCAAGCCCCAACCGGAGGGCGGAGTGAAGAGGGTACTTCTCCAGACCGACGGTCAAGTCGTCTCCATCGAAGAAGGCTTTCCCCCAGAGGTGGAGCAAGGTTTGCTCCGGGTTCTCCGGAGCAACGCAGATGTCTTCGCATGGTCCTTGGAGGACATCAAAGGCGTGGACCGCTCCCTCATCGAGCACAACCTAGCGGTCCGCTCGGATGCTAAGCTGGTCAGGCAGAGACTTTGGCGTATGTTCATCGACAGGCAGTAAGCAGCCAAGGTGTAAGTAGCGAAGCTTCTTCAGGCTGGAGTCATCCGCGAGGTCCAACATCCGGATTGGTTGGCCAACCCGGTGTTGGTGAAAAAAGCTAACGGCGCTTGACGTATGTGCATCGACTTCACTGCCCTCAATAAGGCATGCCCAAAGGACGACTACCCTTTACCACGCGTAGATCAACTAGTTGACGCCACCGCCGGCTGTGAGCTCATAAGTTTCTTGGACGCTTACTCCGGATACCACCAGATCTACATGGCCAAGGATGACGAAGATAAGACCAGCTTTATCACTCCGATAGGGACGTACTGCTTTGTTAGGATGCCCTTCGGTTTGAAGAATGTAGGCGCCACCTTCACCCGCCTCATCGCGCTAGCGCTGACCTCCCAACTTGGGAGGAATGTGGAGGCTTACGCCGACGACGTAGTCGTCAAAACCAGGCAGCTGGCCTCCCACAGCCAAGATCTCCATGAGACCTTCGACAACCTCAGGAAGGCGGGCATCAAGCTCAACCCGGACAAGTGTGTATTCGATGTGCGGGCCGACAAGCTCTTGGGCTTTCTGGTGTCCGGACGCGGCATCCAAGCCAACCCCGACAAGGTCGACGTGATCCTCGCTATGGAGCCGCCCAAGACGATAAGGGAAGTCCAAAGACTCGCTGGCCGCATGGCTGCGTTGAGCCGCTTTTTGTCCAGGGTAGCGGAGCGGGGCCTGCCATTTTTCAAGACCCTTCACGGCTGTGACGGGTTTCGATGGGACAGCAATTGCGCCAGTGCCTTCGATGACCTCAAGAGGCATCTTGCAAGCCTCTCCACTCTGGTCGCCCCGGCGCCAGAGACTCCCCTCTTGCTCTACCTCACTGCCTCAGCGACAGCGGTAAGTGCCGTCCTCGTCCTCGAGGAGGGCGCTCTTCAGCGCCCTGTGTACTTTGTCTCTGAAGCCCTGCAAGGCGCCAAGACGCAGTACACAGAGCTTGAGAAGTTGGCTTACACGCTGGTCATGGCCTCGAGAAAGTTCCGACACTACTTCCTGGCTCATCCAATCATCGTGTCGTCCTCGTTCCCCCTGGCGGAGATGTTGCACAATAAAGATGCCACAGGACGCATTGGTACGTGGGCAGCCGAGCTCGCACCGTTTTCTCTGACGTATGCCTCGCAAACAGCGATCAAGTCCCAAATTCTTGTAGACTTCCTCACGGAGTGGACTCCCTCGACCCAGCACGCCCAGCAGCCAGAGGACCCAGTGTGGATGCTTGACACTGATGGAGCCTACGACATTTTCTGGCACAGGCGTGGGCGCAGTGGTCACTACGCTAGAACGACACCGTCTATTATACTCGACGTGTCTTGCATTTCCCGCCACCAACAACACCGCCGAATACGAGGCGCTACTCTTCAGCCTCGTGAAGCTCAAAGCTCTAGGCGCACGACGAGTTCTTGTCCGCACGTACTCACGGCTGGTGGCGAGCCAGGTGGACAAGTCATACCAGGCCAACGATCCCGAACTGGCCAAGTACCTAGCAGCCGTGCGAGCAAAGGAGCGGCATTTTCTAGGCGTCACGGTCAAGGCCATTCCCCGGACAGAAAATGAGCAGGCCGACATTCTCGCAAAAGCTGCCAGCCAACAGCTCCCCACTTCCGAAGGAGCGTTCTACGAGGTCCTGCCAGCGGCGGCCATCGCGCAGGACAACCGCGACGCGGCCCTCGTCCACCAGATCACCTAGCAGGGTGACTGGCGAGAGCCCATTTACGGTTTCTTGCAGGGCATAGCCGAGCCTGATGACCCCATCGAGCTCCGCCGCCTACAATGTCACGCCAGGTCCTTCCAAGTGCTCGATAGAGTGCTCTACAAAAAAGGGGTCTGCGTACCGCTTCTATGGTGCCTCTCGCGCGAGGAAGGAAAGCACCTCCTCGCGGGACTCTGCGGCTCGCATCTGGCGCTGAGGTCGCTCGTCAGTAAGGCGTTCAGGCAAGGCTTCTACTGGCCAACCGCCGTTGCTGATGCCCAAGACCTCGTGCACCGATGTCAAGGCTGCCAATGGATGGGACAGGTCATCCACAAACCCCCGACCGACCTCAACCCCATTCCCCCCGTATGGCCGCTGGCACGGTGGTGCATCAACATTGTGGGACCTCTCCCTCGGGCCCCAGGAGACTTGCAGTTCATCGTGGTCGTTTTGGAATATTTCTCTAGGTGGCCAGAAGCTATGGCTCTAGCCAAGGTAACTTTGGCATCCATGCAGCGTTTCCTCTGGCATAACATCATATGCCGCTTCGGGGTTCCTAAGGAGATCACCGCTGATAATGACCTGTAGTTCAACTTTTCCCCGTTCAAAGAGTTCTGCGACAACATGGGCATCACGCTCTGGTTCGCTTCAGTCGGGCACCCACAG
This sequence comes from Melocanna baccifera, assembly GCA_036346265.1. Classification (NCBI taxonomy): domain Eukaryota; kingdom Viridiplantae; phylum Streptophyta; class Magnoliopsida; order Poales; family Poaceae; genus Melocanna; species Melocanna baccifera. The sequence continues at coordinate 3,286,289 of CM070699.1, forward strand.
TCTAACGGAGCGGTCGAGCGAGCGAATGGCGCCATCTCCACCGGGGTCAAGAAGCGTCTTGTCGGGTTGCCAAAGGGTAAGTGGCCAAGTGAGCTCTACAACGCCCTCTGGTCTCTCCGCACAAGCACGTCGCAAAGTATGCGCAGCAGATGGTGCGCATGCGCGATCGCTCCCTATACCCACGAGGATACCAGCCGGGGGATCTTGTCCTTAAAATGGCACTCCACGCGGAGACCGTCGGCAAGCTGGAGTCCAAATGGGAAGGCCCGTACATTGTCGCGGCAGCTCTGCAGCAGGGGGGCCTATCGCCTCGCCACGCTGGATGGTCAGACACTCCGCCACACATGGAATGCAAACAGGTTGCGACGGTATTATGTCTAGCAAACGCAGGGAAGCATGTAGCAACATTGGCACCCTCCATTGTAAGACGCCTTCACGCACACTCTCCGGAGTATAAATAAGACACAGATGTTCTCCCTGCGTACTCTATCAAGCCTAAACAAGATGCGGACGTCTCGCGCACGCGTCGATGTTATCACCACGCGTACTCTCTCGAGTATAAATGAGACGTGGTTGACGTTCCCACGCACTTTACGGAGTATAAATAAGACGTAGCGTTGAGGTTCACCTCCGCACACACTCTACGGAGTATAAATAAGACGTAGCGTCGAGGTCCGCCTCCGCACGCACTCTACGGAGTATAAATAAGACGTAGCGTCGAGGTCCGCCTCCGCACGCACTCTACGGACTATAAATAAAACGTAGTATCGAGGTCTGCCTCCGCACACACTCTACAGAGTATAAATAAGACGCAGCGGGGGACACCTCCGTGCGCACTCTACGGAGTATAAATAAGACGTAGCGTCGAGGTCTGCCTCCGCACGCACTCTATAGAGTATAAACAAGACGTGCATGTTGTCCCTGCGCACTCTACTGAGTATAAACAAGACGCAAATGTCTCGCGCGCGCGTTGGCGTACCCTTTGGAGCCTAGCTAAGTCGTGGTTGATAGTCCCACGCATTCTCTAGAGTACAAACAAGACACGGATGTTTTCCCTGCGCACTCTACTGAGTATAAACAAGACACGGATGTCCCGCGCGCGCGTTGATGTACCCTCTGGAGCTTAGCTAAGTCATGGTCGACAGTCCCACGCATTCTCTGGAGTACAAACAAAACGCGGATGTTGTTCCCATGCACTCTACTGAGTATAAACAAGACGCGGATGTTCCGTGCACGCGTTGGCGTCATCGCTACGCGTACTCTTTTCGAGTATAACCAAGACGTGGTTGATATTCCCGCACACTCTACGGAGTATAAACAAAGCGCTGCAGAGGCTTGCCTCTGCACGCATCTGGCAGGACGCAGATACAGCGCACCAGAGGCTTACCCTTGCGCATTTTTGCGGGGTGCAGACTAGGCGCTAGCTCCGCCGGCACCACTTTGAGGGGGAGGGGACGGAGCGCTCGCGCATCTACTTTGAGTAGGCGTCAGCTCCGCTGCCACCACTTCGAAGGGTAGGGGACGGAGCGCGAGCGCGCCTACTCCGCTCGCGCGTCCTCTTCGACTAGGCGCCAGTTCCGCTGTCACCACTTCGAAGGGTAGGAGACGGAGCGCAAGCGCGCCTACTCCTCTCGCACGTTCACTTCGATTAGGTGTCAGCTCCGCTACCATCACTTCGAGGGGGAGGGGACGGAGCGCTCGCGCGTCTACTTCGACTAGGCGCCAACTCCGCTGCGTCCACTTTGAAGGGTAGGGGACGAAGCGTGAGCGCGCCTACTCCGCTCGTGCGTCCACTTCGACTAGGTGCCAGTTCCGCTACCACCACTTCGAGGGGGAGGGGACGGAGCGTTCGCGCGTCTACTTCGACTAGGCGCCTGCTCCGCTGCGTCCACTTCGAAGGGTAGGGGATGAAGCACGAGCGCGCCTACTCCGCTCGCGCGTCTACTTTGGCTAGAATACTCGACTACACAAGTAGTACGTAACGACATAATACTCGAAGCATCAGTTGTTTCTTTAAAAAAAACACAAAAAATTACATCGCACAAAACACCTAGGGGCCACGCCGCCTTCGTTGTGCCGACGGGCCTCCTCCAGCCAATGGAGGAAATTACCTTCCCGGTGTAACGTTCGCATGGCAAGGGCGAGACAGGTGCTGGCGAAGCCGCAATGATCGCCGAAGGCTTTGGCACCGCGGAGTGCCAGGCTCGAGCCCTCCTCGATCCGTGCCAGAGACTGTGCCACGTCCGCGGGATTGTGCGTAAGGTCCGGTACGCTAACGGAAAGGTCCCGGAGGGCCCCCTCCAGTGACTCCATGGCCCTCCACGCCGCCGCTGACGCGTCGCCCAGGGTCCGGTTCCTCTCTTCCAAGGCCATGGTAAGCTGGGCCTTCTCTTCCTCCAGTACGCTGATTTGCTCAAGCAAGCCAGTGCGCTCCTCTGCCGCAGCGCGTTGGGCCTCTTCCGTGGCACGTTGCACCGCCGCCACCTCGCTCTCCGCGTTCGCCACAAGACTCCGCGTGTCGGAAGCAGCCATGGTGATCTCCATCTCCAACACGCAGATGCGCTCGTCCTTGGCGGCGTAAGCCTCGTCGGCAGCGCGAAGCTGGTCCTCCAACGCCCTTCGCTTGCGAGTGCGAGCCTTCTCCAAGGCCCGGCTTATGGCAACCATCTAACAGCGGGAGGAGACGAGTGTTACATATGTGCTCAGCAAGCGGTGTACATCGCAGGCTTAGGTACTTACCCTCATCTCCGAGGCGCCCAACGCGAGTGCCAGAAGATCCCCCTGCACGACGACATCGCCCGCCGATCCAGGCTGCTCTCGGCGCACTCCGCGGCCCCGTCAAGGGTGCGAAGCATCTCCGGACGAGGGATGAAGTTAGACACGGTGAGCCTCGGGGCCTCCGTGACAGCACCAGGCGTCCACGTCGCGTCTTGTGCAATGACGCCGGTGACTTCGCGGACACCTCCGTTGCTCGATCCTTGGCTGCGTCCGGGAGACCTCGTCTCTCCTGATGTCGACAACGGCATGAGCGAGCAAATCGGAGAGAGCTTCGCGAAGTCACGGGGGAAAAAGGAATTACGCCTACCTTCGGCACCCTCCGCCAGAGCACGGGGAGGTGTCTGCTTAGCCTCTGGCTGGGTCGTCGACGCCTCACCAGCCTAGGAAGCGATGACTCCCTTCTCGGTTGGAGTGGCTTCCCAGTCGGACCCTAGGTCCCCAATGACCGCGCCCGCCACATGGAATCACCTTGTGGGCGAGCGCGATCGTACCCGGAGGCACTTCACCCTCGGGGATTCGGGCGACGCGACCTCGGTCGCTCTGTACAGGCTGTAGCAGGCGGAAGGTCCGTGATGACCGCCACAAGTGCCGAGGGCACATCCCCGATCGTTGGAGCAGGCAAAAGGCCCGCGATGGCCGCCACGGGTGACGAGCGTGCAGGAGGCAGGTCCTCGTTGACCGGTACAAGTGACATGGCCTCGTCCTTGACGACGTCACTATCGAGGCCCGCTTCACCACCGCCTAAGCCCTCCTCGCTGGGGGCAGTGTGTCCCCCCGAGCTGGCGTACTCGGACCCACCGCCCGACACGCCCTTTGATCCAACGGCGCCCGCCGCAAATACGGTTGGCGGGTTCGAGACGGCGGCTCTGGACCAAGCCCTCCGTCGCCCGGGAGACGCCCCCACCTCGCTGGTGCCATCGCGGCGATGAGTCGGACTCCGCATCGGCACCACGCGTGCTGGTATGGGAAGGCTAGGACCTCACACACCCGATTTATCTGCCCCAGCTTCGCAGGCTCGGTCGCGGCTTCACGCAGCACGTGCTCCTTCGCCGTGTACGGCCCGAGGAAGGCCTCTACTGCACACTCCGTGTCTTCCAATGAGAGCACTGCATGCGAAGTGGCGCTTCGTTCACAAAGCAGCTACATATGTATAGGCAGCATACGGTTGAAGTACTTACCATGACCGGAGGGTTGCTGTAGAGAAGACACTGTGGGGTGGACGCCATCTCGCCGGCAGTGAACTCGCTCATACTTCCACCGGGTAGAGAGAGGAGACACCCCGTACATTATAAACTCCTCAGCGAGATCGCGCATGTTGAACCGGAGGGCGATGCCAGCGAGCCTCCGCGCCTGCTGTCGATCGTTGCCCTCCGACTCCACTCTAGGACAGCCATTGAAAGCTATTGGCTAACCTCGGCACCGAAGGTTGCTGCTACTCGTCACGCGATAGTAGAACCACCACTGCATCCAGCCGCACCCCCACTTCTCTCGCGTCGCCAGTACCCCTCACCATGAAGTGGACACTGCCAAAATTGGACAGTACCCCTCCCTCGACCTTCTTCGGCTGACAACATGCGTCATGAAGAAGGGCGAACAGGTTCACGCTGGGACGAACACCTTCTACTCGGACCGCCCATGCAAACACAACCAAGCGAACTATTGCGTTCGGGGTCAGCTACACCAACTCCAACCTGTAAGCCCGCAAGACCTCACCGACGAAGAGCGTCGAAGGCATACAGAGCCCAGCCTCAAAAAATGCGGCGAAGACAATCGCCTCCGACTCCTCTGGGTGAGGCTTCACTTTGTCACGAGCGGGCAGGCGAGCTCCCGCGCGCTCCTCTATCTTCTTCTCCCAGAAGAGGGCCTAAATCGTCTCCTCGATAGCACGATTCCGCCCTAGGACCCGGGAGCAGTGCCCTCGTGAGCTCCGCATGGCGTCGTACCGCTTGTCGGCCTGCGATGGCTTGCGAGCCATGAAGGGGAATTCCGCTGGTGGTGGCGTCAGACCGCGCTGGCTCGACGAGGCGCTGCCGCTAAGCCGGCCGCTAGGATCTCCATGGCATGCCATCCTACTTCCCAAGCGGAGGGCTGAAGGAACAGGACCACGCGCAGGTTTCGCACAACAAGAAAGAGCAAGTAGGCAACGACGCACGGGCAAGAGATGCGTCCGTATGCCGGCAATGACACTTCATAAAGACCCTTTACATCCCCACGATCGGGAACACAACCGGCGGGAGCCCGTCGATTTGGCTCCCCACGATCGGGGAGGGCAGCCACGGATAGACTGAGGCGCGCGTCGGAGACTGCTGGGCAACGCACGACACACCAGTAACATCATGCCATGTGTCTCGCCTCTCTCGGGAAGGGACGCGGGCTCGCGGTCGTGCGACCGCTGACATCCCACAACGTGCCAACCGCCTCGCACCAAGTGTAACTCTCCCTCGGGACAGAGCGTATGGCCGTAGCAGCCCGCCCCTGTCTTTTCAGCACTCCGCGCGACTCACACCAACAATTAAGACGTCATCCCCGAACCACATAGCTAACGGGACTTGACGACTCTGGACCAGGCGAAGAATCACCTGATCGACTCAGCGTTGCATACAAAAGCCTGGTCCGCCCCGCACCAGCCAGAGTCTCGGCGCTGCGCCTCGCATGTTCGACACCTTCGGCTCCGCAAGGTGACTCCGCCGATATCTGTAGCACCGCGAGGGATGGCTCCAAGACCAGGGATGACTTCGACACCTCGCTTGACTCCGAGTCTTCGACACGAAGCACGTTTGCACTAAGCGCCTGCATTTTTATCTACCGTAGGTCACAAGCCGTAGGGACGGAGGGGCCAAAGGGCTCGGCAACATGGCATCAGCCTGTGAAGCCCTTCACCATAAGAGGCTCCTGTTGTAGGGGTGGCCCCCACCTAAACCCAGTCGGCCTGTTAGAAAGACGTAAGCACCGAGTGAGGCATGTATAATGACGTGAATGCCCTCGAAGGGTATTTTTGTGAAGATACTCCTTGCAAGGAGATATATATGTGATACAAGTCATAGGGAGAGATGATATCTCACCTAACTCCCCACTACACACACTCTCTTTGTTTGGTCTGTAACCACAACAGAGACCATAAGTACTCTCTTACGAAGCTTTAAAAGCATATGTCTGTCCTGTGAAATTTTTGTTTAGTTTTCTAAAATGTTGAGAGAAAATTGTATCATCGTGAAAGGTGAGCTCCCTAGCTGCCATAGCTATGGGGCGGCCAAGCTTGCCGTTGCTGTGCGTCGCCGTGCGCCGGTGTCAAGGTCACCGCTCAAGGACCCGATCTCCTCTATCCATTGGCCGGAGCTTGAACCCGGTGGCCACAACACGTTTTGAGCTCGGCGACTACCTTCTCTTCCATCCATCAGCCGGAGTTGGAGCTTGAACCCAACGGCCATAGCTCGTGGGGAGTTCGGTGGCCACCGCCTTCCCTATCCGTCTGTCAGAGCTTAAACCCAAGGTTGAGGAGAGAGAGAAGACGAAGGAAAGGGGAGGTGGCACAGAAAGGAGGGAGAGAGATGGCTGTGGCGGCCGACGATAGGAAGAGACGACGGCGTCTAGGTGGGGAGAATAGGGAGGAGAGAGGGGAGAGAAGGTAACAAGTGGGTCTCTCAGGGAAATATAATAGAAAAATTATGATATTAATTGAGGAACTGTCCACATATAGTGTTGTAGCCGTTTTTTATTTGGCCTCGAGACATATGTTTTTGTAAATCTAACCCTCTTCCTGAGCTTGGCAGTTGCTACAGGCGACATGTATCGTCTGCTGTGCTACAATAGCTAAGCAGGCCTCATAATTAATTAGCGATAGTTAATTATGATTAGCACTAATTAATCAATATATTTCATGATTATAGCTAATTAAGCATGATTAACACTAATGCAATCGTAGTCTAGTGGCTGGGGGAGTATCTACTTAGTACAATGAGAATGCTAGATTTGCAAAAAATAATATTCTAGGGTGAAATTTGAAAAAAAATATCAGATGTGTGAACAGTTTTTAATTGAGTGGATCCATTATTAGATATAAAGGGGTTGTATATAAGACTGACGTGAAGATTTACCTGACTGTTGTATCAGCACTGTTGTATCAACACGCGAACCCAATCGAACTGTTTCGTGTCATACTATTTTGAAATCGCTGAGCTCCCAGACTCGACCCCGGAAAGGTCTGTCGTCCACGGAAATACACGGGCACACTGCCGTGCTTCATCGGACGGTTGCTACAGTTTTGTCAAGCAAAACGGACGGCCGTGATCCGCGCACCGGTCACACGGAGGCTGCCGTGCCGCTTGTGCTGGTGGTCTCCGCGGAATCTCGAGAGCAGGAAGAGACGAGCAAGGCCCGGACACAACAGTGTCACTCACGTGCCTAGACGGGCCCACCTCGCGTGGGGCGGGCGGGCCCCACCGCACGACCCAGCGGCCAGAGTCCACCCCAGCCGCAGCGCAGCCTCCCGACCCTTCCCACGCGCCGCGAGTACGCGACCAACCAAAGCAACAACAAAAACCAACCACACCACACCAACCCAAGCGAAACTCCCATCGAAAATCCCCCCGAAATTCCCCGCGGCGAGGCGGGGATCGATCCACCGGCGCGCGGTTCCCGGCGATTCGGCGTAGATTCCGCGGGGAGAGGCGCGGAGGAGCCGGTTCTTGGGAGCAATTCGAAAGGGGGGGGGGGGTCTTGGTTTCTTGGTTGGGGAAGATGGGGGAGGGGGTGAAGGCGATGCTGGCGCGGCCGATCCAGCTGGCCGACGAGGTCGCCAAGCAGTGCGGCGCCGCGCGCTGCTTCCGGGCCGAGTGCGCCGAGGTCAAGTCCCGCGCCGACAAGCTCGCCGCGCTGCTCCGCCAGGCGGCGCGGGCCGACCTCTACGACCGCCCCGCCGCGCGTATCATGGCGGGGGCCGCGCAGGCGCTCGCCAAGGCCTCGTCCCTCGCGGCGCGGTGCGCGAGCGGCCACCCGCGGCTCCGGCGGCTCTTCACGCTCAGCCCCGCGGCCGGGTTCCCGCGCACCTTCGCGCTCCTGGAGACCGCAATCGAGGACGTCGCCTGGCTGCTCCGCATCTCGTCACCCCACGCCGGCGCTGACGGGGACGGGGACGGGGACCTGGTCGGCCTCCCCAACATCGCGCAAAACGAGCCCATACTGTTCCTGATCTGGGACCACGTCGCACGGCTGCACACCGGCGGCCTCGCCGCGCGCGCTGACTCCGCCGCAAACCTCGCCTCCCTCGCTCGCGACAGCCAGCACTTCGCCAAGCTCATCATCGAGGAGGATGGCGTGCCGCCGCTGCTCAAGCTTCTCAAGGAAGGCACAGACGAGGGGCAGGAGGCCGCCGCGCGCGCTCTCGGGCTGCTCGGCTGCGACGCCGAGAGCGTCGAGAAGCTTGTCCAGGCCGGGGTGTGCTCCGCCTTCGGCGCCGCGCTCAAGGAGCCGCCGATGCGCGTGCAAGCTGCCGTCGCCGAGGCAATCGCCGCACTGGCCGACCGGAGCCCGACATGCCAGGAGCTTTTCGTGCAGAACAACGCCGTCCGGTACCTCGTTGGCCACCTCGCGTCCGGGACCATCCAGGAGCACAGCAGGTACTCCGTTGGCTCCAGCAGCTCCAAGAACAGCGCGGCCGCGCCGCCACCCATGACGTCTCTCCACTCCGTCGTGCTCGCCAAGACGCTCAGCATGCGCCACGGCGGTGATCGCAACACCTCCATAGCTGACGAGCGGCCAAGGGTGTCCAACGGCTCAAATGGCGAGCATGATACGAAAAGAAACCAAATGCAATCGGTGGTGCACTCTGCAATGGCTGCCAAGACGAAGACGAACGGGTCGTTGGCTCCACCCTTTAGGCCGCAGCTGGGCACCAGTGGCTCCAGTGGACGTGGTGCTCGCGAGGTGGAGGACCCTGAGACCAAGGCGCACTTGAAGGCCATGGCGGCGAAAGCTCTGTGGAAGCTTGCACGTGGCCATCTTGGAGTCTGCAAGAGCATTACAGAGTCGCGTGCCCTGCTCTGCTTCGCTGTGCTCCTTGAGAAGGGCGATGATGGTATGGGCACTAACATGCAGTTCTTCTCGGCAATGGCAATCATGGAGATTTCCCGTGTCGCCGAGCACAGCCTTGCACTGCGGCAGTCCGCGTTCAAGCCCAGCTCTCCAGCGGCCAAGGCTGTTGTTGACCAGCTGCTTCACATTGTCCGCAAGGGTGACTACGACGAGCTTCTGCTCCCGTGCATCACCGCCCTTGGCTGCCTCGCGCGAACGTTCACAGCTAGCGAGACCCGGGTGATTGCACCCTTTGTGCAGTTGCTCGACGAGCGTGAGCTGCCAGTCACCAAGGAGGCTATGCTCGCGCTCACCAAGTTTGCGTGCACTGACAACCACCTACATGTGAACCACTGCAAGGCCATCGTGGATGAGGGCGGTGCACGCCACCTTGTCCAGCTGGTTTACCTCGGCGACGAGGTGCAGATCGAGGCACTGATATTGCTCTGTTACATTGCATTGCACGTGCCGGAGAGTGAGGAACTTGCACAGGCAGGGGTGCTCGCCGTGCTGCTCTGGGCATCAAAGCAGGCACACATGGTGCAGGACGTGCGTGTTGAGGAACTGTTGCCGATTGCCAAGGCGAGGCTGGAGCTCTTCCAGTCCAGAGCCTCCAGTTGATGTTGGTAGCAATATCAACGGACCTGGGTTAGTGGTTCTTTGCTGCCTTGTGTAATTAGGGTAGAATTGTTTCCATTGTTCATGATTGTTCTAGTAAGGTATGTTACTCTGTAGGTTATACATATCAGCAATCAATTTGTTGCAGAAAAACTGGTTGGGGGTATTGAATTATAATCCATGAGGAATAAAAACAGATTATCTGTGTACCTGTAAAATTGTCCATGCGATTTTTTGTACTTATGTTCGTTTGAATTGATTTATGGCTACTTTCATGAAGTTGGATTGCAAGCTAATAGCCAGTGAAGCTCGGGGCAAGCAATTTCACTTCATTTATCTTCACAAATCACAATTGTTTTGAAATTAATTCAACCAGAAATTGTAGAAGCATGGAAACCTGAAGAAAACTGTGGTCAAATATGATCTGAGCATCTGGCTTTCATATCGCAGTTTTCCTTTATATTACATATGAACATAACGTTTGATTGTTTTGCACCCAAAGATGGAAATTGTTTTGTTGAATCTGTAGGCTTGATTGGTTTTAATGATTCAGAGTATCTTTATTAGATAATATCAAAGACAATCTCTGGAATTTCTGCGGAAAAGTTCCATTTATGTTTTAGAAATCGTGGAAAAGAAGTGCATTTGTCTGGAATTTTTTTCCCAAACTTGTGTTGCTCATGTTTAGACATTTCCTCATTATTCACCTTGTGCAATATTTCTAGAAATTGTAGTCATACTTGCGATGCTATTATAACGTTATTCCATCATGTTTCTAATCCAAGGAACAGGACAGATCAGCAAACAAGTGATAACCTGGCCATTTTAACATACTCTTGCATATTGCAATGTAGATCGAGTAGAAATCATTTAGATATATTTTGTAGTTAATAAGTTCAGCGTGCAGAACGTCAATACAATCCTTGTACTCTTAACACCATCCAAGTAAAAGTTGACCAACTTTATTTCTTTATTTGAGCAGTGCTAGCTGCCTTGCTTATGTTAGCCAACCTCGCCGTTCAGCCACTTCTTGTCTGAGACCCGCTTTGATCCTGTAATAAACAGAAATCATAATCAGTTCAATTGTTGATTTTCACAAGCAACATTTCGATAATAAACACAGCTATGTAATTATCTGAGTCTTCAATGAACTAGCAACGTCTGGTTTTCAAGGGACACCACTGCCTTTGACAATACTAGTTGTTCAATACAACTTTTCTTTTGCCGTCAAGTAGCAAGCTGTACTATTCTCTACTTATCGAACCAATCTTAAGATTCTTCACAATAGCATTTGCCACAAGTGCGAAGGGCATACTAAGTGATACGAACATATGGGCCCCACCCGAGGCGCATTTCGGCGGGGCCAGCACGTCGTTGTCAGTTCAGTGCGTACACAGGCTGGTAACCAATTCAAGCTGCTCGCCTCCGCAGTTGCCGGGGATGGTGACGCCGCATAGAGATGCCAATCCCTGTCCATAGAAAACCGACATCAGCAACCATTGGCAGAGTGCTGTCATTACTGTTATGCATGTTTCATACTCTTTGTCCCATGCTTTCTCCTGTTTTATGCGTCACTGCTATGGACCATGCTAACAATCATATATGTTCGAGATGTGCGTGCAATTTCCATGCCAAGTCCACTCATTTGAAGAAAGTCTGCTTGATCCGAATGATTGATGGGTTCTGAAGATCCTTTCCATAAACTTTTATTGACCTAGACAACTTCAAAACATAATTTAGAGGCTCTCATGATGCAGGAAAACAGGATGCGTGGATTTTAGAGGAGAAATCAGAGCGAGTAATACCAGAGAGTTGGTTCTGGTTTAGATTTCTGTGCCTCCATAAAAGGGACGTGAAGGAGCGGAGAATTCAAACCCAAAAAGGAAAAAAAAACGCCTTGTTTTGTTTCTCCTGGCGCCGCAAGATGCGCTTCCTCCACGTGCGGCAGAAGTTTCATCACCTACGCGTTGACAGTCACCGCAATGCCAGGCCGCGCGATCCCACCGTCTGCCGCGCCGCTGTCGCTTCCTCCACGTGCGGCAGAAGTTCAATTACCTACGCGTTGACAGTCAGCCCAATGGCAGGCCGCACGGTCCACCGTCTGCCGCGCCGCGTTTTCCAGCGCATCTTTCCGCCCTCGCTCGCCTGCAAGTCCACGCGCGGGACTACCTGCGCCGCCACTGCAACGCTACTTAATTGTTGTGCTGCTCCAAGGTGCATGCATCAAAATTTAGCTATATCCCAAATTAAATTTTAATAATATAAAATTAATGTCAATTTATATCTATACCACGATATAACAAAAATACACCATAAACACATCATTAATACGAAACTTAAGTTCAATGCTAAAATATAAAACATAGTAAGGAAATCATGGCTAAATATAAACAATATAGTATAATAGAGATACAAATTGAGTACCTAAATTACGAAGATTTGCTTTCCATCCTATCTCACCATTTCTTCATTGATAATTGGATATGAATCAAACCTACAAAGACAACATATAAGAGTAAATCAAACATGTGTATGAATAAATGCGAAGAATATAAAGTTTACATATATATAAAACCTAAGTTACATGCATTCATATTGAAAATACATCAATAATGTCAGGTAAGACATCAATAATCATGTACACTGAAATTGAAAAGATGGAATGTATATGAGGAATTGAAAACATGTTGTCCTCCTCTATCTCACTCATGTACTAATCATTCTCCATATATACATGTATTGACTGATGGAACAAAAGAGACACAAGTCGCACAACTACATAATATTTGTATTGATTTTTTTAAAAAATATCGGCAATATGCTTCCCAAAAAGTAAACAAAAGTGACACTCCATGACCATCTCTTAACTTGTTTTCTTCAATCATTCATTAATGCATAATTTCTCTAGCTGCATGTACAATTTCTCCTGTGCTGATGCAAACAAATAGGAGATCGATCATATTATCTGTTGTGATCTGTGTATGGCACCATCCAAAGTTTGATGACTATAAACTGTTGTAATTGTAAAGATTCTATAGTTAGTTGTGTTTTTGTTGTATTACACATTGATTTGCACATATAAATCCTAACATCGTTTGTGACTCTAGGGCCTAGGCTATCAAAAACGAAGACTTGAAATATGCCATTAATAGAGACTGGTGAGGTAGAAAACTAGAAATATTTACAAACCAAATACTTGGAAATATGCCATTAACTTTCCTGAAGAATGAAGATAATCTCCACTGCATCGTCATTTCATCGAATATTTCAATTGCAAGGAAAACAAGTACCAAATTCTAAGCTGAAGAATCGAGCAGATAGATACACGCTGCACTAGTTTTCTTCCCTTTTTTCTTTTAAAGTATGTTGTGTTTAAATTTGTTTGTGTTCACGTATAACAGAAAGATACCTAGCACTTTCTCATGACACAATTGTCATTCACCCTCTTATTTAGACCAGTAAAATATGTCTTAGTCATTTTGCCAAGTAAACAAGATTAACATGTTTCAAATGATTTAAAATCAAATGAGTTTAGAAAATCATCTTTATGAAGCTTTACCATACGCTTCTCATTTATGTGACCCAAACAATAATACCAAATATAAATGGAATTCAAATCATTAGATGAAATATCTTAGTATTAATATTATAGATAGACACATCCTCAAGATTTAAAACATATAATCCATTTATCAATGGAGCATGGCCATAAAGTATATTATTCAAATAAAATCGAACAATAATTATTCTTTTTATCAATGGAGCATGACCATAAAGTATATTATTCAAATAAAATCGAACAATAATTATTCTTTATTCTGAACTCATAACTTTCTGCTTCCAAACATGAAGTAGAAATATTTTTGCTTAAGGCAGGAACATAATAATAATTATTCAATTCCAAAACTAATCCTGAGGGTAAAGATAATGGTAAAGTGCCAACAGCTAACGCAACAACTTTTGCTCTATTGCCCTCTATTGCCCACGCGAAGATCAACCTCTCCTCTTGCTAAATTCCTACTCCTTATCAGCAGCAGCAACAACAACAACAATAACAAAGTCTTTTGTCCCAAACAAGTTGAGGTAGGTTAGGAATGAAATATCCTCAAGATCAAAGAGACGAGAGTTTTAAAGATCTATAAAGCTAAAACCCTAAACCGTACAACCTGCCAAATGAATCGAGAGCCTAAAACACTGCCTCTAAACTTTTTTTAATATTCCAGTACATGGATCGCTAACTTCCATACGCTCCTATCCAAAGCTAAATTTTTAGATACATTCTAATCTTTCAAGTCTCTTTTAACTGCTTCCTCCTACGTTAATTTTGGTCGACCTCTACCTCTTTTTACATTTTCAGTGCATCTTAAAATTCCACTATGAATCAGTGCCATAGGAGGCCTCCGTTGAAGATGTCCAAACCATCTCAAGCGATGTTGGACCAATTTCTCTTCAATTGGTGCTACCCATCCTTATCATATATATTATCATTGTGGATGCGGTCCTGCTTTGTATGACCATAGATCTACTGCAGCATCCTTATCTTCGCTACACTTAACTTCTGTATATGTTATCTTTTAGTCGTCCAACATTCTGCTCCATATAGCATCGCATGTCTGATCACTGTCCTATAGAACTTACCCTTTAACTTATGAGGAACTTTTTTGTCACATAGGATACCAGATACTTGGCGCCATTTCACCCACCCCGCTCTTATCCTGTGGCTCACATCTTTATCAATCTCACCATCCCACTGTAGCATTGATTCTAGATAATGAAACTGTCCTTTCTAGGCATTGCTTGTCCGTCCTGCCTAACATATTCATTATTTGCTCTGGTACCGCTAAAATCACACATCATATACTCAGTTTTAATCCTACTAAGTCTAAAACCCTTTAATTCTAAAGTCTTTCTCCACAGCTCCAAATTTCTATTAACACATATTTTACTTTCATCAACTAGCACCACATCATCAGCGAAATCATGCACCAAGGGATATTTTCTTATATATCTCGTGTGATCTCGTCCATCACTAGGGCAAAAATGTATGGGCACAACGCTGACCCTTGGTGTAGTCCTATCTTAATAGGAAAGTCATTAGTAACACTACTACAAGTTCTAACATTAGTCACAATATCTTCGTACATATCCTTAATTAGAGTACTATATTTTGTTGGAACTTTTTTCCTTTGAAGCGTTCACCATATGACCTTCTTGGCATTTTATTATAGGCTTTCTCCAAGTCAATAAACATCATGTGAAAGTCCTTTTTTTGCTCTCTATACCTTTCCATCAACTGTCGTAGCAAGAAAATCACCTCCGTGGTCGACCTCCCAGGTATAAAATCAAATTGGTTTGTCATCACGCTAGTCACTTTTCTTAAACGGTGTTCAATCACTTGCTCCCAAAGTTTCATTGTGTGACTCATGAGTTTAATTCCCCTATAATTAGTACAACTTTAAATATCTCCTTTATTTTTGAAAATTGATACTAATGTGCTCCTTCGCCACTCGTTTGGCATCTTGTTCAACCTAAAAATGCTATTGAAAAAATTAGCTAGCCAAATAATTGCTACTTCTTCTAAGCATTTCCACAGCTCTAGAGATATTATCAGGCCTTAAGATCTTACCCACTTTCATCCTCTTTAAGGCCTTTCTTACTTTTGACTTCTGGATTCTTCGAATAAACCACATATCAGTATTGTCAAACACATCATCTAGTTCAATCATACTATCGTCATTGTTATGATTGAACAACTTGATGAAGTAATCCCTCCACCTAATCTTGATCTCCTCGTCTTTCACCAAAGTCTATTAGTGTCGTCTTTGATGCATTTAACTTAGTTGAAATATCTCGTCTTTCTTTCTCGAAGTTTAGCCATCTTGTAGACATCATTCTCACCCTCTTTTGTACTTAGCTTCTGGTATATTTTCCAATATACCTTGCCTCGTACTTTACTCATCGCTTTTTTCGTATTCTTTTTCGCTGCTTTGTATTTCTGTACGTTCGCTGACTTACCTTTACCTAGCAGCTTATCTTGGCTATTAAACATATACCAGTGTATAAACCCAACCTTAAATCATCGCTTCTATCAAGATGCATGTGCTTGTAGCATATCTTCTTCTCCTCGATAGCCTTTTGCATTTTCTCATTCCACCACCATGTGTTTTTAGGTTCGCCTCTTGTCCCTCGGGTCACTCCAAGCACCTTTGTAGCTACCTTCCTAATACAAGTTGCCATATCTGTCCACATATTATTCGCTTCTCCTATGTCCCATATCCCTTCTGCCAACATTCTCTCCTTAAACGTCTACACGGTGTCTCCTTTAAGTTTTCACCACTTCGTCCTTGTGACTCTAGGGACCTTACCCTGTCTAACTCTTAACCTAAAACGAAAGTCAAAAACTACCAACTTACGTTGTTGGACAACACACTCTCTAGGTATAACCTTACAGTCTATGCAGGCTTGTTTGTCCTCCCTCCTAGCAAGGATAAAATCGATTTAGCTAGAATGCTGACCACTGCTAAAGGTAACTAAATGGGATTGTATCTTTCTAAAAAAGATGTTAGCTATCATGAGATCAAAAGCTACGGCAAAGTTTAAAATATCTTCTCCCTCTTGATTTCTATCATCATAACCAAAACCCCCCATGCACTCTTTGAAACCTCTCACTAGTTGTATCGATATGACCATTAAAATCGCCTCCTAAGAAAACCTTCTCACTGCTAGGCACACTTATAACCATGTCATCTAGGTCATCCCAAAATTGCCTCTTAGCGACCTCATTCAGACTTACTTGTGGAGCATATGCACTAACAACATTCAAAACCAAGTCGCCAAAGATTAACATGACTAAGATAATCCTATCCCCTTGTTTTCTCACATCAACAACTCTACTCTTGAGGTGCTTATCGATTAAAATGTCCACTCCATTCTTGTTTCATTCTGTTCCAGTATACCACAACTTGAATTCGGTATTCTCTACCTCTTTCACCTTTTGACCTACCCATTTAGTCTCTTGAACGCACAAGATATTTATACGTCTCCTAATCGCCGTATCAACTACCTTTCTTAACTTACCTGTTAAGAACCCTACATTCCAACTACCCAAACGAATCCTACTCTCCTCGACTAGTTTCCTTGCCCCTCGCACTCGTCGAGTAAAGTGCGAAGACCCTTGCACATTTTCCACTACATTCGGACGCCGATGTAGCGCGTCACTAAGGGAGTGACATCCCGGCTCTTGCTCATTTGTCACCACACCCGGGTTTCACTAAGTCCTATTGAGTTTTGGCATCACCGCTAGAAACTTAGTAACGTAGATAATCAACTCCTTACTAATTGCATCACATGTAACTCTTATTTGTTCAGTGACATCTATATATCCTAGCCTAAACACTATTCCCCTAAACCCAAAACTATTTGATAGCCCAGTTAAGTTAAACCAATATTATGCATGAAGTATCCAACACTTTACCTTATCTTATTGAGATAATTAATGACAATCTACTTTAGTAGAATGATCAAAATTTTGATAGGTGCAACTATTGGAAGAACATCAAGTCTTACTTAATTTTTCTAGAGGGATACTATTATATCATGTTAAAAACATACAAGATAGTAATAACATGAATAATAGTATAACATGAACATAAAATCATTCATAATTAAATCATATTAATGGCGATATAGTATAGCCCTTAGCACGACAATCTCCATCACCACGTGTCTTGTCCATCGAACCATCAATACTTGAGTTCACCACATTCATCTATTTAGCTATTATTCTTAACAACTAACAATGAATTACATATAAAAATATCAAGCATTATAAATTGACATGCAGACCATTATACAATAATATATAACACATGGCTATAAATCAGCATGACACATAGGCTATGAAAAACTCATACATGCATCCACAATGGGCTACTATTCACACAACCCTACAAAAACGAGTTGTGATATGAACACATAACACTTACAATGTGTGGTACGATTACCTAGCACGACGCCCTTGGAAATTTCATCGAATTAATCACATTAACCCAATTTCAAACCAATCTGATCGGCATGATTTTCTATTGATCAATCATATTGATCGATGCAAGAGGTTTTCAGAGAGAACATCAACTCGGTGTTATCAATTCATACCCCATCCGAACTCATCTACTATCGCCAAAACCTATTGATTTTATTAACTAGTGCCTAAATCAATCCAACAACATGAATGGATCTAATCTATCATATTAGATCAGTAATAGATCTAATCTACTACCACCACATATCAACTATATGCGATCAATTCAGATCACATACTGCACAGGATGGCTTCGATACCACTGTTGGGATACAGGTATGCTACACTAGCGCAAATTCAAATTTTCTACAGCGTAAACCAAGAAATCATGTGAGTAAGAGATCATGGATCGTTACCACTAGACGCACAGTACAACAGAAGTAGAGTTGAAGTAGAAATTCAATTAAGAGCGCGTAAATGTAGTGGAAATAGTTGATCATTCTCCGCCCAACCATCTTCTCCTCACGAGCATCTTAATCAGTACCGCAGTCGTAGCCGCACCTCTACCGAGGTTCACACGTCAAGGAATAGAACACCGTGTGTCAGCGTGCTAGTATCAGCGTGCACGACAGGGATTATGAAAGATGACGGCTAGAGTTTCAATGGGTGTACCCTAAACCCTCAGCCCCCGCACCTCTCCTTATATAGCATCTAATCGAATCCTTATCTGATACGAGTAAATATTATATCCCACTTGGAGACTATCATCCGTACTTTTATCGTTCCACCCCATTAAGTATGTGACCCTATGATTCATGTATATTTGGCCATGATTCGAAAACTCTTTTTCGGTTTATAAGTCGGTAGTGGTTCCTAGTAGGACACAATGACTCCTAAATATACATAAAGATCATATCGGACGAACCTATATAGTGCTTTTGTATCGATCTCTTTGCTTCATGATACCAGATCGAACTCAAGACAAGAAACGTGCCATCCTATGATAGCTCGATCATTCACTCAACCTGTAGTAGATTACTCAGCTGTGATTGACCTCTCAACCACATTCAGCATAGATATGCACTTACTTAATCCAACCACATCGAGGGGCTCAGATATATCTCTCCTGTTACATAGGAGAGGTAAATTCCATCTTGATTGCTCATATTCCTTTGTATATTTCATAGTAAATCTGAAAGTTATCTTTATTACTACCCAGTCACGGAGTAGTGTTTGATAAACCCTAAGTAAACTATTACACATGTAGAAAATAATGACAATTTTAGATCTAAGGATTCTATATACACTATGTATGAAACAAACTGATAACACTCAAGAATATAACAATTTTCGTAGTGTCTTATGGTGAGTCAATCTAACATCATGTTCTCTAACATGTATCCATATTATTGATTTGATATCTCATATCCATGATCTGTAAAACATGATCATCAATCAATACATATGTTGATCTGTAAATCATAATTGTTCCACATAACGATATAAGATTAAGGATAATTTAGAATAACATCAAAAACATAAATAAAGAATTCCACGAACAAGTCACATACTTGTTGATCAATATGAAAGATATTTATTCAAAAGATAAAATAATATATTATTCAAAAAATCATAAACATAGAAGTGATATAATCATCTTCATGATTGCTTCTAGGGCATATCACTAACACGTTGAAGCGACAGTTGGCCTGCAAGTTATATAATGAATCTGGTATATGTAACATTCAGAACATGTCTAATAATGGCTCAATGTTGTAGCTATAGCCTACTGTTTTGAAGCAATCGGTAGCTGGTTAAACATAGGGCAAGAAAAGAGGGAGCATTTACCGTTTTGTAGCTTGACTGTTAATCCAGCTAAGAGTAGGACTACTGGGCCTCAGTGTGACTTAGTCTGAACAGCATTGGTATCAAATTGGATGGCATGTGGTCCCCATATTGTAACTTCCGCATTTTCTCTACTATGCAAGAGTCATATAGTGCCAATAAGAGAACACAACAGTAGGAAAAAGCGCAATTGAATAAACGATTGCATGGTGTACAGGAATTAAAAGGGTGGACCTATTTTGGACAAAAAAAGATAAGTTGTAGTGACTGGAAGATAAAATTAGCACGACATAAGCATACCTACCATTTGTCATGTTAATGTTTCGGATTGGTTTTGGTGCCTTTGACATTAACCGTCTATATGTGAGACGGTTGTAACAGGCCCTATAGCATCTGTATCACAACAGTTGTTAACAGAAAGCATGATGTTGCTCAATGAGGGTATTTTTTTTCGAAAAAATATGGCTAGTACAAAATGTTCTATTTAAGGTAGAATGTTACCTGATAACAGCAACCTGTCATTTATTCTGGTTCTAAGGGTCTCAAACGAAACAAGGTTACATGCGTATGTAGGGAACCTTTCTGGGACAAAAGCTATTTCTGTAACCTTGATGTGTGCAGTAAACCTGGCCATAATTTCATTGTCAAAAGGCCGATAGCTTGGTCTTGCATTAGCAACCTCAAAGTATTTCAAATAATAGAGTGAATCTTCTTTTAGTAATGGAGTGAACAATGGGAGATGGCGTTCTGGGATCTGTGCGTCCATCATAGTAGCCTGCAGGTAGAAGGAGAAGAGGGGTAGCTGGAACACGGGTATTCAACCAGAGAGAAGAAAGAAAAGGATGGCACTGAAGAAACCTCCTGTTCATTTAGGAAAACCATGTCTAGGCGTAAGACTCATTCGGGCTTATTTTCATTGGTATATTTAGAAAATGGCGTTACTCTTACACAGATACGACAATGGTGTGAATCTTGAGTAACATCCTTCAGAAGAGTATACTCCATCTGTATATTAAAATGAGCAGGATTAGTTTTGTAAAAGCAAATAGGTGATTTTTGAGCTTAAATAATGCAAAAGCAGTCAGTCACAGGTGTTGTGTAAAATGCGCAGAAAGCGCATGGATGAAGAAAGAGTTAGGCAGTGCAGGAAGCCAGCAGATATCATAATAATGTAAGTAGTGGATAAGCATCGAAAAATCCGCAATCATAGAGTAGGCATATACAGTGGGTAGCGCATAGGTTGGAACAGGTGCAAAGGATGCAACCAAAAAGTCTGCAAACAGGATAACGATAGTAATATAACGAACAAATGCAGAATCCGTAGAGCATCAAGCGTTTCATACAATGCAGACGCTATATAGCAAGACATATATAGCATTAAAACGCTATTGTTGTTCAGTGGTAGTGGTTTCGTAGAAATATTATTCCTTTTCTGGCCAATGCAGACGCAAAAGTTGTCTGTAAAAAAATGAAATCGTCAGAAAACTGATGTCGTCCTGTCTAAAAGCTGTAGCATGCGTTTGGGAAAAGAAAATCACATATTGTCTTCTGTCCAAGAACTAAACTTGACACGGAACTCAAGCTTAAACGTTTTCCCTCTCCTTGGAGTACCATTTAGCATTTCCTCATCCTGCAAACATAGAAAAACAAATATGTTGCTGTTATTCAGAGGTGCAGAATACTAAATATGCTAGTATTCAAAATTATAAGACAGTAAGCTGTAGTGTACTCAACCCTGGCCAAACTATAGCAAGCTCCTTAAACGTAGCAAAACCAGACGTGAGCATGCCAATGTCACCATATAAAACGATATTAAGAGTTTCGAAACATTGGAGTACTGGAAAATGTCATGGCATAGCTTCCTGAATAGGAGAGAGGAGTCATGGGTCTATTCTTTAGGAGGATCTTACAAGTCAGCTGATAAAATGGGATGGCAATAGCTTTTACCAACTAAAGATAATTCACTTTAAAGGACTGGTTTGCGATACAAAATGTTTCTATGGGAACTGGGGAGAAGTGAACAGTAGTCTATTTTTAGACCATGCAATGCTCAAACTTCAGGTCTTGTCAGGCTACATTTTTTGCGCAATTTTTTTTTGGTGGCTGTTGTATACAATTATATACAAACTTCATTACAAGCTTTTGTACATTCCGAAAATGCATTCTCGGTGTGAAAACAAATAATGTATGGGCAATCCAGTGAGCTGATTTGTAGTTATCAACATAACTGTATGTATGAAATAATTATATACTGTAAGACGCTGACATGTGTGGTCTGTCTGTCAGCAGTAACAAAACAAGAAACATTTGTGGAAGGAGGTCATGAAGGAACAGGATGAGATGGGGATCAAAACAGATTGGTGAAGGAGAAGTGGATAATTAAGCAGAATTCACCAATCGATGCTGATCATTGCTATGCTAACTGAGGCCACGGTGAAGAACTTTGAAGTCCAATACACTATCTCGACTGTCAATTATTTTACCTCGGTATGAGTTCCACGCTGACTTATTTCTACTTGTTCAATTTCAGTGTTTGAATAGCTCTTATTTCTTGCGTGAAACGGATATAGAAATAGTCAAAAGTTAATGAACATTTAGCGCGGTGCTTTGTGTGAAAATGTTCTGAAACACTGAGCTTAACATGATCGACCAAATTTCCATAGGCACTGGACGTTAGGAATCTGGATCACTGCAACGTAGCCTGGTACAAGCTACGAAGCTAGTGAAAGAACGTGTGAATTTGTAATCTTCTAGCAGTCTGTTAAGCATAATTATGGTGCCAAAGCTACTGACAGAAGATAAACTGAAATTAAAGGCAGAACTTGGGCTTCCCTTTCTTCCCACATCGCAGTAGACGTGCACCCTTCTTCAGAGCAACAATGGACTGAAGGAAAGAACTGAGAAGTTAAACCACGTAATGGGAAACTCCTAAGATGTATCTATGCCAGCATTGATATTTTCTTGTATAAGTGAACCCAAAAAGATGCGGACAAGAAAAATAGTGAAATGAGCAAACATATATTATATTAAACAGAGTTGGGACAGGCACAGAAGGAAATGCCATGTGCTCATTCAACATTTTAAAATCCATAAAAAACTATGTGCATCAAGCTTTAAAATAGTATGAAAATGAAAGAAGCCAAAGACAATCATGAATCATGCTGTCTAATACGTTTTTTTTTAAAGAAAATGCAAAGTGTTTATTGGCTCGCCAAAGACAGCAGCCAGGAAGAACAGACCCTTCTATGTCAACAAGGATGCAGTGATGAAATTGGAGGCGGCCAAAAGAAGAATCATTTGAGAACTCCTGGGACTTGCACATAGATCTCAAGGGACCACAGTGCTTTAAAATAAATGCGAGGAAAACACCTTCTGCTGCATACCTGCTCTACTCCTCTAGTTGCAGAGCTCCTCCCCTCAAATCCCCCAGCCATTGCAGCCAGGAAAGATCAAGCAAAAGGAACCGAGGACAACACTCTGGGGTTAAGTTCAAGCCTCCTTTGATCAACAGTGGGAAAGCATGATCAAGATACTGACCTGCATGGCCAAGAGGCTGAAACCCTGCCACCCAATCAGCTAAACCACTACTGCAGCCTCTGGTCTCGCCCTTGTCTGCAACCAACTGGAATATTGCAGAACTGCAACGAAACGGGTCAAATTCTGCAAGAAGTACAACCTTAGAAATACTAACTGATGAACAGAACGACCCTACCTCAATGCCCTAGCCTGCACGCGAAAACTGAGTAAGACACACAGCCCGGAGAGGCAAAAGCAGAGTCATACCCCGAGACCGTCGGCCAAGAACGCGGAGCAATCGAAGCAGAACAAGAAGCACGGCCCGGGACGAATCACAACCCCGACCAAAAAGCACGGACCGAAGAACAGATGGAGAGCAGACCGCAACGGGCCAAAGCAGCAGAATAGGAACCAGAGCCAGTCGGAACGAAAAGGGTGCTCAAGGATTCCGGCGACAAGCGAGAAAGGAACGGAGACCTTCACCGGGGACCGAAACGGATTCCCGCGATCCAGGGTGATCATGAATGAACGGAACAAATCCGGAAGATACGGAGGTCTATGCAGTGAAAGGAGCCACCGGGAGTGGGCGGAACAGGGGACAAGGGGGCACCGCATCAAGGACTGGAGGCACGATGACACGCAGGCATAGAGCTGTCCAGATGGACCTGCCTGCATGGGCTGGCCCCGGGCCACGGTCCAATACTGTAGGCTCGTCTCAAGCACGATATAATCTATTTGGATGACAGGATAGATCGGACTGTGCCTAGACCAAGAGTCCGGCATAGCGGTCCAGTACGGCACGGTACGGTCCAGCTCGGTTAAAATTTTTTTATAATTTTTTTACAATTTTTTCTATAATTTTTTTGTATTTTTAAATTTTTTGGGCTAAACGGACTGGTTGGCTAAATGGACACAACACGGCCACGGACCGTGCCTATGCTGACACAACACGGCCACGGACCGTGCCTGGACCCGGTCTTCGGCCCGCAGGCTAGCACGACACAGCCCATTTATTAGTCGTGCTCGCACCGAGCTTTGTCTGCGCGCCGGCCGACACGGCCCGTTGGACAAGACTACGAGCATCGATTACGAGAACGCGAGGCGCTTGAAAGTATGTACCGTGCTGGCCGCGTACACGGGGAGAGCAGCCGGGCCTAACACAGAGTAGGGATGCCTAAGTAGTGAGCACAGGACAGGCCATGTGGGAGGGCACGGGCCAAGGTGGGTAACACTCCTGGGGGACGTGGCGATTAGAAATATAGACACTATTTTAATTCTAAATTTTAATTTTAAAAACTAGCAACGTATGGTTTACAACTAGCAGTAGACTACTTATTATACTTCAGAAAATATGTAAGAAAAAATAGTATTAAAGTCGATAAAATGCACGTACAACTTACTGTTGGGCCTGATGAAGAACAGGAAATAGCGTAGGCTCGATGCAGTACAGAACGTAGATAACGCAGTGAAGCGAGCAATCGCGTAGATGTGTATTGCCCTGAAACCTCATTGTCATGAATCACAGTGCACGCTGAGAAGAAGAGTCGACAAGATTCAAACGGTGTAGCATAACATCACAAGTTGGTAGGAGGAAGAAATGGAGGTAGTATGATTCTTAGCGATATACTCTAGACGTCTCCAGATATATATATATATATATATATATATATATATATATATATATATATATATATATATAGATCAGAATGACATAATTAAGCAGCCATTTACCTATTCGTAACTGACACATTTAACCAGCCATTTACCCACTGGTAAATGTCTATCATCAAAACCCAATAAAGCCTCAAATTCAAACGTTTGAATCTCATTCAAACAGAGAAAGAGAGTGATACATGATTCAGCAAAAAATAAAGGTAAACTTGGTGTGCTAATTGGCGCGTCACGTCACGACGTGGTCGCGCGTCGTAAGTCACAAGTCATGCGATTTTCACGCGAAAGTACACAAATACGTGCGCGTGCGTGCGTACGCGCACATGTGATTAGAGAAAGCCCTCCTAATGCAATCTCCACCTATAATTCAAGTAGTGGCATGGACTCCAACTTATAAATTAGTCTTTTTCACTTTGTTTTAGCAATATGGTACTAAACTATGCATGTTTTGAAATTAAAAAAATGAGCCTTACTCATATAGGACTATTTCTAACAATCTTCCACCAATTCCAAAGGAAGAAGAAAAAATATATCAAAGATATATTGTGCTGTACTTCCATACAGGTTGAACTTGTACTAGAATGACAAGATTAATCTTTTCATAGTTAATGAATGGACTATCTTGAATTAACAGCTTTTCATTGTCAGATTTCACTTGAAATCTCAACTAGTACTAGGCTGCCCATGAACCACACCTAAACGGAGCGTTATATGGTCATGCTCCCTTATCTGCTCATGAGCTTTCTAAAGAGTGCTCTGTTCTGGTGAACTGTGACCACACAGTTAAGCTCAAGTGGGTGTATTATTTCTAGGTACCATGCAAGTTGATATCTTTTCCTTATTTGGACAACAATACATATTAAAGCTTTATGCCAACTTTCCATACAGTCGAGAGTACAGTGAATATGTACTCTCTTTTTACAATATCAACTTGTTTTTTCCATTGCCTAAGTTACGGGATCTCCGATCAAGAAGATATGGGTTACCATTATGATGTAACTCAAATGGACCTTATTTCCATGTCTATAGAAGCAACAGAAATCACTTTCCGTACTAATCTCTTTGTAAAAGGATCTACCAGATTTTTTCAGTGTTGATATAGTTCACAGCAATCACTCCAGAGTTTCACAGCAAGTCACAAGTCACGTAATTTTCAAGCGACAATACACAAATATGCGTGTGTGCACATGTGATTAGTCAAAGCTCTCCTCATACCATCCCTATCTATAATTCAACGGGTGGTATAGATTCTACCTTATAAATTTATCTCATCCACTTTGCTTTAATATGGTACTACACTATGTATACTTTAGAATTAAGAAAATGAGCCTCACTCGTATAGCCCTATTTCAAACAGTGGCATGGCTGATAAGCTAACAATTCCTTCACGCTTAAATACTTTGTAAATCAAAGTTGGGGGGATCCCTCGCTGGGCGTTCGTGCCACGTATGTGTGCTGCACTCTTTGCCTGCCGCGTGTGCGCGCGCTGTTGCCCCGGCCTGCCTTTGCTCTCTCCTACGCTGGTTAGCGAGGCGCGGATTTGCTGCCATCCCGATTCTGTTCGGTGTTCTCGCCCCGTGTCGCGCCTAAGGAATAGCGCTATTGAAAGCTTCTAGGCAAAGCCTCGCTTGTTCGGCGCGTTCTGTTGCTCTCTTCTCGCACGCACATTTCTTATGGGTCTGTCTCTGCTGTTTGTGCCCCACCTCCTTGCTTTGTGTTGTCTACTGCTCCTCTTTGGTATGTTTTGTTTTTCTGTTGTGCTTTCCTCGGTTGTTGTAGCCGCGTACGGAGGGCGGACTTGTTTACAGGGGGGTTCGATTCCGCTTTACGCTGCCGTGTATACGTCCGCCTGTTCACGGTTCTTCTTTGGTTCGTGCATTCACTGCTGGTGGTTTCCTTGCATTACAGTTGATTTCTTCGCTCCTGGCTTCCTTCTGTTCTTGTTCCTGTTGAAGTTGCTGGGCCGTGCTTCCTGTCTGTGCGATTTGCTGCGTTCTTCTTTGGTTCGTGCATTCGCTGCTGGTGGTTTTCTTGCATTACGGTTGATTTCTTCGCTTCTGGCTTCCTTCCGTTCTCGTTCTCTTACGTTTTTCCCCGCTTTCCACCCTCTTAAGCGAACCTCGGTGAGTTTATTGCGTCTTGTTTTTCCTGTTTCCACGCGAAATATTTAGCCGTTTATGATACTCAGGTGTGCGTATTTCGTTCTTGCTTTTCCTCCTTTTCTCGTTTCCTAGTTTCTTTGAGGTACCTTGATGCTTTGTATTACGAAGTGCTCATTGTTGGTTTGGATATGTTCTTGCCAGTTCGTTTTTATGGAGTGATCTTTTTAGTTCTGTTTTACGAAGTGCTTTTCTGGTTTTGCTTCTTTTTTATTTTCTTACGGAAAGCTTCAGCATGGAGAGTTTTGCTCCGTTCTTCGCTTTACGCTTGTTGGTTTTCCGTATATGATATTTTGTATAGTCCTTTATTTCGGTCTCGCTTTTTTCGTTGCTATTACGGAAAGCTCTGCCATGGAAGATACCGCTCCGTCATTCGTTTTGCGCTTATTGGGTCTTTGTATATAGTCGTTTGTGTGCCTCTTTCCCCCCCTTTTCCCTTTGTTGCTGTTGCGGGAAGCTTCCTCTCGGAGGATACCATTGCGCTGTTCATTTTGCCCCCATTGGTTTCCCGTATACATTCTTGTTTTTACCACTCACACTTCGTTTACTCGTTTCTGTTCATGGTCTGCCTTCTCGCATTGAGTGCGTGCTCTCTCGTCCTATTGATGCATACGGTTTGCAGATTTTTTCTGGGTCTCTTTTGTTTTCCTTTTTTAACTTCGCGTTATGCCTGGTTGCTCCTTTTGGACAAACTCTTTAGCCTCCCTAGGGCAAGCCCAAATAGACTCTTTTTCCCCCTGTTTCTTATCATCGCTTCTTTATTTCGCATACCACGCTTTCTTACTGCTTCACTAATACTTATGCCTCTTTTTTATACAGGGTTCCGTTCAGAGAGCTCCCTCCATTGTACTTCGAAACAGTCTTCAACCTTGCCATATTTTTATCTTATCATCTCCTGTTCGTCAGGTGATCCTTTCGATCCTGCCGATGTTTACTTACGTACTATTATGATGCTTTCCTTATTACTTAATTCTTTCCTCCCCCCTTTTTTTACGGGTTCGTATGCATCATGTTTATTGTTTTGGTATGTATACGCTCTTACGTCATATACACCTGAACCCTTTTTCTGCTTTCCTTATCATCGTGCTTGTTGTATTGCTGCCTGTGTACGTTTTTTGTACACTATATATTTGGCTGAGTTTTATTCTTTCCCTATTATTTTTTTTGATCATCCGATTTTCTGTTTTTTTCAGTATTAAAGTTTTGGTTGCATTCTTTTTCTCTTGCTTGTTGCGGTTTCCTTTTATGGATTCGTCATCCTGTGATAAAGCCCGCCGTGAAGACATTTTTCGTGGAAAACAACCAATTAGCTCGTCAGTTCCGTTACTACCTTCTACAGAGCGTTTACTTACTGCTTCCTTACCAGCGCTTCCGCATACTCTGCCGCAGCCATGTATGGTCGTCACTAACATTACATACTTTGTACACATCAAAGCCATTCCCTTTTCTGCTCTTTTTAGATACTCCTGATTCCTCACTGTTTTTTTTGTCTTTTTTATTCCACAGCGTTCCCCATAGCCATTAATACGCTTTTGCTGTGGAAGCGCCATATGGTTATTTACGCTCTTCATAACCATTCCTTTTCTTTTCCTTACTAATTCTTTCTTTTATTCCTTTCTTTTACGTCCCTTCTTTTCCTGCCTGTTTACGTAATAGGTAACCATTTTTTACCATTGGTTACCTATGCTGAAGCAGTTAGCAATAGGAAAAAAAGGAGGCTATCCAATTTTCTTCGCGGTATTAATAAGCCAGGTGCTTTTTTCTTATATTACCTTTTTAAAATCTATCTTTCGAATTACCCTTCTATTCTGCTTCCGATTGTCAACATTTTTTCCTGTTTTTTATTCCACGTTCCTTTTTTCCCTAGCCTTTTTCCCTGCTCTTTATTTTCTCCTTCCTTTCCCCCCTATACAAATCTTACCTCTCTTGCGTTCAGAATTCCTATTGCATTTTGTACGCATTTCAGGTGGCGCGTGGCCTTTTAGTCTATCTTCACTTAGAGACCCAAATGTTCCTCTTTTTAAGGAACAAATTTCTTACCTAAAAGGTTTGCTCTCATACTTTAACTTACACCGTTTTCCATTGTGTCTTTTCTCCCTCGCTGACTGCCTGTGTATTTTATGTCGTTCTTTTGTTTGCTTGCATTTTTCCCTCCAATACGTTCCCTGCATTGTTTCAGCCATGTATACCGACCGGTCGTACTATGGCGGCCCAGATTATGAATGTAATAAATGTGGTGCTATTTTTTGGTTCCAAGAAAGATCTCAACATAGGAGTTCATCTAGCCATCATCGAATTGTTTATAATAAATGTTGTCATGGTGGAAAGGTTTCCCTCCCACCGCATAAAGAATTACCACCCCCTCTTTGTGAACTCATTGGTTTTAGCAATGGGCGTCGCTCGAACGAATTTATGCGCCTGATACACCATTATAATTCTCTGTTTGCATTCACTTCCTTGGGTGTAGATGTTGATAGAACCATTAATACTGGCGGAGGTCCTTACGTTTTCCATATAAATGGTGTTGTTCACCACCGCATTGGTTCATTGATTCCTAGACAAGGGCAGAAACCGCAGTATGCTCAGCTATATATTTACGACACGTTTATCGAAATTGGCAACAGATTATCCATGTTCAGTAAAGAAGATAGTTCAAATGATGAGCCAGATCCTGCTATTGTTGCTACTTTGATTTCTATGTTTGATTGCTGCAACCTGTTAGTTAAAGAATTCAGAATGGCACGTGACCGGTTATTCTCTCAAAAAAATCCAGAGATTCATATTCGGCTTATTGGTTAATCTGATAATCATGGTGATAGATATTCTCTGCCAACTGTTCCTGAGTTAGCTGCTTTGGTCGTAGGTGAACCCTCTTTAGAAAAAAAACAGATTTGATACAGTTGTTGAGACCCACTGCAACGAGCTTAAACAGATTTCGTCTCTAAACCCTGCTCTGATGTCTCTCCAATATCCAATATTATTTCCATATGGACAGAAAGGATTTCATCTTGGTATTAAGTATAAAGAGGTTGATGATAGTTTACCTTCTGTTAGAGATGAAGTATCTATGGTTGAATACTACTGTTATGAATGCCATTATCGAAGGAATGAACCAAACCCTTATACATGCTATGGTCGCCTTTCTAATCAAATAGAGGTTGATTGCTATTCATGTCTTGAAGCGAATCGGCTATCATTTCATTTCTTCAATCAAGATGTGCTAAGATCAGAAACATATCAAGGCATTTCAGATGCGCTTGGTCAAGGCACATCACAGGGCAAAAACATTGGTGTCAGAATCTTACTCCCTGCAAGTTTCACTGGTGGAACTCGTTATAACACACTCAATTATCAAGACGCTATGGCCATTTGTCGTGAGTACGGTGCTCCTGATTTATTCTGTACTTTTACATGCAATTCACGATGGCCAGAAATTATGGACGCACTAAGATACGAACCTGGTCAAAAATATATTGATCGTTCTGATATCGTTACTCAGGTATTTCATATGAAGCTCACAGAGTACATTTCTGATATTAAAACTGGTCGTGCCTTCGGTGCTGTACAGGCAGGTTAGCATACTATTTCCCTTATTAATGTATTTTTCCTTGATACCATAGTGTTTCTTTTGCCTACTCTAATTTATTTCATTACTTTGTAACAGTTTTGTACACTATTTAATTTCAAAAGAGAGGCCTACCTCATGTTCATACTTTCATATGGCTTGTTCGTCATAGTACAGACCTTACTCCTCAGCACATAGACAGCCTTATATGTGCTAAAATCCCTGATATAACCACTGATCCGCTTGGATATGCACTCGTTGATGAATTTATGATGCATGGTCCATGTGGAAATTTCAATAGAGAATGCCCATGTATGAAAGATGGTTTATGTTCAAAGTGATATCCCAAGCAATTCACCCTAGAAACAACAATTGATAAGTCTGGCTTCCCAGTATATCGTCAACAAGATGGTTATCATTCCATTACCAAGCATGGAATCAAATTGGATAAGAGATGGGTCGTTCCATACAATTCTGCTTTGCTTAAGAAATTCCAAGCCCACATCAATGTCGAATGGTGCAACAAGACAAATCTTGTTAAGTATTTATTTAAGTACCTTACTAAAGGTCAAGACAGAGTGAAAATGAATTTTTGTGATGCCAAGCAACCATTGGATTTAGCAGATTCGCAGCCTAAGCAAGGGATCGATGAAATTGCTGACTATATTAAATGCAGGTACCAATTTATCATAAAATGGATTTTCCTTCTGTACTGCAAGCTTTCCTACAGTTTTTTTTACTTCCTGTATTAACACTTTCTTATATAAATCTCTACAGATTTACCTTTACACACCTTGTTTTTGCCTCTATGATGATACCTTTTTGTATGAACATCTAGGTATTTATCTTCGTGCGAAGCAATCTGGCGATTACTTGAATTCGAAATACATGGCCGAACACCTTCTGTTGAACGATTGGCTGTGCATATGCTTGGTATGAACAAAGTTACGTATCATGAAGAGACAGGTTTGCAAGAAATTATTTCTGACCCAAGAGCTTACAAGACTACACTAACTGAATGGTTTACCGCTAACCAGCAGTTTGAAGATGCAAGGTCCTATACTTATTATCAGTTCCCATCAAAATGGACATGGGACATTACTAATAGAAAATGGAAAAAAAGAAAGCGTTCAGGAACAAAGCCTGGACGAATATATAGTGTGCACCCAACTACCGGTGAGCTGTTCTATCTCAGAATGCTTTTAATGGTTGTCTGTGGTGCCCAGAGCTTTGAAGATGTCAGGGTTTATAATGGTGTATGCTATCCTACCTTCAAAGAAGCTTGCAGAGCTCGTGGCTTAGTTGGTGATGATACAGAATGGTATCTACTCTTTGATGAAGCGATTATTTGGGCTACACCCCATCAGCTTAGGCACCTCTTTATGATCGTCCTCTCTTTTTGTAATGTCATTAGTCCTCAGAGTCTATTCGACAGATATTGGTCCTTTCTTGCCGATGACATAGCATTCAAAATACGCCAAGGATTACAAAATCGAGCATATCCCATACCGAGCAGTTACTTGCAGTGCCAGTTACTAAAGGATCTATTTGTTATGTTTTCAAGGAACGGACTCAGTTTTGACACATATACTATAGTCAGCGAGCTATCACATGGTGATCCTGCCTCTGGTAATCATCTTGTCACCGAAGAATTAGCATATGATAGATCCACTTTGTCAACAGAGG
This sequence comes from Melocanna baccifera, assembly GCA_036346265.1. Classification (NCBI taxonomy): domain Eukaryota; kingdom Viridiplantae; phylum Streptophyta; class Magnoliopsida; order Poales; family Poaceae; genus Melocanna; species Melocanna baccifera. Next base: position 3,318,216 of record CM070699.1, read on the forward strand.
CTGAAACATTACGTGTTAAACTGAATGCTGATCAATCTGTTATATACAACGAGGTCCTATCATGTGTTGATAATAATAAGGGTGGCTTTTATTTTGTATCAGGCCATGGTGGTACTGGAAAAACATTCCTTTGGAATGCTATTATAGCAACGCTCAGGTGTGGCTTCATCTGGAATAGCTTCACTTTTACTTCCAGGTGGCCGCACAGCTCATTCCCGCTTTAGAATACCTCTTGATATCAATGAAAGAAGTTTATGTGGTATAGCACGTGGAACAATGCTTGCTGAACTTGTTATCAAAACTTCTTTAATTCTTTGGGATAAAGCCCCAATGACACATAGGCATTGCTTTGAAGCACTTGATAGAACATTACGTGACGTTATGTCTATTGAAGATCCTGCTTGCATGACTATACCTTTTGGTGGAAAGCTTCTTATTCTTGGTGGAGACTTCCGATAAATTTTGCCTGTTATTGAAGGTGGTACAAAAACAGAAATTATTGAAGCTTCACTTATTAGATCTTCACTCTGGCAGCATGTTCAGATACTAAACTTATCTACCAATATGCGGCTTCATAATCCAGCCCTCTCAGCTACAGAACGTGATGCTATTTCTGTGTTTGCTCAGTGGGTACTTAATATTGGAAATGGTCAGAGACCCCAATGATTAAAAAGCAAGGAGAACTACATGCGTCTTGGATAACTATTCCAGATGATCTTTTATTATTGCTAGTTGATAACAACTTAGATACGATTATCAATGCTACCTATGATTCATTGTGTATGAATTATCAAGATAGTGCATACCTTGCAGAGCGTGCAATTATTTGCCCAACCAACACCGTTGCTGATGAATTAAATAAAGCAGTTTTTGATAGGATCCTTGGTCAGACCAGAGAGTATCTAAGTTTTGATTCTATTTCTCAGTCTGAGAATCACATTGGTGATGCTGATCTCTTGTATCCACTTGAGTTTTTGAATTCTATAACAATCAATGGTTTCCCACATCATATTATTTGTTTGAAAATAGGTGTTCCAATAATGCTGCTAAGAAATCTAAACCAGTCTATGGGGCTTTGCAATGGAACACGTCTTGTGATCACAAAGCTCGGTGATCGGGTAATTGAAGGACGCATCATTACTGGAACTAATATTGGTCAGACTATTTGTATTCCTAGAATTGTTCTGAATGCAACAAGTCCTCGATGGCCTTTTACTCTCCAACGTCGTCAGTTCCCAGTCAGGCTTTCATATGCAATGACTATAAACAAAAGTCAGGGGTAGACTCTAAACAAAGTCGGAGTTTATCTAAAGAATCCGGTTTTCTGTCATGGTCAGCTATATGTGGCAGTATCACGTGTTACATCACGCTCAGGCCTCAAGATACTTATTGAGGATGATAAGGGTGTTGCATGCACTGAAACCAAAAATATAGTATATAAAGAAGTGCTTACTTCTATCTAAGACTCTTTGCTGCCGACATTTTGGCTCCTTGTCCAGTCTTCCAGTTTACAGATTTCCCTCTACGCATCTTAAAATAGCCTAACTATACCAATTATAATAGACACACCTAGAACAAAAAATTATTCTTTTGTCATTCATACACTAATCTACGTATATATGCCTTTTCATAAATATAAACTTAGTGTTCCTTCTTTTGTGCTATATGCGCTTTCTCTGCTGTTTCATCGTGCTCTTACATCAGTTTAGCGCAGGTGGGTTTTAATAGTCGCGGTTTTTTTTTCTTTGTTACAAAAAAATATATTGTGTGCAAATTTATTCAACTATGTATAGCGTATTTTTTTGCTTTACTTTGTTACTTCCATATATGCGTTAATTACATTGTTTGCTTTCTTTGTTACCTTTCCTCATTACATGCAAAATTTCCCTTTCCTTATATATATACCCAGACTGCTTACCTCCTGTAGTGTGTTCCGGAAAAGCACACATAGCTACCTTTTCTTTTGATGTATTTTACTTATCCTATAGTAGATGCCGCACTACAGGTGTGCTTTACTCTGTACACATGTTCCAGATATTATTTTGCCATTTTTCCTAGAGTTTTATATATGGTTTCCATATAATTATATATATCGCTTTCTAAATTCAATACTCTTGCCTCTAACAATTTTCCCTCTATTTTTACCTACTGTTTTAGCATACATATTTTCACTCCCATTTCATTAATAAAAAATACATGTCCTTTCTTCACCTTGCCTATAGTTTTCATCTTTTTTTTCCCAAAAGAAACATGTGTCATATACATACACCTTAATAGATGTATTTATATAGTTCCATACTAAATAATGCATCAAATAATAGTCCACCTATTTTCGTATATCGTACATATATTGTTTCCCTTTTTATTTCCTTTTATATATTACTTAAGCTATCCTATTTTCCCCCTCTTTTTTCTCAGATCTAATTGTTATTTCAACAATATAATACACATTGTTATTAGTACACTACATAGAGGTGCTTTCCCAAATTATATTGTATACTTATTCATATTATACAGATATTTCTTCCCTTTTTTCCCCTTTAGTACATTGCCTAGGTTTCCCTACTTTTATTTCGGCTCTTTTTATCCTCAGATCTAATTGTTATTTTAGTGATGTAACTCATACTGTTACCAGTACGTTGTATAAAGGCGCTTTCCCAATTTGTATTGTATATAGTTTTTAAAGATACTTAGTATATAATACTGTGTTTTCTTCAGGTTTTGCAGCATGTACACACTACTAAATTAGATCAATCAGACTTCGCATAAATGGAAAGTCCTTGTTCGATTAGCACGTCTTTGGGAATTTAAGAATCCACAAGATTCAACAGATGTATATCACTTAGATTTCGTTATGCTTGATGAACAGGTTATACACTCTTAACTAATTTTCTTATTCAGTTCATACAGATCCTGTTTTCTTTTTTGCATTAGTTCTGTTTTTAATGCGCACATCATTAGTATTCCATTAATGCTTTACATTCTATTTTTTCTACAAATCTGTTACAGTTACCTTCTACCATTTAAAAGTTGCCCCGCATTTTTTAGGGACATACTATGGAAGGAGTAGTGCCTCAGAGATGGATCCATAAGTTTACGTCTTCGTTAAACGAAGGATTAGTTTATGAATTTGAATATTTTGAAATCCTTCAAGCAAAGCAATCGTATAAAGAAGTTGACAGTCCCATTTTGGTTTGCTTTTGAAAATACACCAAGGTCAATCAAATATTGCCAGAACCAGATGGTTTTCCCCTTTATGCATACAGCGCAGTACCTTTTTTTGTTCTAAACAGTCGTATTGGGAAAAGGCTCTACTATCAGGTACAAATATGGTTATACTTATAGAATTACCATACCATCGTTATATATTTACACTACTTTTTTTGTGAACCCATTTATCTTTCTTATGTACCAGATTTTGTTGCTCTTATAACTGTTGTTTCACTAATCATGGAAACAATAACAAAATTAGGCCCAACAATCAAACGCACTGTCAATATAACGGATGGAAGGTATGTACACTTTTTATACCTTTCCTTCCTCCATCTTTTTTAATACTTTATTGCTTGTACTTATGTTATCCTCATATTTGTTTTACTCAACTAATATAGTTTGCAACTTATTTACAGTGAAACAGGGATTATAACTTTGTGGGGCCATCATGCTCAATCATTTAATGCTGACCTTTTCTTTACCGATTCTCATAATACACCAATCATTGGTTTGTTTGTTGGTATGTCTGTTGGTACATACTTAGGTATATAGTGCAGCCTCTTCTTTGTCTGCCAACAAAATCAAACCTGTTTACTTTTTTTAATGCATTATTAACATATACTGCTGGTCTCATGCATATAATCAGGTCAGCTCGCATTACAGAGCAGTTCAGAGTCTAAATGGTATATCAATATATCGATTCCTAAAATACAAGCTCTACAAAACCTGTACTACTCGCCATTTCTCCCGTCAAACAAATAAACAGCCATCTAGCAAAGAATATTGCCTTTTAATAAGATTCTTTCTCTTTTCTTTTTTATTAATAATATGGTATACAGAATTACCAATCGGTCGCACCAAATTGAATGGCAAGGAGATGCCCATAATCATGCCAGCCCAACCTCTACAACAGTGCGAGAATTAATAGAGCTTATACCTCACGAAGTTTTGGTACAAACAAAAAAGCTATAGCTTGATCATATGTTTACAGTCTGTTTTTTAAATAGACCACAGATTCACAATTTTTTTTCCTTGTATTACATACAGGGACACCGATACAAGCTTACAATCCTTATTATAGACTTAGTGCCAGCACGATCCTGATGGTACATATCATGTTCTGCATGTTAGAAAAAAACTTTTCCAGATGGAGATGGATATAAGTGCCAAAGATGTAACAATACAGCAGCAGAACCAAGGTACATAGATAATAACACATTATTTGCTTTAGATTTTTGCTACTATCATCGCTGACTTAGTAAAAAAAAACTATGTGACATGTTTTGCAAATCTTACAACAGATACAAGCTAAATGTTTATGGTGTTGATCCTGATAACGATGCCCAGAGCATGCACCCCTATGTGGAGTTTATGTTTTTTGGTGATATAGGCCAGCAACTGATCGGAAAACCTCCAATGCTTCTAGTTGCGGCTACTGAGGGTCAACCACAACAGATTCCACCTGAGATTCAAGCAATCATTGGACGAAAGTACGAAGTTATTGTTCAAATGTCACAAGGGTCTCTACAAAGTGACTTGCCAACATTTCATGTCCGATCAGTAACAGCACTACCAGATCAAAGTATGCCGCTATTAACAGACGGAACAATTACTACACTGCAATCGTCCACAGAAATACAAAGCAGTTCGCATCATGAGCAACAAGGTTTCCCTCTTCCATCGACACCACCACCTTCTGCTACTACAACTGCAGAAATAACTACTCCTTTAACAGGAGCAACTGTTACTGCTCCACAGGTGAGAAAATAGAAGCCATCAGAATTTGCTCTCCCAAAAAAATAAACCGGTTACACAGTTTATACACATAATATTAATTAGATAGATTTGCTTCTGTCTGACTGTTTACGCATCCATTACAAGATCGTGCCAGCATCGCCCTGTGATAAAAAAGCGCAGGCTACACCTCTGCCTAACAAAATTGATCTACCAACTTCATCTACAGAGGAAAACAAAAGGTACTGTTTTCTATTGTAATACATTGTTATTAGCGCCACCGTTACAAAAAATACAAAGAAACAAGTATTCCAGATATACAGTACTTATCCTCAGTTCCTCACCATAATTTTGTAGGGAGCTTCGCTCTGTAAAAAAGACCAGAGCTGCAAAAGAATTATTTCCAAGTACAAAGCAGTGGTCCATTACTCTAGGTGCGTACTCATCTATTCCTCAGTATAGCTGCTTATTACTAAAGACAGATTAATAAACTCATGCGCGTAACTACTTTTCGCCTGTCCATTCCTTTCAGAAAGACTACATCTTTGTTCACATCAGGTATTATATCTCGCCCTTACATCACGCGCTACAACGATGTACGTATATTGCTGCAAAACGTATAAACACTGCTGAGCTCTTGTCTTCCAATAGAACTCGTTCAGGCTGGATGAACTCATTTTGTTGTGTAAACTATTACGAATTGTACTACCTCTGTCTACAGAACTGCTATAACTAAGTAGCCTTGTAATGTAGTTAGTATACTGTGCTGCCTGTTTGAGAGCACCCAAACAATCCTTCGCTCTATAATTTTTGTACAGCCTTGCTCACCAAACTGCTTTTCATACCTCGCTCCAGTAATATATTTTCTTTTGTAATCTCTGATGTTTCTCGCGATTCATCCATCTAGTGTTATCAGTGTACCCAAATCAAGCCCCGCAGTTTATCTCACATACAATCCGCTCGCTATATGCAATCAGTTAACTACGGTGTAAACAGTAGGCCTAACAGTTTTCCCAACAAATACAACCAATCCTATTCTTGTTATTTTTCGCGCACAATCAGTTAGTCTTACATTATCTCGCTGACACATAACGTCAAGAAAAAGCAGCTAAAACACACAAAATTAGTATCTTCCCAAAAAAACATATGCACTACAAAAAAACCTTCTTTAAATTAAAATATGATACACCATTGTCAATAAAATTCCAAACATAAACTATTACACACCTACATAAAAAAAAATAACGCATATGCAAACGAGCACACAGAACGGTAAAACAGCGCAACTTCACCACCTTATCGTATCGTTCATAACTTCATATTACGTAAACAATTATAGAACAACCCTTCCTCAACTATTACTCTACTATAGATTTTACAACTACCTATTTATACGCAGATAAAGATGTAAACACGCGAATCTTTCAGAGATGAAACAAACCATGTAACACTTTTACCAAAAAAATAGCCCCATTCACGCAGCGCTCGCTACTACGCGTCTTCTGACACCTATGGCCCATTTAGTTTCTCGCAATCGGGTCAAACTTTGCGTATTTCTTCGCCGCTCTCTACCCAAGATAGCCAGACGAAACGGCGGACTTTACCACGGCCCTCTGTATTTCGCCTCTCATTTTCTCTACGTCCGCCTCTTTTCGCAGGTTCCTTTTCCATTCGTTCTTCGTTCTTTCGACTAACACTTCGATTAATCAAGCGCGCTCACACCATTACTTCTTGTTGTGCTTCTTCAAATAGCTACTCCTTCCTACTCCCGTAATCTTTGCTGCTTACAATGTTGCTTACTGTTTTGGTTTTACGTTCCCCCCTTCAATTCTCACATCTAGCTTCGTTATGAATTGATCAATATTTTAGCTTAATCAGTCAGTTCTTTATTTGCATACATTTTGTTTGCCTTTTCCCGCTATCACATTCTTCCCTCTTTTACATTTCACTTGTCCATTCAACAGGACTCTTTTTCCATTTCCGTTTTTCCATATAGCTCTCTTCTTTAACGTACTTCGGTTTACAAATAGTTTACACTACTACATTTACTTTGTTAACAATCATACATGTTTGCAAAGAATATGAAAATATATAGTATACAGTTGTGAAACACAAATTTTGTTACACTACGAACTTGCTCAAACACATTCCTACATTAAAAACAGCACACTAAAATTACATTTACATTTGTGGTTAGATTCTGATATTCCTAAGTGCTCTCAACTGTTTCTATTCATGAATTGCTCTTCTTGATCTCTAACAAATACTTCTAATTCGTTTCTAATTATGTACCTGCCCACTATAATCCATTCTTTATACCTTATTATTAATATTTTTGGTATCTCACTTCACTCTATCTCCATACTCAAACTCATTAAAAAAACCTTATAATACCATGTATATACTTCTAGCCTTTTAGAAATAACCTCATAATAAGTCCTCTATAATAAATTAGACTCCTTACCAGTTTTGATACCATTTTTCCCACTTAGTTCTTATCATCGAGTTCAATTGTTCTATTCTCATACAGTACTTTCTCTTATCGCAGGTTTTCGCTATTTAGCCAAATGGTTTACCTCGTCCATTGAAAACCAGAGACTCATCAGGCTACCCAATGCAGTTATGGAAGATGCAACAATACCTGGGAGCAACCAAACAACATAAACCCGTTTTCCACTCGATTACTCAGTGTATCAACAATCAAAACTATGAGTGGAAAACATGGGTAATCTTAGAACCGCTACCCATTCGTCCTGATAAACGCCAACGATTCTACGACATTAGAATCAAAGAAGAAGATGCTATACAAGATGCTGCAAGATGAGCAATACATCATCTTTGACGCTATTATAATACATAGTTCAACCAATCCCCATATGATTTGGTTCCCCAGATAGCAAACAGTGGGATATATTTCTCCACACCAAAACCAGCAGACAGCAATGATGCAAGACTCAAAGTAGCGGCACAACACATTGTCCATCAAGAAATGTTATATTCAAAAACATTAGCTGAAAATGGGAAACTACACTATCAGCTTCACATGTGCCAACAGAAGATAAAGCAGCTCACACAGAGCCTCCAACATTTCCACACGCTAGAAGCGGGAGAAATATCAGGCTATGCAGAATCCCCCAGTGTCCACAGCAATGCTCAACCACGACGCCATCAATGCAGAAGACTAACCGCTCAAGAATATCGTCAAAAATTCCGAACAGCTACATCTACAGCATCGCCAGCAGCACCAGCAGGGACCACCAAATAAAAACAACAAACTTCCAGTGCCCTTCCACTCTACAACACTAGTGATTTGAAAACAGACTTTTGTATACAGTCCCTATTAGCAATATATCTGTTCCTGTTTAGTTTCTGCCTATTGCTACCTTTGTTACCTATTTTGCTTTACCTTTTCTACCCAGGAAAGACTTCCTTCATGCTTCACCGTGATAACTAAAAAGAACAGCTATATAGAATTCTTTTATCAAAAATGTTAACGCTTTTACATCCCAAGTAATAACTTTGATCTACATACTTTTGCTTCAATATACGATATAAGCTCCCTTACAGAAATTCGTTATGCTTTTCCCATTACATCACTAACCTTTACAAATAACAAAGCAAACATAGCCTTTACCAACCAAATTTATATTTTGGTTTTGTTTACGCACACAAGAAACACTCAATTCTTAGTTACACCGCATCACACATTACTATTTTTTAATTACCTTCCTCCTTACGTTACTTATATAACAATACGCCTACATATCTAGCTACTATATCAGTTCCACAAGAAAATTCACACCCCTAACCAAATACAGCTATTCCTCTATACAAAATAAACCCTCGAGCTTTAGAAAAAAATATATATCATCGTTTCTTACAAAAAAAGAAACGAGTTTCCAAAAAAAAAATCTTCTACATTTTCCCCGCTTCAGCAGTAACCCACAGAGTCAAAAAGTATGCATAAACGTACATTCCTTTAAACAATCTCCAAATTTATTACAAAAAAACCTCTACTCTCCTTTCATTACAAAAAAAAACTCAACTTTTTACCAAAAAAAAAAACCGTATCTCTTATATTACAGATTTTTTCTTCTTATGCTTCGACACCAACATATCTAGTGTTTCCTACGGTGGACCGTCTGCGCCATTCTGGGTTGTATTGGTGACAGCAGATATGCACGTGCTCATTTAATGTTTATATCATACAGCCGTTCAGAAACATAAGAAAACAGTGATTGAAATGCTGCCTTACTGAGTTGAGTCCTATTAGAATATGCCAATATGTGGGTGTGTGAATAGCATTGAGGAGACAGACTCACCTAGAGGATTCACCAAATAGATTTGTGGGATCAAATCTTGCTTCATGTGCGAAAGATTGCTACGCTTTTTGGCCTGTAGTGACAGAGAAACCAGAAGTGACGTAAGAAAAGAGCTGCCGATTTGTTGTGTACTATTTCCGCAGGAAGTCTAGTCATGAGGTAAATGCTACTTCAATGTATTCGTTTAAGCTAAAGCTCCCGGCGAACTGGTACCCAAAAAAAAAAAATGTCAGGTCTGAATTATACGGCTGCCACACAATGAGGCTATCCATCCAAAAAAACCAACCCAAAGTATGTTAACACAATCCATAGAAATAAAGAAAAAACACCGTGTACATGCTCCACGAATTTTTAGGCCACACGAGAACACGATACAGGTTGCGCAAGCAAGTTCCCACGTTCAATAAAACTTAGAATCGAACTATTCCTAGCGATCTGACTGGCCTCTAAATGATAGTTTGACTGGCCCGAGTGATCTGTTCGTTAATGTAAGGGCGGTCTGACCGCTGCTATAGTAAAATCAGAGCGATGAATAGTATTTTTAGTCTAATTTTAAATAAAAAAATCAAGAAAACTTTTGATCTGTAGATCTAAATGATATGAAATTTTGCACAAACCTTCTCTAGATTATTGTGAACCTATTCCAACAGTTGAAACCTTTTAAGTTTGTTGGAAGATTACACCAAAACCGAGGCAAAAACTCCAGACGGTGAATACAATTTACTCGTGGGTAGATGATAACCAAGATAGTTTTAGATGTATTTTCAAATATCATAGCAAGCTAGAATACCGAAAAACATGACCCAAAAACTCTTGAAATAAAAAATCACTCAATGAGGCCAAAATTAAGTAAAATCGGGTTTCTCCATGAACTTTTTCTAAAAGTGCCTAGATGGTAAGAGTTTGATCTCTAGAGGTTATCTCCATCTCAATCACGTTCTTGGCACAACATGTAATGCCCTGAATGTTTTTACGGCGTCCCTAGGGTATTTAGTGGAAACGAGGAGTCTTGGGAGCATTTAGGGGAATCGTAAGGTTTCTCGGTTCTTCGGTGAATCGTGACGGCGGGTTCAAGGCTGCGAAATTAATTAAAAAGAAAAAATAAGAGTTGGTGAACTGTGTAGAGAGGGAGGCTGGGCTTCTCACCCCAACCTAGCCCAAGCCTCCCCCTAACCCAACCCAAGCCGCCCCCACCCAAAACCCTAGCCGCCTCTATATAATCCCCTTTGGCCGCACCCCTCCCCCTTTTCCCCCTAGCCGCCACCATCTTGGTCCCTTGCGCCTCCACCTTCCCCCTCCATTGTTGCCCTGCTGCTTGCTGTAAAGGAGAGACCAAAGAAGAGAAGGGGAGAAGAGGAGGAAGAGAAGGGAGAAGAAGGAGGGAAGAAAAGAGGAAGAAGAAGGGGGTGATTCTCCGGGATCCCCTAGGTAAATTTCTCACCTCAATTCTTCTTTATTTTGGTTATATTTAGGGTTTATGGCTTGGGATTAGAGGTGACCTAGTGGAGGAATTAACCAATTAGCGTTAATTTGCTATCTGCGCGTAGGTTGATTCAAGCAGTTCATCTGTTCGACTAGATTAGAGCATCAAAATGATTTTTTCTGCAGATCTGGTCAACATGAAAGTTGTAGAGGACGTCAAAACCTAGCTTCTATCATTTGTTTAGATTTTTTGGCCATGGGGTTTGGGCGTAGAAGAGATGGGAACTCTGCTGTATAGCAAATGAGTAGTCAGAAACTGGTTGCTATTTAGGTGTAGTTTCAGAGGGGTAAATGAATTTTATGATTGTGTCCACAATAACAAAAGTTGTAGAAAATTCATTAAAGTAGGTTATGTAGAAAAATCATGAATTTTAGAGCATTATACAGAAGGTGGGATTCATTAGAATCTTGATGGCTAGATCACTGAAGCAGAATTTGTCCTCTATTTTTCGTGATATTTTACACCCCTGTAGCAGCATAATAAAAATAGGGTGTCACTTGAAAGTTGTAGGATTTTCTCTTTAGTTTCCAGAAATATTATTATTTACTATGCTTGGCCTAGTGGATTTAAAGATACGAAAAAACAAGCAGCGCTGCTGTAGTGGGCTGGGCGTAGGATCGACGAGTTGAGAGGTTATTGTTGGGTTTTGGCTTAGCGGCATTTTATTTCATTAAGTTATGGATACCTTGCTATAGTCCGGTGCTGAGGGATAGTTTTTAGACAGGTGGCTTCGCTCCTGACTGGGTTTGAGCGCTTCGCTTCTTCGGTAGAGGTAAGTAAACGTAGCGGATGATGCTACCGTTTAACTCATTAATTTTACTACATTCATATTAGATAATTCTTTTAATCCGAGATGTTTTGCCGTTGCTACATGCTTTCAATATTGTGGTCTATGTGGTAGCATTTTTATGAATCGATTGCTTATTTTCTTGAAGAATTAGATGTGGTTTATGTGGTACTACACTTAATGAAATAAATGTGGGTTATGAGGTAGTATTCTTGATGAATATATTGCTGATCTTTGTGGTTAAATTCTTATGAATCATGTATATCATATCATATATATATCATGACATGTCATTTGCATCGTGGATGTCGCTGTACATAGCCGCGACCGTACCAGTACAGCATCGTACATTACCGTAGTACGATGCACACTCTTACCTTGTTGGGTAAGTGTCTAGTGTATCATATGCATTCATATGTATTTTCATTGTGGATAGATTATTTGTATACTTATGCAATGTGTTGTGGATGAATTATTTGTATACATATGCAACTTCTTAGCTTTTTATGTGGAATTGGCTCATGAGGGTCACTTGTAGTACGAGGAATATGGCTGTGGTCGTGGAGTGAGTTTCACCCCTAGTGGTATGGTAGGGGTTGTGATTGTGGCATGAAGTATTTCTCTTATGGTAACTGTTGTTAACGGATGTGTTTGTGGGAAATAATAATGTTAGTGAGGAATACATGTTAATGTTTTACTGATGTTGGTAGTAGTGGGGGTTGTGGTTATGAAGTAGGCAAACGAGACTTAATTGTTAATGTTTTATGGTTGTTAGTAGTAATTGTAGTTAAGGATATAAATGCAGTCATTGTGGAAAATAATTGTTGATGCTTAAACTATTGTAGTTTAATTAGCTTGTTAAACAGTTTGCTTGCTGAGATTTTTATCTCACTCTTGGTTTCCCCCCTTCCAGGTGATCCTTGAGCATACATAGGAAGGGTAGAGCATACATGTTAAACACAATACTATTACACACCATTTCATGATTTATGCTATAATGAATATGAGGAGTCTCTAATTATTTATCTTTTTTTCCTCACTATTGATCACTTTTAATTAATAATGCTAGACTGTGGTTCACTTTATTTAGTTAAAACTATTAGTGGTTGTTCTTTTATTAATAGTTTTCCATTACCTTTGTTTCATTATGCTTCCACTTAGCTTATCATATTTTAGAAGATGTTGTCAGTTTATTTTACCTTGTAATCTGGCTAGTTGTGGAGTGGTTTAATGGTATCCTAGGGTAATGTGGGTCCTGGGGTGTTATAATTGGTATCAGAGCGGACGTTAGGTCCATGGTAATTAAATTATTAAATTGATACACTGGTGCATAGTAGGATGGGATGGGTCAAGGATTGCATTTATGCTTCTGACATGTTGTATTGATGATTTATGTTATGAGATGATCTTGTGTGATTATGATTTGCTTCCATGACTGTTATGAGTGAGGATAGTCAATGATAAGAGGTAGAGATAGTCATGTTATTGTGATGCAGTTACCTCGGGTAACTTAGTTACATATGTTGTGCGTGAGTTTCTTTGGAAAAGTTGTTATGTTCCGTGGGTTGATCTTGGCCAATTCTTGGCCTATTGCGGTTCACGAATTTCTCTTGGGGTAGCGGTTCATTGCAGTTGTTGGGTTCCAATAGGCCTCTAATTGTTCTTGAGACAATTATTTTTTTTTCTGATTATTGAGTTGCTTTTGCTGCTTGTGAGTAGTGTTAATTAGCGAGATGGATATTTTCTATGTTTGTTCCATCTTTCTTACTGGAAAACATGAATCATTTATTCGTTTGATATTTTAGAAAAAAAATCAAAGCTTTATGTTGGAAGTTTGTTAACTTATGAAAGCCTTGGCTCTATGCATTTCCTTTGGGTTATTTCGAGTAATGAAGTTTAATTTCTCTCTCCTCTGAAAGAAAGTGTTAAAATCCTTTTGTGGTGTTTTGTTGTGGTTAAGTAGGAGGTGGCCATCATATAAATAATCGATAAGATATGAATTATCAAGTTGAAATGTTAGCGTGGTGCATAATTAATTTCTACTAACTTCCTTAGAAGTGAAGTTAATTAATATGATGTTGTTTTGTTGTAGTTTTTTTTGAAGAATTGTGGCTAAGAATTTATCAACACATGTTTAGAACTCATGCAGTTATTGAGGAATATGAAAAAAAAATTGGTTTGATTAATGTGGTTGTTTAAATTTTCTAACTTGTTGGATAGATAGGATTGATTGGTCTGAAGTAATTAATGTGACCATTCGGGATGGTTAAGTAAGGAGGTGTTACAATATTGCCTTAGTAATATTAACCTTGAATATGTCCTCTCTTTACGTACTTGATGAGCATGTACAACTGCTAAATTCATATAACTTTTGCCATACTAAATTGTTGAAGAATGTATAAGAAATAGATGAAGGCTGATGTATTGACTTGTGGAATCTTGTCTTATAAAGCTTATATTATTAAAGTTTAAAATTATTTTGTTTTAATTTTTGAACGTAAGGTGCAATGTTGCATCTCTGCTCATAATTATTTTTATGATTGTAAAACAGAGATAGGATCATGAATGTTACCATGACAAAAATAATAATTAATTATTGACAGCAATGGTTAGAGTGCAATTAATTTTTTGCTAAATTAGAGTTGAGCATCAGTAAGAGTTAAATGTATGAAATCTAATAAGAGATTTATACTAGCATGTTTTATGAGATTGTCATGTTCTAGTATCATCTTGTTAAAGAGTGTCGTTTCAATATTGTGGCTTGTGCACTAGGCTTTTCCTAGATTAAGTAGTTGGAATTTTATTTAGATAATAAGGACATGATGAAGTGATTTATGGTGTTTGTTGTGGCTACAGACCAAACAGAGAGAAAGGGGTATGGTAGTAGAGAGTTAGGTGAGCAAATGACCTCTTCTATCTTTCCCAAGGACTAGTCACGATACATAAGCACTCCCTCTGGTGACGAGCGACATTACCGTCGTCACCTTATCCGGAGCACCTTACCGAGGACAAGCTACGTTTTACATGATTTACAACCTTCTCTGCAGGCTAGCTGGGTTTAGGTGGGGGCCACCGCTACAACAGGAGCCTCTCATAGTGAAGGGCTTCACAGGCCGATGCCATGTTGCCGAGTCCTTTGGCCACCTCCGTCCCTGCGGCCTGTGACGTTGTGTGATTGCGGGCGGAGTCGAGTCGAGCCGGGCTTGCAACGGGCCGTTGGCGGTCTTGCGGTGGCGATCGCAGCGGGTCGCGTCGTCTTTGCGAAGGTGAGGGCTGTGACGGGTGTACTGCGGAGGCGAAGACCTCGCCCGAGCAGCCGCTTGTGCGCGGCCAGGCGACCGCGAGCGCTCGCGCCTTGCTGGCGGCTGGCCTCGCGCCGGTTGGTGCGGGCTCCCGCCGAGTGACCTGCTGCATCGGTGCTTTTTGCAACCTGGCGTCCATGGAAAGGTACGGGGCACATTAGAGTAGTAAAACGGTTGTAGTAAGAGCGAAGAGGTATAATGTGCGGCAAGTGCCGGGGTTGTCCCAAGCCACTGGAGTAGAGGAGGCGCCCTTGTGGCGCGGCTTGCGGACGCGCGGCTGCATGTGGAAGTGCCTGGACCGAGGGCAGACTCCGGGTTGCGCCGCGAGGGCGGAGATCGCGGCGAGGGCGGAGTCGAAGTCGTTCCGCTGAGACGAAGGCTTCGCGAAAGGCGGGTTTGCGGGCCCCTGGTGGTGTCGCATGTGGCCTGCGAGGGTGGAGACCCCGCCGTCACAGCCATGTGCGCACGTGCAATCCCGCGAGGATGCTGCACGCGTGTGAGCGGCCGTGCCGCATCAGCTTCCTGCGGGTGCGCCTCTCCGCGCGTAGGTGGCGCTTGAGCTTCCGTCGATTGCGCTTCTTGACGCTTGGGCGATGCTTCGACTTCCGCCGATTGCGCTTTTTGACACGTGGGCGATGCTTCGGCTTCCGCCGATTGCGCTTCTTGACGCGGAGGAGGTCTGCATAAATACATACCAGAGGGCCGTAGGGTCGTCCGAGCTGGCTGAGATGATCTTTGATCTCGAAAATATGCCGTCTTCTGTTCATGAACACGTAGTGAAATGTTGCCGTGTTGATGAACAGATGGAGGCCTATTTTTGAGCGGAACAGTGCGGCGATCACTGGCCGCCGTGCGCACGCAGGGGAAGGAGGCCGCTGTGTTGCAAGCAGTTGAGCGGTGCTTTGCGCGGCGCGTCATGGGCACGTAGCGCTGGCCAGCCCCGCATGGATCGGCGTAGACTTCACTTGAACGGGCTGCTCCGCGAGCACTCCCCGCGCGGGTGCGTGTTGACGGCGGGGGCAGACCCGATATTGCGTTGCGAAGCCGAGGGTGCCGCCGAAGGCAGAGCCAGGTTATCTTGCATAAATTCCCGAGCAGACACGCGGTGAGGCACTATTGGCGCGCCGTGCTCTGCCGGGGCCCTTAGTGCAACCGCCGTTTGACCGGACGCGGTGCGCACGGGTAGGTGCGCTGGTACGGCGGCGATCGTGGGGATGTGGGCGGTTCGCTTCCCAGCAGTTATGCTCATCGATGGCGTGGGAGGCACAGGGGTATTAAGTACCCCTTGTATTAGGCCACTTGCCTTTTCATCACCTTGTCTTCTAGCTCCCGCTCACGCGTCCCAATCTCCTGGCCTCCTTGCTTCCTTCTACGTCCCGGAGCTCCAGAAGAACGATGGCCTACGACGGGGCGCCATCTTCTGGCGGGCCTTGCCGCTCGAGGTGAAGTACACCCTCGAGGGGCGCTTCTCCACGAGTGTGGACGAGTGGTGGACGGCGGTGAAGAGAGGAGGGGGGCCGTGCTCCCGCATCCTAGGCTCCACGCTGGTGACGGAAGAGACAATCCGTGGCCTTCTTCGTGAGGGGAAGCTGTCGGACCGCCGGGATGTGCGACTGCCCGCGGGCGACGAGATCGAATCGCACCTCGACACATCAGAGGCAATCGTGTTCGTCGCGTACCTCGAGGCTGGGTTACGCATTCTGGCTGCCAGGCTTGTCGGGGACGTCCTGCGGGCCTTTGGGCTTGAGCTGGCGTAGGTGACACCGAATGTGATAGCCCGGCTTGCCGTGTATAGTTGGGCTGCGCTCACGGAGGTGTGCTGGCCGACCGCGTCACTGTTCGCGTTCCTCCATGATATTCGGTGCGCGGTGGAGGAGCAGGAGGATGGGGTGCTGCCCGCCTTCGGCGGCGTCGATCTCGCGCTGCGCCCGCAATGCAAGAAGATATTTCCCGCGGAGTCGAGTCGGGCAGAGTGGGGGCCGAACTGGACGAGGCGGTGGTTTTACCACCGCGTGGCGAGCGGTGGTGGTCTTGAGTGCTCGGGGCGGCCGGTGGCGGTTAGCGCCATGCCCGGCGGGCCCCTAGATGCTGATGACGAGTGGGTAGCACGGAGGCTTGTGGGGATCACCGCCCGCTTCAATATACGCGACCTCGCTGAGGTGTTTGTCATGTACGGCGTGGCGCCGCTTGCTGCGGAGTGGCGTGTTGCTCCTG
The DNA here is from genome assembly GCA_036346265.1 of Melocanna baccifera. Lineage (NCBI taxonomy): Eukaryota > Viridiplantae > Streptophyta > Magnoliopsida > Poales > Poaceae > Melocanna > Melocanna baccifera. The sequence continues at coordinate 3,335,271 of CM070699.1, forward strand.
GGAGCCTTCGGCGTGACAACGTGCGCCCTTCCATGTCTTCGCTGCCGAGGCCCTCCGGTCCGCGTAAGTTGTGTTGGAGTTGGCTTTTGTGTGGTGTTCGTCGAGGCTGTTGCTTTTACAACGTGCCCCCGTGCCCTTCGCAGGTACTTCCCTGGGGGACGCGGAGCATGCGGTGGGTGCATTCCTTGGACCGTACACAGCCAGGGAGCACACACTGCGCGTGGCTGCAACCGCGGAGGCAGGTCTGGGGTGGTTGAACCGCGTGTGAGAAGCCTTGGGTATTCGGGTGCCAGCACGTGTTGTTCCAGTTCCCAGGCCACCCCGCCGTGACTCCACGGGGGAGGGGGTACTAGCGGACGCGGGTTCCGGCTCGGCAGAGCATGCAGACTTGGAGGCAAAGGCGAGTGCTGCGTCGCCACCAGCCGGTGTTGAGACGGATCCATCAGTCCTGGAGGATGTTGGGGCGGAGCCATTGCCCGCGGCTGTGGGACCTCCTTCCACGGCGGTTTCTGAGGTGGGGTTGCCTTCGTACTCCCCAAAGGCGAAACGACCCCGCATACGGTCGCCCCTTCGCTCGTCTGGGGGTTTTGTTGTAGCGAGCCGGGTCGGAGCCCTATGGGACTCCGACTCCGACACCGAGTGCTTCGGTGCCCCTGCGGCCCCGATCAAGGCTGCGGCTGCCAGTGGCGAGGGCTTGGTGGAGCTGAGCTCCGACACCAAAGTTCCCCCGGTTGGCGAGGTGGGCGAGGATGCGGAGGTCCTTGTGGATTTGGGCGGGGCTGAAGGTAGACCTTGATTTTGATTGTGACCTGCTAGGTATTCGCAGGGCTGACCGTCGTGTGCCCTTACAGCAACATTGCTCCCCGAGCGCGGGCGGCCCGCGGAGCCCGAAGACGGCTTCTTGGGAGGGGCACCCGGCGCCACCGAGACTGTTGCCGCGGATGCCGTCCGTCATCTAGCAGACTTCGTTCCTCGAGCAGAGGTGTTGGCGGCATGGCGAGGGGCCGCTGATGATGCGGCCGCGAGCTTAGATCGGGATGCATTGCAGATCTGCGGGCCTGAATTGCTTGAGGGGGTGCTTGAGGTCTCGCAACTGAGGGTAAGTGCCTGACCCCGAGCGGCCCGTAACCACTGGGAGGTATACTGATTGCTTCATTGTGTAGACTTTTGCCCTCATCCGGGCGCTACAGGCGGCCTATGCCCGGAAACGGGAGGCTTTGGAGGGCCGGCTGCGCGCCGTCGAAGGGCCCTTCGCGCGTCAGAGGAGGCACATTCCGCTAAGGATGACCGCATGCGGCTCCTGGAAGCGGAACGCGCGGCAGCCGTCTCATATGCCGCGGAGCGTGTGGCGTCGACTCGGCAGGCAGCGATGGTGGAGTGTGACGGGCTGCTCCAACAGGTTGCCGTACTGGAGGAAGAGAACGGTCGCCTCGCTGCGTCCCTGAGGGAGTGGAATGAGGCATTGGGTGCTGCCTCGGTAACGGCATGGGAGGCTATGCTGGCCCTGGAAGGTACCCTTGAAAATATCGTTGCTGAGGTACCGCCCCGCTTCTTCGGACGCGAAGAGCTTCCACGGACACTTCGACGGATTGCGGAAGCGGCCGATCTCGCCCAGCTGGCCGCGACGTCCTTTGGCAATCACTTCTCCTATGTGACTGCTTGCCTGGCGTGCGCTCTTCTCCAACACCGGGGCTGCCGCCATGTCGATGAATTGGGTGACCCGCAGCTAGAGATGCCCGCTGGAGCCGGGGTGATGTCTGGTGCCGTGCGCGTCGTTCGACCCGCCGTTCGGTTTTTTCACGAGCAGATCTGGAAGTACATTGGGGAGGCCACGGCGAAGGTGGAGCTGCGGCGGAACATGTACGGCGAGGGGAACCTTGGCGAGTGGCTTGACAATGTTGCCCGGCGCGACGATGACGGGGCCGATGGCTCAAAGCAGGTGTGACCCCGGGTTCTTGTATGCTTGGTGTGTGTTGTAACCTTGCGTACTCCATGCCGCGAATGAATTGCAAACTGCTTCGCTTCCTTGATCGATCTTGCCTGCTTGCTTCGAGCAGCTGCTTGATGGAGACCTGCGGCTGGTTTCTGACGTCGTAACTCGGTGCCGCTTACGTCGCTGGTGGCGAGCTGAAGACTCATTTGACTTCTGGGCGAATTGGCCCTCGGCGGGCGAGACTTCGGCGCGAAAGGTCATCCCAGCGAAGCCAGACGAGTAGTGCCGGCCCGGTGGGTTTTGTAAAGAACGTAGTGGCGGTGTGGAAGACAAGTCAGGAAATTCATCTTTGCCGTTGTTTTTGGATGCGTCTGCTTTGTGTCTTCTTTTTGGTGGGGTTTGTTGGTTGGGGCAGACGCCTGGAGTAGACGTGGAGGTGGGACGCTCCGTCCCCTACCCTCCGAAGTGGTGGCAGCGAAGCTGGCGCCTAGTCGAAGTAGATGCGCGAGCGCTCAATCCCCTACGGTCCGAAGTGGTGGCAGCGGAGCTGGTGCCTAGTCGAAGTGGATGCGCGAGCGCTCCGTCCCTACCCTCCGAAGTGGTGGCAGCGGAGCTGGCGCCTAGTCAAAGTAGACGCGCGAGCGGTCCGTCCCCCACCCTCCGAAGTGGTGGCAGCGGAGCTGGCGCCTAGTCGAAGTAGATGCGTGAGCGCCGTCCCCTACCCTCGAAGTGGTGGCGCGAGCCGGCGCCTGGTTGAAGTAGATGCGCGAGCGCTCGTACCTTACCCTCGGTGGTGGCGCAGAGCCGCGCCTGGTCGGGCAGATGCGCGAGCGCTCGCCCCTACCTCCGAGTGGTGGCGGCGGGCGGCGCCTGGTCGAGTGGATGCGCGGCGCTCCATCCCCTACCCTCGAAGTGGTGGCGGCGAGCCGCGCCTGGTCGGGCAGATGCGCGAGTGCTCCGTCCCTTACTCTCGAGTGGTGGCAGCGAGCTGGCGCCTGGTCGGTAGATGCGCGAGCGCTCGTCCCCTACCCTCAGTGGTGGCGGCGGGCCGGCGCCTGGTCGAGTGGATGCGCGAGCGCTCCGTCCGCTACCCTCCGAAGTGGTGGCAGCGGAGCTGGCGCCTAATCGAAGTAGATGCGCGAGCGCTCCGTCCCTTGCCCTGTAGGATAAGATTGGAGAGGGACAGGGACCTAGCCTCGTAGGTCCTGTCCCTGGTGGTCGATGGAGGACCTCACGGGCGGCACTGTTTCGCTGAGTTTTCGAACGCCGATGGGACAGCTGAGGCAGGATCAACGGAGGTCCGCACATGGTGTTGTACGACTGCGAGTGAGGTGCCTCTTGACTGTCGTCCCTCGCTTCGGGCCCCGCAAGATAGGGGGACGCGTGGAGTGGGGCAACCCTACCACACCACGTGCCCCTGGGCGTCGATGGGACTCTTGAGCGGACTGTCCGCGGTCTTGCCTCTGGGGTTCTTTAAAAAGGGGGCGATTGGCTGAGTGGAGCGGCATTCGCCTTCCCCGATATCGCACCCCCATACTTAGTTTGTTCCAACTTCGCCCCATAGCGTGGAGGGATCCCGAACGCGGCTAATGCCGCCTGGGCGATCGCGGGGTCGAGCGTCCCACCCATGTGGGGGGACACGATGCCACGATGCGTTTTCTCTTCGCCCATGCGCCGAAGAGTCGCAGTTGGTGCGGGGAAGTGGGCAATTCACTTGTACTTCATCAGGGCCGCTCCTAGCTTCGAGAATAGATCACATGGCGCGCGCCGAGGCCATGTCTCATTGTGCTGCCCGTCTGACAGCGCTTGTTCTCTCCCCCGGTCTCCTCCCCTAGCTCTTGGGCGCTTGGGATGAGGGGAGGATGGGGGCGTGGCTCTTGCGGTGCTACAGGGAGCCGTGCCGCGCCAGCGGGGGCTCCGACTCCTCCAGCTCGGGGCGGCACGTCTGGGAGCCTTGGGCGCTCTCCGTCTTGTGTTGTCTTATTGGGGCGATGCTGCAACCCAAGCTCGAGCGTCAACGGGCGCCCACTGAGGCAGCCTCCTGCGCGGAAGGGACTACATCCGCGTGGGGGCCTTCGCTGAGCGCGTTTGGTTTCTCGGCTCTTCTGCAGAGGCGTTGGCCATTGAGCTCCTGCTCCGCCTGCTTGATCGGCATGCAGATGTACTAAGCGTAAGCCCCACGTTGAGCTCTTGCGCCTCGCTCCTGTACTCGCGGCCGCCTGTCCATGCGGCGCGCGCGGTTTGCCGGGATCGCACGGAGCCTCTGGAGTCCGTGCGCCGTTGTATGTGGACTTCGGCAAGTGCGTAGGAATATCATCCACGTCTTATTTATACTTCGGAGAGTACGTGTGGTGAGAACACCAGCGCGTGCGCGAGACATTCGCGTCTTGTTTAGACTCAGTAGAGTGCGCAGGGAAAACATCCGTGTCTTTGTTTGTACTCCGGAGAATGCGTGGGACTATCAACCACGACTTACTTAAATTCCGGAGGGTACGCCCTCGCGTGCGCGGAACGTCCGCGTCTTGTTTAGACTCAGTAGAGTGCGCAGGGAAAACATCCGTGTCTTTTTTATACTCCGCAGAGTGCGCGCAAGGGTCCCCCTGTTGCATCTTATTTATACTCCGTAGAGTGCGTGCGGAGGCGAACCTCATCGCTACGTCTTATTTATACTCCGTAGAGTGCGTGCGGAGGCGGACCTCGACGCTACGTCTTATTTATACTCCGTAGAGTGCGTGCAGAGATGGACCTCGTCGCTACGTCTTATTTATACTCCGTAGAGTGCGTGCGAAGGCGGACCTCGACGCTACGTCTTATTTATACTCCGTAGAGTGCGTGCGGAGGCGGACCTCCGTGGAGTGCGTGTGCGGAGGTGAGTCTCCATGTGGTGCGCGTGCGGAGGTGAGTCTCTATGCCTGCGTGTGCGGAGGTGAGTCTCCATGTGGTGCGCGTGCGGAGGTGAGTCTTCGTGCGGTGCGTGGGAACATCAATCACGTCTTTATACTCCGGGGAGTACATGTGGTGACAACACCAGCGCGTGCGCGGAATCCCGCATCTTGTTTATACTCGGTAGAGTGCGCAGGGAAAACATCCGCGTCTTATTTATACTCCGTGGAGTGCGTGCGGGGGCGAGCCTCCGCACATTTTTAGTGGGGGGGAGGGGTATGAATAGCCTCGCAAATGGTGAACTTTATTAGATTCCTGTTTGCGCGGGTGAGCGAGTACAAAGAGGTTATGAACTAACCACAGGACTCGTTGTCGTGGTGATGAGATGTGAAGCCTCTTGTGCTTGGGCTGCCGCAGGGCGTGTATGGGCACGCCTGACCTAAGAACCGCGTTGGGCTCCCAGGCTTGGGCTTCGGGTTCCGTGCTCCAGGTGCCGAGCCACATGCTGATCGCCGAAGATGGTGATGACACCTCGCGGGCCCGGAAGCTTCACACATAGGAAGCCATGGTGCGGTACTGCCCCGAAGGAGTTAAGAGTCGGTCGCCCCAAAATGGCGTTGTAGGGGTACTGGATATCGACGACATCAAAAGTGGCGTCCCTGGTCGCCACGTTGTCATCCTGGCCGAAGGAGACCTGTAAAGATATTTGGCCCAACACCAGTAGGGGTTGACCTCCGAAGCCCTGCAACGGGATTCGTGAGGGGCCTAGGTGACTTCGAGGGATCGCCATCTGGTCGAAGGCCTGTGCGAACAAGATGTTCGCGGAGCTGCCCCCATCAACCAGGACGCGCCAGACATCACACCCAGCAACCGCGACCTGGATGACTAGGGGATCCTGATGGGGGAACTCCACGCCTTCAGCGTCGTCTGGCGTGAAGGTGATCGCGTGCTGCGCCCAATCTGGTGGCATCTGAGCTGGGTATGCCGCCACATGGTGTAGCCTCCGCACGTAGGCCTTGCGCTGTCGCTCCGAGGCAAACTCTAAGGAGGAACCGCCAGAGATGACGTTGATGACCCTGCGCGGAGCGTCCTCGAGGGCATGGATCCGCAGGGGGCTTTCCTAGGGCTGCTGTATCTGGGCTTGTATCCGCCGGAGACCCTCCTGAGGCTGCGGCTCCTGATCGCAAATCCTCAGGGGGCACGACGCTTCCTGCTGGGTTGACATCGGCTTCGTTGCCCTGGCGTCGCTTTGCATTTTCTTCCGCCCAAGCGTATTCCTCCATCTTGTCGAAGAGTTTTGCCACTGTCTTGATCGGCTTGCGTGCGTTATATTCGGCCAGTGGCCCCAGGCGAAGACCCTGTACCGCTGCATTGATGATTGTTGTCTCGTTGACGTCTTTGACCTGGCAGTGGAGCTTCGCGAAACGTTTGAAGTACTCGCGGAGCCGTTCCGATGGTTGTTGCTTGATTGCGAAGAGTTGATCCACGTCGATGCGCTGGATGTAGTTCCCTGAAAGTTGTTGTAGAGGCGGTCGCATATCTGCTCCCATGCATATATGGAGTTCGGCTCTATGGTAAAGAACCATGAGAGCGCCACTCCTTGTAACGCGAGCGGGAGCTCCTTCGCCTTGGTGGTGTCATCCCCGCCTGCCGCCTCGATGGCGGTCTCGTACATGCGCACGAACTCCCGGGGGTCCGTGTCGCCCTTGTACGATGTAACGGAGCTGGGAAATTTGAAGTCCTCCGGCCACGCTACTTGCTGCAGGCCTGGCGATAGCGGGGATTCCGGGTCCATGCATCGTAGTAAGGCGCGGCTGGAAGTTGGGGCATCACAGCTGTCCGCCCTCTCGGGCACAGGCTCCAGCGCGGCCACCAGTGGGGTTGGCTGACTCCGAGCCTCTTGCATGCTTCGCACGGCCCCCCGAAGATTCGCCAACTCCCGCTGGAGCGTGCTAAGGGCTGCCAGCAGGGCATTCTCTGCGCATGGCGGGTGTAGATAGGGCGACGGGGGCACCTGGTTGCGCGGTCGAGGTTGTCGCGACCGCTGCTTGTGCTCTTAGGTTACTCCTCCCGTCTGCGCGGTGGAGTTTAGTGCCGACGGTGGGGCCCGTGTGGCCGGCGGGACCGCTTGGCACTTCCGCACCGGGTGCAGAGACGGTGGTCGCGCCTCGACGGTCGTCGAGGCTACCACTCCCTAGCGCCCGGCCGGTGTCTTCAAGGTTGATCGTCGCACCAATGGCGGGTTGGGGTGTGACGCGCGGGTTGGGGCCAATCATCACGTTAATGGGGGTGGGGTCGATGGCGTCGGTGGTGGTGGGGTCGATGGCGCCGGTGGTGGGGGGTCGATGGTCGCGCGATGAGTATCACCATTTTCGCCCCCGACCGCCGATGCCGAGGCTCTGGTGCTGACGCGGGCCTCGCCGCGGCTGCTTCCTTCTTCCTCGCCGCCGATGATGAAGCTTTTTTCGGTGCCATCCTTCTTCTTGCGGTCTTGAGGTTTGCTTCCGTCGTCTCCACGGACGGCGCCAACTGTTGTGGCTACAGACCAAACAGAGAGAGAGGGGTATGGTAGTGGAGAGTTAGGTGAGCAAATGACCTCTTCTGTCCTTCCCAAGGACTAGTCACGATACATAAGCACTCCCTCTGGTGACGAGCGACATTACCGTCGTAACCTTACCCGGAGCCCCTTACTGAGGACAAGCTACGTCATTTACATGATTTACAACCTTCTCAGCAGGCTAGCTGGGTTTAGGTGGGGGCCACCCCTACAACAGTGTTCCTTTTGAAAAAAAATATGAAGGGGTAAAAGGACATAATGAATCTTGTTAAGAGTGTTCTGTCTTGTTGTTAGTACAATTGGCAGTATGTGGTTGTGATGATAATGTTGAATGTTTTATAAATAAAGGAATTTGATAGTTTATGACACTAATTGAATTAAAGGATATGAGATTTGCATTCGGAATATTTTGGATCTCATGACTTATGTGGTAGTTAAAATTATTTTTAGTAAAGTGATGTGTTGAATGATTTTATTGGTTTTGAATTAAATCATGTATTGTGGTCTTCAAACCTCTTTTTGTTGGAATTGACAGAATGCTGTAATCAAAGAAAAATTTTTCTTGTTAAAAGAAAAAAGTGTACTAGAAGTATTTGAGGTACGAGTGACCTCATATTTTATTTTTCAACTTCATTGCCATTTATTTTTTCCCTTGGTTGTATGACTGTTGTGAATGGTAGCGGTTTTCAGTGTGCTAAAATTTATTTCTTATTACATCTTCTTCTGAGTAAAGGGTAACCGATTTGAGTTGCGAAGCCTTTTACGTTGTGTGTTGGCAACTGGACAGTGGTGGTCTAGTAGATGACCTTGTGGAAACCTTAAATATCGCGATGTTTGAGGTACATTGGATGATATATTGCTTTTGTGGAATAATCCTTAGAAAGGATTTGATTTAAAATAGAATATTTATCTTGGAGCAAAATGATTTGTTGATGTTAAGATTTGAGTATGTTTGAATTGTGGGAATTTTAGGGTTTTCATATGAGGATTTTCCTATCTTTATACGGGAAGTTTGTTGTCGTAGTCTTGAAGGTTGAGTTTGGGCTTTGCATTTTGTTATACTAGAATCTTAGAGACCCAGTGTCCCTATGTAGGAATAGTGGAACAGAGTGGATTTTAAATAGTGTGATGATCGTGGATAGCATCCTTGAGGTGCAGTAAATAAGTATGTGTGGGTGTGATAAGAATTTCGAGTTGTTATCCTTAAGGGATTGAGGTTCGTTAGGAATTATTTGTCAAAATAATTCTATTGGTTGAGGTCTTGGCTAAAGTATGTTTTATGGGGGCAGTGAGTCTCTCTACAACGGTATAGATGATGTACTCAGTTTGAGCTTATTGTTGAGGTTGCCAACTTAAGATAAATGAGTTGGTGTGTTGGGCGGTGGTTTGGAAATCCTTGGTTTAAAGAAGTTAAATTATTAAAAGAAATGGATTAAAAAATTATTGTCATCTCGAATAGTGAAATGCTCTCTTGATTCTTAATTAAGCTGTGTGTTTATGGTAGAGGTCATCTGCAAATTGAATTGTTTTATGTTGAGACGTAGTCTTTTCCAGTTAGGAGAAGAAAATGATTGTTTTGGTCTTTTCAGTGATTTTCACTCTTGGCTTATGTGGTGTTTTTTTCTCCAATGCCTAATTGGAGAGTGAAAAAGGTTCCGTGATGAATCCTTTGATTTTGAATCGTGGTCCTTTAGAGGGAAGTTGGTTGTGAGTGGATTGCTTGAGAATCCTTCATGTTCAGTTGGATTCAGTTCGTAAAAGATTTTGGTTGTTTTTCGAGTAGAATGACATGAGTGGAATTTGCGGTAAAATTCTTTAAAGGGGTATAATACATTATCCCGATTAAATTTAATAAGAGGAAAGTATTTTAAGAAGGAGGATGGATGTAGAAAGTGGTTTTAATAGTTGTTATGGGGGAATTATGTGAAAACAGCTCCCTTTTATAGATGGGCTAGCCAGCCCCATCTATTTTTAGTGGATACTATCTACTTAGCATAATGAGAGAAACCTGTTAACGCCAAACACACGACTCACACATATTCACTTATGCATGCTTTTCAAAGTATATAAGTCTGTATCCACTAAATTCTTAGCCTCGATCCGTCTCGATCAAACTAGTTTCATCTTAATCTAAACCGCTTTCCAATGCGTTGCCCACATGCCATGGTTTTTATCCAAGATGGTTTCTGGTATTTTGGCTAAACTACTAAAATACCCCTTGTTGATCCGATCCGATCATTACCATCCTTTGCAAGCAATCACCATGCTTGCCACGTGTAGGTGCACCACTACCTTTCCACGCGCTGTCATGTCTCTCCCATTCTGGTTCTAGTGAACCACGGCTCACTTGGACCATCCAAGCCTCGTGGAGCAATCCTGCCATTCGAATTCACCTTCAACATTTCTCGTATTTCTCATACCATGCTTGAGGTCACCGTCTCACCTAACATTCTCGATCGTTCTGAGCCTCAACTCCTCCATGAGCCTAACCCTGATCCTCTCCGTTCACCACGTTGACTCAAAGCGACCCTGCACATCCAAAGAAAAAAAATTATTTTTGGACACAAATTCTTTACAACTTGACCCGCATTAGCCAAAGTATGCATCACATTCGAGACTTCATCCAAGGGGCCCTAGACATCCCTGTGGTGTGGTGCTCTCCCCACCCTCTTGGAGTTGGTATTTTTCAGCTTAATTCATCAATTCAGAGGGACATGTTGTTATTTGGAAACCCTCATCACCATGATGATGGTCATGAGATTAGATTTCGTTGCCATAATGAAGCTGTGAATTGGAGGGGACCAACTTTACTCAGATTGGCTAGATCATGCTGCTTGGGTTCCCGCTTGACCTTCCCAACTTCAACTCCATTGCTCAAGCTATCTCTTCATTTGGTAAACTACTTGAATGGCACTTGAGGGACAGGATCAAGGGTTGAGTTCTAGTTAAAGTCCTATACCCTTCAGTCGAAATGGTCCCCTGTAATTTGGTTTTGAAAAAGAGTGGGGACTTGGGAGGAGCAGGCAAATCCTGGACAATTTAGGTTTTTGTACTGAACTCTAGCTTCTCGGATGCTGGCTCGGGAGATGAAGACCCCCCCAAAATGCGATCAACAACGACCAAAATGAGGTCCCCATTCCCCCCATTGAACTAGCTAGGCAGGACCCCCTATTGGTGGGTAGTGGGGGCAATGGAAATGCTTCGTATCAACACACATTTCACCCCCAACAAGGTGTCCATTGATGTCTACATGCTTTGGTCCTCTCAAACATGAGATGTCTTGTATGAGATATTGCTCTTATCTCTCTCCTCCTTAAGTAATCTTCTACAATAGATTTTGGCTTATATGGCAGACTAATTAAAGCTATCGACATTGCTGATGTAAGACTATTGGGAATGCCCTAACAGTGCTTTGCTTTACAAAAGGGCACTAGTACTTCCAAATGATTTCTTGCTTATTTTATTTGTCTTTATTTTTGTTCCTTGATTAATATGATAGACTTATATATATGTGTGTGTGTGTGTGGGGAGTATGTTTGTCAAAATAAAATACCAGAACTAATAGAAAATGTCATATTTTGTCTGTTTGTGTGGTGAATTTAGAGAATATGTCATCCCATTGGAGTTCATCCTTTAGTTTTCTACATCAAACGCTCAAAAAGGTCTAACATGAAATGTACGGTCAACCTCAAAAGCACTTTTTTAATTACATCTGTATTGGGACAAGCCAAAATAGCTCCAATTAAGTTACACTAGTGTTGCTATCCTCAAATCTTATCTTTTTCAAGAGGAACTAGTCATGTCTTTTTCTCATCAAGAATTAATGCAATGAAGATTAATTATTGGAAAGATTGCAAGTGTTGTTGTTGATGAAAGTATGATAAATGTGAGGTGTCTTTTACCATGTTGGGTGCTAGGACATGCATGTTAATGCCTTAGTTCATTGTTCACAATGGATATATAGATTGCCCTCACTTTGTTGGTGTTTGGCAATGGATTTTTGGTCACATTCATCAAGAACATGATGTTGATAGAATGGAGATCTTTATTCTACAACAGAACTTGGCTATGGCAATACCAATACATGTCTCGTCGATACCTTGCCAAGGTGTAGAAATTAAAAGCTTGTCAGTAACGGATGGATATATGTCACTAAATATGTGGTTCATATATACTATATATATGACATTTTCTTGTGTACTTTGTGTTGTAGTTGCTAGAACTCATTCGATGTGGCATAATTAGCTTGTTGCGTGTTTTGAATGTTAAGGTGTTGTGATTTTTTTGAATATTAGGGTGTTGTGTTTTTTTTCTATTTTTAGGTGTCGCGTTATTTGTTATGTTGTAGCCACTACTACAATAATCGGTTGTGATAATTGCAGACGACACAAATGATTTTTAATCAGAATCGTCTGTGATATTACCATAGACGGTTATTAATGCAAATGGCCTGTGATGTATTTCTCATATGCATGAAAGGCACGTGCTTCATCTCCCCTATGTGTCTCTGATCGCTTCGTCTCTCTGAATGTATCTCTAATCATTTCGGCTACCCGATGCGTCTCTTCGTCTCACACGTCGAATTTATAAAAATAATTATCTGTCATGTACCAAAGATGAATCCCCACATCATTGATACACATATCTACTTTCAAGCACAAACAAGTGGCTCTGGCTGCCTCTTCCTTGTCGCCGACATTGATGGCCAACCTGGCCATCCTGTACGAGTTGATGAGGACATCACACATTTGGACACAAATAAGACTTCTCAACTTGAAGCAATACAAGGGCCAATTACAAGGGCACGTGCACGTTAACTAAATTATCAGGTGAACTCTTTCCTAGGAATGCATAACTATTTAATGGAGAAGAGACTGCTACCTAATGCATGTAATGTTCTTTTACTCAGGAACTTAGGAGCTGATCAAGCGCAAGGAGTACAAAATGAAGAGAAGCATGTGCAAGAAGAGTACAAAAGTCACCACATCACTTTGGTGCCAGCTCAAGGAACAAATCCAGTGGGACACATTTTAGAATTCAATTCGGCCTCTAGATCAATTCAGAGTCAGCCTAATAGCTCCGACTTCAAATGTGCATAACTTTTGCATACAAACTCTGTTTGAGGTGTGCGAGTACAACATAGAAAGAAGAACTCATTTACTTTCCAATGGATCTAGCGCCACCTCCGAATTCCTTCTATACGCGTCAAAATCATCAAAATAATCTGACGCTGATTTAACCTGATAGGGCTGACTTTAAATGCTCATAGATTTTGCATCAAGAGTCTATTTGGAATGTGTGAGTATAGCACGAAAAGCTTATCTCGTCCTCTTTCCAACCGATTTGACTCCATCCCAAAATTCTTTCTGTGCGTATCGGAATCATGAAAACAATCCTTTGATTTTAGAAACAAGGATCGAATGTGATATGATTTGATGATATTCTATGTGTTAAACGCTTTCCATAAGTAAGGGCCTGTGTGCCCCTATAAAAGATCAATTGGCCACGTAACACAGGATTGTTTAGATTAGTTTTCCACCGTGAAACTTCATCGTGTGTTCTTGTGTCAACCTCAACCCTTTGTGTTCCTTAGTCATATTCGCAATAGTCAGATTGCTCTTTATCTTGTTTTTGGATTGCTTGCAGGAATTGAACCTCGTGTTCAGGTCAACCACGTTCTTGGCATAGTTGATATCGACTAGGGTGTGGTGTAGTGTAACAGCCCAGCTGTTTTTGCAAAAAAAAAAATTATTTGATTTAATTTAAAAACAAAACAATTGCTTTTGCTTTCTTAAGTCTAAAAAAAAGGTTAATTGCTTAAACTTCTGTTTTAAAAGAGGCTTTGGTTGTGGAAAATAATTTAAAAGAAAAGTATATGCTTTATCAGATAAAGGGTATTTTGAAATTCTATATAAAAATCACTCCAATTTAATCCTTTGAATTTACTGGAATTAATTGGATTTTTCTGGATTTTATTCCAAGCCCTGATTTGAGAAAATAAAAAAAACTTATTTTATAATGGCCAAAATGAATTTACTACATTTCATGAAAGTCAAAATAAATGTATTTTCATTTTCCTAAAGTCAAATATGTAATTCCATAATTTTTCAGGAATTGATAAAGATTTAAAACTCTCCTTTAAAGTTAAATTGTGTTTCTGAAAAATCTATTTACCAGAATGGTTGGAAAATATTTTCTATCAAAAATCATTCCAGATGATTCTCTGAATTTTGCTGAAATTTTCAAAATTTATTTGGTATTTTTCTGAGTATTTTAAAGCCTATTAAGCTTTTCTGAAATTCAAAAAGAAAACTAAATCCCAAAACCTTCCTCGAGCTGACACGTGGCGCCTCCAGGTTTAATCTCCCCGCCGCCCGAGCCATCTCCGCCGTCCGTCCCCACTCCCACCTTCCCCTTCTCCCAGCTCGACGTGTGTCACGCATCGGAGCCGCTCCCACCCGCCGGTTTTAATCTCGCCGTCCCCAACCACTTACCTCTTCGTTCCCATTCAACGGCTCGGATCAAATCGCCGTAGCCCGATCGATCTCGGCCGCACGTTTTCACCTAAACGCTTCGCCCACCCTTCGCTTCCCTCCGCCCGACGCGTGGCACGATCCGCACCGTTCCCTATTGCCGTACCCGATCCCTACCGCCCACAGTCACTTACCCCTTCGCCCGCCGTTCTCTCACCTCCAGCCGACAAGTGTTACGATCCGGACCATCCTCTGTTGTCGGATTAAATCGCAGCCACCTGTAGTCACTTAATGCATCCATCGGATCGGATCTCTTCCTTCCAAACCCGATTGAATCTCAGCCGTTAGCACTCACTTACCCCTTTGTCTCACATAGACGACCCTGATCTCCCTTGATTGCCACGCGTCTTAATCCAGACCGTTGGCTTCTCCTCCTCTCCTTTTCTCTCTCGACAGGTGGGACCCACTGTCAGTCCTTCTTCCCGCCCCTTCTTCCTCCCCACACCTCCGCCATTACCGCCCACCCGAGCTCCGCTATCCTCGCCTCCCATCCATTACTCCTCGCCATCAATGGCCATTAAGCACCCCTTCATCACACGCAATTCACCTCCGCCGTCACCCCCCTCGGTGTAATGCCCCACTCCCGCTAATTTCGCGCCGATGCGCCACCTTAAACCCGCGCCGTTACCCCGCTCCAAGACTGACCCGCCTATAAAAAGCTGCCCCGAGCTCCCTCTCCTCACACCGCCTCCCCCTCACTCGCCAATTTAGGGCTTTGAGCATCGAGCCTCCCCGCACATCGTTTTTCCTCCGCCGGCCACATTTTACTCCGACGAGCAATTCCGGTAGCTTCGGGCCTCCTCACTCCTCGCCGACGCCACCGTTAGCCTGCCCGTGCCTCGGCGGTTAAAAGCCCCCTCTGCCCCGAGCGGTGGCACCACTGGAGCTCCTCGCCGCCGATCTCACCCCTCCGACCGCCGCCCCTCGCCGTCGGCAGCCCCCTCCGACCACCCCCAGACCTCCCCACCGGTACCAATCCCCTCCCCTCGCCTCCCTCTTTCTTTTCCGTGCTTTAGCCCGCGCCGCCGCCTGCGAGGTCGCCGGCGACCATCGGCTTCCGCGCCTCCCCCTTCGGCCGGCGATGCCACGTCGGTGAGCGCGCGCACGTGGCGCCTCAGTGGCGGCCCGGTGGCAGCCACGTACACGCCACCTCGGCCTCGGGCGAGCCGCGTCAGCGCCACCTGGCGTTCCGACCGCGCGCGCGATGGTCTGTGAACCCGGTCCACCGTGCACCGGCCCCACTTGTCAGTCACTCCAATTCCAGGGCTGACGTCATGCCGATGTCATAAAGCCGTTATTTTCGTTTAAAAATAATTCGGCCGAAATTAAATTCTCGTGCTGACGTCATTATCTTATTTTCCTTTGGGAAAATAAATGCTTGCTGACGTCATAAATCTCTTTTCGGTTTAAAATTAATTCCAGAAATCCCTCTTTTTCTTTTTAATTGTATTTAAACTTTAGAAGGCTATAACTTCTTCATTTTAACTCCAAATTGACCCATTCAAATTTCTAAATTTTTCTAAAATCATGAACTATCCATTTATGGATCCCTTTTCAATTTTTGAATTTTATTTAAATTTTGTTTTGAATATTATTTAGTAATCCCAACATTTAAAATTCAAATTATAAATCCTAGTTCATTTTTAACCTCAATTTCTTTCCAAATCTTCAAATTCAAATCTTGCAAAAATTCAAAACCTCAATAAAAATATTTATTCTATTTTGTTTCTGAGTCCAAATATTATTCCGGCATTTCTCTCTTTCAAAACAAAATAAAAAGAAGACTTTCCCTAGGCCAAAAATCTTCTTTTGTTTAAGCACTCTCAGCTAATAATTCCCTTCCAGTACCATAGGTCATTTTCATTTTCAGGTGTTGGACTATTTATTTTATCCTAATATTTATTTTTTTCCCTCCTTTGCTGTCCAACTCCACACATCTGACAAACAAACAGCCTATTTTTCAGCTAAAGCCACCATGAGCAATGCATGCATGCAAGAAAAATCAATTCTCTTTTACCAAATTAATTTGCATGCAGTAATAACACCTTTAGTCATTGCCAAGCATAAATTCCATTCAGTTTTTACCCATTAAATTTTCAGTTTCTTGCATGCAAAGTTGAAACCGACATTTCATTTAATTCGGCCATTATTTCGGCATTCAATTCCGGCCATTCCCTTGCTCCTCTCCACTTATAAATTGAACCCCAGCCCCCTCACCTCATTCCCCACTTGTTATGCATTCTAGGAAACCAGAAACCCAGCCAAGAAGAAGCTTTGGAAGACTATTCCTTCGGTTGGCTTGTTCCAACAATTTTCTTCCCAACCGATCTTCCGACGACTCGTTCTCCGTCGTCCGGACTCCGAATCTGGTGATTCAAATTCCTAAATTTATCTAAATTCATATTCTATCTCCCAGTATATATTTTATAATTTTTAGATTTTATTTGGATTTTATTTGAGTTTAGTTTGTTCTGGCTTTTCATGTGTAGACTACGACTATTTCGGAGAGTATAACTTCAGCGAACCTCGGCAAACTTCAAAGAAAGGCAAGTTACACCTTTGACCATGTTGAATCTAATATTTCAAATTTAATTATATTATTTTACTGTATATGCATGCGTACTTCTATTCAAATTTAATTTAAATTCAGTTTAAACTTTAGTTATGCCCATGATCCTTTGATTATAGCCCATTTGAATCTCAAATTCATATACCTTGTCACCCTAGCTGAAAACTAGTTAGTGCCATAGTATTGACTAGAAAATTTTATAGAGATGCTTAGCCTGGCTTAGTATAATTTTAGGTGGGATCAATCTTTCATATGAAATGTCAGATGGTTTATGAAAATGGTTTAAAAATAAAAATGAAAACTTATGATTTAGACTTAGGCTATTGGTTAGGTGGTAGGATGCCGGCATGCCTCGTGTTTGGTGACACCTGGTTGATTGTCGTGCATGTGGGTATGTGGATTGAGCCTAAGTCAAATTAAGGACCGGTCTATGAGTTACTGTTGGAAAGCCACATCGTACTACCACAAGACTGGTATGGGACAGTCCTGGCTGACTAATTTGTGAGGTCCCAACTTTGGTCTCGCTATAGGTTGAATGTGAGCGTGGCATAGGCCATGGGAAGTCTCACACGGCACAAGAGGGGGCTCCAACTTGTGGATTCAAGTTGTGGTGAAACCTTAGCGGCGGCGTGACCAAGTTGAAGGCTTAGCATTGTAAAGGCCTTGTTATGGTTTTTCGATCGCACGCCTACGGAGCGTGTAATGGCCGACAATATGAGATAATCATATCTTGTGGGTAAAGTCGTACAACCTCTGCAGAGTGTATAACCTATCTGGATAGCCGTGCCATACGGTTATGGGCAAGTCGAGTAAGGTTTTTCATGGATTAGACTTTGGTTTTTAAAAATGGTTTCTGAAAAAGGCTTATTGATGGATGGATAGAATTCATGACCAGGTAGGATACCTGTGAATAAGTTGGTGTTTGGTCGGAGCCTACACTAACAAATGAATCCATAAGAGATTTTGAAAAGCATATGGATAGATGGAATCCATGTGAATGGACCAGGTGGGATACCTGTGACTAGGTTAGTGTTTGGTCGTAGCCTGCACTAACGATATTATTTTGTAAATTATTATTTCTATCTACTGTATAAAATTCAGCTTTTGCACTTATGTTATTGTATTTAAATTCAGTACTGCTTTTCGCACAAATAAACTTAATAAGCCTTCCTTTGTTATCCCTATGCATGCATTCACTCTGTTAAAACTCCTGGTGTAACTTGCGTAAGTACTTTATGTGCTTACCTTGGGAGTACTTAATAAATCCTAGTTCATTTTTAACCTCAATTTCTTTTAACAGAGTACTCCCAAGGTAAGCACATAAAGTACTTACGCAACTCACACCAGGAGTTTTAACAGAGTGAATGCATGCATAGGGATAACAAAGGAAGGCTTATTAAGTTTATTTGTGCGAAAAGCAGTACTGAATTTAAATACAATAACATAAGTGCAAAAGCTGAATTTTATACAGTAGATAGAAATAATAATTTACAAAATAATATCGTTAGTGCAAAGCTGCGACCAAACACTAACCTAGTCACAGGTATCCCACCTGGTCCATTCACATGGATTCCATCTATCCATATGCTTTTCAAAATCTCTTATGGATTCATTTTGTTAGTGTAGGCTCTGACCAAACACCAACTTATTCACAGGTATCCTACCTGGTCATGAATTCTATCCATCCATCCATAAGCCTTTTCGAAACCATTTTAAAAACCAAAGTCTAATCCATGAAAACCTTACTCACTTGCCCATAACCGTGGTACGGCTATCCAGATAGGTTATACACTCGCAGAGGTTGTACAGCCTTTACCCACAAGATATGATTATCTCATATTATCGCCATTACACGCTCGTAGGCGTGCGATCGAGAAAACCATAACAAGGCCTTTACAATGCTAAGCCTTCAACTTGGTTACGCCGCCGCTAAGGTTTCACCACAACTTGAATCCACAAGTTGGAGCCCCCTCTTGTGCCGTGTGAGACTTCCCATGGCCTATGCCACGCTCACATTCAACCTATAGCGAGACCAAAGTTGGGACCTCACAAATTAGTCAGCTAGGACTGTCCCACACCAGTCTTGTGGTAGTACGATGTGGCTTTGCAACAGTAGCTCATAGTCCGGTCCTTAATTTGACTTAGGCTCAATCCACATACCCACATGCACGACAATCAACCAGGTGTCACCAAACATGAGGCATGCCGGCATCCTACCACCTAACCAATAGCCTAAGTCCAAATCATAAGTTTTAATTTTTATTTTTAAACCATTTTCATAAACCATCCTTGACTCACCGAAGTCAAAAATTCATTTCCAAAGTCTGACATTTCATATGAAAGATTGATCCCACCTAAAATTATACTAAGCTAGGCTAAGCATCTCTATAAAATTTTCTAGTCAATACTATGGCACTAACTAGTTTTCAGCTAGGGTGACAAGGTATATGAATTTGAGATTCAAATGGGCTATAATCAAAGGATCATGGGCATAACTAAAGTTTAAACTGAATTTAAATTAAATTTGAATAGAAGTACGCATGCATATACAGTAAAATAATATAATTAAATTTGAAATATTAGGTTCAACATGGTCAAAGGTGTAACTTGCCTTTCTTTGAAGTTTGCCGAGGTTCGCTGAAGTTATACTCTCCGAAATAGTCGTAGTCTACACGCGAAAAGCCAGAACAAACTAAACTCAAATAAAATCCAAATAAAATCTAAAAATTATAAAATATATACTGGGAGATAGAATATGAATTTAGATAAATTTAGGAATTTGAATCACCAGATTCGGAGTCCGGACGACGGAGAACGAGTCGTCGGAAGATCGGTTGGGAAGAAAATTGTTGGAACAAGCCAACTGAAGGAATAGTCTTCCAAAGCTTTTTCTTGGCTGGGTTTCTGGTTTCCTAGAATGCATAACAAGTGGGGAATGAGGTGAGGGGGCTGGGGTTCAATTTATAGGTGGAGAGGAGCAAGGGAATGGCCGGAATTGAATGCCGAAATAATGGCCGAATTAAATGAAATATCGGTTTCAACTTTGCATGCAAGAAACTGAAATTTTAATGGGTAAAAACTGAATGGAATTTATGCTTGGCAATGACTAAAGGTGTTATTGCTGCATGCAAATTAATTTGGTAAAAGAGAATTGATTTTTCTTGCTTGCATGCATTGCTCATGGTGGCTTTAAATAAAAACAGTCGCTTGTTTGTCAGATGTGTGGAGTTGGACAGCAAAGGAGGGAAAAAAATAAATATTAGGATAAAATAAATAGTCCAACACCTGAAAATGAAAATGACCTATGGTACTGGAAGGGAATTATTAGCTGAGAGTGCTTAAACAAAAGCAGATTTTTGGCCTAGGGAAAGTCTTCTTTTTATTTTGTTTTGAAAGAGAGAAATGCCGGAATAATATTTGGACTCAGAAACAAAATAGAATAAATATTTTTATTGAGGTTTTGAATTTTTGCAAGATTTGAATTTGAAGATTTGGAAAGAAATTGAGGTTAAAAATGAACTAGGATTTATAATTTGAATTTTAAATGTTGGGATTACTAAATAATATTCAAAACAAAATTTAAATAAAATTCAAAAATTAAAAAGGGATCCATAAATGTATAGTTCATGATTTTAGAAAAATTTAGAAATTTGAATGGGTCAATTTGGAGTTAAAATGAAGAAGTTATAGCCTTCTAAAGTTTAAATACAATTAAAAAGAAAAAGAGGGATTTCTGGAATTAATTTTAAACCGAAAAGAGATTTATGACGTCAGCAAGCATTTATTTTCCTAAAGGAAAATAAGATAATGATGTCAGCACGAGAATTTAATTTCGGCCGAATTATTTTTAAACGAAAATAACGGCTTTATGACGTCGGCATGACGCCACCGGAATTGGAGTGATCGACAAGTGGGGCGGTGCACGGTGGACGGGTTCATGCACCATCGCGCGCGGCCGAACGGGCGGCGGGGCGCCAGTGGCGCTGACGCGGCTCGCCCGAGGCCGAGGTGGCGTGTACGTGGCTGCCACCGGGCCGCCACTGAGGCGCCACGTGCGCGCACTCGCCGACGTGGCATCGCCGGCCGGAGGGGGAGGCGCGGAAGCCGATGGTCGCCGGCGACCTCGCAGGCGGCGGCGTGGGCTAAAGCACGGAAAAGAAAGAGGGAGGCGAGGGGAGGGTATTGGTACCGGTGGGGAGGTCTGGGGGTGGTCGGAGGGGGCTGCCGTCGGCGAGGGGCGGCGGTCGGAGGGGTGAGATCGGCGGCGAGGAGCTCCAGTGGTGCCACCGCTCGGGGCAGAGGGGGCTTTTAACCGCCGAGGCACGGGCAGGCTGACGGTGGCGTCGGCGAGGAGTGAGGAGGCCTGAAGCTACCGGAATTGCTCGTCGGAGTAAAATGTGGCCGGCGGAGGAAAAACGATGTGCGGGGAGGCTCGATGCTCAAAGCCCTGAATTGGCGAGTGAGGGGGAGGCGGTGTGAGGAGAGGGAGCTCGGGGCAGCTTTTTATAGGTGGGGCTGTGCTGGAGCGGGGGTAACGGCGGCGGGGTTTAAGGTGGCCGTTACTGGCGCGAAATTGGCGGGAGTGGGGCATTACACCGAGGGGGGTGACGGCGGAGGTGAATTGCGTGTGATGAAGGGGTGCTTAATGGCCATTGATGGCGAGGAGTAATGGATGGGAGGCGAGGATAGCGGAGCTCGGGTGGGCGGTAATGGCGGAGGTGTGGGGAGGAAGAAGGGGTGGGGAAGAAGGACCTGACAGGTGGGTCCCACTGTCAGCGAGAGAGAAAAGGGAGAGGAGGAGAAGCCAACGGTCTGGATTAAGACGCGTGGCAATCAAGGGAGATCAGGGTCGTCTATGTGAGACAAAGGGGTAAGTGAGTGCCAACGGCTGAGATTCAATCGGGTTTGGAAGGAAGAGATCCGATCCGATGGATGCATTAAGTGACTACAGGTGGCTGCGATTTAATCCGACAACAGAGGATGGTCCGGATCGTAACACTTGTCGGCTGGAGGTGAGAGAACGGCGGGCGAAGGGGTAAGTGACTGTGGGCGGTAGGGATCGGGTACGGCAATAGGGAACGGTGCGGATCGTGCCACGCGTCGGGCGGAGGGAAGTGAAGGGCGGGCGAAGCGGTTAGGTGAAAACGTGCGGCCGAGATCGATCGGGCTACGGCGATTTGATCCGAGCCGTTGAATGGGAACGAAGAGGTAAGTGGTTGGGGACGGCGAGATTAAAACCGGCGGGTGGGAGCGGCTCCGATGCGTGACACGCGTCGAGCTGGGAGAAGGGGAAGGTGGGAGTGGGGACGGACGGTGGAGATGGCTCGGGCGGCGGGGAGATTAAACCCGGACGCGCCACGTGTCAGCTCGAGGAAGGTTTTGGGATTTAGTTTTCTTTTTGAATTTCAGAAAAGCTTAATAGGCTTTAAAATACTCAGAAAAATACCAAATAAATTTTAAAAATTTCAGCAAAATTCAGAGAATCATCTGGAATGATTTTTGATAAAAAATATTTTCCAACCATTCTGGTAAATAGATTTTTCAGAAACACAATTTAACTTTAAAGGAGAGTTTTAAATCTTTATCAATTCCTGAAAAATTATGGAATTACAGATTTGACTTTAGGAAAATGAAAATACATTTATTTTGACATTCATGAAATGCAGTAAATTCATTTTGGCCATTATAAAATAAGTTTTTTTTTATTTTCTCAAATCAGGGCTTGGAATAAAATCCAGAAAAATCCAATTAATTCCAGTAAATTCAAAGGATTAAATTGGAGTGATTTTTATACAGAATTTCAAAATACCCTTTATCTGATAAAGCATATACTTTTCTTTTAAATTATTTTCCACAACCAAAGCCTCTTTTAAAATAGAAGTTTAAGCAATTAACCTTTTTTTTAGACTTAAGAAAGCAAAAGCAATTGTTTTGTTTTTAAATTAAATCAAATAATTTTTTTTTGCAAAAACAGCTGGGCTGTTACAAACTACCCCCCTTAGAGAGAATCTCGTCCTCGAGATTGGCACGGGCTAGGAAAGAAATGGGTGTGGATCTTACTCTGCATGGCTTGAGCAATGATCTGGTTCAGATGTCCCTTTGTAAACTTTTAGGGCTTTCCGATTGTTGTTTGAAGGGCATTGACGATCAGTGTTCCAGCTCGATGCTTCCAAAGATTAGGAAAGAGGAGACTTAAGACAAAGGAGGAATAGGGGTCGTTTTGCACAAACCAACAAAACACAGACTAGCAAAAACCTTTATTAAGACAATATCCAGTAACAGTTACGGCTATCAACAAAAGAGAAAACCTGATAGCTCGTAACATCGTCTAATAGCTACCTAACAACTTATCCTAAAGGGGAAAGGGTTGCCTTGGTGTGATCCTTCGTGGCTCTCTGGGTAGAAAGCGTGTCTCCCCGATGCGAAGATTGAAATGATGGCAGAGGCGAAGAACACTTTATGAGCGGCTTCTTGCTTGGCTCTTTCCAACGAGTACCTGCTTCCTTTAAAGCGCTAGAGAAGACTTCCTTGTCCAGTTTGTTTGGTGATGAGTACAGCAAAGCGGTGTCCCATCATCTGATTTCCATGGCTATTTCTCTGGTGCATGTACATAGCTTGACGCTGGAATCCCAAATGACGGAGTAGTCGACGAAGGCCTACACTCCATCCATTATTCGGTGCATCTTGATGAACATCCATCTATAATGGTTTGAACAAGATGAGAGATAGAAATAAGTTTTTTTTTCCAGAAATGACATAAAGATGAGAAAGGATTGAGAGATAAGGGTAAGCAAAGGTTGAGAGGAAAGAGTAAGCAAAGCTTTTTTTAAAAAAATATTTTATTACTTAAGTTAAGTCCTTAAGGTTCAACCATTCTATTCTACCTACGGTCACGTCTTAGGGTCATTATAGCTCTGATACCATCTCTCGCTTTGACCGAACAACGACTCACGGATCCTTTGTGTAAATCGCACTAGTCCAGGATCAAGCTAGTGCACACAGTGGATAACAAAGATTTATATTATGCACAATGACATTTATTCATTAACTAAATATGGGCCTGATGGCCAAATTTTACATCAATGGTTCATAAACCAAAAATACATATAAACAGCGGAAGAAAACCAATGAAGTAGCAGCCCATCCTGCCTACCCACAAAGCGAATGATCGTAAGACGCGCCTAGTCGTCACCATCCTCACCGGTTGTTGACGTCATCCTCTGGCAACAGATTTTAGTAAGGTGAGCACATAAAGTACTCCCAAGGTAAGCACATAAAGTACTTACGCAAGTTACACCAGGAGTTTTAACAGAGTGAATGCATGCATAGGGATAACAAAGGAAGGCTTATTAAGTTTATTTGTGCGCGATCTTCGAATTTAAATACAATAACATAAGTGCAAAAGCTGAATTTTATACAGTAGATAGAAATAATAATTTACAAAATAATATCGTTAGTGCAAAGCTACGACCAAACACTAACCTAGTCACGGTATCCCACCTGTCCATTCACATGGATTCCATCTATCCATATGCTTTTCAAAATCTCTTATGGATTCATTTTGTTAGTGTAGGCTCTGACCAAACACCAACTTATTCACAGGTATCCTACCTGGTTATGAATTCTATCCATCCATCCATAAGCCTTTTTCGAAACCATTTTTAAAACCAAAGTCTAATCCATGAAAACCTTACTCAGCTTGCCCATAACCGTGGCACGGCTATCGAGATAGGTTATACACTCTGTAGAGGTTGTACAGCTTTACCCACAAGATATGATTATCTCATATTGTCGGCCATTACACGCTTCCGTAGGCGTGCGACTGAGAAAACCATAACAAGGCCTTTACAATGCTAAGCCTTCAACTTGGTCACGCCGCCGCTAAGGTTTCACCACAACTTGAATCCACAAGTTGGAGCCCCCTCTTGTGCCGTGTGAGACTTCCCATGGCCTATGCCACGCTCACATTCAACCTATAGCGAGACCAAAGTTGGGACCTCACAAATTAGTCAGCCAGGACTGTCCCATACCAGTCTTGTGGTAGTACGATGTGGCTTTGCAACAGTAGCTCATAGACCGGTCCTTAATTTGACTTAGGCTCAATCCACATACCCACATGCACGACAATCAACCAGGTGTCACCAAACATGAGGCATGCCGGCATCTTACCACCTAACCAATAGCCTAAGTCCAAATCATAAGTTTTAATTTTTATTTTTAAACCATTTTCATAAACCATCCTTGACTCACCGAAGTCAAAAATTCATTTCCAAAGTCTGACATTTCATATGAAAGATTGATCCCACCTAAAATTATACTAAGCCAGGCTAAGCATCTCTATAAAATTTTCTAGTCAATACTATGGCACTAACTAGTTTTCAGCTAGGGTGACAAGGTATATGAATTTGAGATTCAAATGGGCTATAATCAAAGGATCATGGGCATAACTAAAGTTTAAACTGAATTTAAATTAAATTTGAATAGAAGTACGCATGCATATACAGTAAAATAATATAATTAAATTTGAAATATTAGGTTCAACATGGTCAAAGGTGTAACTTGCCTTTCTTTGAAGTTTGCCGAGGTTCGCTGAAGTTATACTCTCCGAAATAGTCGTAGTCTACACGCGAAAAGCCAGAACAAACTAAACTCAAATAAAATCCAAATAAAATCTAAAAATTATAAAATATATACTGGGAGATAGAATATGAATTTAGATAAATTTAGGAATTTGAATCACCAGATTCGGAGTCCGGACGACGGAGAACGAGTCGTCGGAAGATCGGTTGGGAAGAAAATTGTTGGAACAAGCCAACCGAAGGAATAGTCTTCCAAAGCTTTTTCTTGGCTGGGTTTCTGGTTTCCTAGAATGCATAACAAGTGGGGAATGAGGTGAGGGGGCTGGGGTTCAATTTATAGGTGGAGAGGAGCAAGGGAATGGCCGGAATTGAATGCCGAAATAATGGCCGAATTAAATGAAATATCGGTTTCAACTTTGCATGCAAGAAACTGAAATTTTAATGGGTAAAAACTGAATGGAATTTATGCTTGGCAATGACTAAAGGTGTTATTGCTGCATGCAAATTAATTTGGTAAAAGAGAATTGATTTTTCTTGCTTGCATGCATTGCTCATGGTGGCTTTAGCTGAAAAACAGGCTGTTTGTTTGTCAGATGTGTGGAGTTGGACAGCAAAGGAGGGAAAAAAATAAATATTAGGATAAAATAAATAGTCCAACACCTGAAAATGAAAATGACGTATGGTACTGGAAGGGAATTATTAGCTGAGAGTGCTTAAACAAAAGCAGATTTTTGGCCTAGGGAAAGTCTTCTTTTTATTTTGTTTTGAAAGAGAGAAATGCCGGAATAATATTTGGACTCAGAAACAAAATAGAATAAATATTTTTATTGAGGTTTTGAATTTTCTCAAGATTTGAATTTGAAGATTTGGAAATAACTTGAGGTTAAAAATGAACTAGGATTTATAATTTGAATTTTAAATGTTGGGATTACTAAATAATATTCAAAACAAAATTTAAATAAAATTCAAAAATTAAAAAGGGATCCATAAATGGATAGTTCATGATTTTAGAAAAATTTAGAAATTTGAATGGGTCAATTTGGAGTTAAAATGAAGAAGTTATAGCCTTCTAAAGTTTAAATACAATTAAAAAGAAAAAGAGGGATTTCTGGAATTAATTTTAAACCGAAAAGAGATTTATGACGTCAGCAAGCATTTATTTTCCTAAAGGAAAATAAGATAATGACGTTAGCACGAGAATTTAATTTCGGCCGAATTATTTTTAAACGAAAATAACGGCTTTATGACGTCGGCATGACGTCAGCCCTGGAATTGGAGTGACTGACAAGTGGGGCCGGTGCACGGTGGACCGGGTTCACAGACCATCGCGCGCGCGGTCGGAACGGGGCGGTCGGGACGCCAGGTGGCGCTGACGCGGCTCGCCCGAGGCCGAGGTGGCGTGTACGTGGCTGCCACCGGGCCGCCACTGAGGCGCCACGCGCGCGCTTCGCCGACGTGGCATCGCCACGGAGGGGGAGGCGCGAAGCCGATGGTCGCCGCGACCTCGCGGCGGCGCGCGGGCTAAAGCACGGAAAAGAAAGAGGAGGCGAGGAGGGATTGGTACCGGTGGGGAGGTCAGGGGTGGTCGGAGGCGCGCCGACGGCGAGGGGCGCGGTCGGAGGTGAGATCGGCGGCGAGGAGCTCGGTGGTGCCACCGCCGGGCGAGGGGCTTTAACCGCCGAGGCACGGCAGCCGACGGTGGCGTCGGCGAGGAGTGAGGAGGCGGGCTACGGGAATTGCTCGTCGGAGTAAAATGTGGCCGCGGAGGAAAAACGATGTGCGGGAGGCTCGATGCTCAAAGCCACGAATTGGCGAGTGAGGGGAGGCGGTGTGAGAGAGGAGCTCGGGCAGCTTTTTATAGGTGGGGTGTCTTTGGAGCGGGGTAACGCGGCGGTGTTTAAGGTGGCCGTTACTGGCGCGAAATTAGCGGGAGTGGGGCATTACACCGAGGGGGGTGACGACGGAGGTGAATTGCGTGTGATGAAGGGGTGCTTAATGGCCATTGATGGCGAGGAGTAATGGATGGGAGGCGAGGATAGCGGAGCTCGGGTGGGCGGTAATGGCGGAGGTGTGGGGAGGAAGAAGGGGCAGGGAAGAAGGACCTGATAGGTGGGTCCCACTGTCAGCGAGAGAGAAAAGGGAGAGGAGGAGAAGCCAACGGTCTGGATTAAGACGCGTGGCAATCAAGGGAGATCAGGGTCGTCTATGTGAGACAAAGGGGTAAGTGAGTGCCAACGGCTGAGATTCAATCGGGTTTGGAAGGAAGAGATCCGATGGATGCATTAAGTGACTACAGGTGCCTGCGATTTAATCCGACAACAGAGGATGGTCCGGATCGTAACACTTGTCGGCTGGAGGTGAGAGAACGGCGGGCGAAGGGGTAAGTGACTGTGGGCGGTAGGGATCGGGTACGGCAATAGGGAACGGTGCGGATCGTGCCACACGTCGGGCGGAGGGAAGCGAAGGGCGGGCGAAGCGGTTAGGTGAAAACGTGCGGCCGAGATCGATCGGGCTACGGTGATTTGATCCGAGCCGTTGAATGGGAACGAAGAGGTAAGTGGTCGGGGATGGCGAGATTAAAACCGGCGGGTGGGAGCGGCTCCGATGCGTGACACGCGTCGAGCTGGGAGAAGGGGAAGGTGGGAGTGGGGATGGACGGCGGAGATGGCTCGGGCGGCGGGGAGATTAAACCCGGAGGCGCCACGTGTCAGCTCGAGGAAGGTTTTGGGATTTAGTTTTCTTTTTGAATTTCAGAAAAGCTTAATAGGCTTTAAAATACTCAGAAAAATACCAAATAAATTTTGAAAATTTCAGCAAAATTCAGAGAATCATTTGGAATGATTTTTGATAAAAAATATTTTCCAACCATTCTGGTAAATAGATTTTTCAGAAACACAATTTAACTTTAAAGGAGAGTTTTAAATCTTTATCAATTCCTGAAAAATTATGGAATTACAGATTTGACTTTAGGAAAATGAAAATACATTTATTTTGACTTTCATGAAATGCAGTAAATTCATTTTGGCCATTATAAAATAAGTTTTTTTGATTTTCTCAAATCGTGGCTTGGAATAAAATCGAAAAAATCCAATTAATTCCAAAAATTCAAAGGATTAAATTGGAGTGATTTTTATACAGAATTTCAAAATACCCTTTATCTGATAAAGCATATACTTTTCTTTTAAATTATTTTCCACAACCAAAGCCTCTTTTAAAACAGAAGTTTAAGCAATTAACCTTTTTTTAGACTTAAGAAAGCAAAAGCAATTGTTTTGTTTTTAAATTAAATCAAATAATTTTTTTTTTGCAAAAACAGCTGGGCTGTTACACTCTTCGTTCCCATTCAACGGCTCGGATCAAATCGCCGTAGCCCGATCGATCTCGGCCGTACGTTTTCACCTAACCTTCGCCCGCCTTCGCTCCCTCGCGCGACGCGCGTATCACGATCCGCACCGTTCCCTATTGCCGTACCCGATCCCTACCGCCCACAATCACTTACCCCTTCGCCCGCCGTTCTCTCACCTCCAGCCGACAAGTGTTACGATCCGGACCATCCTCTGTTGTCGGATTAAATCGCAGCCACCTGTAGTCACTTAATGCATCCATCGGATCGGATCTCTTCCTTCCAAACCCGATTGAATCTCAGCCGTTGGCACTCACTTACCCCTTTGTCTCACATAGACGACCCTGATCTCCCTTGATTGCCACGCGTCTTAATCCAGACCGTTGGCTTCTCCTCCTCTCCCTTTTCTCTCTCGTGCGATGGGACCCACCACAGTCCTTCTTCCCCGCCCCTTCTTCCTCCCCACACCTCCGCCATTACCGCCCACCCGAGCTCCGCTATCCTCGCCTCCCATCCATTACTCCTCGCCATCAATGGCCATTAAGCACCCCTTCATCACACGCAATTCACCTCCGCCGTCACCCCCCTCGGTGTAATGCCCCACTCCCGCTAATTTCGCGCCAGTAACGGCCACCTTAAACCCCGCCGCCGTTACCCCCGCTCCAGCACAGCCCCGCCTATAAAAAGCTGCCCCGAGCTCCCTCTCCTCACACCGCCTCCCCCTCACTCGCCAATTCAGGGCTTTGAGCATCGAGCCTCCCCGCACATCGTTTTTCCTCCGCCGGCCACATTTTACTCCGACGAGCAATTCCGGTAGCTTCGGGCCTCCTCACTCCAAGCCGACGCCGCGGTTAAAAGCCCCCTCTGCCCCGAGCGGTGGCACCACTGGAGCTCCTCGCCGCTGATCTCACCCCTCCGACCGCCGCCCCTCGCCGTCGGCAGCCCCCTCCGACCACCCCCAGACCTCCCCACCGGTACCAATCCCCTCCCCTCGCCTCCCTCTTTCTTTTCCGTGCTTTAGCCCGCGCCGCCGCCTGCGAGGTCGCCGGTGACCATCGGCTTCCGCGCCTCCCCCTCCGGCCGGCGATGCCACGTCGGTGAGCGCGCGCACGTGGCGCCTCAGTGGCGGCCCGGTGGCAGCCACGTACACGCCACCTCGGCCTCGGGCGAGCCGCGTCAGCGCCACCTGGCGTCCCGACCGCCCTGTTCCGACCGCGCGCGCGATGGTTTGTGAACCCGGTCCACCGTGCACCGGCCCCACTTGTCAGTCACTCCAATTCCAGGGCTGACGTCATGCCAACGTCATAAAGCCGTTATTTTCGTTTAAAAATAATTCGGCTGAAATTAAATTCTCGTGCTGACGTCATTATCTTATTTTCCTTTAGGAAAATAAATGCTTGCTGACGTCATAAATCTCTTTTCGGTTTAAAATTAATTCCGAAATCCTCTTTTCTTTTTAATTGTATTTAAACTTTAGAAGGCTATAACTTCTTCATTTTAACTCCAAATTGACCCATTCAAATTTCTAAATTTTTTCTAAAATCATGAACTATCCATTTATGGATCCCTTTTTAATTTTTGAATTTTATTTAAATTTTGTTTTGAATATTATTTAGTAATCCCAACATTTAAAATTCAAATTATAAATCCTAGTTCATTTTTAACCTCAATTTCTTTCCAAATCTTCAAATTCAAATCTTGCAAAAATTCAAAACCTCAATAAAAATATTTATTCTATTTTGTTTCTGAGTCCAAATATTATTCCGGCATTTCTCTCTTTCAAAACAAAATAAAAAGAAGACTTTCCCTAGGCCAAAAATCTGCTTTTGTTTAAGCACTCTCAGCTAATAATTCCCTTCCAGTACCATAGGTCATTTTCATTTTCAGGTGTTGGACTATTTATTTTATCCTAATATTTATTTTTTTCCCTCCTTTGCTGTCCAACTCCACACATCTGACAAACAAACAGCCTGTTTTTCAGCTAAAGCCACCATGAGCAATGCATGCATGCAAGAAAAATCAATTCTCTTTTACCAAATTAATTTGCATGCAGCAAAAACACCTTTAGTCATTGCCAACCATAAATTCCATTCAGTTTTTACCCATTAAAATTTCAGTTTCTTGCATGCAAAGTTGAAACCGACATTTCATTTAATTCGGTCATTATTTCGGCATTCAATTCCGGCCATTCCCTTGCTCCTCTCCACCTATAAATTGAACCCCAGCCCCCTCACCTCATTCCCCACTTGTTATGCATTCTAGGAAACCAGAAACCCAGCCAAGAAGAAGCTTTGGAAGACTATTCTTTCGGTTGGCTTGTTCCAACAATTTTCTTCCCAACCGATCTTCCGACGACTCGTTGTCGTCCGGACTCCGAATCTGGTGATTCAAATTCCTAAATTTATCTAAATTCATATTCTATCTCCCAGTATATATTTTATAATTTTTAGATTTTATTTGGATTTTATTTGAGTTTAGTTTGTTCTGGCTTTTCGCGTGTAGACTACGACTATTTCGGAGAGTATAACTTCAGCGAACCTCGGCAAACTTCAAAGAAAGGCAAGTTACACCTTTGACCATGTTGAACCTAATATTTCAAATTTAATTATATTATTTTACTGTATATGCATGCGTACTTCTATTCAAATTTAATTTAAATTCAGTTTAAACTTTAGTTATGCCCATGATCCTTTGATTATAGCCCATTTGAATCTCAAATTCATATACCTTGTCACCCTAGCTGAAAACTAGTTAGTGCTATAGTATTCACTAGAAAATTTTATAGAGATGCTTAGCCTGGCTTAGTATAATTTTAGGTGGGATCAATCTTTCATATGAAATGTCGACTTTGAAATGAATTTCGACTTCGTGAGTCAAGGATGGTTTATGAAAATGGTTTAAAAATAAAAATAAAAACTTATGATTTGGACTTAGGCTATTGGTTAGGTGGTAGGATGCCGGCATGCCTCATGTTTGGTGACACCTGGTTGATTGTCGTGCATGTGGGTATGTGGATTGAGCCTAAGTCAAATTAAGGACCGGTCTATGAGCTACTGTTGCAAAGCCACATCGTACTACCACAAGACTGGTATGGGACAGTCCTGGCTGACTAATTTGTGAGGTCCCAACTTTGGTCTCGCTATAGGTTGAATGTGAGCGTGGCATAGGCCATGGGAAGTCTCACACGGCACAAGAGGGGGCTCCAACTTGTGGATTCAAGTTGTGGTGAAACCTTAGCGGCGGCGTGACCAAGTTGAAGGCTTAGCATTGTAAAGGCCTTGTTATGGTTTTCTCAGTCGCATGCCTACGGAAGCGTGTAATGGCCGACAATATGAGATAATCATATCTTGTGGGTAAAGCTGTACAACCTCTACAGAGTTAAGGATAGTCGTGCCCACGGTTATGGGCAAGCTGAGTAAGGTTTTTCATGGATTAGACTTTGGTTTTTAAAAATGGTTTCTGAAAAAGGCTTATGGATGGATGGATAGAATTCATGACCAGGTAGGGTACCTGTGAATAAGTTGGTGTTTGGTCGGAGCCTACACTAACAAAATGAATCCATAAGAGATTTTGAAAAGCATATGGATAGATGGAATCCATGTGAATGGACCAGGTGGGATACCTGTGACTAGGTTAGTGTTTGGTCGTAGCCTGCACTAACGATATTATTTTGTAAATTATTATTTCTATCTACTGTATAAAATTCAGCTTTTGCACTTATGTTATTGTATTTAAATTCGATCGCTTTTCGCACAAATAAATTTAATAAGCCTTCCTTTGTTATCCCTATGCATGCATTCACTCTGTTAAAACTCCCGTGTAACTTATGTAAGTACTTTATGTGCTTACCTTGGGAGTACTTTATGTGCTCACCTTGCTAAAATCTGTTGCCGAGGATGACGTCAACAACTTCGGTGAGGATGGTGACGACTAGGCCGCGCTTCACGCCATTCGCTGTGGGCGGCAGGATGGGCTGCTACTTCATTGGTTTTCTTCATTGTTTATATGTATTTTTGGTTTATGAACCATTGATGTAAAATTTGGCCATCAGGCCCATATTTAGTTAATGAATAAATGTCATTGTGCATGATATAAATCTTTGTTATCCACTGTGTGCACTAGCTTGATCCTGGACTAGTGCGATTTACACAGAGGATCTAGGAGTCGTTGCTCCGGGGTCCGACATGTAGCGATTGCAGAACGAACTTGGTCGTCTCGATCAAATAGCCTCATCGTCAACATCATAATAACAATCGAAGTTATCCTTCTCATCGGAAGATCGGGCCCCCTTATCAGTTGGTATCAGAGCATAGATTGCCCGATGAGATTTTCATTTTAGATTTGTTTTTCATACCTATAACCAGAAAATTGCCCTACAATAAGAGTTAATTTCCACTGTCTAAACCCCGTTGTGGCTTTCAATTTATTAGTTTCGGTTTGCTAAATTGAATTTGTGTTTGTTTTAGATTTGTCTTGTTGCTGGTCATATTTTTGGTCCCATAAAACTCCAAAAAAATCCCCACATCCAAAAACATCAAGAACACACCAAACCATAATTTCCAATTTCGGCCAGAAAACTCCCTCTTCTATAGCCACCACAAAAAACGCCATAACTTTTCATTCTTTGATCCTTGTTGAGTGAGACCATGGCCATTGTACTCATAACATCATTATCCATCTTCCTACAAAATTTCGCTTCATTCTAGTATGGAAATTAAGAGATATCTGCGATGAAAGTTGACCCAAATTTCTGTTCTGAATCTGCAATAGTCAGCACTTGTGATTTTTGTACGAATTTTTTTGTCGGTTTCTAGAAGTTGGCCCGAAAAGAAAAATTGTAGAAAAATCCATTAGTAAATAAGAAAAAAAGAATCATTAAAAAACAGGCATCGAACAAAAAGTTACAGCCAAAATACCGACATCTTGTCCAGTGGACAAAAATTTGCCGTTCTCATATTTGGGTC
The DNA here is from genome assembly GCA_036346265.1 of Melocanna baccifera. Taxonomy (NCBI): domain Eukaryota; kingdom Viridiplantae; phylum Streptophyta; class Magnoliopsida; order Poales; family Poaceae; genus Melocanna; species Melocanna baccifera. The sequence goes on from CM070699.1 coordinate 3,368,632, forward strand.
AATATTTGTGCTTTCCACTTCCAATTGAATTATGTTGTGTTTACCACTTCTATACTTTGATATATTCTTGTTTTAGCTTTCATCTATCTTTCTTTGATCAGCAACGTAAGGCTAAGTGCTAGATATGAACTATAATTCAATTTCATGCAACTTCTGAAATTAACCGATTTTGCTCCATTGCTACATATCTAGAGCCTTCTAAGATACACCTACTATTAATCGCTACAGGACTTGACGTACTGGCAATCGCTATACTCATCACTCAAGTCAAGATTGTCACGAATTAGCCACCGGTTGCACCACCTGTTTGCTTTGGTAAGAATTTGTAATAATTTGGTAAGAGCTTGAGTGTGTGCGACTTTTGTAAACCTCCAAGCACCCAGTAGTGATAGGAAACTAATATCTTTCTTGTGAGTTTCTTGTTTTGCACTAACAATGGCAGAATCACATAATTCGAAACATAGTGGCAAGGATGATGGTTCATCTGCTGAACGTGAGAGTGTTGGACCTCTCACTCCTCGCACCCAGATATTGGTGAAACACTTCAACCATGAGGTCAACAAAAGAACGGAGGAGATCTACAATGTGTTGGATCTGCTGAATGACACCCTCACCACCATCAACAATAGAGTTGATAATCTTGAGCAACGTCCACGCCCAGCTGCTCGACATGCTCTATCTTTCCCTCACGCTTCGGCAGATGAGGATGATGATGTTGAAGAGAACAACTGCGATGCCGACACTGAAGTTGAGGGTCTCAATAACCATGACTGTCATCGATTATGGCAAAACCGACGAGGTATGGGCAGGTTACAAAGAGAGGTACATAATGATGATGCATTAACTAAAGTTAAGTTTACGATTCCTCCATTTGCTTGTAGATATGACCCTGATGCTTATCTTAATTGCGAATTACAATTAGATCAAAAATTTGCATGCCATGATTTTCGTGATGATAAAAGAGTTAAGGCTGCTATTAGCGAATTCACTGATTTTGCATCAATTTGGTGGAGAGAACAATGTAGACTGCTACATGTACCTAGAACTTGGGATGCTTTGAAAAGAGTCATGAGAGCTAGATTTGTACCTTCATACTTTTCACGTGATATATTAAATAAATTTCAATGCTTAAAACAAGGCAATAGATCTGTAGAGGAATAATATCAAGAATTGTAAATTGATTTATTGCGTTGTGGTTTGGAAGAAACTGAAGAAGCTAAAATGGCTAGAATTTTGTGAGGGATTAACCGGGAAATTTAGGACATACTTGACTATAAGGAATACAATTCTATCATCTGTTTATTCCATCTTGCTTGCAAAGCTGAAAGGGAAGTGCATGGTCGACACATGAGTGCATCTTCAGTTGCTTCCACTGGATGTACAAGGGACATCCAATGTCACAAGTGCAAAGGGTTTGGGTACTTCATGAGAGAGTGTCCAAGTCAACGGGCTCTCATTGTGAGAGAATATGGTGAGTATATTTCAGTTAGTAAAATTGGTGAAGAATATATATATGTTGCAAATGACCATGCAGGTGATACGGTTGATACTAGTAATGAACAAGAAGAACACTTGAGTGCTGAAGCTTCAAATAAGTATAGAAACCTTATAGTGAAGCGTGTTCTTAGCGCACAAATGGAGAGTGCCGAACAAGAACAACGACACAATTTGTTTCAAACTAAGTTCATCATCAAGGATTGTTCATGTTATATCATCATCGATGGAGGAAGTTGCAATAACTTGGCTAGCTTGGAGATGGTCGAGAAGCTTCACTTGACCACAAATCCTCACCCACAACCCTACTACATTCACTGGTTAAACTCATGTGGTAAGTTGGAGGTAATCAAAACTGTGAGAGTACCATTTTCACTTGGTTCATATCATGATTATGTTGATTGCGATATCGTTCCTATGCAAGCATGCTCCTTGCTTTTAGGTAGGTCATGGCAGTTTGATAAGGATTACACTCATCATGATAGAACTAATCAATATACTCATGCATAAGGGTAAAAAAATTATTTTACATCCAATGTCTCCTGATACCATTGTTAAAGATGAAATTGAACGATCTAAATGTGAGAAAAAGGAGAATGTTAAACGTAAGAATCAGACAGTAGCTACAGAATGCTTCCCACCTAAAAAGAAAGAAGCAAAAGAATCAAATGCTAGAAAGAATGAAATTAAATTGAAAGGTGCTGTTCTAAGCTACTAAATCTGATTTCAATGACTTGGAAGTAGAAAATTCTGTTTGCTATGCCTTACTTTGCAAAGATGCTTTCTTTTCATTTGAGGATTTGCCTGCATCTTTGCTTCCTGTTGTCACTAACCTTTTGCAGGAGTTTAATGATGTGTTGCCATCTAAAATACCCCTGGGGCTGCCATCTATGAGAGGAATTGAGCATCAAATTGACTTGATCCTAGGAGTTTCTTTGCCAAATCGTGCACCATATAGGACTAATCCAGAGGAGACCAAGGAAATTCAGTGTCAAGTGCAAGACTTGCTTGACAAGGGGTACGTACGTGAAAGACCTAGTTCTTGTGCTATCCCAGTGATTTTAGTTCCTAAGAAAGACAGATCTTGGCGAATGTGTGTTGACTGTAGAGTGATTAATAATATCACTGTTAGATATCGTCATCCTATTCCTAAGTTAGATGATATGCCTGATGAATTAAGTGGCTCTATTTTTTTCCTCTAATGTTGACTTGTCTAGTGGATACCACCAAATTCGAATGAAACTTAGAGATGAATGAAAAACTGCTTTTAAAAGTATGCTCGGATTATGTGAGTGGTTAGTGATGTCTTTTGGTTTAACTAATGCACCTAGCACTTTCATGAGATTAATGAACGAAGTTTTACGTGCTTTCATTGGTAAATTTGTGGTGGTATATTTTGATGATATATTAATTTATAGCCAGTCACTTGTTGAACATCTTGAACACTTACGTATTGTCTTTATTGCTTTGAGAGATGCATATTTGTTTGGTAACCTCGAAAAGTGCACTTTTTGCACCAATCGAGTTTGTTTCCTTGGCTATGTTGTTACTCCGTAGGTAATTAAGGTAGATGAAGCTAAGATTAAAGCTATAAAGAGTTGGCTGACACTACAAACGGTCACACAAGTGCAGAGCTTTCATGGACTTGCAGGATTCTATCGTCACTTTATGAAAGATTTCAGCACCATCGCCGTATCACTTAATAAATTGATGAAAAAAGGTGTTCGTTTCAAATGAGGACAAGCACAAGAAGAAACTTTCAACCCTCTGAAAAAAAGCTCACAAATGCACCATTACTCCAACTTCTTGATTTAGGTAAGACTTTTGAACTTGAGTGCGATGCCAGTGGAATTGGAATTGATGGTGTGTTACTTCAAGAAGGTAAACCTGTTGCTTACTTTAGTGAGAAATTGAATGGGCCAAGTCTGAATTATTGAACTTATGATAAAGAATTATATGCTGTTGTTCATGCACTTGAAACTTGGCAACATTATTTATGGCCCAAAGAGTATGTTATTCATTGCGATCATGAATTGTTGGAACACATTAGAAGTCAAGCTAAACTGAATTAAAGACATGCTCGTTGGGTTGAATTCATAGAATCATTTCCTTATGTCATAAAACACAAGAAAGGGAAGAAAAATATGATTGCTGATGCCTTGTCTCGGCAGTATACTTTGTTGTCTCAACTTAATTGTAGAATTTTTGGTCTAGAGACAATAAAAGAACTATATGATTCTGATAATGAGTTTAAAGATGCCATGTCCAATTGCAAAGATGGTAGAAGCTGGAATAAATTTATTTTCAATGATGGATTTTTATTTAGAGCTAACAAGCTATACATTCCAGCTTACTCTGTACGTCTTTTGTTGTTACAAAAGACGCATCAAGGAGGATTAATGGGACTCTTTGGCATCAAGAAGATAGAGGACATCATCGCTGAACATTTCTATTGGCCAAGGATGAGGCGCAACATCGAGCGCTACGTTTCGCGATGCACTACATGCCAAAAAGTTAAGTCATGACTGAATTCACATGGCTTATACACACCTCTTCCTGTTCCTAGTGTTCCTTAGGAAGATATTTTTATGCATTTTATATTAGAATTGCCTAGGACAAAGAAAGGGAGAGATAGTATTTTTTGTTGTAGTTGGTTGGTTTTCTAAGATGGCACATTTTATTCCTTGTCATAAGAGTGATAATGCTTTTCATGTTGCTGATTTATTTTTCAGGGAGATTATTCGTCTACATGGTGTGCCAAACACAATTGTGTCAGACCGTGATACGAAGTTTTTGAGTCACTTTTGGAGGACACTTTGGGAAAAACTTGGGATAAAGCTGCTGTTTTTAACTACTTGTTATCCCTAAATTGATGGACAAGTTGAAGTCGTCAACCGTACCTTGTCAACAATGTTGAGGAGTGTTTTGAAGAACTTGAAGATGTGGGAAGAATGTCTACCTCATGTGGAGTTTGTTTACAATCGGTCATTGCATTCAACCACAAAGATTAGCCCTTTTCAGATTGTATATGGTTTTGCTCCACGTGCTCCAATTGATCTACTACCTCTACTAACTTCGAAAAGGGTAAATTTTGATACAAAGGTACATGCTAAATTTATTGTTAAAATGCATGAGACTGTTAAAGAGAATATTGAACGCATGAATGAGAAGTATTAAGTTTTAGGAAGTCAAGGTAAAAAAGAGATTATATTTGCACTTGGTGATCTTGTTTGGTTGCATTTAAGAAAAGAAATATTCCTTAAATTGAGAAAGTCAAAACTTATGCCTAGAGCAGATGGTCCATTCAAAGTATTAGAAAAGATTAATGATAATGCCTATAAGCTTCATCTGCCTGTAGAGTTTAGGGTTAGTCCCACATTTAACATTTCAGACTTGAAACCTTACTTGGAAGAAGAAGATGAGCTTGAGTCGAGGACGACTCCAATTCAAGAGAGGGAGGATGATGAGGACATCACACTTTTGGACACAAATAAGACTTCTCAATTTGAAGCAATGCAAGGGCAATTACAAGGGCACGTGCACGACAAATAAATTATTAGGTGAACTCTTTCCTAGGAATGCATAAATGTTTAATGGAGAAGCGACTGCTACCTGATGCATGTAACACATGCTTGTTTAGATTAGTTTTCCACTGCGAAACTTCATCGTGTGTTCTTGTGTCGACTAGACTAACAACTGCGATTGCAAGCCTCAACTCTTTTTGTTCCTTATTCATATTTGCAATAGTTAGATTGCTCTTTATCTTGTTCTTCGATTGCTTGCAGGAATTGAACCTCGTGTTCAGGTCAACCGTATTCTTGGCACAGTTGATATCGACTAAGATGTGGTGTAGCGATTGCAGGACGGATTTTGTCGTCTCGGTCAAGTAGCCTCATCATCAACATCATATCAACAATCGAAGTTATCCTTCTCATCAGAAGATCAGGTCCCCTCATCAAGAGCACCTCGCCGGCCATACGCTCGCGGATGATGTAGAAGGACACTGTGCCAAATGTGTCCTCCCTCAAATGTCTGAGGATTTGCCAAAACAGTTGAAGACCACCTTCCACCATCTTGACATCCTCCTCTGCTGCGTCTTCAAGTTGGTCTCCCACTTCTGGTGAGATAGCTGTTGAAAAGTGATCCAAATTCATAACTGTGTCTGTGTAGGACTCTGATTCGGTTTCCTCTTGTGTGGGACTCTATTCCCCCATGCTATATATGTACCCCAGTAGTCCATAGACATCAAGCCCCAAGAGAAGTTCTCTATTGTAATCTCTCCTCATTATAGTGATTTGTCTTCGAGCACCTGTGGTTTTTTTCTGCAAGGGTTTTTCACGTAAAAATCCGTGTCTCTTGTCTTTATTTTTCTATGCATTATTTGCAACAAGTAGTATTAGAGCTTAGGATATTAAGGTTAAAAAATCATCAAGTCAGCGTTTCTACGCCAAATCTGAGAGGCTTCACATTTTTTGTCTCCAAGTCAACTTCTTCTTCAAGCCAGCCAAGCCACGCTATAAAGATCGAAGGCGACAGGTGAAAGCGACAGAGCAAAAAAATCCAACAGCACATCTCGTGCGTGTACAACCTCCGCCGCTCGCCACAATCAACGAAAAAACTGAAGGAAGCAACAAAGACAACATCCCAGTCGTGGTTCACAGTAGCTGACTCGAGGCGAAGACCCGACACAACACACGAAGAGAGATCAGAAAAACTGCTGCACAAGCAAAGAAGACTCATCACGACGACATCTCATTTGTCTGATGTCCACACGAAAGAGAGAGAAACCAAAAAGCAACTAGCAAGCAATTAGAGAAAAGAAAATTGTCACGGAGCCCTAGATTGAAGCAAAGGTGCTGTCGGCTTGCCTTCTTAAATTCACTTTGTTATTTTTCAAAACAAAAATTGCTACACACACACACACTCAAGAAACGTACCAGGAATTTTCGATTGCAAATTTTGGTCTTTCTTCCGCATGGCGACTCTGAAATATGATCTTCCGCTGTTCGATCGTGACACGAGATTTTCTCTACGGTAAGTCATGATGCCCTTTTGGGGATGGACAGGATGTTAGCGACACTGTCCGCCGATGAGAAGCAACGTAAAGATCGTTGTAGGATCGGAAATGGCAACAGAGGGGGGTGAATGGTGCCTTTAAAAATATGCCCCCAAGTGTCCACAAATTTTACTTCGATAGCTATGACAACTACGAAGCAAGAGGATGAATTTGCACAAATGCAAAATGGATCATAAAGCGGAGAGGAAAGCAAAATAAAGAGAGATACAAAAGTTCAACTGTCTACACTTCTCACTGTGCCAAATCATAGTCTACATTCATTGAGGATGTTCACTAAGTCACAAGACAATTGCACTCTGTTAATTATAACTCGCAGTCCGACAAATAATACACAAGGAAGATGATCGGACTTATCGGAACTGAGAACTGATCGATTGCACACTGCTCTTTTCTTGACATTTTAGCAAGAAGACTGAGGAGCCTAAAATCTACAGGAAGCCGACTACAGAAGATAAACCGAACAGAAAAGGAAAGCAGTGACTGCAGATAACACTGTAGCAACAGTGGACAACAGGACAACAAGCAGGCAACCGAGAAACAATGCAGCAGCTAACCAAGAGGAAGCAAAGGTCAAAGCTCAGGAACAAATTGGAGGGAAAACACCCATTCCTCTCCAAACCCTAACTAATCTGCCACCATCCACTAACGGGTCTCCGACCCATTATCTTCAACTGAACCTGCTCCAATTTTGCAGCCTTGCACATTTTATTGAAATGCCCCTGCCGCACTTTCCTGGAAGCTTCCTGTCGATGCACGCATCGCATCGATCGTGCGGACCTCGACTCCTCCCTGAGTCTAGTCCCGGTCCGCTCGTTATCACCCGTCGTGTTCGTCACGGGTAGTTCTGGTTCCTCGTCTCCCGGCTCGCAACCACCTCAGTAGCCTCGATCATCTTCAGCATCTCTGACCGTCTGGACCTCGACACCACCTGTGCTTAGTCCCGGTCCTCCTCGCCTCACCATGATCTAGCTCCGAAGTCCTGCAGTCACACAGACAAGCAAACCATCACATAGCACCGCACGAAACAGCATAATCAATATTATCACAAGTAAAGAGTACTTAACCCTAGAATACCAAAAACAAACTCAAACTCACTAGACTAACTGTCAATTACTCATCACAAACATGGGGACACCTCCACGTGGTCTCTCAATCGTAAGGCCTTATCTCAAATTTATTTTTGCCTATCAAATAATATTTTACAGGAGGTTATGAAGGAGACATCCGCCACCACATTATGGCTAAAGCTGGAGCAGATTTGTATGACCAAGGATCTGACCAGTAAGATGCATTTGAAGTAAAAGCTTTATTCACACAAGATGGCGGAGGGAGCCTTATTGTTGAACCACCTAACAACTTTCAAGAAAATTGTTGTTGACCTCGAGTCTATGGAGGTAAAATATGATGATGAAGATTTAGGTCTTATTTTGCTATGCTCTATGCGTAGTTCATACTCTACTTTTAGAAGCTCTGCGTTGTTGATCTCTTACTCTTAGTGAAGTTTATGAAGCTTTGCATGCTAAAGAAAAGATAAAACTTATGGTTCCTGGTGGGAGTTCAAGTACGCATGCAGAAGGTTTGTCTGTCCGTGGCAAGCAATATGAGAAGAGTTCATATGACAATTCAAGAGGCAGAAGTAAAAGCAGATTCAGAGGTAGATCTAAATCCCGAAACAGGAAGTCATACAGGTATTGCAAGAATGATGGACATGACATATCTGAGTGCTAGAAGTTGCAGAACAAGGAGAAGAGAAATAATAATTTCAAGAAGGATCAACAAAAGGATGAAGCTAGAGCCACCGTTGTCACCAAAGAAGGTTCTGATGGAGATGTTCTCGTTGCTTTTACCGGTAATTGCAAAACTGACGACGAATGGATTCTTGATTCAGCCTGCACTTTCCACATGAGCCCGAACCGTGAGTGGTTCGTTACCTATGAAGCTACGCTAGGTGGATCCGTATTGATGGGTGATAATATACCATGCAAGGTGTTAGACATTGGTTCTATCTAGATCAAGATGTTTGATGGCACCATCAGAAATTTATCGGATGTTCGTCAGATTTCAGATTTAAAGAGAAACCTTATCTCATTAAATACTCTTGATGCTAAAGGGTACAAGTATTCCGGTGGAGGTGGAGTTCTAAAGGTCACCAAAGGTTCTCTTGTTGTGATGAAAGGAGATATGAAAATTGCCAATTTGTATCATCTGCAAGGCACTACAATTTCAGGTAATGTTGATGTTGTCTCAAATAAATCATTTGATTTTGATGCTACTAATCTTTGGCATATGCGTCTGGGGCATATGAATGAAGCTGGAATGATGGAACTATGCAAACGAGGGTTTTTTGATAGTAAAAACATCAACAAGTTGAAGTTTTATGAACATTGTATCTTCGGTAAGCAAAAGAGGGTGAAATTCAGCTCTGCGACTCACTGTACAAAAGGCATATTGGATTATATTCACTCTAATTTGTGCGGAGAATCCCGTGTTCCATGACTTGGAGGTGCAGGCTACATGTTGACCATTATTGATGACTATTCAACAAAAGTTTGCCCATATTTCATCAAGTAGAAATTAGATGTATTCAACACATTCAAGGAGTGGAAGACTATGATTGAGAGATAAACTGGCAAGCATGTCAAGAAGCTTCGTTGTAACACCCTAGGATCCACATCACCCTGGGATGTTACTAAACCACTCTACAGCTAGCCAAAAATTTGAAGATAATTTATTTCAGCAACAATTTCTAGACATGAAGCAATAAGCGAAAGCATAAACAACTAAGGAAAATAAGATAATGGTAACAAGATCAATAACAACCTCTAGCAGATTAAATCAAGAATAGTTTACAAGATCATCATTATTAAATAAAACAACCATCTATGGATAGATAGGCATTTGACTAGAATTCCATTGACTTTATTATAGCATGAATTGATGAAACAAGTTTATTATTGTGGTGCTGCTATACCCATCCCATGAATGCTCAGGAATCACCTGTAGGGGGAAAAACAAGGGTGAGATAAAAATCTCAGCAAGCAAACTGTTTAACAGGCTATTCAGACTATAAACAACTATACAACATCATTAAAGTATTCACATGTCCACATCTACAATGTGCATCTATATTCATTAACAAATTAATTAAACTACAATGATATTAAGCATCAATATCCATTTCCCAAATGACCACAATTATTGCCTCAACCATATTTACTACCAGCAATAGTAAACATTAGCAAATGAATCTTGATTAACTACTTCATATCATCCACCACCACCACTACCAATGACAATAAAGCATTAACATGATTTACCTCACTAACTTTATTATTCCTCATATCCACAACTGCTATCACCATTTACCACAAGAGAAAAGAATCTCATGCCACAATCACAACCCCCTATCATACCACAAGGGATGAACCATAATTTACAACCACAGCCACTTTCCTCATACCACAAGTGGCCCTCATGAGCCAATTCCACATTACAATTATGAAGTTGCAGTTGTTTGTAAAATAACTTCACCACAATATATTGCATAAGGATGCAAATGATCTTTTCACAATGCAATGCATATGCATGCTATGCTCCACTGCACCTTTACCCAACAAAGTAAAAGTGTGCATCGTGCTACGGCAATGCACGATGCTGTACCGGTATGGTCGCAGCTATAAGCGGCGACATCAACAATGTAAATGTCATGACTTGTTATGAATGATATGATAAACATAAGCCACAAGAATTTAACCATGAAGGTCAATCACATAACCCACAATATATTTATCAAGATTACTACCACCACAACCACAAGTATTCACTAAGAATACCACCACCGAGACCACAATAATAACAACTTCGAGGGCATCAATATGATCCTCATAAATTTAATTATAAGGAAATACCATCATATCCACCATGCATGTACTTTCGTATACCACAATTGGCTCATTAAGCAAATTACCACAATACTACCAAAACTCATCCAAACACGGCAAGTGATTAATATCTTGCTACCACATTCTTACTTAAAAAGCATGTAATCATGGCATATCATTTAACATTACGTAAATCATGCATATTGCAAGTAGTAAGAATAACGGGTTAAACGGTAGCACATCCGCTACGTTTATTTGCCTCTACCGGCGAAGCGACGAAATCACGCGCGTTCAGAAGCAAAACCGCATGTCCAAAAAAGTATCTCTCAGCACACATTACAACAATGAAAACGTGACTCTCGAAGACAAGATATCGCTAAGGCCCAAAATCCCACAACATCCTTCCCCGCGTAACGGTTCTACAATCTTCCCACTGCAGTGGCGCTGCTTAACATTTTCCTATCTTTGAAAATATAACACTAATCACAGCAAAAGATATATATCTAGATTTCTCACTTAAATACCTATACTTTTTATGTAGATCACATATTTTTATTTTGTCATTAACAAGGTGATCTCTAATGCACAAAACAGAGGACGTCCTCTGTTCTGAAAGTCTGGTCAACCGACTTGTAATGCATCCCCAGAACAGATCAAGGCTCTAAAAATTCTGATTCTTTGACAGTAGCTAGACTACTGAATTCCCCACACTTTTCTCAATTATGACCATACGCATAAAAATCATTTACTAGCCCTTAATCCCAACTGAAAAGCAGTCTGCCCCAAACTGCACCCCTGACGGACAGCAAGATTGCCGACCTTACTACGCCCAGATCCCGCGACCAAAAAATCTGCAAAAAAATACAACAGATGCGTATCGTCGTCCTCTACGTTTTTCCTTTTGGGGAGACCCTCAGGAAAAATCATTTTAGGGGTCTAAACTGCACGAACAATAACCCTGCGCGATTGGATCTACAGACAGTCAATCGGGATTCTCTAATCGGGGTTTTCTAAATTGCTAATCCCTTCAAATTTGGGACTAAGAACCCTAAATTTAGCAGAAAACAGAAAGATTGGGGTGAGGGAGAGTTACCTAGGGGATTGGGATCCCCCTCTTCTTCCTCCTCTTCTCCTTCCCTTCTTCTCCTTCCTTCTCCTCCTCTCCTTCCTCTTCCCTTCTTCTCCTTCTTCCCCTTCTTCTCCTTGCACAAGGGACAGCACCTGGGCAGAGGAGGCGCAAGGGGGGAGAGGGAGTGGTGGCTTGGGGGGGAGGGGGAGGGGGTGCGGCCACAAGGGGCTAGGGTTAAGTGGAGGGGGGTGCAGCCACCCCTTGGGCCCCCTGGCCCAAGGTGGCAGGCCCACCCTCTCTAAACTATATTTTTAATATTAAATTATATTTCTATCTCTTTCTCAATTTATTGCTAGCTCAAAATTATTATTTTCCCCTTCCCGCGTTTTACCAAAACGCCGGGCGTCTCCGCGATTATTTTAAAACCTACACCAAATTGACGTTCAGAGCATTACATTCGTACAGACAATGGCTTGGAGTTTTATTCAGAAGAATTTGAAGCCTTATATAAGTCAGAAGGTATTGTGAGACATTACACCGTTCCAAGCATTCTTCAACAAAACGGTGTGGCCGAACGTATGAACAAAACCATCCCGGAGAATGTACGTTGCATATTATCAAACTCTGAATTATCTAAGACTTATTGGGCTGAAGCCGCTTCTACTGCTTGTTATTTGATTAATCGGTCACCAAATTTGGCTATTGATAAGAAAACTCCAATTGAGATATGGTCTGGCTCTCCAGCAGATTATTCAAACTTGAGAATATTTAGTTGTCATGCTTATGCTTGTGTCAGCAATGGTAAATTAGAATCTAGAGCAGCTAAGTGCATTTTCCTTGGTTATAAAACTGGTGTGAAAGGATATAAATTGTGGAATCTTGAAACTAAAAAGGTGGTTATTAGCAGAGATGTTACTTTTGATGAGTTTGCTATGTTGCATGATAAACCATCTATTGATGTTCTTGTTGAGAAACAATTAAACGTGCAGGTGGAACATATTATTGATTTAGGATCTACACCAGAAATCAACAAGAAAAATATTCAAGAAGTTCCTATTGTTGCACCTCTAGCACAACGTTCCATTGCAGTTAATAGAGAAAGGAGGAATATTTAACCTCCTAAGAGATTAATTGAAGAAGCCAACTTTGTGGCTTATTGTCTAAATATAGCAGAAGAAATTGAGGGTCATGCAGCAAGAGCTGAGGGCGTTGAAGTAGAGGCAGTCGGCCCCTGGTGCTGGTGCTGCTCCAGTGCCTGAGGTTGCAGCAACTGGAGCGGTTAGCGGCATATCGCTTCATGAGTGGGTGGGGTTGAGGCTGGACAGGTTTGACGGAGTGGGCACTCCTGTTCAGGCAGCTGACTGGCTGTCCTATGTGGAGGACAAGATGGAGGCATTCGAGGTGGCTGTCCCAATCGCGTGCGCTACTTGGCGCAATTTCTGAAGGGAGAGGCTCAGATCTGGTGGAAGGGGGTGCCGTCAGCTCACATGGCTGCTCATGGAGCACTGTCGTGGCGGAGTTTGTCCAACAGTTCGAGAGGAGGTTCTACCCAGAGACCTTTCTAGACAAGATGAAAATCGACCTGAGCAAATACACTCAAGACAAGTAGTCTGTGGTAGAGTATGAGGTGGGCTTCAACCAGATAGTCCGCTTTGTCCCACATGTGGCTCGGGACAATGCGGAGAAGGCTAGGCAGTTTTGTTAGGGGCTTAAGCCTTTGATCCGCCACCTGCTGGGTGCCTTTCAGATCACGAATTTCTGTACCTTGGTGGAGCAGGCTTTGGGGATCGAGATGCAGCAGGCGTACATGAGAGGACATTCGTAAGGCCTTTGGAGGGGATTAGTCTCGAGGCTAGAGCGAGAGGAGGAGCCTTTCTGGTGGCCCTGCACACAAGAAGGCGAAGAGTCGTCGTCACCAGCCCTATCGTGGTAGTTCGGGGCAGTCCAGCTCCACTAGAGGGAGTTCTCAGTAGTACCATGCCACAGTGAAGCTAGGGCTTGGCTTGGTGTGCTTTTGCTGTGGTGATCCACACAAGTGGAGTGAGTACCCTTGGAAGGGTAGTGTACTATCTATGGACAGAACCACAAGGACGTGGTGTGCAGGCAGAATCCTAAGGGGAAGCTGTAGTGGGATTTGGCACCTACAGCTTCAACGGGATCTACTCGCCCTGACGGCACCGTGCAAATGATGGCTGCGGCCCCTATTATGCAGTTCCTGCCTACGGTTCCTGCACCGCGTTACTGCGCGCCTTCAAGACCTCGTCGATCGCTCGTGACTGGAGGATACTGGTTCGTGAGCTCACTACTCCTTCGCCGTCAGAACCCAAAGGACTTCTACACTGACTTACTCAGGCATGGGAGGTCCTTCTTCTTTAGCTGTTCTTATGGCGTATTCCATGCCTGCGTCTGATGGCAAGGATCATGGAGATATGGTGATAGGTACCTTATCTGTTTATTCTTTTGATGCTTGTGTACTTTTCGATTCGGGAGCTAGTTTCTCTTTTGTCTCAGAGATTTTTATCGAGTGGACAGGACTTTTAGTGCAGATGATTGGGAGGGCAGTGGTTGTTAGTTCTCCCAGTGGGCTCATTTCTAGTTCCCGTACTTGTCCTAGTTGTGTGGTGGTCCTGGCGGATGAAGAGTTCGTGGCAATTTTGGTAATCATACCTCTCGAGCCGTTTGATGTGATCCTTGGCATGGATTGGTGTAACATCCCAAAAATTCTATCCCTGTATTAAAGTGTTTTCTGGAATTTATTGAATTTTCCTGGATTTTGTTCCAAAGCCCTGAATTGAGAAAATTAAAATTCCTATTTTATAAAGGCCAAAATGAATTTAATTCATTTCATGAAAGTCAAAATAAATGTATTTCATTTTCCTAAAGTCAAATTTGTAATTACTTTAATTTTCAGAAAATTATAAAGATATAAAACCCTCCCTTTAAAGTCAAAATGTGTTTTTGTAAAAATTAATTATCACAATGGGTTGAAAATATTTTTATTAAGTTTAAAATAGCCCCAGAAGGTTCTCTGAATTTTTCTGGAATTTTCAAAGTTTATTTGGTATTTTTCTAAGTATTTTAAAGCCTTCAAACCATTTCTGAAAATGAAAAAGAAAATAACATCCCAAAATCCTCTCTCGAGCTGCCGCGTGTCGCCCATCGGGCCAAACCCCGCCCGCCGGAACTAACCTCAGCCGTCCGATCTAACTTAACCCCTATCCCCGCCTTCCCTTCCTCTCTGGCCGACGCGTGTCGTGCATCCAACCGCCGCCCTTCCCCGCCGATCAGATCTGAACCGTCCGCGCCAACTTACCACTTCGCCCCTCCTTTCTTCCCTCCGATTGACGCGTGGCCTAATCCACACTGTTCCCCATTGCCATTTTAAATCGCAGCCGTCCCTTGTCACTTAAGTGCTTGATCGGCCTGGATTCAACCGCTATTGTCGGATCGGATCCAGACCGTACCCGTTCACTTACCCCTTCGCCAGCACCCTACGGCCCCGATCTTCTCCCCTTGACACCCGTCGCAAATCCAACCGTTGCCTCTCTCCTTTTGTTCTCTCTTACTGACCGGTGGGCCCCACCCGTTAGGTCCGTCTTCCCTGCGGCTTTCCTTTCTTCCCCGCGCAATCGCTGCCCGCTGCCGCCATTGAAACCGAAACCGAAGCTTTTAAAGCTTCGGTTTCCTTCCCAATTGATTCCCCGCGTCAATTGCAAATTGAAGTTCCCCCTCCGTCGCATCCGTTTCTGGCATTATATCCCCATTTAAGCCTCCGATCACCGTCGCATTGATCCTCCCCGTCCGTTGCTCTCTGGCGAGATCGTGCGCGGCCGTTACCTTTCCTCCCCGCCTATAAAAGGGACACCCCGAGCACCCTCGACTCACACCACCTCTCCCTCGCCTCTCAATCGGAGCATCCGAGCACCGAAGCCTCCCCGAGCCCAATTTCCCTCTGTCGGCTTCACATACTCCGGTGAGGAATCGCCGCCGCCTCAGGTCTCCCCGTGCCCCACCAGTACTGCTCCGACCTTGCTCGTGCCCCGGCGATCCCCGACGACCTCTGCCCCGAGCATTTGCACCACCAGAGCTACTCCGCTGGCGTGAACCCCTCCTCCGGTCGCCGCCTCTCTCCGCCGACTTGACGTTCCGGCCATCCTTGGGTCCCGTGGAAGGTACCGACGTGTTCCCCGCCTACCCCTCTGCATTTTTCGCACCTCGGCTGGCACCGCCACCCCCTAGCTCACCGGCAACCATTGGTCCCCGAGCGCCACCGCTGTAATATCCTGAACGTCGTTTTGGCGTTGGTTTTTTTAAATTGATCGCGGAGTCACCCAGATTTTCGATAAATCGCGGGAGGTGAAAATAAATTCTTTGAAATAGACTAAAATAATAAAAAAGGAAAATTAAAATAATTAATTTGGAGATTTGGGCTGTTCGAAGGGGAGGGCCAGCCAGCCCAAACGGGGGCCCGTACCACCTCCCAAACCCTAGCATCCCCTTTATAAACCCCTTGGGGAGCTCTTTCTCCCCTTTTTCCCACCCCAAGCTGCCACCCCCCACCCTCCTTGCACCCTCTCCCTTCCCTTTGGTGCTGCCCTTGTGCAAGGAGAAGAAGGAGAAGAGGAAGGAGAAGAAGGAGAAGGAGAGGAAGAGAAAGGAGGAGAAGAAGGGAAGGAGAAGAAGAGGAAGAAGAGGGGTGATCCCAAATCCCTAGGTAATTCTCCCTCATCTCAATCCCTCTGATTTCTACATTTTTAGGGTTCTTAGCCCAAAATTTTTGGTGGGGATTAGGATTTAGAACCGCCGATTAGAGAATCCCTGCTGCCTGTAGATTGATTCGCGCGGTGTTACTATTCGTGCGGTTTAGACCCCTAAAACGATTTTTCCCGAGGGTATCCCCAAAAGGAAAAATATAGAGGACGACGATATGCATCTACTGTATTTGTTTTAGATTTTGCAGCCACGTAATTTAGACGTACCAGGGTCTAGAATCTTGCTGTCCGTTAGGGTTATAGACAGGGACAGACCGCAGTTCAGACGGAAATTAGGGTAGAAGATGATTTTTAAATTTTTGGTGATAATTGAGAAAAAGGTAGGGAATTCAGTAATCTAGCTCCTGTAAAAGAACCAGAATTTTTAGAGACTTGATCTGTTCTGGGGATGCGTTACAAGTCGGCTGTCCAGACTTTCAGAACAGAGGATGCCCTCTGTTTTGTACACTAGATATCACCTTGTTAATGACAAGATAAAAATAAATGATCTACATGAAAAGTGTGGGTATTTAAGTGAGGAATTCAGATATATATCTTTTGCTATAATTAGTTTTATATTTTTAAAGATAGGAAAATGTTAAGCAGCGGCGCTGCAATGGGAAGATTGTACAACCGTTACGCGGGGAAGGATGTTGTGGGATTTTGGGGATTAGCGATATCTTGAGAGTCGCGTTTTCATTGTTGTAATGTGTGCTGAGAGGTACTTTTTTGGACAGGCGGTTTTGCTTCTGAATGCGCGTGATTTCGTCGTTTCACCGGTAGAGGCAAGTAAACGTAGCGGTTGTGCTACATGTTTAACTTGTTAATTATTCTACCTTCACATTAAGTATTTCTCTTAATTTGAGTTGCCATGCCATTGTTACATGCCTTCTTAATGTGGTTCATGTGGAAGTACTTTAAGAATTCAATAGTTTATGATCTTGATGGTTAATAGTGGGTATGTGGAATTGTTCTTGATGAAACAAGTGTAGTTGTGGGGTAGTAATCTTTATGAATATATTGTGGCCTAAGTGGTAGTATTCTTAGTGAATATTTGTGGTTATGGTGGTAATATTCTTGATAAATAAATTGTGGTCTATGTGGTATAACTCCCTATAGATCAATTGATTATGATTTTAGTGAACTGAATGTGGGTCATGTGGTAATGATCTTATAAAGTTTTGGCATTGTGCTTAATGAGATGCATGTGGATATTGAGAAAGTATTCAGGATGATTATGTTGCTAATCTTCGTGGGTAGATTCTTGTGGTTTATGATTGTCATATCATTCATAACATGTCATGACATTTGTATTGTGGATGTCATTGCTTATAGCGGTGACCGTACCGGTACAGCATCGTACATTGCCGTAGTACCATGCACACTCTTACCTTGTTGGGTAAGGGTGAAGTGGAGCATAAGCATTCATATGCATTGCATTGTGGGAAGATCATATGCATTTTTATGCAATGTATTGTGGTGAAGTTATTTTGTAAATAAAAGCAACTTCATAGTTGTGATGTGGATTTGGCTCATGAGAGTCACTTGTGGTATGAGGAATGTGGTTGTGGACATGGAATGAGATTCACCCCTTTTGGTATGTAGGGGTTGAAATTGTGGCATGAGATTCCTTTCTCTTGTAGAAACTGTTGATAGTAGTTGTGGATGCGAGAAATAATAAATATTGTGAGGTAAAACTGTTAATGCTTTCCTGTCATTGGTAGTGAATGTTAGTTGAGATTATGATGTAGTCAAACAAGATTTATTGCTAATATTTTACTATTGTTGGTAGTAAATGTGGTTAAAGCTATATTTGTGGTCACTGTGGAAAATAAATGTTGATGCTTAACAACATTGTAGTTTAATTAGCTTGTTGAACAGTTTGCTTGCTGAGATTTTTATCTCACTCTTGCTTCCCCCTTCCAGGTGACTTCTTGAGCATGCATGGGAAGGGTAGAGCGGTACATCACTGTCACACACCATATGATGTTTCGTATTGTAATAAATAAGTGTAGCCTCCGGTGTCGAGACCCAAATATGCAAATTCGGACTCCCTGTGTATTCTGCACTAGTCCCAGGATCATGCTAGTGCACATAGTCAAATATAGATGTCATCACAACCATATACACGATAAAATAAAGGAAAAGCTCAAATATCGATAAATCTTAAAAGGTGCGACCTTATGGTCAAGCTTACAATAAACTGGCCCGAAGGCTTAACAAGAGTAGCAGCGGAAATCCAAAATAAAGCGTAGTGGCCAATCGACAAGCCCACAGGCTATCGAGTGGAGAACGAAGCCTAAACCGCGAAGTTGTCGAAGTACTCTCCTTCTGGAACCTCCTGCTGGTGAAACTCCTCTTCCTCAACTAAGCAACATTGGGCATAAAGCCATGAGTACATTGGTACTCAGCAAGTCGTTTGTAACAAATGAATGCAATATAGTATGTAGGGCTTACCAAAGGATGGCTGAAAGGTTAATTTGCATAAATGATAGTTGAAGGTAAATACAGTAAATAGATTGAAAGCGAACCTTAAGTAAAACAATAATACATAATAAATAATCAAAGGAATTGACATAACCACTTGCAGACCTCCCATCCACAAGCTAAACAAACCACTTATGGACCTCTCATCCATAAGCTAAACTAACTACTTATGGACCTCCCATCCATAAGCTAACCAACAGTGAACACCTGTCCACTTCCATTCACAAGTTTTCAGAAATAACTACCCCTCGTGTGAAATCACTGAGCATTGTCCATGACTGAGGACGCGGCTATTCGAATAGTTTTACAC
Organism: Melocanna baccifera; assembly: GCA_036346265.1. Lineage (NCBI taxonomy): Eukaryota > Viridiplantae > Streptophyta > Magnoliopsida > Poales > Poaceae > Melocanna > Melocanna baccifera. The sequence goes on from CM070699.1 coordinate 3,387,701, forward strand.
TCTGCAGAGGTTGCATAACTGTACCCACACGATATGATAATCCTCACGTTAAAGATAATCACAACAAGGCCTTTGCAAAGTTCAATTCTAACTCAATCCGCCCGCTAGGGTTTCGCATCACACCCCCCCTTGCGCCACATGGAAATCAGTAACCATGTTCATCTCAATGGCAAGATTAAAGTTGAAATCTCCCAAATTAGTCGGCCAGGTCCATCCCATACTAGACATGTGGTTTGCATGGTAAGGCTCAGATCAATGGCGCACAAAGTTATGTCCTTAACATTTCCCAGGCGAGACTACCACATCCCCCAAAGTGCACCTGCACTTCCCCCTTTACTGCACGATCACTCGTCCGAGTGCAAAACCAAGTTTGTATAACCATCGCCGGTGACGCACCAACGTCATGGCAAAAATTTTAATAAACGTGGCACCAACCACAATTCCATATCTCATTAAGTCAAATTTATAATTCACATGCGATGATAACCCTTTTGTAACTATAAGCATCGCTAAGCAATTCTATCGTACAACCCATGTGATAAATAATCTAGCATCACTAGTATATTTCCCAACCTATGGTGACAAGGGTATCATGACGTTCCAAATTATCAGGGAGGGCTGAAATCAATTGGGACAGTAACTATCAGATACAAGGTTTGAGTAAAAGTAGCGATGCAATGTAATTTAAAACAAAATAAATAAATAATAGATTGCAAACTGGGTTCAACATGATCAAAGGACACGACTTCCCTTGGTTATGCTCAGTGAGGTACTCCTGGTCTTCGGGCGTCGATCCTGCTCCTCCGGAATCCGAATCTAATGAGAGAGAAAACGACCGAAACCAAAGAAACACATAAAATGATAAGAAAATGAACTCCAAAATTCACAAAACTAGACCAAAAGCTAGAGCTCGATTTTAGATGAGTTTAGAAAAAAGAACGGGGTCAATCGGAGCTAGGACGGAGGAGAACGGGCTCTCGGAAAATAAATCAGAAATTAAATCAGGAAAAATGCGAAATCGCACTGTGCTGTGAACCCGGTACACGAAATGACCGGTCCACCGTAGACCCGACGCATGGAACAGTGCACGCGGGGAGAGAGGCTGACGCGGCAAGGCGGGCTGACGTGGCGCGCGCATGTGCCGACACGTGGCACGGGGTGATGTGGCGCTGACGTGGCATGCCACGTGGCGGCTGACGTGGACTAGGGCTGACGTGGCACGCACTGGTGCTGCCACGTGGCTAGGCCTGAGCTGGCGGCTCGGGTGCGGCGGCGGCGGCGCGGATCAGACGGCTGCGAGGCGGGCACACGGTGAGATCTGGGGCGTCGGCCCAGATCTGGATGAGCGGCGTCGATGGAGCGGTGCGAGCGCGGGACGGCGGCGATGGGCGACGCAGCGGGCGCGCGCCACGCCGGCGCCGCGTGGCGCGGCACGCGGCGAAGGGGCGCGTCGGCGGAATCCAACGGCGGAGGAGGAGACGTGTGGCGCAAGCTGGTGCTTCCGACGGACGGGCGGTGATGCGATAGCGCGGCGCGGGACGATCGGTGATGGGCGGCGCGTGGCAGCGCGCCGCATGCGCGCCGCATGCGCGGCGCGAGGCGTGCGCGGGGTTCGGGCGTGGCTACCTAGGAGAGGGGAGCGGTGAGCGCGGGCGACGACCAGGGCGACGCGGACGGCGACCGGGGCGCGGGGACGGAGGAGGACGATGAGGACGGGCGGCTCACCGGTGAGGACAGCGGTGAAGGTTCCGGCGGCGGCGGAAGGGGTCGGAGAGGCACGAGCGGCGACGGAGTGACTCCGGGACGGCAGCGCGGGGCGATGAGGGCGGAGGCGAGGGCAACGGAGTTGGCGTGCACGCGAACCGAGGTGGGAGCGATCCGGAGACGGTGTCGACGCGATGCGGGCGCGGATCCGACAGCGCGGAGCGAGCGGCTGTGCGGTGCTAGGGTTAGGGTTACGCGGGCGTGGCAGGGTGCGGACGGCTGGGATTGAGCCACGGCACGGCGGCGATCGGACGGGCGAGCGGGGTGCGAGCGCGCTGGTGTCGCCACGTGGTGGATCCAACGGTGCGGGGCGGGGGGCGCTAGGGTTAGGCGCGGGGCACGAGCGAGCGAGCGGCGCGGGGCGGATGCGCGACACGCGTGGCGCGGGGTTAATCGGGCGGCTCGGCGCAGGCGAGGGCGGATCGGCATGCACGCGGGCCGGGCTGGCGGGGTAGCGACGCGTGGCGGGCGCGTTGATCGGACGGCGCGGAGGCGAGGTAGGCGGGAGCGGGCCAGCCCAAGGGAGGCGACGGGGAGAGAGGCCGGGGATTGCTGCCGCGTGGCAAGGGAGGAGATCGAGCGGCGGGAAAGCGGCGGGATTTTTAGAAAAAGCTTTTCTCCGAATTCTTTAATCCAGAAATTCAAATAAAATTGGAAAAGCTCTAGAAAATATCAAATAAATCCCAAAAATTCACCAAAAATACCAGAAAATTCCTTGAGACCTGAAGAACCCAAATAAAATATTTTTAACTTATGTTGATGTTTATTTTACTCAGATTAAATCATTTGAAAATTCTAAAATTCATTTGAAGCTTAATTTAATCTCAGAAAATCCCAGAAAATTTCTTGTCACTTAAGGAACTTAATTAAACTATTTTCAGCTAATGTTGAAGTATAATTTAATCATATTAAATTATTTTAAAAATTTTGAAAATTCAATTTAAGCTTGATTTAAATTCAGGAAAATTCCAGAAATTTATTTTTAAATTCAAGGTTTTAAAAATCTCTGAAAATCAGGATGTTACATCCGGTCATTCATCTTTACTCTCATTGTTGATCATGTATAATTATTAATGTTAGGCTGTGGTTCGCTTTAATTGGTTAAAATTAATAGCGGTTGTTTCTTCACTATTAGTATTCCATTACCTTTGTTTTAATATACTTCCGCTTAGTTTATCAAGATTTAGAAGTTGTTGCCAGCTTATTGTAAATTAGCTAGCTTGTAGAGTGGTTTAGTGGTATCTGAGGATAGTGTGGGTCCTGGGGTGTTACAACATCCGCCACCGACGTGGTTGCCGATGTGGCCGCCCGGTGGACGCCACGTCCGCGCCAGGCCTACCACGCCAGCGCCACCTCGCTCCCCCGCGCGCCCGTGTGCCACCTCAGCATCGCCCGGTCCGTGGACCAGATCCACCGTAACCAGCCCCACCTGTCAGCGTCTGCTTGATTAATTAATTCCCAGGGCTGACGTCATACTGACGCAATAAACCCAATTTCCCGTGTAAAAATAGTTCGGTTGAAAACTAATTACCTCGCTGACGTCATAATCTTTTATTTCCTTTAGAAAAATAATTCGGGCTGATGTCATAATTGTTTTTCAGTTTAAAATTAATTCCAGAATTTGGGTATTTTCTTTTTAATTGTATTAAAACTTTGGAGAGCTATAACCTTTTCATTTTAACTCCAAATCGACCCGTTCAAATTTCTAAATTTTTCTAAAATCATGATCTATCCATTTCTGGCATCCTTTTGAAAATTTGAATTTATTTGAATTTTGTTTTGAATTTCTTTTGAATTTCTCTTTACGTTAGATTTTGACGATTCCAGAGAGTTCGAGTTCGATGATTCTCAACAGGACTTCGAGCAAGGCAAGTTACACCTTTGACCATGTTGAACCCAATATTTCAAATTTATTATGTTGTTTTACTGTATATGCATGCGTACTTCTATTCAAATTTAATTTAAATGTAGTTTAAATATTAGATATACCCATAATCCCTTGAATATGGCCTATTTGAATCTCGAACTCATACACCTTGTCACCCTAGCTGAAAACTAGTTAGTACTATTGTATTGATTAGAAATTTTATAGAAATGCTTAGCCTGGCTTAGTATAAATTTTGGTGGGATCAATCTTTCACATGAAATGACAAACTTGAAAATGGATATCTTGACTTCCGTGAGTCAAGGATGGTTTACGAAAAATTGTTTAAAAAGGAAAATAGAAACTTATGATTTGGACTTAGGCTAATGGTTAGGGGGTGGGTGCCGGCATGCCTCGTGTTTGGTGACACCTAGTTGATTGTCGTGCATATGGGTATGTGGTTGAGCCTGAATCAACTTAAGTGATGGGGACGGGGTCCCGACCTTCCAACAGGTTCTGGGTAAGTTCGATTTGGTGGAGGCGCGACACAAATCGATCTGGCTTCCGAACAACACGTCCCGAACCCCGCAATCGCAGCACCACGTTGCAATCGCAAGCGCAGCCGGTTGACCTCGCCAAGAAGGCTAATCCTCGCCTGCAAATCGAAGAACACAAGCAAGAACAAGGAAGAACACAACGCAATTGCAGATGTATTGATTTAGCACTCGAAAATTGGGGTCTCACAAACCGATGAACGGCGAAACTGTTCAAGACAGAATTAATCTAAGCAAAACCCCACCCTAATGGTGGGGGTGACGGCTGTATATAAAGGAGTGAGGGGCGTACAAAACCCCTGGACACGCCCTAATGGGCTCCAACATGATACAAAGCCGAACGGCCCAAAATACGGTGGCGCAGCACCCTGACAGATTCTGAATATCCACTTGTTTCGATGATTCCCGTTGACTCAGAAGGAATTTTGATATGGAACTAGAGCCATTGGAAAGGTCTCCTTCTCAGCTTTCCATACATATGTGGAACGTCCAAAACGGAGTCCGTATGCGTCCTGGGCGTCCGTTTTACTGCAGGCTGGTCCTGAAGGCCGAGGCAGACGCGAACTCGAGTTGGACTGGGCCTCCGGCTTGACTTGGACGTCCTTGCTGGTCTTCTCCGCCTCCACACCTTTCTCCATGTACTTCATGACCCTCTCCAATGTTCCTAAGCAAGATAATATCATTAGGTAGCAATCTATTCTCAAAACTATAAAAAGGATCGCTTAAGAACGAGCTCACCTCTAGATTTAATTGTCGCATGCGAGCTCGGGTCATTGGACCTTGCATAATGGTTGGAGGATCAGCGGCTGCATCCGAAGGAGTGATGTCCTCATCATCCTCCTCCTCTTGAAGTGGAGTCGTCCTCGACTCAAACTCATCTTCTTCTCCCAAGTATGGCTTCAAATCTGCAATGTTAAAGGTGGGACTAACCCCGAACTCGGGTGGCAACTCAAGTTTATATGCATTATCATTTATTTTCTCAATTATCTTAAAAGGACCAGCAGCTCTAGGTATCAATTTTGACTTTCTTAACTCAGGAAATCTATCCTTTCGCAAGTGCAACCAAACAAAATCACCCGGTTCAAGTTTAACTTCCTTTCTACCTTTACTACCAACAATCCTATATTTTTCATTCATCTTTTCAATGTTTGCCTTAGTAGTGTCATGCATTTTGACAATAAAATTAGCACGCTCCTTAGCATCATTATGAACTCTCTCACTAGTAGGTAAAGGTAAAATATCAATAGGGGCTCGGGGATTGAATCCATACACTACCTGAAAAGGACTTACCTTGGTGGTGGAGTGTTCCGCTCGATTATATGCGAACTCAACATGCGGTAAACACTCTTCCCACAGCTTCAAATTTTTCTTCAAAACAGCTCTCAACATGGTAGACAATGTGCGGTTCACCACCTCGGTTTGGCCATCAGTTTGTGGGTGACATGTTGTAGAGAACAACAACTTTGTACCCAACTTGTTCCGTAGAGTACGCCAAAAATGACTCAAGAACTTGGCGTCACGATCTGAAACAATAGTAGAAGGCATACCATGCAAACGAACTATCTCTTTGAAAAAGAGGTCAGCAATATGAACGGCATCATCGGTTTTATGACATAGTATAAAGTGAGCCATCTTAGAAAAACGATCCACAACAACAAAAATGCTATCCCTCCCCCTCTTAGTCCTGGGCAATCCTAAAACAAAGTCCATAGAAATATCTTCCCACGGAATAGAAGGAATAGGAAGAGGCATATATAAACCATGTGGATTCAAGCGAGACTTAGCTTTTTGATATGTCGTGCAGCGAGTCACAAACCGCTCAACATCTCGCCTCATCTTTGGCCAAAAGAAGTGTGCGGCCAGAACGTCCTCCGTCTTCTTAGCACCAAAATGTCCCATCATACCACCTCCATAAGCCTCCTGCAACAACAAAAGACGAACGGATCCAACTGGAATGCATAGGCGGTTAGCTCTAAACAAGAACCCATCATTGATCACGAATTTATTCCATGCTTATCCCTCTTTACAATGCAACAACACATCCTTAAAATCAGCATCAAAAGCATATTGTCCTTTAATAGTTTCAAGACCAAAAATGTGAAAATCAAGTTGAGACAACATGGTATAGCGTCGAGACAAAGCATCAGCAATCACATTATCCTTCCCTTTCTTGTGTTTAATGACATAAGGAAAAGATTCAATAAATTCAACCCACTTAGCATGTCTATGATTCAAATTGGTTTGACTACGAATATGCTTAAGTGATTCATGATCGGAATGAATGACAAATTTTTAGGTCATAAATAGTGTTGCCACGTCTCTAAAGAACGAACAAGAGCATACAATTCTTTATCATACGTGGAATAATTAAGAGTATGACCATTCAATTTTTCACTAAAGTAGGCAACAGGTTTGCCTTCTTGCATCAAAACACCACCAATACCAATTCCGCTAGCATCATATTCCAGCTCAAAAGTCTTACCAAAATCCGGAAGTTGGAGCAATGGTGCGTGTGTAAGCTTGTTCTTCAAAAGATTAAAGGACTCCTCTTGTGATGGCCCCCAATGGAACACGACTCCCTTCTTTGTCAACTCAATCAACGGTGTCGCAATGGTGCTGAATTCCTTGACAAAGCGGCGATAAAATCCTGCAAGGCCAAGAAAACTCCGCACTTGGGAGACCGTCGTGGGCGTGGGCCAACTCCATATCGCCTCCACCTTGGCTCTATCAACCTCAATTCCCTATGGAGTCACAACATAGCCAAGAAAAGAGACTCGATCCGTGCAAAAGGTGCACTTCTCAAGATTACCAAACAAACGTGCATCTCTCAAAGCATTAAAAACAGCACGTAAGTGATTCAAATGTTCATCCAGTGACTTGCTATAAATCAAGATATCATCAAAGTAAACGACCACAAATTTGCCAATGAAAGGACGTAAAACCTCGTTCATTAATCTCATGAAAGTGCTAGGTGCATTAGTTAACCCAAAAGGCATGACTAACCACTCATACAAGCCGAACTTAGTTTTAAAAGCAGTTTTCCATTCATCGCCAAGTTTCATTCTTATTTGGTGGTATCCACTACGAAGTCAATCTTTGTGAAAATTATAGCACCACACAACTCATCAAGCATATCGTCTAGCCTAGGAATAGGATGACGATACCTTATAGTAATGTTGTTAATGGCTCTACAATCTACACACATACGCCAAGAACCATCTTTTTTAGGAACCAAAAGAAAAGGAACAGCACAAGGACTAAGGCTCTCACGTACGTACCCACGGTCCAAAAGGTCTTGGACTTGTCGCTGAATCTCCTTAGTCTCTTCGGGATTGGTCCTGTATGCCGCACGGTTTGGCAAACTCGCTCCAGGGATCAAGTCAATCTGGTGCTCAATCCTCGAATGGGTGGAAGTCCCGAGGTATCTCATCAGGGAAAACATCTCTAAACTCCTGCAAAAGGTTAGTGATAGGAGCAGGCAAAGTGCAAGGCATATTATCAAGAGAAAATAAAGCATCTTTGCACACGAAAGCATAGCATGTATCATTAACATCATCAATTTCAGCAAGGTCTGATTTTGTGGCAAGCATAACAGAATTTTTCAAATTGATTACTTGCTGTTTTTTAGATTTAACATGTTCCTTTGGATCATTAGCAGCAGCAGCTCTCTCCCTATCGGCCTCTATAATCTCATCTGGGGATAAAGGCAGTAAAGTAACTTTCTTTCCCTTATGCATAAAAGTGTATTTGTTACTACTACCATGGTGTAAAGCATCATTATCAAATTCCCAAGGTTGACTTAATAAAAGAGAGCATGCTTGCATGGGAACCACATCACAATCAACATGATCAGAATAACCACCAATAGAAAAATAGACTCGGCATGTTTGTGTTACCTTAGCCTTTCCAGAGTCATTTAACCACTGAATATGGTATGGATGTGGATGCGGTCGCGTGGTCAAGCCAAGCTTCTTGACCAAATCAGAACTCACCAAGTTGTTGCAGCTTCCTCCATCAATGATGACACGTGCACGCCGATTCTTGATTGCGAAGAAAGTCTGAAACAAATTATGGCGTTGAAGCTTATCGGATTGTTGTACCTGTGTGCTGAGGACTCGCTGTACAATGATGCTCCGTAGCGTCGTGTGGGCGCCCACCAAGGACCAAGTCATCATCACCACCGCCATTGTCATCCGAGGCGGCAAAGAACATCATCATCATCCTCCTCGACATCCGGCGCTGATGTAGCCTCCATCTTCGTGGCGATGTATGCCCGCTGGCTAGGCAATTCTTCCGACATGACCAAGCCCATGGCAGCGATGGCATCAATGTCGGAGGAGCGGCCCGTTGAAGCCACGGAAGAAGAGCTCTTGGCTGGACCCCGCAAAGGGTTTTTGTATAATCGCAAGGCGTGTCGTGGATGGTGGCTTCGTGGCGCCATCGCAAACTTGGTCGCAGGGTGGAGGAGAACGAAACTCAAGAAGACTTGGGCACCCCGCTGATGTAGTCGTTCGCGCGTGTAGGGGTCGTCCGGTGTTTGCCTTTGCTGATTCCTTGCGCCCCCGCAATTCTTTTCTCGCAAGCATAGCAAGTCGGAACAAGCGGTTGACATGAGTAAATTCTTTATAATCAACAATGTCCTGAATTTCACGCCAGAACCCCGTAGAAACGATAAATCTTATCCTCCGCTTCTCAACAACCCCACAATGCACCATACCCTTTTGAAGCTCAAGATAATAGTCCCGAACAGAACTATCACCTTGTTCTAAGCACTGTAATTTTTTCTCAAATCACGCTTATATGGAGGAACAAAACGACACGCATAGCTTCTTTTAATCGCTCCCATGTATCAAAGTTGTAAACGCATGGTACCCAGCTCATTCCACCGATAATAGCAAAGTCCTTAAACTCACTAGTAGCTTGTCTAACTCTATGTTGTTCAGGAACCAAGTGAGAATTAAACTTCTGCTCTACCGTCATCTCCCAATCAAGATATTTTTCAGCATCATAAAGACCAGAAAAAGATGGAATAGTAAATTTGACTTTAGCAAAAGGATCGTCGTTACCATGACGGTTCTGGTTATTACCTCCCATACCATGTCGGTTTTGCTGAAGACGCCGACGTAGTCGTGCATCTTGTGTCGCCCGCTGAGCAATGTTGCCATCCGCATCAGACATTGTGTCATCGTCATGACGATGGCCGTCATTGACAGGTGGTAGGCGAGTCTCCAATGTGTCCATCCGACCAGTGAGGTCAGCCATTCGCCGCTCCACCCGCTCAATGCATTCTGTGGTGTTCAACTGGGCAATGGCGGCGATGATGGTGTCCATTCGCGCGCCGAGATCAGTGAATGAAGCATTTTGTTTGTCGAGCGCAGCTTGTAGCTGGCCGCGACTAACACACTCGTTGAAGTCGACCGGTGTCCCGTCCCCTTCGTATCCTGCCATGGTTAGTGGAAACACAGGGAAAACAAAAGATTATCCCTATCAACTACAAAGGAGGACGGTGGAAACCCGCAAAGGAAGTGGCTTACCAAGCTCTTACAAGTGTTCTTACCATCGCAAATAGTAGGTGGTACAACCGGTGGCTGGTTCGTGATACCTCGAGAGTGTGACCCGGCGATTGCAAGGGTCAAAAACTGTGCTGTCCGAAAGTATGTATATGGAGTTTGGAAGGCCAAATATGTGAGTGGAACACAAATCAATAACAGATAGTAATGCTGAATAAATGTCCAAAGCACTGGTCCTAGTTGCTGGCCTAAAATGTGTCCTATAACAGGTATGATATGATGAACAAGGAATCGACCAGAATAGTAAAGCAAAGACAGCAACAAAGATGGCCAGGTAAAAACAGCACAAAACGAATGAATCTCTGTCACCTAAAACTGTGCTCTCTCTGGTTTTTTTCTTTTTTTTCTTTTTCTTTTTTTAGCCACGGAGAGCACTTTTTGTGTGTTTTTCTCTCTCCTCTCTACTATAAGCAAATTTTTTTATTTTTGCTTCTTTTTTTTATTTTTTTCACAAAGCAGAGCACAGAAATAGGAACCACACAAAGTTTCACCTCAATCTGATGTAAGGTGTGGCCTACAGAAAATGATGAATGTGCTGTAAATTCGGTGACGAAAGTTCGGAGCGTGAGTACTGCACTTTGCAGGCCAAATTTGGGCAAAATAAATTCGGCGAACCCAACAAAGTAGGGGAGTATCGGATGTAAAATTTAATTTCACCCATTTTCAAAAAAAATCGCCTGATTTCGAGTCCGTATGCAAAAGTTACGGCCGTTTGAAGTTGGGCCTCCGAGTTATGGTTTCGGTGGCGGTCAAAACGAGATCGGGTGGAGGAAATTGGTGGAAATTGGGAGCAGAAGCTCGGGAAAAGGGTGGGGGATGGTGGTGGGTGATCACGAGACAAAAACAGAGGGAGGGTGGGATATGGGTGGGAAGCTGGGTGATCACGAGACAAAAATAGAGGGTGGGATATGGGTGGGAAAACAAAAGTCGGCTAGGATTTGTATGAGAGGTAGCGGAAGCAAGACAACCTGAAACAAAACACGATCTAAACCAGCAACACAACTCGACTAAGGACACAAACTCAACACTACGGACTCTGAAATTAAAGTGTGCAAAAGGCTAAACGAGATCTGGGACAGGAAATAACCTATGACTACAATTTTTTTAGGGCTTTTTCTTGGACTCTAGGATGAAACTGAAAACAACAAAGGTAGGGTAAACTCGAACCTGAAGGAATACCTGAAGCTCTGATACCACTTGATGGGGACGGGGTCCCGACCATCCAACAGGTTCTGGGTAAGTTCGATTTGGTGGAGGCGCGACACAAATCGATCCGGCTTCCGAACAACACGTCTCGAACCCCGCAATCGCAGCACCACGTCTCCTCAGGTTATCAACCATGCGCAGCCGGTTGACCTCGCCAAGAAGGCTAATCCTCGCCTGCGAATCGAAGAACACAAGCAAGAACAAGGAAGAACACAACACAATTGTAGATGTATTGATTTAGCACTCGAAAATTGGGGTCTCACAAACCGATGAACGGCGAAACTGTTCAAGACAGAATTAATCTAAGCAAAACCCCATCCTAATGGTGGGGGTGGCGGCTGTATATAAAGGAGTAAGGGGCGTGCAAAACCCCTGGACACGCCCTAATGGGCTCCAACACGATACAAAGCCGAACGGCCCAAAATGCGGTGGCGCAGCACCCTGACAGATTCTGAATGTCCACTTGTTTTGATGATTCCCGTTGACTCAGAAGGAATTTTGATATGAGACTAGAGCCATTGGAAAGGTCTCCTTCTCAGCTTTCCATACATATGTGGAACGTCCAAAACGGAGTCCGTATGCGTCCTGGGCGTCCATTTTACTGCAGGCTGGTCCTGAAGGCCGAGGCAGACGCGAACTCGAGTTGGACTGGGCCTCCGGCTTAACTTGGACGTCCTTGCTGGTCTTCTCCGCCTCCACACCTTTCTCCATGTACTTCATGACCCTCTCCAATGTTCTTAAGCAAGATAATATCATTAGGTAGCAATCTATTCTCAAAACTATAAAAAGGATCGCTTAAGAACGAGCTCACCTCTAGATTTAATTGTCGCATGCGAGCTCGGGTCGTTGGACCTTGCATAACGGTTGGAGGATCAGCAGCTGCATCCGAAGGAGTGATGTCCTCATCATTAAGGATTGTTTCTGTGAATCATTTTACGAAGTCACTTCGTACTACCACAAGTCCGGTATGGGACTGACCTGGCTAAGTAATTTGTGAAGTTCCAAATATAGTTTCGCTATAGGATGAATGTGAGTGTGGCGTAGGCCGCGAGAAGTCTCACATGGCACCAGAGGGGGATCTAACTCGTGGATTTGAGTTGTGGTGAAACCTTAGTGGCGGCGTGATTATTTTGGTCATGGATCATCGGAACAGCCTTGTCATGAACTCTCTGCCGCACACCTAAGGCAGTGTGTTTATCGCGTGGCTCAAGTCAGAGGGAATGTCTTGTGGGTAAAGTTGTACACCTCTGCAGAGTAAAACCTATCCTGGATAGCCGTGTTCACGGTCATGAACATGCTGAGTAGAATCTTCACAGATGAGACTTGGTTTTATAAAACTTGGTTTTCAGACAAATAAACGGTGGTTTTGGTAATGGTCCGGGTGGATTCCCGTGGTTAAGTTAGCGTAGGTCGGAGCCTACACTAACAGTATTACTTGTTTCAAATATTGTTATGTATATTGTATTAAATTTAGATTTCATACTTACATGGTTATATTTAAAATTCAAGTACTGCTTTTCACACAAATAACTTGTTAAGCCCTCCTTTGTCAATCCTTATGCATGCATGAACTCTGTTAAATTCCTGGTGTAACTTGCGTAAGTACTTTATGTGCTTACCTTGGGAGTACTTTATGTGCTCACCTTGCTAAAATCTGTTGCCAGACTTCGACAGCGACTACGACGGCGAGGACTACTTCAGCGAATAGGATACGTCTTACAGTCATTCGCCTATGGGAGGCTGGATGGGTTGATCTGCTACCTTTACTGTTTTCCACTGCTTTTATTTTCAGTTGGCCTTGTGCCACATTATTGTAAGACTTGGCCATAAGGCTGTACCTTCGTTTAATAATATTCTGTGGTGATTTTTTGCATGATATACCTTACTGTTGACCCTGTGTGCACTAGCTTTTCCTGGGACAGTGCGATTTACACAGAGGGACTTGGAGTTGTTGTTTCGGGTCCCGACAATTGGCTCTTGTGGTATCAGGATGTTATCTCCTGCTTTTGGAAGACGATCACCTTGCGGTCTCCCTCTGGGCGTGAAGTTGTCTTCCAAGGGAGTGCCCCGTGGTACTCTCTCTTGTTGTTGTGCCAGTTGTTCCCCAATCGGTGGATGCAGAAGTCAGGACTGTTGTGGGCCATGGTTGAGGGTCACGAGGTGATCTTGAGGATAGAGGACATACTGGTAGTTTGCAGATACCCGGATGTTTTTCTTGGTGAGCTTCCAAGTTTGCCACCAGAGCGGGAGCCGATCTTCCGCAATGAGCTTGTTCCGGGTATGCGACCTATTTAAGTCCCTATATCTGATGGCACCTGTTGAGCAGGTGGAATTGAAGAAGCAACTGTATGAACTCTTAGCAAAGGGGTTTATTAGACCGAGCACGTTGCCTTGGGATGCTCCGATTTTGTTTGTGGGGAAGAAGGATGGCACTAAGAGGCTCTGTGTAGATTATCGAGCACTTAATCAAGTGACGATCAAGAACAAATATCCTTTGCCGCGTATTGAAGATCTCATCGATCAGCTGAGAGGTGCCAAAGTATTCTCAAAGATTGACTTGCAGTCTGGTATCACCAACTGCAGATCAGAGAGGAGGATATAGAGAAGACAGCATTCAACATAAGGTATGGGCATTATGAGTTTGTCATTATGTCTTTTGGACTAACAAATGCCCTTGATGTCTTTATGGAAGCCATGATGAAGGACCAAAATGGCAACAGAGAGGGGGGGTGTGAATGGTGCCTTCAATCCACCCTAGATATTCTCAAAATTCTTCTTCTCAAATAGCATAGCAGCTATAAAGATAGAAGAAATTCGCTCAATGGAAGTCGAAAACAATTTTGCCGATTTACCAAAGATACTCACAGAAGTGGCAAAACAAGACCAACAAATACTTCTCTGTAAAGCAGACTTGAGATTTCTTCAATTTGATACATATACTTCAAAGAAATAGCAGACTGCACTAGCTGAAAACAAAACAGCAGAGAAAACACATATTCTGATTCTGAAAACTGAACCCAGACAAAAAGAAAAACTGCAGGTCTGACTTAAACAAGGCAGCAAATAACACAAGTCAAAACAGACTGAAATCTGACAAAAAAATAGCAAAGAACAGCAGCCAAAATAGACTGAAATCTGACAAAAAAATAGCAAAGAACAGCAGCAAAAACAGACTGAAATCTGACAAAAAAAAGAGCAAAGAACAGCAGCCAAAATAGACTGAAATCTGACAAAAAATAGCAAAGAACAACAGCCAAAACAGACTAAAATCTGACAAAAAACAGTAGCTGCAGCAGACCGAAAACTGGGAGATTAATCTGTGCCTAACAGGCAAAAAATCAGTACAGGCTGCAGGCTAAAAAACAGAGCAGAGAAGAACCACGAAAACAAAAATAGCACAGTAAAAACTGAAGAAGAGATGAAACTGAAACAAAGATCAATTAATTGATGTTCTCTTCAGATGAAATGATTGGAACTTCAACTAAAACTGCAGACTTAATCTTAGGGATAGGAAAAAACAAATAGAAGAGCAAGAACCTGAAATCGGAAATGAAAACTGCAAAAACCAAAAAGAAAAAGTGACTGAATACAGAAGGGCTTGAGATTCTTGTAACTCTTTGATCATGATACTTATGAATTCAGTAAGGAGATGATCTCATATCAAAAGAAACAATAGTTCAAGCAGCTTTTAGTTGGCACAAATATCAGCACAAGATTCCTCTGCATCCAAACCCTAGAAATCTAGTTCAGAGAGAGATGAATCTGCAGCTTCTTGTCCAAACATTCCACACAGAAAGGAAGAACACGAAGAGGTCCAGAAGTAGCCAAGAAAGAATGATTATAAGAGAGTCAAAGAGAGAAAAACAAACAGCCAGAACATTTCACACACAAGACTACTCGTATTGAATCAGAGAGATGAATGATTATAAGGGTTCTTCTACAGCTCTCTCCATCCAATCTGGGCAACACATGCTGAAACAAAAAGAGAAAACAAAAGAGCTGCTCTGCCCAACCACTCCTTCACCAGAACATGAACAAAAGCAAAAAGAAAAAGACTCACACGACCACTAGGGAAGAACCTCCCTATATATAGCCTTCTACTAACGGGTTTACAATTTACTTTGCCCATTAAACCTCAGTGCTTTACCCGTTATCTCTAACCAAATCTGCTTCCATTTTGCAGTCTTGCACATTTTACCAAAATGCCACCCGTGCGCCTTCCTAGAAGCTTCCTCTTTGCTTGCTGTCCAAGCCTCGCAACCACCTCGAAACCTTGCCATCTTCGACACTTCTCGACAGCTTCGACCTCAGCACCGCCTATGCTTAGTCTGGCCATCCCATGTCTCTCCACGACTTAGTTCCAAAGTTTTGCAACCATCATAGACAAGAAAGCATCACATAGCACTGCTCGAAACAATATAATCATATATTAGCAACCAGTAGAAAGTACTTTAACATAAATCACCCAAATCAAACTCAAACTTTTCAGAACACGAGTCAATTACTCATCACAAACATGGGATCCCGTCCACATGGTCTCTCAATCTCCCCCATGATGAGTATACTGACAAACACAAAAAAAGCGTAAAGTTGAGTTTGTGTTGAGAGTCACACATGGTCTAAAAGAAAAGCAAAGAAACTTAAGACCGTGTTGATAGAGGAGAACACTTGGAGCCAAAATAGAAAAAAAAAAAATAAATTTTTAAATCTCCAGATGGTTCCGGCTTTTTCTCCAATAGTCTCCCCCTTTTGGTAATAAAATCATCAAGATGCACGAGAGAGAATGAAATGACTGCAAGTTATTTATTTTAAGCATTCAGAGCCATAAAGATTATCCAAAATGACCTTTTGAGTATTACATCAAGCCATAAAGCACAAGAATGCTATCAAGATCATGATGATTCATGTAGAGACAAGCTAAACCAAATAAGTCATAATATGAGAATTAGCCAATTTTCTTAGCATGTCAAGTCAACCAAGAATATAGTCTAGCTAAAGGTATCCAAGGATGATGCAAGCCATGTCAATAATCTAAGTGAAACCAAGAAGCTAGAATTGAGTCAATTTAGAGTGCTACAAGTTCAAGAATGAATCATTTGTTCAAGTACTTGGTCTTTATGTATTTAAGCAATTTTAACACAATTGACATGTTGGTCTTTTTAGAAATTCACGGTTATTTCCAACCAAAATTTTGTTTGGTCATGTGCTAGATCTCAAGCTTTATGCGACAACTCCAAGCGAGAAGCTTAAGAAGGTGATCTTGGTCAACCAAAGCTCCTCCTGAGTTCATGCCTAGTGCAATGATAAGTAGTCTCATGAGAAAGAATTGGTGAGATCAGTTCTTTCGCACAAAAGAGATCTTTTTTGCTTTTGCTGAATTTAGTTTAAGAACAAGAAGTTAAGAATAACTCATACTTCACAAAGGAACTAGCATAGCTTAATCTAAAGCTCAATAGAGATTCAAGACTCAACTCAGCCTATTTGACATGGCATGAATCATAAAAGGATAACTAAAGATAGACTAGTCTCCAGAGCTAACATGACATGATTTAGTTCAAGTTGTGCATTTTAATCAACCTATCATGGTAAAGACTGGACTACACATAAAAAGTCATCATAAATCTAGCAATTGTAGCATAGATCATGGCAAGATGTAAAACAGTTGTTTCATGTCATAAAAGGATAATAATGAAGGCTCCTTGTAGTTATATGACAATGTAGAATGACAGAAAATCCAGCTCCCCCTCAGTATGTGAAGCATTTTTAGTTCAAATTGAGTTATGTCAACATTAAGATCCGGAAATTCCCAAATGAACTCTCCCTGAACCAAAGAAATAAAACGAGACACTGACAAAGAAATCAAAAAAGATAGTCCTTAAAGCATAGACAAGATATAGAGGATACTATGGCTCAGACTAACTCTCATCTACCCTATATGACGCTAGGACTATCAGCTGGTCTTCTAACACACTAGGGAGTAAACACGTTCCCTGTCTACCCAAGGGTGGCCCAACCCTCGCTAGACCTATAAGAAGTGAGTGAATTCAACCTAGTGAGAAGAGAGACAGCTGATAAGCAGCATCCTAGAATCACAAGATGAGAGGAAGAAGACTAAGTAACTAGACAAGAGAACCACTCTAATATATGCTAGAAGGACTAACCCAAATGCACCTTTATGCAATGCAACAAAGAGAGACAGAAGCATGTAAACATGATAAGGCATAAAGCACAAAACTCTCCCTCACAACAATCCATACGGACATACCACCCCAAGCTCTCCCCACAAAGCTGAAAACCTAGAGCTATCCAAAGGCTTGGTAAAAATATCGGCCAACTAGTGGTCACTCTCCACAAACTGGAGCACTATGTCACCCTTTTCCAAATGGTCTCTAAGGAAGTGATATCTGATATCAATATGCTTTTTTTGGGAGTGCTGCACTAGGTTCTTAGCAATATTAATGGCAGAAGTGTTATCACAAAAGAGTGGAACACTGTCTATGGCTAACCTAAAGTCCCGCAAGTTTGAGACCATCCAAAGCACTTGATTGTAGCAACTAGCAGCAGCAACGTACTCGGCCTCTGCGGTGGACTGTGCAACACCAGATTGCTTCCTAGAAGACTAAGAAACAAGAGAAGTGCCAATGAATTGGCAGGTGCCAGAAGTGCTCTTCTTATCTATTCTATAGCCAGCAAAGTCTGCGTCAGAGTAGGCTATGAGCGAAAGACTGGATGATGAAGAGTACCAGATGCCATAGTCTATGATAGCTCAAAGGTACCGAAAGATGCGCTTCACTGCCTGACGGTGAGATACGCGAGGGGAGGCCTGAATCGAGCACACAGACATACAGAGAAATGTATGTCCGATCTTGAGGCAGTGAGGTACAAGAGGGAGCCAATCATGCTTCTATACTCCTTTTGATCCACTAACTCACCATCCTCATCTGGATCAAGTGAAGTTGTTGATGCCATTGGAGTTAACACCGACTTGCCATCACTCATGTCAAAGCGTCTCAGAAAGTCTCGAGTGTACTTGCCCTGATGCAAAAAAGTACCTTCCCGAGTCTGCTTGATCTGAAATCCAAGGAAGAAGCTCAACTCGCCCATCATGCTCATCTCAAACTCTGTGCTTATGGCATCAGAGAACTGGGAAACAAGGGCATGAGAGGAGCCACTAAAGATGATGTCATCCACATAAATCTCGATGAGTAGAAGATCATTGCCATGTCTGCAAATGAACAAGGTCTTGTCTACCTTACCCATCTCAAACCTATGACTCAACAGATAGGATTTAAGCCTCTCATACCAAGCTTTAGGGGCTTGCTTAAGTCTATACAGGGCTTTGGAAAGCTTGTAGACATGGTTTGGATATTTGGGGTTCTCGAAATATGGAGGCTGCCTAACATAGACTTCTTTCTCAATACACCCATTGAAAAAGGCACTCTTGATATCCATCTGGTAAAGCTTGAGGCCCTTAGACGCTGTGAATGAAAGCTATATCCTAATGGACTCTAGCCTAGCTACGGGGGCAAAGGTCTCAAAATCTAAACCCTCAACCTGGGAGAAACCCTGTGCTACCAATCTAGCCTTGTTTCGAATGACTACCCCATCCTCACTTTGTTTGTTTTTAAACACCCACTTGGTACCTATGACATTATGACCTTTAGGGGGCTCAATAAGTGACCAGACCATGTTACTCTCAAAATTCTCTAACTCCTCATGCATGGCATTGACCCAAGACTTATCAGAAAGAGCATGACTAACATCCTTGGGTTCGAACGAGACAACGAAGGCAGAGTGGAGACAAAAGTGAGACATGCCACACTTTGAATGTGTGACGCACTCAAAGAGATCTCCTATCATCTGCTCTAAAGGATGATGATTTAGGATATGACGGGGAGGTCCTGGATGAGAACAACAAGTGGCATCTACCTCATGAGCTGATGAGGTAGGAACAAAGCCACTAGCTCCAGAAGATGTGGAAGGGATGGGCTGATCTCCTCGAGGTGCGGTGTAAGAAGCAGGCATCTCAGGGGAAGAGGAACTGGATCAGGTAAGCAACCTTCATCTCCATTATCCTTATCATCCACAAAGATGGGCTCGGACTGATCTACAAAACCTGAGATACTGGGCCTAGTCCCTGCACTGGCCTCATCAAAAGTCACCTCGCAGGTCTCTACTATTTTGCTAGACTCGCAGTTCAAAACCCTATAAGCCCGCGAATAAGTCGAGTAACCTAGAAAAATCCCATCACAAGATCGTGACTCGAACTTATCTAGATTCCCTGACTTCAAAATAAAACACTTGCAACCAAACACGCGAAAATGCGAGATGCTAGGCTTTCGCCCATATCTCAAGTCATAAGAAGTGCGATGCAAGTGTGCCCTAAGAAAAATTTTGTTGGAAATATGGCACGCGGTGGCTATCGTCTCAGCCCAAAACTTCCTAGGTGTAGAATATTCATCGAGCATCGTCCTGACCATCTCAACCAAGGTACGGTTCTTTCTTTCCACAATACCATTTTGCTAGGGTATGTACGGGGTGCTCTACACCTGTCTCATCGCAAAACCTCTCAAAGTAGGAATTCTTGAACTCTGTGCCGTTGTCACTGCAGATCGCTCATAAAGTACACGGAAGCTCAACAGAAAGCCTACTAAAAAGACCCCAAAAATGGGTAAATGTCTCATCCTTCGAGGCTAAGAAAAACTCCCAAGAGTACCTCGAGAAGTCATCAACCATAATAAGAACGTACTAGTTCTCTCCTGCTGATTGCACTCTAGCTGGACCAACTGTGTCCATGTGGAGCAGCTGTCCTGATACATCAGTCATAGTCACAATGACTGGAGGATAAGAAGTGGCTACCATCTTGCCATGCCGGTAAGGAGCACAAACTAGATCTTTGACCATCTTGAGTTTAGGCAGACCACGAATGAGATCGTGGCCTCTAACTCGGGTCAAATGATCGAATCCAATATGACCAAGTCTCCTATGCCAGAAAGAAAGGTCATGAGACTCCGAAGCAACTAAACACTTGAAAGGATCGCCAAAAGACTCAACAAAATCAGCACGAAAGATCCTCCCATATCTAGAAATCCCGCAAACAAGACTCCCCGAAGAATCAAGAATTTTGCAAGCATTTTTCTTAAAGCTCACCTCGAAACCATCATCGGTAAGCTGGGAAACCGAGAGCAAATTGTACAGTAGCTTACTCACTAAGGCAATATCTTTTAAAACAAAAGAATCATTAACACGCACAGTACCTTTAGCGATAACATACCCAAAAGAGGCATCTCCGAAAGTGATAGTCTCATCACCTAGAGCTCGGGCTAGGGAAGAGAACCAATGAGAATCTCCAGTCATGTGTCGAGAACACCCAGAGTCTACAAGCCATACCTCTCCCTTCCCTACCCGGCGAACCTGAGTCAACAAGAGAGGGATGGCTCAGTACTGGGATAAATCAAAAGAGATTTTGGAACCCAATACTGAGTCACACAACAAGCAGAAGAAGTTGTCACACACGACTGACCTCTAACTACCCAACGCCCTCCGTCGCTCAGAAAGCCAGAATGTCTATGAGAAGACCTGAAGCTGTTGTTGGGCTTGACTGATATGGACGAGCGAGTCTGAGCACCAGCAACATGCTGATCTCACCGTGGGTAGCTATCTCGACTAGAAAAATGGGATCTACCCTCAGGACAACGGATATCACTAACAGAGGCAAATCGAGAATAAAAATCAGAAAAACCAGAAAAGATAAGTCCTCGACTCTGCCCAAACACCTCAAGCTGATCAACCCTAGATCTCGTGTTGATCTTAGATGTACATAAAGTCTGGGGCTGACCCTGAATACGCCTAAGAGCACGAACATGATCTTTTCACACGATCTTGGCACGCTTGAAGTATCTCTCGATAATGTGTCCATCCTTCTGACAAAGGTAAATGAAACCTCGCCTTCCGAGAGGTCGAAGCAACAGGTGTTACCACCTTATTGTCAGAGATCCCTTGGACAAAGCCCGCAAATTTGAATTCAACTTTTTTGGTTGTGGGTTTGACCTCGATCACACCTTCTGCTATAGGTCTGAGAATAGCAGGTGGGTGCTTCCTAACATCCTTAAGAAAATCGTATCCTAGAGCTTGATTGAATTTGCAAATTTTGGACTTGTCTAAAATCAGATTCAGCTTCTTTTTTGCCTTCTACAAATCTCTCAAGAGTGTTCATAAGATACTGACACTCCTGAAAGAGAGAGGTGCAAGAAAAGCAGGAGGAAGAAGAGATAGCAGAAGGAGAGCAAGAGGAACCAACAGCAGAAGAACGAATGGCATGTGCACGCACAATCACCTCAACTTTGAGGTCTTTGCAAGGAACAAGAGGGATAGTCCTACTTCTAGCCATTTGGTCCCCGTGCCTAAGCGTCTCTACCACTTCCTTAGGCTTCTCCCCCCACCATAGCACACACAACACAAGCAGATTGTGACTTCTCTAGAAGGTCCTTAGTTAAATTCACATATTTTCATCCAATGCAATCAAATCAGATTTTAGTTTTTCACAGTTATTGCATGGTGAGCTAGCAGGGTCCTTAGAAGCATATTAAGCCAATTTGTTATTCTGATCAATCATTTCTTGAAACTGTTTTGAGATATATTCAAGCTCAGCAGTCAATCTAGGATAGTTCATACATGAGGCAATGGGCTCTAACAGAAAAACTTGTAATTCAACAATTTTATGATCTGCCTTCTTTAAGTTCATTTTCAAGTTATTGCAGCTTTCACATATCTGTCGGACCCCGGAGCGATGACTCAAGGATCCTCTGTGTAAATCGCACTAGTCCAAGATCAAGCTAGTGCACCCAGTGGATAACAAAGATTTATATCACGCACAATAACATTTATTCATTAACTAAATATAAGCCTGATAGCCAAAGTTTACATCAATGGTTTATATACCAAAATTAAATATAAGCAGTAGAAAAGAACCATAAAGCAGCAGCCCATCCTGCCTGTCCACAGGCGAATGACTGTAAGATGTGGCCTACTCGTCATTATTCTCACTGAAGTTGATGAAGTCATTATCTGAAAATAGGGAATGAAGCAATATGAGTACATAAAGTACTCCACAAGTTACACCAGGAGGTTTAACAGAGTTAATGCTTGCATAAGGATTGACAATGGAAGGCATAATAGGTTATTTGTGCGTAAAAGCAGAATTAAGGTAAATACAGTAAGTAGATTCAAAAACTGAATTTGATACGATAGATAGAAAGAGTAATTTAACAAAATAATATCGTTAGTGCAGGCTCCGACCAAACACTAACCTATTCATAGGTATCCCACCTGATCCATCTTTTCCAAAAGATCTCATACGGATTCCATCCATCCATATGCTTTTTCATCTTCCATAGATTTCATCCATCCATAGGCCTTTTTAGAAACCATTTTGAAAACCAAAGTCTAATCCATGAAAAACTTTACTCAGCTTACCCATAACCATGGGCATGGCTATCCAGGATAGATTATACACTCTGCAGAGGTTGTACAGCTTTACCCACAAGACATGATCATCCCATATTGCCACCAGATAAACACACTTCCTTTGGTGTGCGGCGAGGAGATCATGATAAGGCTTTTACAATGCTAAGCTTTCAACTTGGTTACGCCGCCACTAAGATTTCACCACAACTTGAATCCACAAGTTGGAGCCCCCTCTTGTGCCGTACGAGACTTCTCATGGCCTACACCACGCTCACATTCAACCTATAGCGAGACCAAAGTTGTGACCTCACAAATTAGTCAGTCAGGACTGTCCCATACCAGCCTTATGGTAGTACGATATCGTTTTGCAACAGTAGCTCACAGACCGGTCCTTAACATGACTTAGGCTCAAACCACATACCCCTTGTGCCTGTCAATCAATATTGTGTCACCGAACAACAATGCATTCCAGCACCCACCACCTAACCATTAGCCTAGGTCAAAACCAAGCTTTTATATTTTCCTTTGAAACATTTATATTCCTTCTTGACTCACCGAAGTCAAGGATAGATTTTAGAAATTCATCATTTTCCAGTAAAACAAATATTCTCACCCAAATCATTCTAAGTATGGCTAAGTAATTCTATAAAATTTATAGTCAATACTATTGTACTAACTAGGTTTTCATCTAAGGTCACAAGGCATAAGAGAGTTCAATATCAAATTTGGCCATACACAAAGGATTTGGGTATAACTAAAATTTAAATCGAATTTAAACTAGATTTGAATAAAAGTACGCATACATAATAATTTTAAAAATAACATAAATAATTTAAACTACTGGGAGCAACATGATCAAAAGTGTAACTTGCCGTATTTGAAGTCTTGGTGCTGCGAATCGTCGAAGTCAAACTCTCCGGAATAGTCGTAGTCTACACGCGAAAAACTAGAACAACTAAACTCAAATAAAATCCAGATAAAAGACCAAAATCATAATATATATATGTTGTGGTTACAGACCAAACAGAGAGAGAGTGTGTAGTGGGGAGTTTGGTGAGCAACGCTCCCTTTTCCTCTTCTCCATGGCTTGTATTGCATATATATATGCCCTCGTGGGTAGTGTTTTTACAATCATACCCTTTCATCCAAATATCCCTTTCAAGGGCATTCACGTCATTATACACGTCCCACTTGGGGCTTACAACTTTCTAACAGGCCAGCTGGGCTTAGGTGGTGGCCACCCCTACGACAGGAGTCTCTCATGGTGAAGGGCTTCACAGGCCGAAGCCATGTTATCGAGCCCTTTGGCCCCCTCCGTCCCTACGGCCTGAAACCAATTTAGATGAAAATGCAGTTGGTAGTGCGACCCTGCTTCGTGCCAAAGACGCGGAGTCAGGCAAGATGCTGAAATTGTCCCCGGTCTTGGAGCCATCCCTCGCGGTGGCACAGTTACCAGCGGGTCGCCTTACTGAGCCGAAGGTGTCCGACATTTTGGGCGGGCCAGGCTTTCGTGCGTGGCGCTAGGGAGTTGGGCAGGTGGGTCTTCGCCCGGTCCGGAGTTGTCATGTCTCCGTGGTTCGGAGGTGGCGTCTTAATGGTAGCAGAAATCGCGCCGAGTGCTGAAAAGCCAGGGGCAGGCTGGTACGATCGTACGTGCTGTCCCGAGGGAGAGGTACATGTGGCGTGTCGTGGGCTGTCAGCGGTCACACGACCGTGATCCCACGGCCCTGCCCAAGAGAGGCGGGATGTTACCGGTGCGTCGTGCGTTGCCCGGTAGCCTACCGCCGTGCGCCTCCGGCTGTCAGCAGCTACTCTTCTCGATCGTGGGGAGCCGAATCGGTAGGCTCCTGTCGATTGCGTTTCGGATCGTGGGGGATGTGAGGGGTCTTCATAAAGCGTCACCGCCGGCATGCGAACGCATCTCCTGCTCGTGTGCCCTTGCTTTGCTCTCTTTTTCCTGCTGTGCCCAATCCGCCCTTGCTCCTGCTCCTTCAGCCTTCGACTGCATAATAGGATGGCGTGCCGTGAAGTTCCCACTCACCGACTTAGCAGCAGTGCCTCGTCGAGCCAGCACGACTTGACGCCGCCACCGGCAGAATTCCCCCTAGTGGCTCGCAAACCGTCGCAGATCAACAAGCGATGGGATGCCATGGAGAACTCGGGAGGCCACTACTCCCGCGTCCTAGGGCGGAGTTGTGCTTCAGAGAAGACGATCCAGACTCTCCTCCAGGAGAAGAAGATAGAGGAGCGCGCAGGAGCTCGGCTGCCTGCCCGCGATGTGGTGGAGCCTCACCCCCAGGAGTTGGAGGCGATTGTCTTTGTCGCATTTTTTGAGGCTAGGCTTCGGATGCCTTCGACGCTTTTCATCGGTGAGGTCTTGCGGGCTTATGGGTTGGAGCTGGGGCAGCTGACCCTAAACGCCATAGTTCGCTTGGTTGTTTTTAAAGGAATACGCGTAGGCTACGGAAGCAGAAAACAAAACTTTTCTACCGCGCACCCAAGAACATCATGCTAAGGAAGGATCATGGATCGTTACCACTTAGACGCCGCAGCGCAGCGAAGAAGAATTGAAACCGATCCAATCACGCGCGCCGAGGTAGTAGTGGAAGTAGCCGATCGTCCCAACAGATCGCTCTCCACGCACGCCGATCAAGATCGCAACGAGCAGCGCCTCCACCGTATCCACACGTCCGGGCCGAACGCCGATCGCGAGTGTACTAGCACTCGTGAGCAGCTAGGGTTTGGCTCGGGAGGTGGCGGCTAGGGTTTTGCTAGATGTTAACAGGACGAATCCTCCGCCTCGCCTCCATATATAGACCTCCTCACGTGGGCCTTGCGGACCAAGGCCCATTAGGAGTCTATTCGGATCTTTATCCGATTGAGCCCATATCCGAATCATATTCAATCGGTGTTCCAACCCGTTAAGCGTGCGACCACAGAGGTTCACGATACTTGGTCGTGACCCGAAACGCTTTCCGGTCACCACGTTAATAGCGCCTCTAGTAAGACATATTAACCCCAAAGTATATGTAAAGATCATATCACTGAACTGTAATGTTCTCTCATGTACGAATCCCTTTGCCTCACGATATAGATTGAGCTCAAGGCGAGACTGTGTCATCCTCTTAATAGCTCAATCACTCTCTCGATTCCGTGATGGATTATAAACTTGTGATTGACTCCTCAATCACCTTGGCATGGCCATGCACTTTCATAATCCATTACATCGAGGGCCAGAGATATCTCTCCCATAAGGAGGGGCAAATTCTATCTTGATCATTCACATCCCACTACATGTTTCATAGCAAATCAAGACTACTTTTATGACTACCCATTACGGAGTAGTGTTTAGTAGTCCCAAAATAAGCTACTACTCATGTTGGGAACCATGATGATCTCAAGTCTAAGGATTCTACATAAACACTACTCGAGACCAACCGATGACACATGGAATCTCTCGCAGTTGTCTCATGGCAGTGTCTATCCAACATATTTCACTAACACATGTCCATATTATTGATTTGGTATCACCATACCATGATCCATGAGACATGATCATCAATCAATACATATGCTGATCTTTGTCTTTGAATCATATTTGTTCCTCATATGATATACGATCGTGGATCATTTAGAAATAGCAACATTTTAGTATTTAAGAGTCTCATGAATAAGTCACATACTCATTGATCAATAATGATAATGTCTATTCCAAGGAACAAAGTAATGTATCATAAACATAGTATGTGATATATACAACATCTCCATGTTGCCTCTAGGGCATATCACTAACAGCTCCCACTTGCACTAGAGTCAACCATGTAGGTATCTAATACCCATTGCCCTAGTGTGAGCCTCATGCTTTGGTGGAAGCGGCTTTGTCAACGGATCTGCAATGTTCAAACCGCTTATACTTTGCATATCTTCACATCGCTCTCCACTATCTCGCGAATGAGATGAAATCGCCGTAAAATGTGCTTGGACTTACGTGCGATCTAGGCTCCTTGGCTTGCGCAATGGCCCCACTATTGTCACAAGAGAGGTCCATTGGGCCGAGGCACTAGCCATCACACCAAGCTCGTAAATAAATTTCTTGATCCAAACAACCTCTTTGGCAGCTTCGAAGATGCTATGTACTCGGCTTCATTGTAGAATCAAGAACCGTCACGCTTGGAACTCTTCCACTTACCGCACCGCCATTCAGTGTAACACAAATCCAGATTGCGATCTAAAATCATCTTTGTCAGTTTGGAAGCTCGCATCGGTGTAACCATTTACAACGAGCTCTTCCTCACCTCCATAGACAAGGAACATATCTTTAGTTCTTCTCAAGTACTTCAAGATGTTCTTTACGGCAATCCAGTGACTTTCACCTAGATCTGACTGGTATCTACTCGTAGCACTTAAAGCATACGAAACATCTGGACGTGTACAAAGCATGGCATACATAATGGACCCAATAGCCGAAGCATATGGAATCGCATTCATTTTATCCCGCTCATCAGGTGTACTAGGACACTGATTCTTGCTAAGATTTATACCATGTGATATAGGTAGAAAACCTTTCTTGGAATCATGCATATTGAACCTTTTCAACACCTTGTCAATGTACGATCTTGGCTTAATCCAATTAGCCTTTTGATCTATCTCTATAGATCTTGATGCCTGTAATATATGTCGCCTCTCCTAAGTCTTTCATAGAGAAACTATTTTTAATGAAGACTTAATAGATTCGAGCAAAGGAATGTCATTTCCGATCGCAATATGTCATCCACATATAAGACCGTAAATACGAGTGCGCTCCCACTAGCCTTTTGTAAACACAAGGCTCTTCTTCGTTTTGATGAAACCAAACCCTTTGATTACTTCATCAAAACGAATGTTCCAACTCCGAGATGCTCGCTTAATCCATAAATGGATCTTTGGAGCTTGCATATCTTTCCAATCGACACGGATCGACAAAACCTGTGGGTGTGTCATGTACACATCCTCACTCGATTTCCATTAAGGAAAGCTGTTTTGACATCTATTTGCCATATTTCATAGTCGAAATATGCAGCAATCGCTAGAATGATCCGAATAGACTTTAGCATTGCGACGGCTAAAAGTTTCATCATAATCAATACCTTGAATTTGTTTGAAACCTTTGGCCACCAATCGCACTTTATAGATGTGAACATTTCCATCTATGTCTATCTTTTTCTTGAAAACCCATTTGCATTCAATGGTTTTAACACCATCAGGTGGATCAACCAAGTTCCAAACTTGATTATCGTGCATGGATTCAATTTCGATCTCATGGCTTCAAGCCATTTCTCGTAGTCCGGTCCCACCATTGCTTCTTCATAGGTCTTAGGCTCATCGTTGTCTAACAACAATATATCCCGTTGTTGAGTAGTCAAGAACATGTACCTCTCAGGTGCACGACGTGACCTTTCTGACCTACGTGGTGCTGGTGTGTCCACAACAGGTTCTTCAATAGTTTGTTCATCCCGCTGTGGTTCTCAGAGGAGCTGAAACGTTATCGTGTTTCTTGAATTTCTTCAAGTTGCACTGTGCTCCCACTATCCCTTCTTGAGAGAAACTCTTTCTCTAAGAAGACACCATGCCAAGCGCGACAAACACTTTGCCTTCTCCTTGATTATAAAAATAATATCCTTTTGTTTCCTTAGGATACCCGATAAAGAAGCATTTATCGATTTAGGAGTGAGCTTATCAGATTGTAAACGTTTTACATAAGCCTCACATCCCCAAATCTTAAGAAAAGACAAGCTAGGACGTTGTCCCGTCCACATCTCATATGGTGTCTTTTCTACGATTTTGATGGAACCCCGCTTAGTGTGAACGCGCCGTTTCAAGAGCGCACTTCAAAAAGACAACGGAAGATCACTTTGGCTCATCATGGAGCGCACTATATCTAATAAGGTGCGATTTCTCCGCTCGAATACCCCATTCCATTGAGGTGTTCTGGCGGAGTCAATTGTGGAACAATTCCACAATCCTTTAGATGATTGCCAAACTCATGGCTCAAATACTCGCCTCCACAATCGGATCGTAGAAACTTGATTGTCTTGCCTAAATGATTTTGCACTTCATTTTGGAATTCCTTGAACTTTTCAAAGGATTCGGACTTATGCTTCATCGTAGATATACCCATATCTACTAAAGTCATCGATAAAAGTTATGAAGTACTCAAAACCACCTCTGTCGTTAAGCTCATTGGTCCACATACATCGGTGTACGAGTGCCAATAAGTCATTTGCCCGCTCACCTTGACCGGTGAAAGGTGCCTTTGTCATCTTGCCAAGTAAACAAGATTCGCATGTCTCTAATGATTCAAAATCAAATGAGTGCGAATACCATCTCTATGGAGCTTCGCATGCGTTTCTCATTTATGTGACCTAGCGGCGATAGCCAAATAAATGTGGATTCAAATCATTCTGACGCTGCCTCTTTGCATTAATGTTATAGACCGTGACCCTTCAAGAGTAAGAACGTATAACCCATTCACCAATGGAGTATGACAATAGAACATATCTTTGAAATAAAGAGAACAACCATTGTCCATAGATTTAAAGTCATAACCTTCGCTTGCAAACATGAAGCGTAAATAATGTTCTTTGAAAGAGATGGAACAAAATAACAATTATTCAATTCCAAAACTAATCTCGAAGGTAAAGACAATGGCATGGTGCCAAAGCTACCGCAGCAACTTTTGCTCCATTGCCAACGCGAAGATCCACTTCGCTCCTCCTCAAACTTCTACTTCTTATTAGCCCCCGCAACGATTTGCGATGTGAGCAACCGATCCGTATCAAATACCCAAGAATTAGTGGAAGAAGTAGCAAGATTGATTTCTATAACATTTATACCGGAGTGGAAGTCATACTTCCCTTCTTCTCAAGATCCTCCAAGTACTTTGGGCGTTCTTTTCCAATGTCCCGATTGCTTACAGAGTAACAATCTGCATCGGATGAGCATCGCCCTTCTTGTCTTTCTTGGCCTTAGAACCGCTCACGATCGCATCGAGCTTTCTTTCTTTGATCGCGCTTCTCTTGACATAGGGCTTGCCCTTGCCTTTCTGCATCATCATCACATGATTGCTGCTTTTCTTAATGCTATCCTCGCAGATTTTAGCATCCCATGCAACTCACCGGGTCTTGTCCAGGTTGTTCATGTTAAAGTTCATTATGAATGGCTCAAAGCTCGGGGGGAGCGACTGGAGAATCACATCAGTAGCCAACTCTTGGCTAAGGGGAAAACCAAGCTTTTCCAGACTCTCAATGTAGCCAATCATCTTAATGACATGAGGGTCGACGGATTCCTTCGCAAGCTCGCACGCAAATAAGGACTTTGAAGTATTGAACCTCTCACTTTGCTTGGTTCTCAAACATACCACGTAGCCCCACAATGATATTGTAGGCATCTGTGTTCTCATATTGCTTCAAGCTCAGAGGACATTGTGGCAAGCATGAGACACTCACATCAAGGCAATCATTCGCTTGCTTCTCATAAGCTCTCCGTGCAGCCACGTGAGCATTATCGTGCAAGTCTTCGGGTAAGGAGACTCAAGGACATACTCCTTGCGCTCTTGCTTGAGAACAATTCTCAAGTTACGATACCAATCCAAAAAGTTTGTTCCATTGAGTTTTTCTTTCTCAAGAACAGATCGCAAATTAAAAGTACTGGATGCAAGTTAATGACATGATCTACAACATAAGAATATGCAAAGTTTAGCACTATGTTTATGTTCATCTTTTATTAAACTATTTAGCAAAAGACTCCCACTGTGAGTTTTGCAATAAAAACTCCCTCTAAGTTACATAGTGGGTAAAGATCCTCATTTCACTAATTCCTAGTGAGCTTTGGCATCACGGCTAGAAAACTAGTGACATAGGTAAGCAACACCTTGCTAAACCTCACAGAATTACATAGATCGCATCTATGAAATCTCTATGAAAATCTTATCGAGCCGATCAAATCAACCCAAATCCGAGCCATTCAAAATGTCTCAATTTTCATTAGATCAATCATATTGATCATCGCGATCGGTATACTTGAGGAGACCACAACACAAGACCTCGATCTGTTGGCTCGATCTCATCGATTGTCTTGCGAGCTAGCCCCGATGGTGATTCCAAATGGTAGGGGCAAGTCGCGCGTACATCAAAGAAGGAGCACGAACTAATCTTTTTGGCCTTATGATGCTATCAACTCATACCTATTTCAACCCCTTATGACCGATTGATCTCATCAACCCGTGCTACCTGATTTAGACTGTAATAGATCCAATCTACTACTATCGCATATCAACATATGCGCTGATCCAGATTGCAAACTAAGCAAGATGGCTCTGATACCACTAAAGGAATACGCGTAGGCTACGGAAGCAGAAAACAAAACTTTTCTACCGCGCACCCAAGAACATCATGCTAAGGAAGGATCATGGATCGTTACCACTTAGACGCGCAGCGCAGCGGAAGAAGAATTGGAAACCGATCCAATCACGCGCGTCGAGGTAGTAGTGGAAGTAGCCGATCGTCCCGAACAGATCATCTCTCCACGCACGCCGATCAAGATCGCAACGAGCAACGCCCACCGTATCCACACGTCCGGGGCTGGAACGCCGATCGCGAGTGTACTAGCACTCGTGAGCAGCTAGGGTTTGGCTCGGGAGGTGGCGGCTAGGGTTTTGCTAGATGTTAACAGGGACGAATCCCCTCCGCCCCTCGCCTCCATATATATAGACCTCCTCACGTGGGCCTTGCGGACCAAGGCCCATTAGGAGTCTATTCGGATCTTTATCCGAATTGAGCCCATATCCGAATCATATTCGATCGGTGTTCCAACCCATTAAGCGTGCGACCACAGAGGTTCACGTATACTTGGTCGTGACCGGAAACGCCTTTCCGGTCACCCCGTTAATAGCGGCCTCTAGTAAGACATATTAACCCCAAAGTATATGTAAAGATCATATCACCTGAACTGTAATGTTCTCTCATGTACGAATCCCTTTGCCTCACGATATAGATTGAGCTCAAGGCGAGACTGTGTCATCCTCTTAATAGCTCAATCACTCTCTCGATTCCGTGATGGATTATAAACTTGTGATTGACTCCTCAATCACCTTGGCATGGCCATGCACTTTCATAATCCATTACATCGAGGGCCCAGAGATATCTCTCCCATAAGGAGGGGCAAATTCTATCTTGATCATTCACATCCCACTACATGTTTCATAGCAAATCCAAGACTACTTTTATGACTACCCAGCCACGGAGTAGTGTTTAGTAGTCCCAAAATAAGCTACTACTCATGTTGGGAACCATGATGATCTCAAGTCTAAGGATTCTACATAAACACTACTCGAGACCAACTGATGACACAT
This sequence comes from Melocanna baccifera, assembly GCA_036346265.1. Taxonomy (NCBI): domain Eukaryota; kingdom Viridiplantae; phylum Streptophyta; class Magnoliopsida; order Poales; family Poaceae; genus Melocanna; species Melocanna baccifera. Next base: position 3,419,513 of record CM070699.1, read on the forward strand.
GGAATCTCTGCAGTGTCTCATGGCAGGTCTGTCCAACATATGTTCACTAACACATGTCCATATTATTGATTTGGTATCACCATACCATGATCCATGAAACATGATCATCAATCAATACATATGCTGATCTTTGTCTTTGAATCATATTTGTTCCTCATATGATATACGATCAGGGATCATTTAGAAATAGCAACATTTTAGTATTTAAGAGTCTCATGAATAAGTCACATACTCATTGATCAATAATGATGATGTCTATTCCAAGGAACAAAGTAATGTATCATAAACATAGTATGTGATATATACAACATCTCCATGTTGCCTCTAGGGCATATCACTTACAGTTTTTGCCTGGGTGGTTCGAACAGAAGGTGTCCATCCTAGCGCGAACCTGTTCGCCCTTCTTCACGACGCGCGTTGCCAGCCGAAGAAGGTCGAAGGGGGGGGGTGATGTCCAGTTTCGGTAGTGTCAACTTCGTGTTGAGGTCGAGCTGCGCGAAGCTTTTTCCTGCGCTGGCAACACAAGGGAAGTGGGGGTTCGGTTGGATGCAACGGTTGTTCTACTACCACGTGACAAGCAGCAGCGGCCTTCGGTGCCGAGGTCAGCGAATATCTTTCAACAGCTGTCCGGGAGTGAGGTCGCAGGGCAGCGACAAACAAAAAGCACGGAGGCTTGCCGGTGTTGCCCTCCGGTTCAACATGCGTGATCTCGCTGAGGAGTTTACAATGTGCGGGGTGTCTCTCCTCTCCGCCCGGTGGAAGTACAAGAGAGATCGCTCTCGGTAAGATGGCGTCCGCCCTACAGTGTCTTCCCTGTGGAAACCCTCCGGTCCTCGTAAGTACTTCGGCCGTGTGCTACCTATGTATATGTAATTGTTTTATGAACGATGCACCGCTTCGCATGCAGTGCTCTCATTGGAGGACACGGAGCATGCAGTAGTCGCGTTCCTTGGGCCATATACGATGAAGGAGCACGCGCTACGCGAAGGCACGATCGGCCATGTGAAGCTGGGGCGGATAAATCGGGTGTGCAAGGTCCTAGGCCTCTCCGTACCAGCACGCGCGGTGCCGGTGTGGACTCCGACTCGTCGCCGAGATGGCAACGGCGAGGTGGGGGCGTCTCCCAGTCGACGGAGAGATCGGTCCAGCGTCGCTATATCCATCCCGCTGATCGCATCTCTGACAGACACCATCGGGTTAAAGGGCATGTCGGGCACTGGGTCCGAGCACGCCAGTTCGGGGGAGCACACTGCCCACAGCGAGGAGGGCTTATGCGGTGGTGAGGCGGGCCTTGGTATCGACATCCTTGAGGGTGAGGCCTTGTCACCTATACCGGCCAGCGAGGACCTACCGCCTGCGCCCTCGCCACCTGTACTGGCCACCAAAGACCTACTACCTGCACCAGTCCTTACGGCCACTGGAGCGACTGAGGACGCATCACCCAAGTCTCCGAGGGCGAAGCGCCCCCGGATATGATCGCCCTCGCCTGCGAGGAGGTGGTTCAATGTAGCGGGCGTGGTCACCGGGGACCTAGGGCCCGACAGGGAAGATGCTTCGACCGAGGGAGTCGTCGATCTCCGGGCTGATGAAGCCCCGACGACCCAAACGAAGACTGAGCGGACACCCCCCGTGCCCCGGTGGAGGGTGTTGAAGGTAGGCATAATTCCATTTCCCCCGTGACTTCGCGAAGCTCTCTTCGATTTGCTCACTCATTCCGTTGTCGACATCAAGAGAGATGAGGTCTCTCAGACGTGGCCAAGGATCGAGCAGCGGAGTGTCCGCGAAGTTGCCAGCCTCATTTTGTAGGACGCAGCGTGGGCGCTTGGTGTTGGCTCGGAGGCCTAGAGGCTCGTCGTGTCTGATTTTATCCCTCGACTGGAGATGCTTCGTGTCCTTAACGAGCGCTATCGTCGTGCGGGGGGGATCTTCTGGTGCTCGCGCTGGGCACCTCGGAGATGAGGGTAAGTACCTGAGTTCGTGGTCTACGCCACTTGTCGAGCACATAGCTAACACTCGCCCCCTCCCCCCTTTTAGACGCTTGCCATCAGCTGGGCCCTGGAGGAGGCACGCACCCGCGAGCGGAGGGCACTGGAGGGCCAGCTTTGCGCTGCCGACGAGGCTCACACCGCCAAGGATGAGCATATTCGTGTGTTGGAGGCGGAAATCACCAGGGAAACTTCCGACACGTGGAGACTTGTTGCGAATGCGAAGAGTGCGGTGGCAGTGGCGCAACGCGCCACGGAGGAGACCCAACGCGCTGCGGCGGAGGAGCGCACCGGCTTGCTTGAGCAAATCACAACGCTGGAGGAAGAGAAGGCTCGGCTTGCCATGGCCTTGGAGGAGAGGAACCGGACCTTGGGCGACGCGTCGGTGGCAGCTTGAAGGGCAATGGAGTCATTCGATGGGGCCCTCCAGGGCCTTTTTGTTGATGTGCCGAACCTTACGCACAGCCCTGCGGATGTGGCGCGGAGCCTGGAACGAATCAAAGAGGGCTCGGGCCTTGCACTCCGCGGAGCCAGGGCCTTCGACGATCATTGCGGCTTCACCAGCGCCTGCCTCGCCTTTGCAATGCTCCACACGTAGGGGTGTGAGCATGCAAACGAGCTGGTCGATCCCCAGCTGGATCTGCCAGCCGAAGCCGGGGCGTTGTTCTATACCGCCCGTGCCATTCTGCCCGCCCTCAAGACCTTCTACCATTGGATCTGGGGCTACATCGAAGAGGATGCGGCCAAGGTCATGCTGCGGCGAACGCTACATCGGGAACAAAATTTTCTCCAGTGGCTCGAGGAGGTCCGTCGGCGCAATGAAGACAGCGCGGACCTCTAGGTGTGATGCTGGGACCCTGTGTGCTGTGCTATGTATGCCTTGCTGTACCAGTGCCCTCCTTTTTGCGTGAATGAAACAACAGTTGCCCAGGGTGCTTTATCGTTGTGCACTATTTCTCATGTAATCGCTCCCTGACGCAACGAAGGCTGGCTTATTGCACCCAAGTTCGCTTTTCTTGATGGTCGTAGTGCTTTGTAAGCGAGGTAGGCGTACGAGCGCTCCGTCCCTACCCTTCGAAGTGGTGGCAACTAAGCTAGCGTCTAGTCAAAGTAGACGTGTGAGCGCTCCGTCCCCTACCCTTCGAAGTGATGGTAGCAAGGCTGGCGCCTAGTCAGAGTAAACGTGCGAGCGCTCCGTCCCCTATCCTTCGAAGTGGTGGCAGCGAGGTTAGCGCCTAGTCGAGGTAGACGTGTGAGCGCTCCGTCCCCTATACTTCGAAGTGGTGGCAGTGACACTAGCGCCAAGTCGAAGTAGACGCATGAGCGCTCCGTCCCCTACCCTTCGAAGTGGTGGCAGCGAAGTTGATGCCTAGTCGAAGTAGACGCACGAGCGCTCCGTCGCTTAGTCAAAGTAGACGCGTGAGCGCTCCGTCCCCTACCCTTCGAAGTGGTGGTAGCGGGGTTGGCGTCTAGTCCAAGTAGATACGTGAGCGCTCCGTCCCCTACCCTTCGAAGTGGTGGCAGCGAGGCTGGCGCCTAGTCAAAGTAGACGCGTGAGCACTCCGTCCCCTACCCTTCGAAGTGGTGGCAGCGAAGCTGGCTCCTAGTCGAAATAGACGCACGAGTGTCCATCGCCTAGTCGAAGTAGACATGCGAGCGCTCCATCCACTACCCTTCGAAGTGGTGGCAGCGGGGCTGGTACCTAGTCGAAGTAGACGCGCGAGCGCTCCGTCCCCTACCCTTCGGCGGTGGCGCGGCCGGGCGCGTCTGGTCGATGTAGACGCCGCGAGCGCTCCGTCCTTACCCTTCAAGTGGTGGCGGCGGGCTGGCGCCTGAGTCGGGCGAGCGCGAGCGCCCGCTCCCACCCGAGCGTTGGCAGCGAGGCTGGTGCCTAGTCGAAGTAGACACACGAGCACTGCGTTCCCTACCCTTCGAAGTGGTGGCAGCGGGGCTGGCGCCTAGTCAAAGTAGACGCGCGAGCGCTTCGTCCCCTACCCTTTGAAGTGGTGGTAGCGAAGCTGGCGCCTAGTCGAAGTAGACGCACGAGCGCTACGTCCCCTACCCTTCAAAGTGTTGGCAGTGGGGCTGACGTCTAGTCGGCGAGATGCGCGAGCGCCCGCCCCTACCTTCGGTGGTGGCAGCGGCCGGCGCCTAGTCGGGCGAGACGCATGAGCACTCCATCCCCTACCCTCGAAGTGGTGGTAGTGAAGATGGCGCCTGGTCGAAGTAGACACGCAAGCGCTCCGTCCCCTACCCTTCGAAGTGGTGGCCATGGGGCTGGTACCTGGTCGAAGTAGACGCGCGAGCGCTCCGTCCCCTACCCTTCGAAGTGGTGGCAACGAAGTTGGTGTCTAGTCGAAGTAGACGCGCGAGCGCTCTGTCGCCTAGTCGAAGTAGACGCGCTAGCAGGAGCCTCCTACTGCGTCTCTTTTCCACTCATTAACATGCGCTACGGAGGCAAGCCTTCACTGCATCTTATTTATACTCCGTAGAGTACGTGAGAACATCAACTATGTCTTATTTATACTCCAGAGAGTACACATAGGGGCAGTGCCCACACGTGCGTAGGGACATCCGCGTCTTGTTTGTACTTAGTAGAGTGTGCAGGGAAAACATCTGTGTCTTATTTATACTCCGTAGAGTGCGTGCGGAGGCGGACCTCGACGCTACGTCTTATTTATACTCCGTAAAGTGCGTGCGGAGGTGGACCTCAACGCTACGTCTTATTTATACTCCGTAGAGTGCGTGCGGAGGTGAACCTCGACGCTATGTCTTATTTATACTCCGTAGAGTGCGTGCGGAGGTGGACCTCGACAAAGGGTTGGTAGATGATCGGCTTTATTGATTTCCCATTTGCATAAGCGAGCGTCTTACAATAGATAGGGTGCCGACGCTGCTACATGCTTCCCTTTTTGTCCTAAACATAATACCACCGCAACCTGTCTGCGTTCTAAGTGTGGCAGATTGTTTGCCCTTCCAACGTGGTGAGGCGATAGGCCCCCCGCTGCAGAGCTACCGCAACGATGTACGGGCCTTCCCATTTGGATTCCAGCTTACCGACTGTTTTCGCGTGAAGTGCCATTTTGAGGATGAGGTCCCCCGGCTAGAATCCTCGTGGGTACATGGAGCGACCGCGCATGCGCACCATTTGACACGTGTACTTTGTGACGTGCTGGGCTACGTTGACTCGTTCTCCATCAAGGAGGTCCAGGGACAACTGACACTCTTCCTCCGGCACCTAGGCGAGGACCCTTCTCGAGCTGACCTTGATTTCCTCGGGCGTCATTGCCTCATCGCCGAAGAGGAGTTTGAACGATGTAGACCTTGTCGGGCGTGTCACCGTTGTGCGGAGGGACAAGAGGACGCTGTGGAGCTCGCTTGGCCACTTGCCTTTTGACAGCCCGACAAGACGCTTCTTGACTCTAGCGGAGATGGCACCGTTCGCCCGCTCGACTGCTTCATTAGACTATGGGTGCCCGATTGAAGTGAATCGGAGCGTGATGCCCATGTTGCCACAGAACTCCTTGAACAGGGCGGAGTCGAACTACAGGCCATTATCGGCGGTGATCTCCTTGGGCATCCCGAAACGGCATATGATGTTCTGCCAGAGAAAGCGCTGCATGGTTGCCGAGGTTACCCTAGCTAGAGCCACAACCACTGGCCACCTGGAGAAATATTCCAAAGCGACCACTATGAACCGCAGGTCTCCTGGGGCCCGAGGGAGTGGTCCCACGACGTCGATGCCCCACCGTGCCAGCGGCCATACTGGGGGAATGGGGTTGAGGCTGGTTAGGGGTCTGTGAATGACCCACCCTATCCATTGGCAGCCTTGACACCGACGAACGAGGTCTTGGGCATCAGCGACGGCGGTTGGCCCGTAGAAGCCTTGCCTGAACGGCTTGTCGATGAGCGACCTCGACACCAGATGCGAGCTGCAGAGTCCCACGTGAATTCCACGAGGAGGTGCTTTCCTTCCTCGCATGAGTGGCACTATAGAAGCGGTGCGCAGACTCCTTTTTTCTAGAGTACTCCGTCGAGCACCTGGAAGGACCTGGCACGACATTGTAAGCACCAAAGCTTAACAGGGTTGTAAGGCTCTGCGATGCCTTCCAAGAAACCGTAGATGGGCTCATGCCTGTCGCCCTGCTAGGTAATCTGGTGGACGAGGGCCGCATCACGGTTGTCCTGAGCGATGGTCACCGCGAGCAGGAGCTCATAGAACGCTCCGAGCAGGAGCTCATAGAACGCTCCCTCGGGAGTGGGGAGCTGTTGGCTGGCGGCTTTTGCGAGGACATCAGCTTGCTCATTTTCTGCCCGAGGGATGGCCTTGATTGTAACACCCAGGAACTGTCACTCCTTTGCTCTTATAGCTGCCAGGTACTTGGCCAGTTCAGGGTCCTTGGCTTGGTATGACTTGTCCACATGGCCCGTCACCAGCCGTGAGTCAGTGCGGACGAGAACTCTGTGCGCGCCAAGAGCTTTGAGCTTCGCGAGGCCGAAGAGTAGCACCTCGTTCTTGGCCATGTTGTTGGTGGCGGGAAATGTAAGACGCGATGAGTACGACAGGCGGTGTCCCTCTGGTGTAGTAACCACTGCGCCCACGCCTGCGCCGGGTCCCCTTGCTGCTGGACGGGCTGGGCCAAGGGGGTCCACTCCGCGAGGAAGCCCATGAGAACTTGGGACTTGATCCCTGCTCGCGAGGCATACGTTAAGGAGAACAGCGCAAGCTCGGCTATCTACTTGCCAATGCGCCCTATGGACTCCTTATTATGCAGCATCTCCACCAGGGGGAACGAGGACGGCATGGTGATTGGCTGAGCCAGAAAATAATATCGGAGCTTTCTCGAGGCCATGACTAGTGCGTATGCCAACTTCTCAAGGTTCGCACACCACGTCTTGGCGCCCTGAAGGGCTTCAAAGACAAAGTACACAGGGCGCTGAAGAGCACCCTCTTCGAGGACAAGGACGGCGCTGACCGCTATCAGTGAGGCGGCGAGGTAGAGCAGGAGGGGAGTCTCTGGTGCCGGGGCGACTAAATTGGGGAGGCTTACGAGATGCCTCTTGAATTCGTCGAAGGCCTTTATGAAGTCGTTGTCCCAATGAAACTCATCACAGCCGCGAAGGATCTTGAAAAATGGCAAGCCCCGCTCTGCTGCCCTAGACAGGAAACGGCTCAATGCGGCCTTGCGGCTAGCAAGTCTTTGGACCTCCCTTGTCATCTTGGGTGGCTCCATAGTGAGGATCACATCGACCTTGTCGGGGTTGGTCTGGATGCCACGTCTAGATACTAGAAAGCCCAAGAGCTTGCCTGCCTGCACACCAAATACACACTTGTCTGGGTTGAGCTTGATGCCTGCCTTCCTGAGGTTGTCGAAGGTCTCTTGGAGATCTTGGCCATAGGAGGCTAGTTGTCTGGTTTTGACGACTACGTCATCGATGTAAGCTTCCACGTTCCTCCCAAGTTGAGAAGCCAATGCTAGTGCGATGAGGCGAGTGAAGGTTGCCCCCGCATTCCTTAAACTAAAGAGCATCCTGACAAAGCAGTATGTCCCTATCATCGTGATGAAGTTGGTCTTGTCCTCGTCATCCTTGGCCATATAGATCTGGTGGTAGCCGGAGTAGGCGTCCAAGAAGCTCATGAGTTCATAGCCCGCAGAGGCATCAACCAGTTGATCTATGCAGGGCAAGGGGCAGTCATCTTTAGGCATGCCTTGTTGAGGGCAGTGAAGTTGATGCATATACGCCAAGCGTCGTTGGCTTTTTTCACCAACACCGGGTTGGCTAACCAATCCGGATGTTGGACCTCGCGGATGACTCTGGCCTGGAGAAGCTTCGCTACTTCCACCTTGGCCGCTTGCTGCCGATCAATGGACATACGCCGAAGCCTTTGTCTGACCGGCTTAGCATCAGGGCGGACCGTTAGGTTGTGCTCGATGATGGAGCGGTCCATGCCCTTGATGTCTTCCGGGGATCATGCGAAGACATCCTCCGGGGGAAAGCCTTCACCGATGGACACAAATTGACCTTTGGCCTGGAGAGATATTCTCTTGACCCCACCCTCCGGTCTGGGCTTGGGCATCCACCCCGAAGCGGACGGTGCGTCCACCTTGAGTTTGTTGGTGAGAGCGTGAATCTTGCGGTGCGGGCTTCTAGCACGAGCCTCCACACGCCTAGCGAGATCCTGGTCGTTGAAGATGGTGATGACACCCCGCGGGCCCGGGAGCTTCATACACAAGAAGCCATGATGCGGGACCGCCCTGAAGGAGTTGAGGATAGGGTGGCCCAGTATGGCGTTGTACGGGCTCAGAATGTCGGCGACATCAAAGATGATGTCCTCGCTCCTGGCGTTATCCCCTTGATGAAAAGAGACTCGGAGACATACCAAGCCCAATTCCCTTAGCGATTGGCCCCCAAAACCTTGGAGCAGGGTCCCCGATGGCTCCAAGCGACTTCAAAGGATCCCCATGAGGTCAGAGGCCTCCGCAAATAGGACGTTCGTGGAACTGCCCCCGTCGACGAGGACATGCCTGACGTCACAACCTGCGATGTCAGCTTGGATGACCAGAGGGTCCTGGTGGGGAAACTCCACACCCCGGGTGTAAGCTAGCGTGAAGGTAACTTCACCGTGTGCCACTCCCGGAAGCGGATGCGTCGAGGTCCCCAGCGAGGAGCCTCCAGAGATGACGCTGATGATGTGGTGCTGGGCCCCCTCCGGGACCCCAGCTCGTGGAGGGCTCCCTGCGGCTGCTGTGCGTGGGCCACTGCGGGGGCAGACTTCTGAGGCCCGAGCTCTAACAGTTACCTGTCGCAGCGCCATGACGACGGTACATGCCCGTGTGGCGTGGTCACCATGGCCGTGCACCTCGCACCATCTACTGTAGTCCACGATTTCCTGCCCTGTGTGTGGTCTCTCATCGTGGCCCTTTCCGCATCCCCATCCCCAGTCTTCCTCGCCCATCCCTCGTAAGACGGGGGCAGGTTCCCGGGGGCGTCCTCTATGCCGAGGATGTGGCGGGCATTTTGGGGCCTGCGCTGGTTGCGTCGGGACTTGTACCTTCCGCTTGATGAACTCTCGTGGTGCTCGACATCGCTGTTCCCAAGGGCGTCCCTCATAGACTCTGGCTTGCGATCGCCTTTCGAGGAGCCTCCCTTCGGCGAGCCTTCGTTCCGTGTTGTGCCCTCCGCCTGACTGGTGTCAGAGTCGTTACCTTGGCGTCGCTGTGCACCTTCCTCCACTCTGGTGTACTCTTCCCTCTTGTCAAAGAGGTTCGCCACCATCTTGATTGGCTTCCGCGTGCCGTATTCGGCCAGCGGCCCCAGGCGGAGATCCGGGTCCACGCATCGCAGCAAGGTGCAGCTGGATGTGGGGGCGTCGTGGCTATTCACCCATTTTGGTGTGGGCTCCGGCGCGACCACCGGTGGGGTCTGCTGACCCTGAGCCTCTTGCATAATTTGCACGGCTCCGCGGAGATCCGCTAACTCCCGCTGGAGCGTGCTGAGGGCCGCCCGCATGGCGTTTTGCACTGCCGGCGTAGCCGAGGCGATCGGCGCACCTAGTTGCGCTGCCGGGACAGCAGTGACCATGGTTTGCGCTCCTGGGTTGCCCGCCTTGTCGGCGTGGTGGACTCCAGCGTCAATGACAAGGCCCATGTTACCGCTGGAACCGCTCGGCGCTCCTGCATCGGGTGTAGGGGCAGCGGTCGTGCCTCCATGGGCACTGACTCTATCGCTCCCTGCCACTCGGTCGGTGCTGCCGGAGTTGACTGTCACGCCAGCGGCGGAGTCAGGCGTCGCTTGCAGGGTGGGGTCGGTCGTTGTACCGGCGGTGGGGTCGATCGTCACGCGGTAAGCATCGACGCTCGTGGTTGCCGCTCCCGCGTCGTCGTTTGCGCCCGCGACCGCCGATGCCGCGTCCCCTTCCTTCTTCTTCACCGCCAATGATGAAGCTTTTTTCGGTGCCATCCTTCTCTAGATCCTGAGGCTTGCTCTCGTCGTCCCCACGGACGGCGCTAACTGTTGTGGTTATAGACCAAACAGAGAGAGTGTGTGTAGTGGGGAGTTAGGTGAACAACGCTCCCTTTTCCTCTTCCCCATGGCTTGTATTGCATATATATATGCCCTCGTGGGAGTGTTTTTACAATCATACCCTTTCATCCAAATATCCCTTTCAAGGGCATTCACGTCATTATACAGGTCCCACTTGGGGATTACAACTTTCTAATAGACGGCTGGGCTTAGGTGGGGGCCACCCCTACGATAATATATTAGGCGATAGAATATGAATTTAGGAATTTGAATGGGTCCAAAAGGGTTAGGAAAAAGGAGAATGACTTTTCGTAGTTTCAATTCCAAAGAAATGATTAAAAGAAATTATTGGAATTCTTTTCTTTGTGAAGGAAAAGTGGTCGGAAGCTACAATATTTGTGTATGGTTGAAACCATGATCGAAGGCGTAGTCGAAGACATGGTCAAGACCATAGTCGAATCAACGGTTGAAAATGCGGAGGTCTAAGTCGAAGACAAAGACTCCAAGTACAGGTGCAGTCAAAGTTGAAGATTCAGTCGAAGACCTGGTCAGAACTGTACAGTGGTCGAAAGAATTGGATTTATGTAGAGTGGTCAAAAGAATCGGACGGCTTGGAGAGGTCGAACGGTTTCAAGTGGTCGGAGAGATCGGAGGGTTTAGAGAGGTCGGAGGGTGTAGAGGTTAAAACGGTAAAACAACCATGGTCGGTTCGAAGACGGAGGTCGAAGTCGAAGGTCAAAGATTGGAGTTAAAGTCTCCGAAGGGCAAAGTCAAAATCGGAGTCTCCGAGGGTCGAATTCTTTGGGGTTGAAGGTTGAAGTCGAAGTCGACGGCTCCGAGCAGTCGGAGTCTAAAAAGCCTTCAAACGGTCGGGGTCTAAAGAACCTCTGAACGGCGGAGTCTAAAGAGTCGGATGGTTGAGAGAAGTCGGATGGCGTCAAGTGACAAGATCTGAGTGATCCAACGGCGGCAAAGACTGATGAGGTGTACAAAAGAGGGAGAAGAGTATGAGTCCGGTTTTTCCTTGGCGCAACGTTTGTGCTGCACAGAGTTGGTTGGTGGTGAGGGTGTAGCGGAGGCGGAGTATGATTATCGACGACGGAGACTCTCCGACGACGGCTTGCTCAGAGAAGGGGCGTTGAAAGTTCATGCGGCCCAGAGGAAAGCGTGGATAGCGTCAACAAAACTCTAGGCTGGTCGAGGCTATGGCGATTGCTCTCCAAGGCTCCGCCGGGGCTTGGAGAAGGACACTGTCAGTGTGAAGGACTTCAGCATGGAAGAGTGGAGTTGAGCGAGGAGCGAGGTGCGGAAAAGAGAGAGGGGACTACGAGGAGTGCATTGGTGCTCTTTGTGCATTACCACAAGTGGTTGAAAGGTGGTTGGCGGCGAGGTGAAGCAGTGACGCAACTCGAGCGGTGGTGGCGACGATGTTCCGGCGGTGAAGAGGCTAAGCCAAGGGATGATCAAAAAAATTCAAAAATTATGAAATATATACTAAAAGATAGATTATGAATTTATATGAATTAAAAAACTTGAATCAATAGATTCGGAGTTTGGACGAAGGAGAACGAGCGATTGAAAGATTGCCGGATGAGAAAATTCTGGAAAAAGAAAAATCAGGAATATTCCTGTGTGATAGTAACGGACAGCAGCTCCTTTTGCTGTTTTTGGCCATGTCGCCAGTGAGAAAAGGCACGGGAGGTAAAGCCAACTAGCAAAATGGGTTGCTAAGGACCCGAGGCACATGTAGGAAGTGACGGCACGTCAAACGGAGCACGGTGACGACGTGTACGACGACAGCGACATAGGGTGTGGACAGAAGAATAATTTTCAGACATGAGACATGGAGAAGTAAGATGAGCATGGCCTAGAATGCGGCGAGGCGAAGCTAGAAAAATTATCGGCTAAGCCGAAAACTCACCGGAGGCGACGCAATCGTCGTTTATATGACGATGGTACCGAAACTCGAAAAACTCAATATCTTTTTGCTCGATGAGGCGAATCCAAAACCGTCTGACAGGTAACCACCTGGGATGGTTTGGCACATGTTGACATGAACGGATTGTTGGAAGCATTCCCGGACAGATGGGGACATGAAGTGCCATTTGAGGCCATGGCAAGGTGTCAGGCGCGAATTTTTATGGAATGTTTTTGGACAACGGAGGGGAGCATGGCATAGAACATATCGAGATGAACTCAACGGCGCAGACGACTCAGCTAACGGACTAGTGAAATGCGGTACAGAAGCCATTAGACAGCCGACGGGCTGACATCGGCGTTCCAGGTAAACGGAGAGGAGTTAACATGCGAAACTTGCGGCGTAATGAAGAGTAGAGCGTGGGGATCATGATGCTCACCTTAGTTTTGGTCGGGCATGCACGGTCCGTCGGTGGCGACACGAGGAACGACGACGCGACATGGCCCACGGTGGCGATGATGCTCCGGCGATGTTCCGGCGAAGGCGAGGTGAGCACCGCGTAGTACGTGATGAGGCGAAGCTGGAGATGTGGTCAAAAGTGGCGGGGCTCCACTGTAGGTGATGTTGTAATATCCCAAATTCTAGGAAATTAAAAAAAGCATAAAATTTAAATTTGTTTACATGCATCTTATTTCCTTGGCCTTTGATTGGAATTCCTTTGGAAAAAATGATTTGCAAACACAAATATTTCGAAAAAAGAAAATGTTCAATTGATAGAATTCAATTTGAATTAAAAAAAATATGAAAAGATGATCCATAAAGTGGCATATGAGAATTCACAGTAGAAACTATTTCAAAAACTCAAAAATAAGTTCATGGTGTTGGAAATAAAAATTTGAAAAACTTTGAACATGTTTCTAAAATTCATCAAATTAACATAGTGTGTGTTTTATAAAATAGTAGCATTTAACGAATCTTTGAGAAAATTCTAAGATAGATAAAATATTGGAAAAATTAAAAAATAATATAAACTTTGTTGGAGCCTCCACAAAAATTTTCATAACTTTTGGATCTTGTTTGTGATGTCTACAAATTCCTCAGACCTCTGAACTGAGCAAATACGCCTTCTTCACTTACCTTTTCCACCTTCTCTTCGGCGAAAGCATCTTTTAGTGAATACAACATCTCTCTAATCGTTTAATCCTATCAACAATGAGTGGGATCGGACCCCACCCGTTAGGACACTATCCCTTCACTCGTTGACATGCTGGGCCTGTGCATCAGGAAGCATCATCCACCACAGGCCCACGTGAGCTCCGCCATGGCAGATGCCACTGGATTATGACGCTATGCCTATAGTTTCCTGCTCACCTTCTCGTCCACACCTACCTGTCACATCATTGTGTTGATTCCCTAACATGCGTCATTTATATATATTTACATGCTATTTTAGTCTCATATTTTTCACATTTCAAGACTACTTATCATTATCTATATGCTTTTCTAAAATTAATTGCTTGAATTGGACCGTTTTACAGTTATTTGTAATTTTTTGTAGGCCGATGCGATCGAGGCACATAAAGTACAAATATGGCATCTTGGAATTGCTTCGTATAGATGTACGCATTGTCACAAATGGGTAGGACCTTACCGCGAAGAAAATGGAGCTCAGGAGGGCCCAAAACAAAGAAATCTGAATAGAAAAGGACTTGATTGCAAATTCTAGAAAACATGAAGGACTAAATTGTGAAGTGCTAAATTCCCCAATTCCCCATCTTCTTAATTATAGCACCAGCCATTGGAAGAACTCAAGCTCGGCTTTCTTCTTGCTCTCCCCCGTGTGCTTCTCCCTAACCCACATCTTGTCCACCTCCGTCCACCGTCTTACTCCACCTCGCTGGCGGTCATCAGCACCACCTTCCCCTTCTGCACCTCCATCGGTCACCTCCATCTCGGCTCTCCCTCCTCACTCCTATCTCGGCTGACATCACCTCTTCCCTCTCCCCTTTGCGCTGTCGCTGCCACCTTTGTGCCACCCCCACTACTTCCTCTCCCTCCTTCCCAGCTCGTTGGCATGCCTCCAACCACCGACCTCCACCGCCACCATCACCATTAAAGAGCTGGCTAGTTTTTCTTCTTCCCTAGCACCCCCTTTGCTCCTCTCTTCTCCCCCATCCTTCTCCCTCTCCGTCTCGCCGGTGCGCCACCAAGCGCCATCTGTCTCCTCTCTTTACATCGCCATTGACCGCCATCACCTCCACCTGTGTGCCACCCATCTCGATCCCTTTCTCCCTCTGCTATTCTTAATTATTGTTCACCTTAATTAATGTTAGTAATTGTTAACTCTATTGCACTTGTGATTGTGAATTTGTGGATTTATATCTTTTTACTGTGATGTATGCAATGTGATTAGTGGTTGTGCTATTGTGCTCTTTTAAATTTGTTCTAGAATTTCTCTATGTTCATGTTGCAAGTAGTTTAATTCAAGATAATTGTGCCTTGTTAATTTGTGTTCTGTGAAATTGTAATATGTGATTATGAGTTTTGTGCTGTGTTAATTGTTCAATAAGTGTTTTGTTAGCAGTTAGTAGTAATATTTATTTAGCTCTGTTAGTTCAATTAAGTGTTCATGTTTTGAGTCTTTTTTTGTGCGCATGAATTATCCAGTTAGCGACCATTTCCCCTCCCCTTCTGTCTTGAGTTCCTCATTGCTTCTAGACCCCTTAGTGGTTCTCGACTCTCCCTTTTCTTCTTGCTCGTGGTCGATCGATAGTTGGTCATGTGGGCATTGTCATAGTTATTTGTGTTACCGTGTGTTGCCATCGTCTAGTTAGCCATCGACCGTTTTCTCCCTCATTCTCTCTTGACTCCCCCAGTGCTTCTCGACTTCTTCATATTGTCTCACGATTGGTTGTTAGTTAACGTTGTTCGGTAGTCGTACGTTGCTGTTCCTATAGTTGTCATCTGTGTAGTTGTTGTTGTTTGTGCGTGTTGTCTCTCATCTCAAGTCAGTTGTTCGGTCATGCAACTTCAATTCACTTGGTCGTTTGTCCTGTCATCTTTCGCTCATGTGTTCGTTTAGTTCATTTGTCATTTAGTCCATGGGACTAGGGGTTTGTTCATCATTCGATCAATTCAGTAGTTGTTTTAGGTTTAGTTTTTAATTTTCTCCCCCGTTTCAATTTACCTAGCTTTTGCTGACCATCGTTAGCCTTAGTCTAGTCCCTGTGGAGAACATGATACTCGCTGCTATTTCAGTGGTAACCTGTGCGCTTACAGGTGTGGTATTTTTGCACGATCAGTCCTCAACTCCTTGTCCTCTTCCACTTGTTTGTGCAGCAGAGCGAACCAAAGTGCTCGTTATTTTTCACCGTGGCTACCATCCTTTAAGCTCTTCTCATGCATTTTTTCCTCACCTACTTAAGCTCCTCACCACCCATTGCTCTTTAGCTTGCCTCCTCAGTCTGTTGCGTGCATTCCCTAAGCTCTTCACTCCTTGAATTGTAGAGACACCGAATGTCATTCGTGACACCAACAAGCATGCCACAATTTTTCAACAACTCTGGTGAGCTTCTCCCCTCTCTAACCATGTCATAACATGTCACATCTCCCCTCTAAGCTCCATGCTCACTTAATGTAATGCCCTGAATGTCTTTACAGTATCCCTCGAAATATTTAGCGAAATCGCGGAGTTTCTCGGTTTTTCGGTGAATCGCGGGAAGCGGGAACAAAATTGCGGAAATGTACAAAGTGAAAATATAAATAAATTAATTAAAAACCAAGAGTTGGGTTGTCTAGAGGGGTGGGCTAGCCACTTTGGGCCATCCAGCCCAAAGGGCCCAGCCGCACCTCCTCCCACCACCCAAACCCTAGTCGCCCCCCTTTTATTCCCCCTCCCTTGTGGTCGCCCCCTTCCCCCTTTTTGGCCGCCACCCCCACCTCCCCCCTGCACCTCCACCCCCTCCAATGCCTCCTCCCTGCTGCCTTGCTGCAAAGAGAGAAATCAGAGAAGAGAAGGGAAGAAGGGAGGAAGAGAAGGGAGAAAAAGAAGAGAAAAGAGGGGTGATCTTGTGGGATCACCTAGGTATATTTTCTTACCTCAATTATCCTCTGTTTTAGATGTATTTAGGGTTTATGGCTCGAGATTAGAGATGATCTAGTGGGGTAATCAACCAATTAGCGATAAAGTGTTGCCTGCGCGTTGGCTGATTCGAGCAGATCGTCTATTCATCTAGATTAGAGAATCTAGACAATTTTTCTGCAGATCTGATTAACATGAAAGTTGTAGAGAACATCAAAAAATAGCTTTTGTAATTTTTGTAGAATTTTTGGCCGTGGGGTTTGGGCGCAGCAGAGATTGGAACTCTGCTATGTAGCAGAGGAGTAGTCAGAATCTAGTTTCTATTCAGGTGCAGTTTCAGAGAGGCAAACAAATTTTTATGAATTTTCCCACAATAACAAAAGTTGTAGGAAATCATGTAAACTATATTATGTAAAAAAATCATGATTTTTAAATCATTATACAGAAGGTGGGATTTGATAGAAACTTACAGGCCAGATCGTCGATGCAGAGTTTGTCCTCTGTTTTCCACAATATTTTACACCCCTATAGCAGCAGAATAAAAATAGGGTGTCTACTTGAAAGTTGTAGCATTCTTTCTATAGTTTCTAGAAATATTATTGTTTGCTGTGCTTGGCCTAGTAGATTAAAAGATACGAAAAAACAAGTAACACTGCTATAGTGGGCTGGGCGTAGAAACAACGAGCTGAGACGGTATTGTTGGGTTTTGGGCTTAGCGGCATTTTATTTTCTTAAGATGTGGATATCTTGTTGTAGTCCTGTGCTGAGATATGGTTTTGGACATGTGGCTTCGCTCCTGACCATGCTTGAGCGCTTCTTCGGTAGAGGCAAGTAAACGTAACAGTTGTTGCTACTGTTTAACTTTTTAATTTTACTACATTCACATTGGATAATTCTTTTAATCCGAGATGCTTTGCCATTGCTACATGCTTTCTTTAATGTGGTCTATGTGGTAGCATTTTTATGAATCGATTGTTTATGTTCTTGAAGAATCGGATGTGGTTTATGTGGTATTACACTTAAGGAAACAAATGTGGTTATGTGGTAGTATTCTTTACGAAGATATTGTGGTGTATGTGGTAGTATTCTTTATGAATATATTGTGATCTATGTGTAGTATTTTTTATGAATCGATCGTTTATGATCTTGATGAATTGAATGTGGTTTATGTGGTGTTAATCTTAATGAAACAAGTGTGGTTATGGGGTAGTATTCTTTATGAATCGATTGAGGCCCATGTGGTTAAATTCTTATGAATCATTGTGTAGGATCAGAAATGGCAACAGAGGGGGGTGAATGGTGCCTTCAAAAATCTCCCCTCAGAGTATCCACACAATCTCTCTTCACCAATAGCTACAGAAGCTATGAAGAAGGTGATTCATGCTCTCTGGAAATTCATGCTGACCAGACACAAGAAAGAAGGGCAGAAAAACAAAAGCACTGAAGAGAACTCGGCGGAAAACCTGCAAAAGAAATTGAACTGCTCTCGACTGAAATTTGCTAAAGAGATTGAAAGCATTTGGCTGAAATATGTTCTCACGAAGGCACTGACGAAATCACAGAGAATCTGAAACTGCAGCCGAAAAACTGAGCAGGCAAAGCGAAAGCAGTAATTACTTTGCTGCTGAAAATAGGAACCAGAGAAAGCAGTAATCTGCATTACTTTGCTGCAGCTGAACAGCAATCTGAAGACTGAACATCATAAAATCAGCAGTGAACAGTCAAAACAAAAAGAAACAAACTGAAAATACTACAGACTGCCGAGAGTTTGTCGCTACTCTTTGAAGTGCAGTTTTCTGCTGGTTTTGAGTCGAAACAAAGAATGCAGCGGCTGCAGCTAAAAGGCACAATAATTACTGCATTGTTGATTAGTTTGTTTGCTGCATTTCGTTTGGACAGACTGTAGTGTTAATTGGTCTGATTTTTGTATTTGGTTCAGTCAAATTTGTAGCAGCTTGATGTAGTATTGAGACCGTAAACTGCAGACTGACAAAGAGCCAAAAACAGAGCAAAACAGATTTAGATTCAGCATCAAATTGCGGACTATAGAGAGGCTAATTCACTGCCGAAACAAAACTGAAGATTGAACCACAGAGCATCCAACCGAACACACATGCTGCTGCAGCAAACTTGACTGAAAATACCGAGCAGAAACTGAAACTTGCACAGAGAAAAGGATTGAATTCCTGATTTCTTGCCATTCCTAAATCTTTTGCTTAAGAGACTTCGAAATCAGCTAAGAAATGGTCTCAGAACGAAGGAACCATAGCTCAAAATAATCTTTAGATGCCACACACTTGAGCACAACATTGTTCTAGCTTCTAACCCTAGTTTTTGCAGACAGGGGAAGTGAGCCGCAAATGAATACACATTGATTTTGAGATTTGCTCTTAGGAATATTTTGGTCAAATGACCTAGGGACTAATTTCCTGCACAGAGCAAAAAGGATTCATCTCCTCAAGCAAAAGAATCAACTCAAACAGAATACACAGGGAAGAGGAGAGTGCAGTCCTAAGGCAAAAGGAACACTGAAAAGCAAGGAAATCAAAATGGCTCAAACTCAGAACTTCTCAAATGGATTCAATTCCACGAATGCTTACAAGAGAGGAATGATTACACATGAGTTACATTCACCTCACTATATAATTCCTAAATGAACTCACACGAGAGACAACACACCCACTGCCTCTCCTATTTCTGTTTTCATCCCCTCTGCCTCCACCTCTCCATATGAAGGCAGGAGCTGCTCTCAAAGTAGAAAATCAAGAAAGGTCAGCCCCTTTCCACTGACAAGCCTCACACCCAGATGAGGCAAAAGTCAAAGCTCAAGAAAATGGAGGGAAACAGCCATTTCACTCCAAACCCTAACAAATCTACTGCCATCCACTAACGGGTCTCTAACCTGTTATCTTTAACTAAACCTGTTTCCATTCTTGCAGCCTTGCACATTTTATCGAAATGCCCCTATCGCAACTTCCTGGATGTTTCCTGCTCGCATGACCGCACTCGGCCTTCGACCGTCTGGACCTCAACTTCTCCCTGAGTCTAGTCCTAGTTCTCCTTGCCGTTGCCCGTCGTGTCCACCTCCGGTAGCTTCAGCTACGGTTCCTCGTCTCCCGGCTCGCAACCACCTCAGCATCCTCAATCATCTTCGGTGTCTCCGACCGTCTGGACCTCAACACCTCCTGTGCCTAGTCCCGGTACTCCCATGCCTCACCATGACCTAACTCCAAAGTCCTACAGCCACACAGACAAGCAAACCATCACATAGCACCGCACGAAACAACATAATCATCATTAGCATTAATAAAATTAAACTGCGCCATGCACTGACTTGGCGCGAACCAACCAAACCAAACTCAAACTTTCCAAAACACGAATCAATTACTCATCACAAACATGGGGACCTTTCCATATGGTCTCTCACATTGATATCATATCATGCATATCATGACATGTCATTTGCATCATGAATGTCGCTGCACATAGCCACGATCGTACCAGTACAGCATCGTATATTGCTGTAGTACGATGCACACGCTTACCTTGTTGGATAAGGGTACAATGGATCATGTGCATTTTCATTGTGGATGGATCATTTGCATACTTACGTAATGTGTTGTGGATAAATTATTTGTATACATATGCAACTTCTTAGCTTTTTATGTGGAATTGGCTCATGAGGGTCACTTGTGATATGAGAAATGTGGCTGTGGTCATGGAGTGGGGTTCACCCCCTTATGGTATGGTAGGGGTTGTGATTGTGGCATGAGGTATTTCTCTTGTGGTAACTGTTGCTAGCGAATGTGGTTGTGGAAATTATTAAGATTAGTGAGGAATATATGTTAATACTTTACTGATGTTGATAGTAGTGGTGGTTGCGGTTATGAAGTAGACAAACAAGACTTAATTGCTGATGTTTTGTTGTTGTTGGTAGTAATTGTGGTTAAGGCTATAAATGCGGTCATTATGAAAAATAATTGTTGATGCTTAAATCATTGTAGTTTAATTAGCTTGTTAAACAATTAACTTACTGAGATTTTTATCTCACTATTGTTTTCCCCCCTTCCTGGTGATCCTTAAGCATACATGGGAAAGATAGAGCGGCACAACATTATTACACACCATTTCATGATATATGTTGTAATAAATATGTGGAGTCTCTTGTTATTAATCTATTTCCCTCATTGTTGATTACATTTAGTAATTAATTATTAATGCTAGACGCTGGCTTCAATACCTAGCTCGGCCTAGCGCCACTCCGCCAAGCCAGCTGCAGTCCAGTATTACTCCGCCCAAGCTACTACCTTCAATGCTTCCACCGACCACCTTGTCGGACCCGGGTCTTGCCAACCCAGATCTTTGTGATTTACCTGCATTATTCCCTGGATCAGTAGATAATGCCTCACAGTTACATTGCTGGATCATCTCATACACGAGTCACTTAATATTACAATAACAGGCGTAGAGTAGACCCAAATAGTAGGCCATCAGGCCGCATAGTTCATTACATCAAAAGACAGCGGAAGACAGCAAAAGTTCAGCAAAACGGAAGGAGCACTTCCCGATAGGCAGCGACTGGGGACATCCCAAGTGAATTCACCTATTAATCAAAGCGGTTAAATGGCATTCACTTGGTATCCAGAATGGTCTGCTGACCCAGGGGAAAGAAACTACTAAGGCTACTAGGACTACTCGTCGCCTTGGTCTCCTTCGCCCCGTGGGTCTTGATCTTCATAATAATCATAATGCCTCTGCTGCTCTGCTTCTGGAAAGGGGGTTGAGGGCGAGAGTGAGCACTTGCAACTGTGCCCCGCAAGCCAAACATAAAATGTAGTAGTATAACATGCAGGGCTATTCAACAGATGGCTTAGGGCCTAAAATGCAGTAGTATAACATGCAGGGCTATTCAACAGATGGCTTAGGGCTTAATTTGATTTGCACAAAGCTATTTTGACAGTTACATAAATAAAAGCCTACCACTTAGCAGGTGTTTGAATAATGCAGAAATCAATTAAATGTGCAATAATTATATTGTAGACGGTTCCATCCACCGATTACATGGCTCCATCCACTAATGCTTAGTTTCAGATTACTGGGCTACCTTCATCCTAATTAGCCAACGCTGGAGTACATCCCCCCAGGAAAAATCCAACACAATGAAGTACTTCCCTTCACTGAGTTTTTTTCCACCCCACAAGTGTTTTTGAAATAGAACTAACTTGAGGAAGTTCTGTTAGTGATATGCCCTAGAGGCAACATGGAGATGTTGTATATATCACATACTATGTTTATGATACATTACTTTGTTCCTTGGAATAGACATCATCATTATTGATCAATGAGTATGTGACTTATTCATGAGACTCTTAAATACTAAGATGTTGCTATTTCTAAATGATCCCTGGTCGTATATCATATGAGGAACAAATATGATTCAAAGACAAAGATCAGCATATGTATTGATTGATGATCATGTCTCATGGATCATGGTATGGTGATACCAAATCAATAATATGGACATGTGTTAGTGAACATATGTTGATAGACTGCCATGAGACACCGCAGAGATTCCATGTGTCATCGGTTGGTCTCAAGTAGTGTTTATGTAGAGTCCTTAGACTTGAGGTCATCATGGTTCCCAACATGAGTAGTAGCTTATTTTGGGACTACTAATCACTACTCCGTGAATCGGGTAGTCATAAAAGTAGTCTTCGGGTTTGCCATGAAACATGTAGTGGGATGTGAATGATCAAGATAGAATTTGCCCCTCCTTATGGGAGAGATATCTCGGGCCTCGATGTAATTGATTATGAAAGTGCATGGCCATGCCAAGGTGATTGAGGAGTCAATCACGAGTTTATAATCCATCACGGAATCGAGAGAGTGATTGAGCTATTAAGAGGATGACACGGTCTCGCCTTGAGCTCAATCTATATCGTGAGGCAAAGGATTCGTACATGAAAGGACATTACGAGTTCAGCCGATATGATCTTTACATATACTTTGGGGTTAATATGTCTTACTAGAGACCGCTATTAACATGGTAACCGAAAGGCGTTTCGGTCACGACCAAGTATACGTGAACCTGCTGTGGTCGCACGCTTAACGGGTTGGAACACTAATTCGAATATGATTCGATATGGGCTCAATTCGATAGAGATCCGAATAGACTCCTATTGGGCCTCGGTCCATGAGGCCCACGTGAGGAGGTCTATATATATGGAGGCGAGGCGGAGGGGATGTGTGCCTGTTAACATCTAGCAAAACCCTAGCCGCCACCTCCCGAGCCAAACCCTAGCCGCTCACGAGTGCTAGTACACTCGCGATCGGCGCCCACCGGGACGTGTGGATACCGGTGGAGGCGCTGCTCGTTGCGAAGGTTGATCGGCGTGCGTGGAGGAGACGATCTGTTCGGGACGATCGGCTACTTCCACTACTACCTCGACGCGCGTGATTGGATCGCTTTCAATTCTTCTTCACGCACATGCTGCGTCTAAGTGGTAACGATCCATGATCCTTCCTTAGCATGATGTTCTTGGGTGCGCGGTAGAAAAGTTTTGTTTTTTGCTTCCGTAGCCTACGCGTATTCCTTTAAGTTCCCATGTCCGCTCTTGACCATGAGCATGGCTATTCGAACAGTTTAGACTCTGTAGAGTTGTACCCATAAGAGATAACCGAATTGCTATATTCCACATATTTCCTTAGACATGCAGATCAACCGGATTATCACATGACCTTTAGAATGTATCTAGTAAAAGACTGCACTTGCTAAGGTTTCGTCTCCAAGTCAGCCATTTAGGCCCCAGCGAGACCCCCTCTTGTGCCCGCCTCTATCTAGCGACACGACTACCTCCAAGACGCTTTGCGTTCAGCGAGGAAAATCGTGCTTTCTGCCGAAGTACATTCCTTTACTGGCGAGTAAAAATTATTTAGTCGTGCCTACACTTTGCCAGCTTGTGGTCTGTAATATTTTACATGGTGAGATCAACACAGGATTCAGTCCTTAATTTGTCTAGACGGGCTTTCGTAACCCAATTGTTACATCCACCAGCCACTCTTACCATCCGCCCAGACAGGTCAGCAAGTTTTAGGGTTTTGAGAAGCATAAGATAAGCTTTTATCCAAACTATCAATCATGTACATCCCATGATTGCCCAAATGAATGTTTGTATATGCTAAGAAGATGTGATCAGGACATGTTAATGTCCTAAGACTCGATTGTACTTGCTTCGCAATCTAATAAGATAGCTTATCTTGGAAATGCTTTCGTTATTAGTACCTAAGGCGACAATGGTAGGAGTAACAAAGGTTTACAAGGAGTGGCTTAGCTATATAGTGCTAAATAAACAAGGTGGTCAAATGGCTATTAAAATACAGTAAAGTATTGTACATAAAATAACGCATGCAAGAAAAATAATTTTAAACAACATAACCGATTTAAACATAGGAAATCAACATGGTCAAAGTGTTGACTCACCTAGATCCAGTGTTGGTAAGTCTGGCTGATCCGGGGAGGCGTCGAAAGCTTGCTCGGAGTTATCCTCGTAATCTACTCGTGAAATAATACCGGAAAGAACAATAGGCAAAAGACAATAAATACCAAAAAAATTCAAATGAACTCCAATTTGAACAAACATGAACTAACAGAAAGCTTATGAATTTAGAAATAAATTTCACTTAAATTGGAGTTACGGTTAAAAAGTTATAGCCTTTCAAAGTTCAATTTCAGAGAAAATCCGAAAATTGAAAAGAGAGAGAGATTTACTCTTACTGACATGTGGGTCCTGCGGCTTTATTATTTTCGAAATAACATTTTTCTTATTTTAAATCAAATGAGTGTATAACATGTGGGGCCCACGGATTAATTGATTTTCGGGAAAATCACTAAATCTGCAGTCATTGACATGTGGGTCCCGCGGCACAGACACTGTTCAATGGGGACCGCCTGTCAGTGACTTAAGGTTTTGAAACCGGTTAACTTTTAATTAGTAAAGGGTGGGGCCCATATGTCATTCTCTTATTTTCTTTAAACGGCTGAGGGGCCCACGGGTCAGTGACACATTAGCCGGTTTTAACTGTTATAATGAAAATCATTATCGATTAATGAATGTTCATTGACTTAACCCTGTCGGAACAGGGGCGGCACGTTCCGGCCGAAGGGCGGCGGCGCGGCATCTTCGTCGGCTGCGAGGGGAAACCGAAGTGAGAGAGTGCATAAGAAAAGTGAGACCACGGCAGCTCGACATACCCCTGGCCAGGGTGGTGCGGGCTCAAACAGCACCGGGCCGTGCCGGTGGCGAGCATGGCGGCGACGGAACAGGGAGAAGGTGGCGGCGGCCAAAACATCGACAAAAATTCAATTAAAGTAGAGGGGAGCATCTAGGGACCATCAGGAGCTCACCGAGGGGCTCAAACCAGCTCGGGATGGCGCAACTTGGGCTGTCGTCAGCGACGGGTGGCGGTGAACAGGGGCACTCGGCGTCGGAGAAGAGAGGGAATGGAAGCTTCAAATTGATGCCGCAGATGACTTTGCCTCGGCCCGGAGATGGTCTCGGTGAACGGAATTGCCCTGCAGTGGTCGAAGTCGACGGCGACGGCGGTTAGTCGGAGTTGGGGAAGAAGAGAAATCCGGCGAGCTACAAGGCACGAAGGCTCAATTAGACCCTAGTGAAGCATAAGAAGGGTCAAATGAGCAATATGAGAATGTCGTAGGAGCTTGCAGTGGTCCGTGGAGGCCTGGCGCCAGCGAGGACCAAAGAACCCCAATCGGTGGCACAAAAAAAAGACAAACTGAGCTTGGGAGAAAGGGGAAAAAGAGGAGAAAAATGCGATGGGAGCTGAAAAGAGTTGGAGTGCGGCAATTTATAGCACGAAATGGAGTGGAGAGCGTTGGCTTTGCGTTAAGGCAACTTAAGGCCGGCGCAGTGCGCTCGAGTGCGCTATGGTGCTTAGGCAGGAGGGCTCAGATGAAGAGACATCGCACATTGTCACCACCTTCATTGCTCCGCAGCGTGACTCGGTGAGGAGTAAAGGCTGGAGGTGACGAGCGGCGCGTACGGAGAAGCCACGAAGTTGCCACGAGGAGAAGCTACATGCAAGGGAAGGCGTAGGGTGTAGCTTGGCAGCAACAATTACGGGTGGCGCTCGAGGTGGGATGGCGATGCCGAAGCGACGGAAAGGACGGCTGCGGTACAGCGACGGTGACCGGAGCTTGGCGACGAGACCGAGCGGCAGAGCTAGGGAGGTAGCTCGGCGCAGGCAGGTGCATGGAGCCGCTGGAAAGGCGCCATGGAGGAGGCTAGAGTCAGAGTAGGGGAGGGGCAGGGAGGTGACGAGAGTGTAGAGGGGAGTGAAGGCGCTCGCGCGGGGAGGAGAGCTAGGCGTGACGCGGGCTGCCTGCCGACAGAGAGAGAGGGAGGAGAGCTAGGCAGGCGAGGGAGGAAGAAGGGGCTCGGGTGGGCTAGCTGGTCTGGTGGGACTGGTCGGCCTGCCCGAAAAGAGGTGATTTAATAATTTTCCCATTTGGGTATTTTCTTTGGAGATTTTTGCAAATAAAAGAAAATAAGATTTTTGGAGAGCTTCTAAACCCATAAATCTCCAAATAAAACTGGGAAAGAACACAAAAATTTTCAGGGCTAAAATCCAAATAAAGGCAAGGCAATCAAATAATCAGGAGAATAAAATTGAGATGTTACAGATCCCTACCCCCTTAAATAAAATCGCGACCCCAAGATTTGCTTAAGCCGGGAAAAGGTGAGGAAACTCGGCCTTGATCTGGTCTTCACGCTCCCAGGTAGCTTCCTTCTCGGTGTGATTGCTCCACTGTACCTTACAAAGACGAAAAATTTTGCGCCTGGTCTGCTTTTCCATGGTGTCCAAAATCTTGATTGGATACTCCGGATAAGTGAGATCTTTTTGAAGCTCCAGAGTTTCTAAAGGTGCTTGCTCTTCCGGAACTCGGAGGCATTTCTTGAGTTGCGAAACGTGGAAGACGTCATGCACTTTTGCCAGGTTTGCAGGTAGATCTAGCTTGTAGGCGATTTCTCTGCACCTAGCAAGGATGGGAAAAAGGGCCTACAAACCGGGGCACTAGCTTGCCTTTTACTTTAAATCTCCTCACTCCACGAAGGGGAGAAACCTTGAGATAGACATGATCTCTGACTTGGAATGTGAGCTCACGTCGACGATTGTCAGCGTAACCCTTCTGTCTAGATTGAGCAGCTCGCAGACGGTCTCTAATTATCTTGACTTTTTCTTCTGCTTGTCTTAGGGTATCAGGTCCAAAGGTATGACCTTCACCAGCTTCTGACCAATGCAATGGGGTTCTACACTTGCGTCCATATAAAGCCTCAAAAGGAGACATCGTGAGACTCGACTGGTAACTATTATTGTAAGAAAACTCTGCATACGATAAACTTTTCTCCCAATCTGAAGTTGATTCTAAGGCACAAGCTCGAAGCATGTCCTCTAGAACTTGATTTATTCTTTCAGTCTGTCCATCTATTTGAGGGTGATAAGCAGTACTCAAACTTAAATGGGTTCCAAGGGCATTGTGTAAGCTATTCCAGAAGTGGGAGGTGAACTGAGAACCTCGATCTGAAACTATCCTTTTGGGTACCCCATGTAAACATACAATACGAGCCGTATACAGTTATGCTAACTTGTCTCCTTTATAGGTGGTCCTTACCAGAATAAAGTGAGCCACCTTTGTCAATCTATCTACTATAACCCATATAGAATCATAACCTGTCTTAGTGCGAGGAAGGCCGGTTATGAAATCCATTCCAACTTCTTCCCATTTCCACTGACGTATCTGTAAGGGTTGAAGTAATCCAGTTGGTTTTTGATGTTCAGCTTTAACACGCTGGCAGGTATCACAACAAGCTACATATTCTGCAATATCTTGCTTCATATGGGGCCACCAATATAATGTTTTTAAGTCTTGGTACATCTTTGTGCTACCAGGATGTAAAGTATAGGATGAGTTTTGTGCTTCTTTAAGTATCGGCTCCTTCAGTTCTTTCTGGTGAGGAACAAAAAGTCATTTCTTAAACCATAAGACTCCTTAAGAATCTTTCACTATCTTTGGTGCCTTTCCTTTATTCATCATATGCTCGAGCTTTTGAGTTCCCGGGTGTCCCTTTTGTGCTGCCTTAATCTGCTCTTCTAATGTGGGATGCACCTCTAAAGTAGCTAAAGTACCCTGCTCAATAATCCCCAAGTTGAGGGAAGCAATTTCCTTACATAGCTCAGATGAAATTTTCTGAGTTAGGATGTGATTACATCCGGGTTTTCGACTTAATGCATCAGCTACTACATTAGCTTTGCCAGGGTGGTAATGAACTTCCAGATCATATTCCTTGATTAATTCCATCCATCTCCTTTGTCTGAGATTGAGGTCATTCTGTGTGAATATATACTTGAGACTTTTGTGATCTATGTATATATTGCAATGATTTCCAATTAAATAGTGTCGCTATATCTTTAAGGCGTGCACTACAGCTGCTAATTCTAGGTCATGAGTAGGGTAGTTATCCTCATGAGGTCGAAGTTGTCTGGAGGCATATGCCACTACCTTTCCATCTTGCATGTGCACACATCCCAAACCTTGTCGAGATGCGTCACAATACACTTCAAAGTCTTTATGGATATTTGGCAGAATCAAAACTGGAGCAGAGGTAAGTTTTGTTTTCAATTCTCGAAAACTTTCCTTATAGTCCTTAGTCCATTCAAACTTCTTTTCCTTTTTCAGGAGTTGAGTCATTGGTCTGGATATCTGGGAGAAACTTTCTATAAAGCGCCTGTAGTATCCTGCCAGCCCCAGAAAACTACGCACTTCGGTAACCGAGGTTGGCTGCTTCCATTCCAGAACAGTGTCCACTTTGGAAGGGTCAACAGCTGCACCTCCCGATGAGATAATATGTCCTAGAAAACTGATTTCTTGCAACCAAAAGGCACATTTGTTATATTTTGCATATAGCTGATGTTCGCGAAGTGTCTCTAGGACTACTCGCAAATGCGCAGCATGCTCCTCTGGTGTCTTGGAATAAACCAGGATGTCATCGATAAATACCACCACAAATTGGTCCAAAAATTTCATGAATACTTTATTCATGAGGTTCATGAAATAGGCAGGAGCGTTGGTAAGTCCAAAGGACATTACGGTATATTCAAATAAACCGTATCTTGTGGTAAAAGCTATCTTTGGGATATCTTCAGACCTGATCTTCAGCTGGTGGTATCCTGACTTCAGGTCTATCTTGGAGAATATGGTAGCCTTGGTTAGTTGATCGAACAAGTCATCTATCCTTGGCAGAGGGTATTTATTTTTGATGGTTACTTCATTAAGGGCACGGTAATCCTCACATAACCTTGCGGTACCATCCTTCTTTCTAACAAAGAGCACAGGTGAACCCCAAGGAGATGAACTAGGTAAGATGTATCCTTTTTCTTGCAATTCCTCAAGTTGTAGCTTTAGTTCCTTGAGTTCATCTACTGGCATTCTATAGGGTCTCTTTGCCATGGGAGTAGTCCCTAGTTTTAGGTTAATTACAAATTCCACCTCTCTATCTGGTGGCATCCCAGGTAACTCATCTGGAAAGACATCAGGGTATTCTTGAACTACTGCCATATGTTCTAGGGGTATCTCTTCCAAGTGATGAATTAATGGTTGGGAAGGAAAATGGTTCACCTTGATGTGTACCTCCTTCCCTGGCTCTCGGGTTAGCACTACTTTCCTGTTTGCACAGTCTATCATCCCTTGATATTTTGTTAACCAATCCATCCCCAGTGCCCTATGGCTGCCTTTTTGCACGAATGAAACAACAGTTGCCCAAGGTGCTCTGTCGTTGCGTACTATTTCTCGTGTAATTGCTCCCTAACGCAACAAAGGCTGGCCTCTTGCACCCAACTCCGCCGCTCTTGACGGTCGTAGCCCTTTGCAAGCGAGGTAGGCACACAACGCTCCATCGAAGTAGGTGATCGAGCGCTCCGTCCCCTACCCCTCCCCTACCCCTCGAAGTGGTCGCAGCGGAGCTGGTGCCTAGTTAAAGTAGATGCTCGAGCACTCCGTCCCCTACCCCTCGAAGTGGTGGCAGCGGAGCTGGCGCCAAGTCAAAGTAGACGCACGAGTGCTCCGTCCCCTACCCTTCGAAGTGGTGGCAGCGAAGTTGGCACCTAGTCGACGTAGACGCGCGAGTGCTCCGTCCCATGTCCCTCAATGTGGTGGCAGCGGAGCTGATGCCTAGTCGAAGTAAACGCGCGAGCGCTCTGTCCCCTACCCTTCGAAGTGGTGGCAGGGAAGCTGGCGCCTAGTCGAAGTAGACGCGCGAGCGCTCCGTGCCCTACTCGTCGAAGTGGTGGCAGCGGAGCTGGCGCCTAGTCGAAGTACATACGTGAGCGCTCCGTCCCCTACCCCTCGAAGTGGCGGCAACGGAGCTGACGCCTAGTCGTAGTAGACGTGCGAGTGCACCATCCCCTGCCCCTCGAGTGGTGGCAGTGGAGCTGGTGCCTAGCCGAAGTAGACGCGCGAGCGCTCCATCCCCTACCCTTCGAAGTGGTGGTAGCAGAGCTGGCGCCTAGTCGAAGTAGACGCGCGAGCGCTCCCTCCACTACCCTTTGAAATGGTTGCAGCGGAGCCGGCGCCTAGTCGAAGTAGACACGCAAGCGCTCCGTCCCCTACCGTTTGAAGTGGCGGCAGCAGAGCTGGCGCCAAGTTGAAGTAGACGTGCGAGCGCTCCTTCCTATACCCTTTGAAGTGGTGGCAGCAGAGCTGACGCCTAGTCGAAGTAGACGCACGAGCTCTCCGTCCCCTACCCTTCGAAGTGGTGGTAGCGGAGCTGGCACCTAGTCAAAGTAGACGCGTGAGCGCTTTGTTTCCTACCCTTCGAAGTGGTTGCAGCGGAGCTGGCGCCTAGTCGAATTAGACGCGCGAGCGCTCTATCCCCTGCCCCCTCGAAGTGGTGGCAATGGAGCTGGCGCCTAGTCGAAGTAGACGCGGCGCTCCATCCCCTATCCCTCGAAGTGGTGTCAGGGAAGCTGACGCCTAGTCGAAGTGGATGTGCGAGCGCTCTGTCCCGTACCCTTCGAAGTAGTGGCAGCGGAGCTGGCGCCTAGTCGAAGTAGACGCGCGAGCACTACGTCCCCTACCCTTCGAAGTGGTGGCAGCAGGGCTGGCGCCTAGTCGAAATAGACGCACAAGCACTCCGTCCCCTACCCTTCGAAGTGATGGCAGCAGAGCTCGCGTCTAGTCGAAGTAGACGCGCGAGCGTTCCGTCCCCTACCCCTCGAAGTGGTGGTAGCGAGCCGGCGCTGTCGGCGGCAATGACGCGCGCGGCGCTCGCCCCCTACCATTCGGGTGGTGGCGCGAGCTCTCTTCGGCGGTGGCAGCGGAGCCAGCGCCTAGTCGATGTAGACACGCGAGTGCTCCGTCCTCTACCCTTCGAAGTGGTGGCAGCGAAGCTGGTGCCTAATCGAAGTAGACGCGCGAGCGCTCCATCCCCTACCCTTCGAAGTGGTGGCAGCGGAGCCGGCGCCTAGTTATGTAGACGCGCGAGCGCTCTATTCCCTACCATTCGAAGTGGTGATAGCGGAGCCAGTGCCTAGTCGAAGTAGACGCGCGAGCGCTCCATCCCGTACCCTTCGAAGTGGTGGTAACAGAGCTGGCGCCTAATCGAAGTAGACGCGCGAGCGCTCCGTCCCCTACCCTTTGAAGTGGTGGCAATGGAGCTGGCGCCCAGTCGAGGTCGACGCACGAGCGCGAGGCTCTTACTGCGTCCCTTTTGCACTCATTAACATGTGGTGGGGAGGCAAGCCTCTACTACCTCTTATTTATACTCCATAGAGTGCGTGGGAACACCAACCACATATTATTTATACTCTAGAAAGTACACGTAGTGATGTCACCGACGCGTGCGCGGGCATCCGCGTCTTGTTTATACTCAGTAGAGTGCGTAGAGACAACATCCGCGTCTTATTTATACTCCGGAGATTGCGTGGGAACATCGACCATATCTTAGTGATACTCCGGAGAGTACGTGTAGTGATAACACCAACGCGTGCATGGGACATCCGCGTCTTGTTTATACTCAGTAGAGTGCGTAGGGACAACATCCGCGTCTTATTTATACTCCAGAGATTACGTGGGAACATCCACCACGTCTTAGTGATACTCCGGAGAGTACACGTAGTGATAATACCAACGCATGCGTGGGACATCCGCGTCTTATTTATACTCAGTAGAGTGCGTAGGGCAACATCCGCGTCTTATTTATACTCCGAAGATTGCGTGGGAACATCGACCACGTCTTAGTGATACTCCGGAGAGTACGCGTAGTGATAACACCAACGCGTGCCCCCCGTTGCATCTTATTTATACTCCATAGAGTGCGTGCAGAAGCAGACCTCGATGCTACGTCTTATTTATACTCTGTAGAGTGCGTGCGGAGGCGGACCTCGACGCTACGTCTTATTTATACTCCGTAGAGTGCGTGCGAAGGCGGACCTCGATGCTACATCTTATTTATACTCCGTAGAGTGCATGCGGTGGCGAACCTCGACGCTACGTCTTATTTATACTCCGTAGAGTGCATGCAGAGGCGGACCTCGACGAAGAGTTGGTGGACGATCGGCTTTATTGATCTCCCATTTGTGCGAGCGAGCGTCTTACAATAGACAGGGTGTCGATGCTGCTACATGCTGCCCTTTTTATCCTAAACATAATACCGCCGCAACCTGTCTGCGTTCCATGTGTGGTGGAGTGTTTGCCCTTCCAGCGTGGGGAGGCGATAGGCCCCCTACTGTAGAGCTGCCGCGATGATGTACGGGCCTTCCCACTTGGACTCCAGCTTGCCGACCGTTTCCGCGTGGAGTGCCATTTTGAGGACGAGGTCCCCTAGTTGGAATCCACACGGGTACATGGAGCAACCGTGCATGCACACTATTTGCCGCGTGTACATTGCGACGTGCTGGGCTGCGTTGATTTGGTCTCCGTCAAGGAGGTCCAGGCACAACTGACGCTCATCCTCTGGCCCCTAGGTGAGGACCCTTCTCGAGCTGGCCTTGATTTCCTCGGGCGTCATTGCCTCATCACCGAAGAGGAGTTTGAAGGGCGTAGATCCTGTCGGGCGTGTCACCGTTGTGCGAAGGGACCAGAGGACACTGTGGAGCTCGCTTGGCCACTTGCCCTTTGGCAGCCCGACAAGACGCTTCTTGACTCCAGTGGAAATGGCGTCGTTCGCCCGCTCAACTGCTCCGTTAGACTGTGGGTCCCCGACCGAAGCGAATCAGAGCGTGATTCCCATGTTGCCGCAGAACTCCTTGAATGGGGCGAAATTGAACTGCAGGCCATTATCTGCGGTGATCTCCTTGGGCAACCTGAAACAGCATATAATGTTCTGCCAGAGAAAACGCTGCATGGCTGCTGTGGTTACCCTAGCTAGTGCCACAGCCTCTGGCCACCTGGAGAAATATTTCAAAGCGACCACTATAAACCGCAGGTCTCCTGGGGCCCGAGGGAGTGGTCCCATGACGTCGATGCCCCACCGTGCCAATGGCCATACTGGGGGAATGGGGTTGAGGCTGGTCGGGGGTTTGTGAATGACCCGCCCCATCCATTGGCAGCCTTGACTGCGGCACACAAGGTCTTAGGCATCAGCGACGGCGGTCAACCAGTAGAAGCCTTGCCTGAACACCTTGTCGACGAGCGACCTCGGCCCCAGATGCGAGCCGCAGAGTCCCGCGTGAATTTCTGCGAGGAGGTGCTTTCCTTCCTCGCGTGAGGCACCGTAGAAGCGGTGCGTAGACTCCTTTTTGTAGAGTACACTGTCGAGCACCTGGAAGGACCTGACACGACACTGTAAGCGCCAGAGCTCGACAGGGTCGTCAGGCTCTACGATGCCCTGCAAGAAATCGTAGATGGGCTCGCACCAGTCACCCTACTAGGTAATCTGGTGGACGAGGGCTGCATCACGGTTGTCCTGAGCGATGGCCGCCGCAGGCAGGACCTCATAGAACGCTCCCTCGGGAGTGGGGAGCTGTTGGCTGGCGGTTTTTGCGAGGACGTCAGCTTGCTCATTTTCTGCCCGAGGGATGGCCTTGACTGCGACACCCAGGAAGTGTCACTCCTTTACTCTTACAGCTGCCAGGTACTTGGCCAATTCGGGATCCTTGGTTTCGTATGACTTGTCCAAATGGTCCACCACCAGCCGTGAGTCAGTGCGGATGAGAACTCGCCGCACACCAAGAGCTTTGAGCTTCGCGAGGCCGAAGAGTAGCGCCTCATACTCGGCCATGTTGTTGGTGGCGGGAAATGCAAGACGCGCTGAGTACGACAGGCGGTGTCCCTCTGGCGTAGTAACTACTGCACCCACGCCTGCGCAGAAAACGCCGTAGGCTCCATCAGTGTCAAGCACCACACCGGGTCCCCTGGCTGCTGGGCGGGCTAGGCTGAGGGGGTCTACTCCGCGAGGAAGTCCGTGAGAACTTGGGACTTGATCGCTACTCACGAGGCATACGTTAAGGAGAACGGCGTGAGCTCGGCTGCCCACCTGCCAATGCGCCCTATAGACTCCTTATTGTGCAGCATCTCCGCCAGGGGGAACGAGGACAGCACGATGATTGGGTGAGCCAGAAAACAATGTCGGAGATTCCTCGAGGCTATGACCAGTGCGTATGCCAACTTTTCGAGCTCCGTATACCGCGTGTTGGTGCCCTGAAGGGCTTCGGAGACAAAGTACACGGGGCGTTGAAGAGCTCCCTCCTCGAGGACAAGGACGGTGCTGACCGCTGTCGTTGAGGCAGCAAGGTAGAGCAGGAGGGGAGCCTCTGGCGCCGGGGCGACCAAAGTGGGGAGGCTTGCGAGATACCTCTTGAGTTTGTCGAAGGCCTTTGTGCAGTCATCGTCCCAATGAAACCCATCACAACCTCGAAGAGTCTTGAAAAATGGCAAGCCCCACTCCGCTACCCTAGATAGGAAACGGCTCAACATGGCCATGCGGCCAGCAAGTCTTTGGACTTCCCATGTCGTCTTGGGCGGCTCCATGGCGAGGATCGCATCGACCTTGTCGGGGTTGGCCTGGATGTCGCGTCCAGACACCAGAAAGCCTAGGAGCAGTCCTACCTACACACCAAATACACACTTGTCCGGGTTGAGCTTGATGCCCGCCTTCCTGAGGTTGTCGAAGGTCTCTTGGAGATCTTGGCTGTGCGAGACTAGCTGCCTGGTTTTGACGACCACGTCATCGACGTAAGCCTCCACGTTCCTTCCGAGTTGAGAAGCCAGCGCTAGCGCGACGAGGCGGGTGAAGGTTGCCCCCACATTTTTTAAACCAAAGGGCATCTTGACGAAACAGTATATCCCTATCAGCGTGATGAAGCTGGTCTTGTCCTCATCATCCTTGGCCATATAGATCTGATGGTAGACGGAGTAGGCGTCCAAGAAGCTCATGAGTTCACAGCCCGCGATGGCATCAACTAGTTGATCTATGGGGGGCAAGGGGTAGTCATCTTTTAGGCATGCCTTGTTGAGAGCAGTGAAGTTGATGCACATGCGCCAGGCATCGTTGGCTTTTTTCACCAACACCAGGTTGACCGACCAATCTGGATGTTGGACCTCGTTGATGACTCCGGCTTGGAGAAGCTTCGCTACTTCCACCTTGGCCGCTTGCTGCTGGTCAATGGACATACGCCGAAACCTTTGCCTGATCGGCTTAGCATCAAGGCGGACCGCTAGGTTGTGCTCAATGAGGAAGCGGTCCACGCCTTTGATGTCCTCCGGGGACCATGCGAAGACATCTGCGTTGCTCCGGAGAACTCGGAGCAAGCCCTGCTCCACCTCTAGGGGAAAGCCTTCACTGATGGACACGAATTGACCTTTGACCTAAAGAGGTATCCTCTTGACCCCACCCTCTCGTCGGGGCCTGGGCATCCATCTCAGAGTGGACGGCGTGTCCGCCTTGAGTTTGTCGGTGAGAGCGTGCACCTTGCGGTGCGGGCTTCTGGCACGAGCCTCCGCGTACCAGGAGAGATCCTAGTCGCCGAAGAAGGTGATGACACCCCACGGGCCTGGGAGCTTCATACACAAGAAGCCATGATACGGGACCGCCCCGAAGGAGTTGAGGATAGGGAAGCCCAGTATGGCGTTGTACAGGTTCAGAATGTCCGCGATATCGAAGATGATGTCCTCACTCGTGGCGTTATCGCCTTGACGAAAGGACACTCAGAGACATACCTGGCCCAATGACCTCAGCGGTTGGCCCCCAAAACCTTGGAGCGTGGTCCCCGATGGCTCCAAGCAACTTCGAGAGATCCCCATGTGGTCGAAGGCCTCCGTAAATAGGACGTTCGCGAAACTGCCCCCGTCGACGAGGACATGCCTGACGTCACAGCCTGCGATGTCAACTTGGATGACCAGAGGGTCTTGGTGAGGAAACTCCACGCCCCGGGCGTCGGCTGGCGTGAAGGTAACTTCGCCGTGCGCCACTCCCAGAAGTGGTGTGATGTCCCCAACGAGGAGCCTCCGGAGATGACGATGATGATGTGGTGTCGGGCCCCCTCTGGGACCCCAGCTCGCGGAGGGCCCCCCTGCGGCTGCTGCGTGTGGGCCACTGCGGGGGGCGGCAATTCTGAGACCCGAGCTCTAACGGTTGCCTGCCGCAGCGCCATGACGGCGGTACATGCCCACGTGGCATGGTCACCATGGCTGTGCACCTCGCACCATCTGCCGTAGTCCGCGATTTCCTGCCCTGCGCGCGGTCTCTCGTCGCTTCCCCTTCCGCATCCCCATCCCCAGTCTTCCTCGCCCCTCCCTCGCAAGGTGGGGCAGGTTCCCGGGGAGCGTCCTCTATGCTGAGGATGTGGCGAGCCTTTTGGGGCCTGCATTGGTTGCGTCGGGGCTTGTACCTACCGTTTGAGGAACTCTCGTGGTGCTCAGCGTTGTTGTTCCCAAGGGTGTCCCTCGCGGACTTTGGCATGCGCTCGCCTTTCGAGGGGCCTCCCTTCGGCGAGCCTTCGTTCCGCGTCGTGCCCTCCGCCTGACTGGTGTCGGAGTTGTTACCTTGGTGCCGCCGCACGCCTTCCTCCGTTCTACCGTACTCTTCCCTCTTGTCCAAGAAGTTCGCCACCATCTTGATTGGCTTCCGCGCGCTCTATTCGGCCAGTAGCCCCGGGCGGAGATCCAGGTCCACGCGTTGCAGCGAGGCACGGCTGGGAGTGGGGGCATTGTGGCTATCCGCCTGTTCTGGCGTGGGCTCCGGCGCGACCACCGGTGGGGTCTGCTGACCCTGAGCCTCTTGCATACTCTGCACGGCTCCGCGGAGATCCGCTAACTCCCGCTGGAGCGTGCCAAGGGCCTCTAGCATGGCGTTCTCCACTACCTGGTCGCGCTGCTAGGACAGCAATAACTATGGCTTGCGCTCCTGGGTTGTCCGCCGTGTCAGCGTGGTTGACTCCGGCGTCGATGATGAGGCCCGTGTTACCGTCAGGACCACTCGACGCTCCCGCATCGGGTGTAGGGACGACGGTCACGCCTCCACGGGCGCCGACATTACCGCTCCCTACCACCCGGCCGGTACTGCCGGAGTGGACCGTTGTGCCAACGGCGGAGTCGAGCATCACTCGCAGGGCAAGGTCGGCCGTTGCATCGGCAATGGGGTCGCTCGTTGCGTCGGCGGTGGTGGGGTCGGAGCCTATGCGGTGAGCATCAACGCTCATGGTTGCCGCGCCCGCATCATCGTTCGTGCCTGCAACCGCCGATGCCGAAGCCCTGGTGTTGACGCAGGACTTCACCGCGTCCCCTTCCTTCTTCTTCGTCGCCGACGATGAAGCTTTCTGCGGTGCCATCGTCCTCGAGATCCTGAGGCTTGCTCTTGTCGTCCCTATGGACGGCGTCAACTATTGTGGTTACAGACCAAACAGAGATAGAGTATGTGGTAGTGGAGAGTTAGGTGAGCAATACTTAGGGTTTTCCCCAGCTTGTATCACATATATATATCCTCAGGGGGAGTGTTTTTACAGTTATACCCTTACATCCAAATATCCCTTTCATGAGCATTCACGTCATTACACATGCCCACTTGGGCCTTATAACCCTCTAACAGACCGGCTGGGCTTAGGTGGGGGACACCCCTACAACAGGTACCCTTACAATCCTACCAACATATAAAATTCCTTATAGCGTAAGTTAATGTATGTACTCTGTCAGTCGCGAAAACATGTCATGCATGGCGGAATGCGTTTAGTCAAACCTTTTTCATTTTCGACATCTCTTGGTATATTTAGATTGGTCGCACATTGAATGAGTCAATATGTCAAAAAAATACTTTTTTTTACAATATCTCATCTTTATAGACTTACGCTAATATTGTGATTAAAACTTGCTTAGGTTCTAGGAAAAATAATCTAGGGTTAAAGTTACATATCGGAAGCTATGACATAAAAAAAGAATGTTAAGATTTGATGACCGAAGGCGGTAGCAATTATTTGCATGAATTTCATTTAGTTCAATAAATATAAAGATACTAGATTTGAAGGAAGCGATCAACCTGGCAATTTTTGACGTTTCATATTGTTAGGAAAATAATAGTCCCATATGGATTATGGGAGAGAAAAAAGCACAACTTATAAGTGTGAGGGGATCTCCACCCATCAGACTAGTCTTTTGGGGGGAGGAGGCCCAATACCACTTATAAGGTTATTGCTTAGAGGGCTTGTTAGTGGGTAGCCCGTAGGCTTAGTGCGCAGGGAGCGCAACCCATTTAAGAAAGAAGAGACCAAGGAGTGGATCCAATTGTGGGACTAGGGTGGTCACCGATTCCAACAATTGGTATCAGAGCCAAAGACCTAATATCTCCCAGGGTGCGGTGTGCACAAATCCATGTGAAGGGGGAGTTTCTCAGAAGTGCGGTATGTATAGGATTGCGCGTAGGCTACGAAAGCAGAAAACAAAAACTTTTCTACCGCGCACACAAGGACATCATGCTAAGGAAGGATCATGGATCGTTACCACTAGACGTGCAGCGCAGCGGAAGAAGAGTTGGAGAAACCGATCCAACCAGGCACATCAAGGTAGTAATGGAATTAGCCGATCGTCCCGGACAGATCATCTTCTTCACGCGATCAACCACACCACGAGCAGATCCAATATGTAGGTTGTTGACGCCGATCAACACCGCAACGAGCAGCGCCTCCACCGGTATCCACACGTCCGGGGCTGGAACGCCGATCGCGAGTGTACTAGCACTCGTGAGCGGCTAGGGTTTGGCTCGGAAGGTGGCGGCTAAGGTTATGCTAGAGGTTAACAGGAGCGTATCCCCTCAGCCCTTCGCCTCCATATATATAGACCTCCTCACTTGGGCCTTGTGGACCGAGGCCCAATAGGAGTCTATTCGGATCTCTATCCGAATTGAGCCCACATCCGAATCATATTCGAATTAGTGTTCCAACCCGTTAAGCGTGCGACCCTGTAGGTTCACGTATACTTGGTCGTGACTCGGAAATGCCTTTCCAGTCACCCTGTTAATAGCGGCCTCTAGTAAGACATATTAATCCCAAAGTATACGTAAAGATCATATCGGCTAAACCTGTAGTGTTCTCATGTACGAATCCCTTTGTCTCACGATATAGATTGAGCTCAAGGCGCGACCTGTGTCATCCTCTTAATAGCTCAATCACTATCTCGGTTCCGTGATGGATTATAAACTTGTGATTGACTCCTTAATCACCTTGGCATGGCCATGCACTTTTATAATCTATTACATCGAGGGGCCCAGAGATATCTTTCTCATAAGGAGGGGCAAATTCTATCTTCATCATTCACATCCCACTACATGTTTTATGGCAAACCCGAATACTACTTTTATGATTACCCAGTTACGGAGTAGTGTTTAGTAGTCTCAAAATAAGCTACTACGCATGTTGGGAATCATGATGATCTCAAGTCTAAGGATTCTACATAAACACTACTTGAGACCAACTGATAACACATGGAATCTTTGCAGTGTCTCATGGCAGGTCTATCCAACATATGTTCACTAACACATGTCCATATTATTGATTTGGTATCACCATACCATGATCTATGAGACATAATCATCAATCAATACATATGCTGATCTTTGTCTTTGAATCATATTTGTTCCTCATATGATATATGATCAGGGATCATTTAGAAATAGCAACATTTTAGCATTAAGAATCTCATAAATAAGTCACATACTCATTGATCAATAATGATGATGTCTATTTTAAGGAACAAAGTAATGTATCATAAACATAGTATGTGATATATACAACATCTCCATGTTGCCTCTAGGGTATATCACTAACAGTATGCACAATCCATATGTGAGGGGGAGATTGTTAGGAAAATAATAGTCCCATATGGATTATGGGAGAGAAAAAAGTACAACTTATAAGTGTGAGAGGATCTCCACTCATGTGTTGGCGAGGTAGAGAATGTTAGAAATTAATCTTGTTTGAGTTGTATACGTATACGCATTCTTGCCGTGTATACGTATACAAGTTGCTTCCGTGTATGAATAGGGTGTTGCAATCCATGTCCGTAGCTGTGATGGTCTGTAAGTATATATATATGCAAGCAGAGCAACAAAGAACAGGAGCAAAGAAAGAAGCGAAAGCAATCAGAGAAGCGTAGGCAGCAAATGGAGAAAGAGAAGCAAGCTTTAGGTGCAATAGAGAGGGAGAGAAGAAACAGACGAAGCAGTGCAGCTAGAAAGAAAAGAAGTACAAGGAGCGTAGAGATAGAAGCTTTTTCGGTGAGCAATCTCAAAAAGAAGTTGTGGCGGCTGTCTTGCGTGCAGGTGCTAGGCGATCTGAAGAAGTGTTTTGGGGAGCGGTGGCGCGTTCTAGAAAAGAGAAGAAGACCGGCAACATGTGCTGGACGGAAGAAAAACAAGAAAAAGAAACGAAAGCGCAGGAGCTGTTGAAGAAATAAGTGGTGCTGGAGAGTTCCGAGGCGTGTTGTTCTTCGCATACAGGACAACTTGGACAATGCTAGCGCACGTCTCTGGAGGTACATGATCGAGGATCGGGATTAATTTCCAACATTTGGTATCAGAGCGTGTTGATCTTGGTGGTGCCTGAAGAATATGGGCGAGAAGGTGAAGGCCCAGGGTGGGCTATTCTCCCTCTAGTATCCTCTCCTGATGACCGACAATTACCCGGTGTGGGCAATGAAGATGAAGGCGAACATGCACGGCCAAGGAGTCTGGGATGCAGTTGATCCAAAGGGGAAGGACAAGGAGCTGGATGACAAGGTGGATCAGGCGGTTTTAGCTATCATCTATCAAGCAGTGTCAGACTCGATGATGCTTCAGCTCGTTGGGAAGGAGACGACACGAGAGGTGTGGGAGACACTTCAGAAGATGCACGAGGGAGTTGATCATGTGAAAGAGGTATGGCTCTAGAATTTACGGAGCGAGTTTGAGAATCTCCAGATGGGATAGACCTAGTCGGTGGACGAGTTCGCCGGTAAGTTGACTTCACTATACAATCAGATGGTTTCTCTTGGTGACAAGATGGAGGAATCTATGGCAGTGAAGAAGTACGTGCGCATGCTACCAGAAAAGTATGTGCCTGTTGTCACCACGCTCATGTACTCCCCTAACTTGGAGAAAAAGAAGATTGAGGAGATCACCGGCTCTCTCAAGGTGCACGGGGAGTTACTGAAGGGGTTTCAGTCTCGTACAGAACAGAGGTTTCAGTATGATAATCAGCAGGTGTTGCTGATAAAAGGAGATACAAGGAGCGGTGGCTCATCAAGCAGGCCCAAGAAAGGTGGCCAGAGTGGTCGAGGCGGCAGAGGTGGCCATGGAGATAACGCTTGACAAGGTGGTGGTGATAGATTCCGTGATAAGTCACATATCAAGTGTTTTGAATATGGTGAATACGGGCACTACGTTCACTGCACAACGTAAAGTGCTTCAACTGCAATGAGTATGTGCATTATGCTTCGAATTACCAAAGCAAAAGGAAGAACGGGGAAGCAAACCTCATCCAAGAAGTAAATGACAATCTAGCACTATTTCTCTCATCATATGTTGAAAATGCATCGGTCATGGTGATGCTAAACGAGGAGAATGTAGTTCCAAAACTACGCACGAAGAAAGGTAACCACAATCACTCAGATCAGTGGTACTTTGGCAATGGAGCAAGCAATCACATGATGGGAGATCGCTCCATGTGCCATGAGCTTGACGAGAAAATTTGGGGCAAGGTTGTGAGACCCCGGAGCAGCAACTCCAGAATCTTCTGTGTATTACCGCACTAGTCCCAGATCAAAGCTAGTGCACACAGTTAAACAGACATGATACATAACCAACAACGCTTTATTACAATAATCGAGAGTACAGACCTCGAAGTCTTTTATTACATATGAGGTTTTAAGACCTCACACCAAACAGAAATTACAGCGGAAGCAAAAGGAACTTAAGCAAGACCCATCAATACGCCACAGGCAATTGACTGGGGAAACGCAACCTAGAAATCTGGAAAGCCTCCGTCGAATCCATCCACGAAGTAGTCGTAGTCCGCCTCTTGAGCTTCAACCTCCTCTGAGAGTTGTTTTAAAGTGTAGTATGTGAGTACATAAAGTACTCCGCAAGTCTTGGGAAAGATGCAGTAGATGAAGGGCTTAACAAAGGAAGGTTATATGGGTCTTTTGCATAAAGCAACATTTTAATTCACATACCATTATGTAATTTTGAAAGCATCAATTTAACAAAAATAATTGCAATACTGAAACTAGATACAATTTTCTAGTGAAGGTTCCAACCACCATCACTAGTAAACAGGCTCTAACCGCCAAGGTTTAAAATTACGGGTTCCATCCACCCTCACTGGCTCCATCCGCCAGGACACACACTCCCGAGAGTTCCAACCACTCCCGAGTTCCCAAAACTTTTGTTTTAGAATCAAAATCAAAGTCTACCATGTGAATGCATTCCTTGCCCGCCCTTGACCGTGGGCACGGCTATTCGAATAGTTTTATTACTCTGCAGAGTTGGTACAACTTTACCCACAAGAGACAAATTATCTTAATAGTCAACATGCTTCCATTGGCATGAGACCCAGATAAAATATCACAAAGCCTTTACCTCACTCTAGTCTAGCTAGATACCACCCGCTGAGGTTTCACCGCTGAAGGGTTAAATCCACCACAGTCAGAAGCCCCCTCTTGCGCCATGCGAGTACAGTAAAACCCTGTTCCTCACTATGAGTAAACCAGTAAATCCCTAGCACCCATTTTCCACTGGTGGCACCTAAACTAAACTAACGTAAGTTATTCGGCTAGGTCATACCCATATAGACTTGTGGTTGTACGGTAGTGCTCAGTTTGGACAATCACAAGCGTCGGTCCTTACTCGACTAGGGCGGAACATACACTTTACAAGATCTCGTGCTTACTGCACCAATCCAAACCAACCATCCGCCCAAGTCTAAAACAAATTTTCACCATTTTATTTTATTTAAAAAGAACAGTGGCAACACCAATCACCACTAAATTTTTGAATACAACAGACTAGTTTAAAGAATTATAATTTCCCATTCCAAAGTTACAAAGGTTAAATAGCATGACTAAGCATTTTACTACCATTCTAATATTTGTCAAAGATTTAATAATAATCTCATTATTGAGACAAAGAACATCCTAAGGTTACAAAGGTACATGGCATTCAACTGCAATTGAGGGCATAACAAGGTTGGATTAACTAATACCTTAAGACATAAGTTATCATTTTATGTAACATAGCAATGCATCTAAATTTAAAATAATAAAATAATTTTAGCAAACATAGGCACAAGATGATCAAAGGAGACTTGCCTTCTTGCGCTATATGGAACTTCTTCTTGGATCGGAAAAATCTTCGCGACGTTGGGTTCTACGCGAAACGACAAAACAAACAAATAAATAAATGCAAATAAAATCACAAAAATATAAAATATATACTGCAACTTAGATTATGATTTTAGACAAATTTAGAAATTTGAATCACTGGATTCGGAGTTCGGACGACGGAGAACGAGCGATTGGAAGTTTGATCGGTTTGGAAATTCCAGAAAATGCAAAACGAGAGAATATTCTCTGGAATCTTATTTTGGCTGATTTTTGGGATATTGTGGAGTGTATGACACGTGGGGCCCGGTTGTCATTGGGTACAGATTTTTATTTTAATAATTTATGACAAGTGGGTCCCGCTTGTCATTGACTAAAGGTGAACAAAAATTGGCTAATAGTCCAACCGAAAATTGCATGCCCAGGATTTGAACACACAACCTCGTGCATGCATGCACTACCATGTCTCCCTTAGCCAAATGGGCATCAGTCTTTCTTGACAAAGGAGCAACAACAAATCAAATAAACAAGATTGAATATAGTTGAAGAAGGAATCATAGAGGAGACATGGGGGCACGCACGGGCGCTCACCGGCGGCCGGCGGCGGCGGCGAGGGGCGGGGTAGCCGGGTGGCGGAAGAGGTAGGAGGCGGAAGCCAGCCGAAAATGAGGAGGAAAAGGAAGAGAATGAT
This sequence comes from Melocanna baccifera, assembly GCA_036346265.1. Classification (NCBI taxonomy): domain Eukaryota; kingdom Viridiplantae; phylum Streptophyta; class Magnoliopsida; order Poales; family Poaceae; genus Melocanna; species Melocanna baccifera. Next base: position 3,463,067 of record CM070699.1, read on the forward strand.
GAGGAAGGCCAATTTATAGAAAGATAAGGGAGGAAGAGATTTCATTTTGAGAAGGTTAAAGGTTGGGGAACGGCCGGAGATTGATGAGGGTGATTAGGGCGTCCGTTTCCACGCTTTAATCGGGAGTTAAGAGGAGGAAACAGATGGTAATTAAAGCTTTGTTTCGGCTCTAATGGTGGAGGAGAGAGAGAGTGGGAGGAAGAAGAAGGAGAGGTTGAAGAAACATATGACATGTGCGGTCCATGTGTAATAGAGAGAGGAGGAAGTGAAGGGTGCGGGCCGTCAGATTCGCGACACGTGGCAAGTGAGTAGATGATGGGCTTTGGATGAATATGAAGGGGTAAGTGACTTTGTATGGCTAGGATTAACTCGTGGAGAGAGATTGATTTAATCCGAGAACGACACGTGGCAGGCTAGGATTAAAATGATTTTTATTTTCGGAATAAAATTTCAGAAAATACTAGAAACTTTATAAATACTTAGAAAATAGCTAATATAGTCTAAAAATTCCAGAAAAATCATAAAATATTCCTGGAAGCATTTTAGACTTAGGAAAAATATTTTTAATTTCAGATTTGCATTTAATATGTTTATAAAATACTTTTTGACTTTCAAAATTGATTTTTAATTCTAGAAAACTCTCAAAAATTAATTAATAAATTAGGGAAGGCTAGGAAAAATAAAATAAACTCTTTTTAGCTTTAATAAAATATTTAAAATACATTTTCTTGCTTTAAATTTTAAATAAAAACTAGAAACAAAAATACAACTAGGCTCCAGAAAATCCAAATAAACTCCAGATATTTTTAAATAATTATTTTGGAATTAGTTTTGAAGAAAGCAAATTTTTGGGATGTTACAAATCTACCCCCCTTAGAAAGAATCTCGTCCCCGAGATTCGGACAGACTGGGAAAAAGAAAAGAGAGGGAAACTCGGCTCTTAGATCTTCCTCGCGCTCCTATGTTGCTTCTGATTCTGAACCAAATTGGGATTAGGCTGGTACCAAATAAACAAGAAGCTTACCAAGCTTGGTCTCCTCCGAAGCATCGTTCACGGTGATGTGGTTAACTCGTCCTCTGCCTTGCGATTGCGGGGTCCTCGGAGTTTTTTCTGGAGTCTGAGATACTCCTCGTCCTTGCCCTGCAACTGGAGCTCGCTCTGGTGTAGTCCCCAAATTGAAAGGTATTGGAGTGATAACTTGAGGCTTCTGTGGGCACTTGCTAGCATAATGCCCCATCTCGTGACACCGGAAACATTGCACTCTTGCAGCTGATGTGTTGCTTTTCTGAGGTTGGACTCCGGTATAGATGTGGGGTTCTTGCATCACTGAACGGGGTGATGAACCTGGAGTTCTTAGTGCATCTGCTACTGCTGGAGCTTGGTTGAACAGGGGTGGATTCATTCGGGGTCTTGAACTGCTTGCATTATACTGCGTCTGAAAAGCCATCTTTCTCTTACGAGATTCCTGTAGTTGACATTGAGCATCTTCCTGAACAAGAGCTTTGTTGACCAAATGCTGAAAAGTAGGATAATCATTGGATACTAACTGCACCTTGAGATTAGGATCCAATCCTCCCATAAACCTCCAGATCTTTGCTTCATCAGTTGCCACATCCTCTGTTGCATATCTTGACAGCTGAATGAACTTACTCAAGTATGCGGAAACACTAAGGTTTCCCTGCTGTAGTTGGTGAAACTCTTTCCTTTTCATTTCCATGATGCTAGTAGGTATGTGAGTGGCTCGGAAAGCTCGCACAAAGTCTGCCCAAACAATATTCTGAGCATTTTGGTGTGCAGCGCAATAGTTTTCCCACCAGTTTGCTGCAACTCCCTTGAGTCGATGGGCAACATACAAGACTTTTTCATTCTCATTACATTGAGCTAAATTTAATTTCCTTTCCACTTCCTTAATCCAATCATCTCCTTCCAACGGATCAGCAGATCCTGCGAAAATCGGAGGTCGAGTCCTCATGAATTCACCAAGCTTGGACTGAGGTGGTTGAACAGGTGCTTGATGAGCCTGATGAACTTGATTATGGGCCAAGGCTTGAAAAAGCTGCAATTGCATGGCCATCATCTGCTCCAGATTTTGGTCTTGAGCTGGCGGAGGCGGAATTGGGGCATTGTTGTCATTGGGTCCTTGATTGTTGCTGACGTTACTTCTTGTATTCACCATCTGAAGCAGCAACCGGGGTTAGCACAAGATAAGAGGGAAGTAGCATAGATAAGAGGTCGGGGAACAACTAAATAACATCCCAAACAAAACACACAATAGAGAAGCAAACTCCAACCAGGAGAAGCTTAGCTCGAAAACAAAACTAGTTTTTAAAGATGGCTGTACTACAAGTACACAAAAGCTTGGTATAGTCCATCTAGCATACTAACAAGCAATATACATAAACGTTCTAAAATCGTAGGACTTTACTTGGGTACTATGAACTAAAGAACTACTCCTCAATTCTTCATGACGACATGGTTCTCTAGATGCTTCTCAAACTTGATCTCTCTGAGCCATATATAGAAATTACAAAGGAAAGTGGATCCAATTACCATTCTTAAAAGTGAGTAAACAGATAGATAAGATAGAATACCCTGCTGAAGGTAAGGATAGAAAGAAGAGAAAAGATGAGAAAAGCACATTATTAATTTCTTTTATTTTATAAAATAAATTTTGAAGCTTTTCTAATAACGGCCATTCTAACTAGGTTACGCCCTCTGATCAAATTGGCTCGATACCACTACGTGAGACCCGAGCAAAGACTCCGCAATCTTACTGTATTACCGCACTAGTCCCGGATCAAAGCTAGTGCACACAGCTAAATGTACATGATACATAACCAACAACGCTTTATTACAATAATCGAGAGTACTGCACTCGAAGTCTTTTATTACATATGAGGTTTTAAGACCTCACACCAAACAGAAATTACAGCGGAAGCAAAAGGAACTTAAGCAAGACCCATCAATACGCCACAGGCAATTGACTGGGGAAACGCAACCTAGAAATCTGGAAAGCCTCCGTCGAATCCATCCACGAAGTAGTCGTAGTCCGCCTCTTGAGCTTCAACCTCCTCTGAGAGTTGTTTTAAAGTGTAGTATGTGAGTACATAAAGTACTCCGCAAGTCTTGGGAAAGATGCGAGAGATGAAGGGCTTAACAAAGGAAGGTTATATGGGTCTTTTGCATAAAGCAACATTTTATTTCACATACCATTATGTAATTTTGAAAGCATCAATTTAACAAAAATAATTGCAATACTGAAACTAGATACAATTTTCTAGTGAAGGTTCCAACCACCATCACTAGTAAAAGGCTCTAACCGCCAAGGTTTAAAATTACTGTTCCATCCACCTCACTGCTCCATCCGCCAGACACACACTCCAGAGTTCCAACCACTCCCGAGTTCCCAAAACTTTTGTTTTAGAATCAAAATCAAAGTCTACCATGTGAATGCATTCCTTGCCGCCCTTGACCGTGGGCACGGCTATTCGAATAGTTTTATTACTCTGCGAGTTGGTACAACTTTACCCACAAGAGACAAATTATCTTAATAGTCAACATGCTTCCATTGGCATGAGACCAGATAAAATATCACAAAGCCTTTACCTCACTCTAATCTAGCTAGATACCACCCACGAGGTTTCACCGTTGAAGGGTTAAATCCACCACGATCGAAGCCCCTCTTGCGCCATGCGAGTCTGATAAATCTGTTCCTCACTATGAGTAAACCAAGAAATCCACAGCACCCATTTTCCATGGTGGCACCTAAACTAAACTAACGTAAGTTATTCGGCCAGGTCATACCCATATAGACTTGTGGTTGTACGGTAGTGCTCGGTTTGGACAATCACAAGCGTCGGTCCTTACTCGACTAGGCGGAACATACACTTTACAAGATCTCGTGCTTACTGCACCAATCCAAACCAACCATCCGCCCAAGTCTAAAACAAATTTTCACCATTTTATTTTATTTAAAAGAACAGTGGCAACACCAATCACCACTAAATTTTTGAATACAACAGACTAGTTTAAAGAATTATAATTTCCCATTCCAAAGTTACAAAGGTTAAATAGCATGACTAAGCATTTTACTACCATTCTAATATTTGTCAAAGATTTAATAATAATCTCATTATTGAGACAAAGAACATCCTAAGGTTACAAAGGTACATGGCATTCAACTGCAATTGAGGGCATAACAAGGTTGGATTAACTAATACCTTAAGACATAAGTTATCATTTTATGTAACATAGCAATGCATCTAAATTTAAAATAATAAAATAATTTTAGCAAACATAGGCACAAGATGATCAAAGGAGACTTGCCTTCTTGCGTGCTATATGGAACTTCTTCTTGCGGATCGGAAAAATCTTCGGCGACGTCGGGTTCTACGCGCGAAACGACAAAACAAATAAATAAATAAATGCAAATAAAATCATAAAAATATAAAATATATACTGCAACTTAGATTATGATTTTAGACAAATTTAGAAATTTGAATCACTGGATTCGGAGTTCGGACGACGGAGAACGAGCGATTGGAAGTTTGATCGGTTTGGAAATTCCAGAAAATGCAAAACGAGAGAATATTCTCTGGAATCTTATTTTGGCTGATTTTTGGGATATTGTGGAGTGTATGACACGTGGGGCCCGGTTGTCATTGGGTACAGATTTTTATTTTAATAATTTATGACAAGTGGGTCCCGCTTGTCATTGACTAAAGGTGAACAAAAATTGGCTAATAGTCCAACCGAAAATTGCATGCCCAGGATTTGAACACACAACCTCATGCATGCATGCACTACCATGTCTCCCTTAGCCAAATGGGCATCAGTCTTTCTTGACAAAGGAGCAACAACAAATCAAATAAACAAGATTGAATATAGTTGAAGAAGGAATCATAGAGGGAGACATGGGGGCACGCACGGGGGCGGCTCACCGGCGACCAGCGGCGGGGCGGCGTAGGGCGGCGGGGTAGCCGGGGTGGCGGAATAGGTAGGAGGCGGAAGCCAGCCGAAAATGAGGAGGAAAAGGAAGAGAATGATGAGGGAAGGTCAATTTATAGAAAGATAAGGGAGGGGAAGAGATTTCAGTTTTGAGAAGGTTAAAGGTTGGGGAACGGCCGGGAGATTGATGAGGGTGATTAGGGCGTCCGTTTCCACGCTTTAATCGGGAGTTAAGAGGAGGAAACGGATGGTAATTAAAGCTTTGTTTCGGCTCTAATGGTGGAGGAGAGAGAGAGTGGGAGGAAGAAGAAGGAGAGGTTGAAGAAACATATGACATGTGGGGTCCATGTGTAATAGAGAGAGGGAGGAAGTGAAGGGGTACGGGCCGTCAGATTCGCGACACGTGGCAAGTGAGTAGATGATGGCCTTTGGATCAATATGAAGGGGTAAGTGACTTTGTATGGCTAGGATTAACTCGTGGAGAGAGATGGATTTAATCCGAGAACGACACGTGGCAGGCTAGGATTAAAATGATTTTTATTTTCGGAATAAAATTTCAGAAAATACTAGAAACTTTATAAATACTTAGAAAATAGCTAATATAGTCTAAAAATTCCAGAAAAATCATAAAATATTCCTGGAAGCATTTTAGACTTAGGAAAAATATTTTTAATTTCAGATTTGCATTTAATATGTTTATAAAATACTTTTTGACTTTCAAAATTGATTTTTAATTCTAGAAAACTCTCAAAAATTAATTAATAAATTAGGGAAGGCTAGGAAAAATAAAATAAACTCTTTTTAGCTTTAATAAAATATTTAAAATACATTTTCTTGCTTTAAATTTTAAATAAAAACTAGAAACAAAAATACAACTAGGCTCCAGAAAATCCAAATAAACTCCAGATATTTTTAAATAATTATTTTGGAATTAGTTTTGAAGAAAGAAAATTTTTGGGATGTTACAAAGGTCAAGTTTAGCGACGGCTCTATGATAGAGATAAGAGGCAAAAGGACGATAATGCTGCAATGTAAGAACGGAGATAAGAAGTTGTTGATAGGAATTTACTATATACTAAGTCTGTGCAACATCATATTTAGTCTTGGATAGATGACATAAATAGGGTGCAGGGTGGTGCTGCAGGATGAGTTCTTGCATATCTATACCAAGAACAATGATATGTTGATGAAGGTGAAAAGATCTCCAAACCGGTTGTACAAAATTTCTTTGAAAACTTTTAAGCAGGGCTTGGAAGAGCAGGAAATGACGAGACCAAAGGGCGAGATTCGCTGAGCATAGATGGGGATAGCCAAACAGGGCATGCAGAAGGCCAAGATGGCAGGACCCAGGTACAGCACGTACACGATCAGGGGTGTGCATGGAGAGCGGCACGGGCGCACAAGGTAGCGGCCCTAGGGCTAGAGCAAATGCATGCGAAATTGAAGGTAGCGCATATACAGCTGGGGATGATCGACTTCATGCGGGCGGTGGGCTCATAGGTGGAAAAAGTGCACAAGTTTCAAGAGGAAGACTTGGAGTACAAGTTGGTGCATTTTTTGTGGTTTTACAGATGGAACGCGGTCAGCGTTGGAGACAGGACGCACCAGCGCAGGAGTGTGAGGCGGTGTAGCCTCAGCTAAGATATGCACGAAAAAGCGAACGGATGTGGTCCAAGAGAAAGGAGCAGAAGGCTCTGATAACATCGAGGCCAAAGCGGCTGTGGGAGCAGATGCTCCAGCCCAAGTATGTGTGCAAGGAAGGATGGACTCAGTTCAGGTGCGAGAAAGAGAGAAGATCGACGTGATCAAGACGGAGAAACAAGATTAAGGGGGTGATTATTAGAAATTAATCTTGTTTGAGTTGTATATGTATACACATTCTTGTCATGTATACGTATACAAGTTGCTTCCGTGTATGAATAGGGTGTTGCAATCCGTGTCGGTAGCTGTGATGGTCTGTAAGTATATACAGAGCAACAAAGAACAGGAGCAAAGAAAGAAGCGAAAGCAATCAGAGAAGCGTAGGCAGCAAACAGAGAAAGAGAAGCAAGCTTCAGGTGCAATAGAGAGGGAGAGAAGAAACAGACGAAGCAGTGCAGCCAGAAAGAAAAGAAGTACAGGGAGCGTAGAGATATAAGTTTTTTCGGCGAGCGATATGAAAAAGAAGTTGCGGCGGCTGTCTTGCGTGCAGGCGCCAGGCGATCTGAAGAAGTGTTTTGGGGAGCGGTGGCGCGTTCTAGAAAAGAGAAGAAGACCGGCGACGTGTGTTGGACGGAAGAAAAACAAGAAAAAGAAACGGAAGCGCAGGAGCTGTTGAAGAAATAAGTGGTGCTGGAGAGTTCCGAGGCGTGCTATTCTTCGCATACAGGACAACTTGGACAGTGCTAGCACACGTCTCCGGAGGTACGTGATCGAGGATCAGGATTAATTTCCAACAGAGAAGCCCGGCGCATTCAGCGTCACCCTTGCCGCCGACCTCCACGACGCCAACTGCTTTGCGCAGCTCCACAGCGTGGCGAACACGCCATGCCCTGGGCAGGAGCCGTCCGAGATCATGCCGCTGTCCAAGGGTACCTTTGTCGCCGTCGCCGGCAAGACCCATTACCCGTCGGCGGAGTGCGCCTCGGCGACCATCTGCGGCCCGATCAAGAAGCACTTCTTCGACCACTTCCACAAGAAGCCCGTGCCGCCCAAGCCCAAGCCCGAGCCCAAGCCGCAGCCCCACCCGGAGTACCACCCTGTCCCTCCCACGCCGACGTACGGCTCGCCGTCGTAGCCAACTCCGATCTACCACCCTCCGGTCAAGCACTAAAAGCTGCAGGGTGTGATCAGTGATCGACGTTGCTATCAGTTGCATGCGTGTCTCGTTTGGTCTTAATTTATATGTTTTGCTGCCTTGTTAGTCTCTCCAGAATAATGGTTATAATGAGATAAGTGTGTCAGGCAGGTGTGTGTTGGTGTGGATCTGGGCGTTTATTTATTGAGATTTGTAATATCTGTGTGCTGATTTTGTTCTCTACATGAAGTATTTATGAAGTAATTTAGTCTGTGGAGCCAAAATGACGTAAGGTATTTTACATACTTCGGAGTTTATACCAAAAACTGAATTCCATTGAGCCATATCATCGTAAATGTTCCAGCCGATCGATATGATTTAGGAAAAGTTATAGTAGCATCCACGTCAAAAAAAAAAAAAAAAGTGACCACCCATGTTTGTTTAAGCACTTCCTAAAAAGGCACTAACGAAGTTACTAGGAAGTATTGGTTTATTTTATTATTTAAAATACTCAAATTTTGAGAAATTATCTAGAAAGTATTTTATTATAAGAAAAGTACTCGAATTTTGAGCACGTAGATATATGTTCAATGGATTTCTACCTTTTTTATGAGTTTTTGGCACATCTAGTGCAGTTTGAAACCGTCATTTGGACTTATGGTTTAAATATTTGAATTCTAACTATTTGTGAGAGACAGTATATAGAGGAAAATAATCGTATGTGATTTTTGCCGGTTCAGCTAAACTCAGTATATTTTTTACTATAATTTTTATATTGATCTATTTTGAAAAAATACATCGTTTAAAAATTAATTACTATAAACAGTATAAACATAAGTCATATATAAGATAAAAAGAATCCAGCCTGTACGTAGCAGGTGTTTAAATTATGCATGCAATGGACGGCCTCAATTCGCAATCCGAAAATTTGGCGCCAAAATTGAATTAGCAGATCTCACGACCAAAGTGATCGAGCTGTCTCGACAACTTAGACGCTTATATAAGCCATGCGTTGTCGCTCCTTGGTCTTCACCCATATCCACTACTACTTCACAGACTAAGGGCATGTTCTTTACATCTTCTAAAAGTCGCTTTTGACTTTTGCTACAGTAACTAATTTTTAAATGGAATATTTTTTTAAGATGAGGTTTACAAGTTAATTATAGCACACGTTAAAAAACTAATATCTGTATCATCAAAAATCGCAAGCGAGTATCTCTCTTTCCGCAATCTCATGCAAAGCACCAAAAAGCCATCACCATGACTAAAAGCCATCACCGCAAATTAAAAGAACAGGCCCTAAAGCAATTGCCTAGCTTGCTAGCTAATAGCTACGGTTTAACAATGGCATCTCTTAGAGGGTGATCGGAATAGCGATGACTTTTGGTTTTTGCTGAAAAAACACTGTAGCTGAGTTGCATATTAGGCATAATTAAATTTTAAAAAATGTAAAAATAAAAACGGCTTGCTAGTCTAGTGCGGACAATGCAAAGGAATATGAGAAAAAATCGGACGCAAAAATCAAAAACAAAAAAATTCACTACGTGATAAAAATGCTACAGTGTTTTAATCGCTGCTACAGCGAAAAAATCGCTAAACAGTGTTTTCGCAGCCAAACTGATCGGTGCCTTAGAGTTCTCATGGGCGTTTGCGAAGTTCTGACGGCGATCGCCGTCACCAACGCTGAGGGCGAGGCGGCGTTGGTCGTCGTCGGTCTGTCCAAGTGCGCCGAGTGCACCAGGAAGAACATGAAGGCCGAGCAAGCTTTCAAGGGTAAGCTTTCACTTACTACTTCTACTGTGTCACTGCACCTACTAGAGAGAGAGAGAGAGAGAGAGACAGAGCTCAGTGTAGTTTTCCTATGGATGTACTACTTTTCAGGTCTCAAGGTGCCCAACAAGTGTAGGAACAGCAAGGGCAAGCACGAGAGAAACACCGTCGATGAGGTAGAGAAGTCCGACGTATTCAGCATGTTAGTGGTATGTCTTAGATATAATTATAGAAATGATTATATCATTTTTATGTTTATGATCTTTTGAATAATATGTTATTTTGTCTCTTTAATAAATGTCTTTTATATTGCTCAACAAGTATGTGATTTGTTTGTGAAACTATTTATTTATGTTTTGATGTTATTCTAAATTATCTCTGATCTTATATCATTAAGTAGAACAATTATGATTTACAGATCAGTATATATATTGATTGATGATTATATTTTACGGATCATAGATATAGGATATCAAATCAATAATATGGACATATTTTAGAGAATATGATGTTATATTTAGTCACCATGAGACACTGTGTGAATTGTTATATTATTAAGTGTCATCAGTTAGTCTTATACATAGTATATGTAAGATCCTTAGACTCGATATCGTCATTGTTTCCTATATGTGTAATAGTTTGCTAAGGGGTTACCAAACACTATTCCATGACTAGGTAATCACAAAGGTAGCTTTTAGGTTTACTATGAAATATAAGGAGAAATATGAGCGATCAGATAGAATTTATTTCTCCTATATAACAGAAGAGATATCTCTGGACCTCTCGATGTGGTTGGATTCAGTCATAACTAAGTAATCCATTACAGGTTCAAGTGAAGGATCGAGCTATCATAGGATGGCACATTTCTCGCTATAGATTCGATCTGGAATCATGAGGCGAATGGATCAGTACAAAAGCGCTATATAGGTTCGTCCGATATGATCTTTATATATGTTTGAGAGTCGTTATGTTCTATTAGGGACCACTACCAACTTATAAACTAGAAAGAGGTTTTCGGCCCATGGCTAAATATACATGAACCTATAGGGTCACACACTTAATGGACTAGAGCGATAAGAGTTCAGATGATAGTCTCTGAGTGGGATACGATCTCTACTCGTATCGAATAAGGATCCAATTGGAGGCTATGTAAGAACAGGTGCAGGGGCTGAGGGAGGCATCTCAAAACACATCCATTGAAACCCTAGCTACTACCTCTCATAATCCCTACCGTGCGCGCTGGGGTTAGCATGCTGACGCATGGTATTCCATCCCTAGGGTGTGAACCTCGGTAGATACGTCGCTATGACTGTGACGTTGATCGCAAGGAGGAGATGTAAGCTCAATATCCATTAAGTTGATTTTGGTGATAATGATGAATATAATTGTGAGACTAATATGTTTATTAGTTATGATATTGTTTAGTCTCATTTAGATGTAATAAATGACAAATGCAATTATAAAACTAACATGTTTGAATGATTATAATATGGCTTAATCTCATTTGGATGAAGAGGAGAAAATCATAGAGATATGCATTCTACATCATATTCCTATATCTTAGTGCATTCTTTGGATCCAAAATATAGATTGAACTCTACCAAAAGTCTAAAATAAATATTGCATATGTTTTCATTATATATTCTTGTATGCACATATTTAGACAGAGTTCACTCTTTGTTTTGTAGTATGATCAGGATGGTAGGCGAAACTATCAGAATTCGGAAGTACCGATGTGTAGAACATGTTTTTCAAATAAGACCCCTTGAAACACTTGTCTCTCTAAAAACGGTAGTACTGGAGTTTGAACGGTGAAATTACCGCAGAGCGGTATGACCGCATCTCCTAAGCGATACTACCAGACATCAGAAGTTCTAAATTTATAGGCGGTACATTGTTTTAGAAAGGACCAAGTTTTGGTTCTCAAGTACTACACATGAAATCAAAACTATCGAAGAGCGGAACTACCGAACCTTAGATGGCGGTAGTACCGCTTTGAATTTGATTATTTTATATTCAATTATTTAAAATTGTGGTGGTTGTCATCAATTACCAAAAGAAAGATTGAAGAATCTAGACCCGTCATTATGAGTTAATGGTATATTTTCGTAATTAATGAAAATCACAATGTGGGACTAATATTTTTCATGAGGTTGATGAATAGGTTGCATTCCATGATGATGAAGACTTTGGATGGCTTCATATGTTAAAAATTATCAAGTAAAAGCCTAGGATGGAAGATGCCTTCACGTATTGAAGGCCATTAAGAAGAGGATGCATCATATGTTGATACATGTCAAACAGGACTTGCATCATGTGCTGATACACACCAAGATCTTGAAAAAGAGATGATCATGAGTTGATTATCAAATCAAGAGAAGACAATGACCTAGGCTTAAAATGAAGATATGCATCATCAAACTTCAAGAGGATACTCAAGGCAAAGGTACAACTAGCTTGGGTTAAGGATGTGTTTCTAGTCTTTTACCAATTTTGGTGTTTCGTTGGAAGACCAGATTGTTAGTATAGAATTGTCGTGCTATTAAAAGGGGTTTTTTCTACTAGTTGAAGTCTCATCGTGTGTTGATAGCTCAATCTCACTTACTCTAGCTCTCCATGGCATGATGCTATTATTTACAAATGTGTTTTGCAAATAGTTGAGACACATGCATCTAATCCTTGCAACATATGACTATACTTTGTAAATATATTTTGCAAATCGTTGAAATCTATGTACCTTGTCTTTGTGGTATGATCAAGTTTGCAAATATATTTTGCAAATTGTTGGAGGTCATATATTATCCCTTGGCATGGTTTAAGATTGTTTGTTACTGTTTCCTTGAACTTAGACCAAGATAGTGACTCACTAAAACTCTTATTATTTATTCATCGATATAATTTGTTTGAGATCATACAAATAGATGGATTGTGTATCACTCTGAATAAGGTTTCTATAGAATCTAAGATCACTCAATTCCGACATTGGAATCAAAAGTTATAACCGTTTTTTCAAGTGTCATTTGTGTTGAAAAATCGAAAACGAAAGTACCGCCCTTATATTTACAGTAGTTCTGAAAAACAGAAGTACCACAATTGTAACTATGGTAGTACCGTAAATGCTGAATAACGATTATTTTTCTAGCCATTGTGATGAAAAGGTAGTATTGCAATGACAACGATGGTAGTACCGGTTTACCTGATTTTTCAAGGGTTTTGTTCCCAATGGCTAGTTTTTGTGGTGTGGGCTGTAAATACCCTCTTGGCTGGTTGGAAGACAATCTTTGGCATGTCATTTCACTCCCTTGAGCTAGTGAAAGCATCTCCACTTTATTATGCATGTGTTACACATTGTGAGCAAGAAGAGAGGTATCTAGTTGCGTGTGTTGCATCTACAAATGGATTTCGTATCTACTTCAGCTTGTGCATTCGTTGCACATGGTGAGGGTCTAGCAAGGGGCTTGACTTAGTACTCTCGGAGGTGCCAACTCCTAGATAACGTTGGAGGCGTCGTGTCCGGTGATTTTCGCAAAGAAGTTTATGAGAAGGCCCGACGTGTTGTGAAGGTTAGAACTCACTTACCCAGAGCGAGAAAGAGCTACCATTAGTGGAATTGACGTATTTGGTTTAATTTGTGGAGTAGATCCAATTCGTTTGTGCTTCCTCAATGTGAACTAGCGAGACCAGCAAGTCTCTAAACACCATAGTAAAAAGGAACTGTGTTATTGTAGTTTATTTTCTTGTGCTCAATTTACATTCAAATAATTTATATTCATAGGATTAAATTGATTGCTTACCACTCTAAGATTGCAAACCTTTGACATAGACTTAGATTATTCGTGCACTTAGATGAACCTAGTTGTTTTAGGCCTTATTTGTGCTAAACCAAGTTGATTTATACTTCTACATTATAAACGTGGTTTTAGCAAAAAAAAATTAAAATTGTCTATTCACTCGCCTCTAGTTGGCATCCTTGATCCTACTGGAGGCTGTTGGCTGGAGGACAATCAACTACTTCCGCTACATTGACACGCTATTCATTGAATTGGCTACTTCAACTCCACTTCCACTACACTACGCATCTAGTAGTAACAATTTATGATCTCTTACTCATATGGATTCTTGTTTTGCACGATAGAAAATTTTAATTTGTATTAGCGTAGCCTACCCGTATCCCAATAGTGGTATCAGAGCCATCCTGTGTAGTATTTAATCTGGATTGGTCGTATATAATTGACATGTGATAGTAGTAGATTGGATCTATTATTGGTCTGATATGATAGCTTAGATTAGTTCATGTTATTGGATTGATTTAAGCATTAGTTGATAAGATCAATTGGTTTTGATGATAGCAGATGGGTTAAAAGGACGTAAGAATTGGTAGCACCGAGTTGTTGTGTTTTCTAGAAACATCTGTGCCAATCAATATGATTGATCAATGGAAAATTGGGCCGATCAGATTGGTTTGAAATTGAATTAATATGATTAATTCGATAAAATTTTCAAGGACGATTTCATGAATATGATTCATGTCCCGAAAAAATCTCCAAGGGCACTGCCCCTTCGATCCACCCGCTAACCAGCTAGCAGGACCGCCATGCTAGGTAATCGTACCACGTATTATAGGTGTTATGTGTTCATATTATGCGATGGAATTGGATTATGTATATAAATCATTTTTGCAGGGTTGTGTGAATAGTATGGTCCATTGTGTATGTAATGCATGTATGAGTTTTTCATGGCCTACGAGTCATGTTGATTTATAGCCATGTGCTATATATTATTGTATAATATCTTACGTGTTGATTTGTGATGCTTAATGTTTTATATGTAATTAATTGTTAGCTATTAGGAGTAATAGATATATAGATGAATGTGGTGAACTCAAGTATTGATGGCTCAGTGGACAGGAAGCGTAGTGATGGAGATTGTCATGCTAAGAGCTATACTATATCGTAGTTTAATATGATTTAATTGTGAATGCTTTTATGTTCCTATTATACTATTATTCATATTATTACTTTCTTAGGTGTTTTTAACATGATAGAATAGTATTCCTTTAGAAAAATTAAGTCAAACTTGATGCCTTTCTAATAATTACACCTATCAAAATTTTGATCATTAACTGGTAGGTCTACCAAAGTAGGGTGCCATTAATTATCTCAATAAGATAGGGTAAAATGTTAGACACTTCATGTACAATATTGGTTTAACTTCACTAGACTATCAAAAAAGTTTTAGATCTAGGGGTATAATATTAAGGCCAGGACATATTGATATCACTCAAGAATAAGAGTTGCATGTGAAGCAAATAGCAATGGTTGCTTACCTACGTTACTAGGTTTCTAGCAGTGATGTCAAAGCTCATTAGGACTTAGTGAAATATGAATTTTGATTTACTATATGTTATTAGATGGTACATGATTTTAAACATATAGTAGGATTATCTTTTGCTAAATTATTTAATGGAAGATTTTACATAAACATAGAGCTAATTTTTTATATACTTTTTATGTTGTAGACAATGCCACCATCTACTTCCTCCACATCCAGTTTTAACATGCGATCTATTCTTGAGAAAGAAAAACTAAATGGAACAAACTTCATTGACTAGTATCGCAACTTGAGAATTATTCTCAAGTAATAAAAGAAGGAATATGTTCCAGATATTCTATATCCAGATGAACCAGTTGAAGATGCTACTTGTGCTCAAAAGAATGATTTTTCTGCAAAGGCTCACTTGATGTTAGCTGTCTCATGGTTACCACCATGAACTCTGAGCTTCAGAAGGCATGTTTTGAGTCAGTCATTTGAACTTTCACGTGAATGACATGGAGAAATCAATGACCGACTTGCATGGGATGTTCAAGTTAGCAGAGGAGAGCAGTAAGAAAAGCTCTAATCATGTAATGATGGTTCAAAAGACTACCAAATTCAAAAATAAGAATCACAAGGTTTTGAGCAAAAAAAAAGGGCACGGGCAAAACTCAAGATAAGATCTTGAGTATCAAATCTAAGCTTTAGAAGCTCAAGATTAGTGTTGTACCTGATACCATTTACTACCATTGCCAAGGGACTGGACATTGGAAGAGGAACTACAAGAAGTACTTGGTAGAATTAGAAAAGAAGAAGTGAAGTAGACTTCTACTTCAGGTATAAATGTTATAGAAATAAATCTTACTACTTCTCATGTTAGTTCGTGGGTATTTGATACTGGATGGTTGCTCATATTTGCAATTCAATGCAGGGCTAATAAGGAGTAGGAGTTTATCAATAGGGGAGGTTGATCTTCGAGTGGGCAATGGAGCAAAAGTTGTTGCGTTGGCTATTGGCATTTTACCATTATCTTTACCCCTAGGATTAGTTTTGGAATTAAATAATTGTTATTATATTCATGCCTTAAGTAAAAATATTATTTCTACTTCATGTTTGGGACCAGAAGGTTATGAGTTCGTAATAAAGAACAATTATTGTTCAATTTTATTTGAATGATATTTTTATGGTCATGCTCCATTCATAAATGGATTATATATTTTAAATCTTGAGGATGTGCCTGTCTATAACATTGATGTAAGATGCTTCAGCCTGATGATTTGAATCCCACTTATATTTGGTATTATCGTTTGGGTCACATAGATGAGAAGTGCATGGTGAAGCTTCATAAAGATGGTCTTCTAAACTCATTTGATTTTGGATCATTTGAAACATGCGAGTCTTGTTTACTTGGCAAAATAACTAAGACACCTTTTACTGGTCTAAGTGAGAGGGCAAATGACTTGTTTATCTTAGTACATTCAGATGTATGTTGACCAATAAGCTTAATGGCCAGTGGTGGTTTTCAGTATTTCATAACTTTTACCGATGATTTTAGTAGATATGGATACATTGTAGCACCCCAGTCAAACAAAGACCCGGAATGCTACCAAACTAGAAGTAAAACAAAGTTAACTAATTATGTTAACAAAATTTTGGCAGAGCCTCCCTTACTTATCCATCAAAATCAGGGATTTCACAAATAGTAACAATTATAATGGACAAACCTCGAGTAACAAATTCAAAGTTAAGCAATTAGATTAAAAAGTACTAAATCATTTATGGATATAATGCCTAGAGAAAGAGCAAGAGTATCATGAATAATCTAAACTCTTATTACAATTAAAATCCAAGGGTAATAAACAAATGATTCTTAAATAGTCCTTGCGTTCCATGTTTAAGACGAAATCACGCGCGTTCAGAAGCGAAACCGCCTGTCCAAAAAGGTACCTCTCAGCACACATTACAACAATGAAAATGCGACTCTCGAAGAAAAGATATCGCTAAGTACCAAAACCCCACAACATTCTTCCCCGCGTAACGGTTCTACAATATTCCCACTGCAGCGGCGCTGCTTAACATTTTCTTATCTTTAAAAATATAAAACTAATCACAGCAAAAGATACATATCTGGATTCCTCACTTAAATACCTATACTTTTCATGTGAATCATATATTTTTATCTTGTCATTAACAAGGTGATATCTAATGCACAAAACAGAGGACGTCCTCTGTTCTGAAAGTCTGGACAGCCGACTTGTAACACGTCCCCAGAATAGATCAAGTCTCTAAAAATTCTGGTTCTTTTACAGATTCTATATTACTTAATTTCCTACCTTTTTCTAAATTATGACAAAAAATTTAAAAATCATCTTCTACCTCTAATTCCCATTTGAACAGCGGTCTATCCCTATCTGCATCCCTGACGGACAGCAAGCATCCAGACCTTGGTACGCCTAAATTATGTAGCCCAAAAATCTGGAAACAATACAGTAGATGCGTATCATCATCCTCTACATTTTTCCTTTTAGGGAGACCCTCGGGAAAAATCTTTTTCGGGGTCATAACTGCACGAACAGAAACACTTCGCGAATCAATCTACAGGCAGGCAGCAGAGATTCTCTAATCGGGGGGTTCTAAATCCTATTCCCCACCAAAATCTTGGGCTAAGAACCCTAAAATAGCAAAAATCAGAGGGATTGGGATAAGAGAGAATTACCTATAATATGGGATCACCCCTCTTTTTCCTCTTCTTCTCCTTCCCTTCTTCTCCTCCTTCTCTTCCTCTCCTTCTTCTCCTTCTTCTCCTTGCACAAGGGCAGCACCATAGGGGAGGGAGAGGGCGCAAGGAGGGTGGGGGTGGCGGCTTGTGGTGGGAAAAGGGGGAGGGAGGACTCCCTAAGTGGTTTATAAAGGGGGTGCGAGGGTTTGGGAGGGGTACGGGCCCCCGTTTGGGCTGGCTGGCCCGCCCCTCCGGATAGCCCAAAACCTCTTGATTAATTATTACAATTTTTTTTATTATTTTAGACTATTGCAAAGAATTTATTTTCACCTTCCGCGATTTACCGAAAATCCGGGCGACTCTGCGATTAATTTAAAAACTGACGCCTAAACGACGTTCAGGATATTACATTCTCCCCACCTAAAAGGATTCGTCCTCGAATCTAACTCGTCAACCCACGAGGCAAAAGAACAATCAAGAAAAGAACAACCAAAGGATAGAGTGTCCCAAGGATAGAATATCCCAAGGGAACAACAACTACGGGTACTCTTCCGCCTCGAAGAGCTCGGGCTCTTCTTAAGCATTCGGTCCTCAAGCTTCCACGTCGCCTCCCACTCGGACTGGTTCGTCCAGAGAGTCTTCACATGCTTGATGGCCCTCTTCCTCACGGCCAGTTCTGGCGAGTCCACGATTCATGCTGATCGACGTCGAGCACCCGCAGCCCTTCGGTTAGCTCTGAGCGGCCAACAGGCCCTGCCGTTCTCACCAGAATTCCCCGCCGCAACTATTAAACCTCTTATTAAATATAATTGGGATAATACATTTTACCCCTTCAAAAGAATTTGACCGCAAATTTCACTCACATCATTCTACTCGAAGCACAAATATTATCTTTTACAAATAGAACCCAACAAAAGAAGAATAAAGGATTCTCAAGTAACACATTAGCAACTAACTTTGCTTTCAAGGACCACAATCCAAATCAAAAGATTCACCACAAAATATTTTTCACTCTCCAAGTAAACAATTGGAGAAACCACACCACATAAGCCAAGAGTGAAAATCATTCGAAAGTCCAAAACAATCATTTTCTCTTCCCAACTGGAAAGGACTACGCCTCAACAATAAACAACTCAATTTGCAGATGACCTCTGCCAAAACACACAGTATAAACAAGAATCAAGCGAGCATTTTACTACTCAAGATATCATTAATTTCTCAATCCATTCCCTTTCAAAATTTTCACTTTCTTGAACAAAGTATTTCCAACTCATCGCCCAACACACCCTCTCATTTAACTCAAGTTGGCTACCTCAACAATAAGCCCAAACTGAGTACATCATCTACACCCTTGTAAGACTCATTGCTCAAAAAATATACTCCAGCCAAGACCTCGACCAACGGAATTATTTTGAGAAATAATTCCTAATGAGCCTCAATCCCTTAAGGATAACGACCCGAAATTCTTGTCACACCCATACATAATCATTAGTAGCACCTCGAGGATGCTATCCACAATCATCACCCTATTTGGTATCCACTCTATTCCACTACTCCTACACAGAGACACTGGGCCTCCAAGGTTCTAGCATAACAAAAGGTAAAGCCCAGATTCAGCTTTTAAGATCCTACAACAAACTTCCCGTATAAGATAGGGAAACCTCAGGTGAAAACCCTACTATTCCACAATTAACAAACACTCAATTCTTAACATCAACAAATTATTTGGCTTCAAGTCAAACTTTCTATTTAAATCAAATCATTCCTAAGGATTACTCCACGAAAACCATATATCACCCAATGCATCTCAAACATCGTGATATTTAAGACTTCCACAAAAATATCTACTAGATCACCACTAACCAGTTGCCATCACGCAACACAAGGCTTCGCAATACAAATCGATTACTCTTTCTCAGAAAATGAGGTAAGAAGAGATAAATCTCAGTACACAGAAATCCGCCATCATTCACAGCAGCCAAAAGACCAAGAGAAAATATTAAATAGCAATGAGATTGGAACAACACAAGATAAGATCATCTGAACCTCAAATACTTCTAGTACAACTCTTTCTTTTAACAAGAAATAATTTTCTTTGATTACAGCATCCCGCCAATTCCATCAAAAGATGTTTGAAGTCCACAATGCAAAATTCAGATAAAAACCAATAAAATCATTCAACACGCCACTTTACTCAAGGCAATAACAGCTACCACACTAGTAATAAGGTCCAAAAGATCCCAACCGCAAAACTCAAATCCTTTAATTCAATTAGTGTCATGAAACTATTAAATTCTTTTATTTATAAAACTCTGAACACAATACTCCCAACCACCTACTGTCAATTGTATTAACAAGATAAAACATTCTTTACAAGAATCATCATATCCTCTTACTACTTCATATCTTCCAAAAGGAACACCATATATCACTTCATCATGTTCTTATTATCTAAATAAGATTACAACTACTTAACCTAGGAAAAACCTAGAGCACAAGCCACAATATTGAAAATAAACTCTTTAACAGGTTGATAAGATTTCATAAGTCAATACATCAGCCTTCATCTATTTCTTTATGCATGTTTCAATAATTTAGAAGTTGTACATACTCATCAAGTATGTAAAAAGAGGACATACTAAAGGTTAATCTTATTAAGACAATATTCCAACAACTCCTTACTCAACCATCCCTAGTGGTCAGATTAATTACTTAAGATCAATCAATCCAATCTATCCAACAAGTTGGGAAATTTAAATAATCATAATAATCAAACCAATTCCTTTTTTTCTCATATTCCTCAATAAATGCATGAGTTCTAAACATGCATATACAAATTCTTAGCCACAATTCTTCAAAAAACTATAACAGGACAATATCATATTAATCAACCTCACTTCTAAGGATATTGGTAGAAATTAATTATGTACCACGCTAGCACCTCAACTTGATAATTCACAACTTATCAATTACTAGCATAATTGCCACCTCCTACTCAGACACAACAAAACATCCCAAAGGGTTTTAACACTTCCTTTTAGAAAAGAGAGGAATCAATGTTTAATAGTCGAAATAAATCAAAAGAAATGCATAAAGCCAAGGCTTCACAAACAACAAACTTCTAACATAAAGCTTTCTTTCCAAAATATCAAACGAATAAATGAGTCATATTTTCTAGTAGGAAAAATGGTAAGAACATGAAAACCTATCTCACAAATTAACAGCGCTCACGAGCATCAAAAGCATCTCATCAATCAAAAGAAAACAACAGTTACCTCAAAACGATTGGAGGCCTTTTGGCACCCAACCACTGCAATAAACCACTAACCCAAGAGAAATATCGTTAACCGCAATAGGCCAAGAATTGGCCAAAATCAACACAAGAGAGATAACAACTTTTCTAAGAAACTTACCCACGACATCCGCAACTAAATTACCCGAGGTAACTGCATTACTAACCCCATACCACGAACGGTGGTATAAATAATCAGTGCCCAAGGCAACAACTACAACCTGTACCTCTTGTCAACGACTATCCTCACTCATAGCAGTCATAGAAGCAAATCATAATCATACAAGATCATATCATAACATAAATCATCAATACAACATGTCAAAAGCATAAATGCAATGCTTGACCCATCCCATCCTACTATGCACCAGTGTATCAATTTAATAATTTATTTACCACGGACCTAACGCCCGCTCTGATACCAACTGTAACACCCCAGTCAAACAAAGACCCGAAATGCTACCAAACTAGAAGTAAAACAAAGTTAATTAATTACGTTAACAAAATTTTGGCAGAGCCTCCCTTGCTTATCCATCAAAATCAGGGATTTCACAAACAGTAACAATTATAATGGACAAACCTCGAGTAACAAATTCAAAGTTAAGCAATTAGATTAAAAAGTACTAAATCATTTATGGATATAATGCCTAGAGAAAGAGCAAGAGTATCATGAATAATCTAAACTCTTATTACAATTAAAATCCAAAGGTAATAAACAAATGATTCTTAAATAGTCCTTGCGTTCTATGTTTAAGTCTCTTCCTTTATTTCCATTATATGTGAAACGTGCTAGTGCAACTAATTTATTCCTTCCCTTTCCCCAAGCATGTTGATCTCATAAAGATACCTAAAAAAATAAACAACAATAAGAGTGAGTCCAACGACTCAGCAAATATAATGGATAGTAACAAGTACATTTATAAACATCACTTCACAAATCCATCTATCAACCATATAGTCAAGCCATGCTATGCATGATTTTCAAAAAGCTCTTTATCTCTTTCTCTTTTGCATTTTACCGGTAATGCAGAGTGTGCATCCGTCGACACACACCCATGCCTGTACCACCTGGTACAGGGACCAATTGCCCATACTCCACAAGTATGGGGACCTTTAGCCTGTTATATCATCAACATGATGGGGACCTCGGCGCTTAGTCAACTCGTGACTAAGACTTTAATAGATCAACATGATCTATATGCGTGAATGTCTCAATAAAATAAATTTTTGCGTTCACATTATCCATGCACCAGAATTATTCAAGAACATTGTAAATTGTAATCATCCATAAACAGCACCCATACATTCTTCCCATAACCACGACACATATATATGTTCATAATATGGATCAAACATCGACATTCCACACTATCAAATTTAAACCATCGTTATACTTGCCTCTACCGACGAAGCGACGAAATCACGCACGATCAGAAGCGAAACTACCTGTCCAAAAAGGTACCTCTCAGCACACATTACAACAATGAAAACGCGACTCTCGAAGAAAAGATATCGCTATGCTCCAAAACCCCACAACATCCTTCCCCGCGTAACGGTTCTACAATATTCCCACTGCAGCGACGCTGCTTAAAATTTTCTTATCTTCAAAAATATAAAACTAATCACAGTAAAAGATACATATCTGGATTCTTCACTTAAATACCTACATTTTTCATGTAAATCATATATTTTTATCTTGTCATTAACAATGTGATATCTAATGCAAAAAACAGAGGAGGTCCTCTGTTCTGAAAGTCTGAACAGCCAACTTGTAACGCGTCCTCAGAACAGATCAAGGCTCTAAAAATTCTGGTTCTTTTACAGAAGCTATATTCCTGAATTCCCTACCTTTTTCTCAATTATGACAAAAAATTTAAAAATCATCTTCTACCCCTAATTCCCATCTGAACAGCGGTCTGTCCCTGTCTGCATCCCTGACGGACAGCAAGCATCCAGACCCTGGTACACCTAAATTACGCAGTCCAAAAATCTGGAAAAAAAATACAGTGGACGCGTATCGTCGTCCTCTACGTTTTTCCTTTTGGGGATACCCTTAGGAAAAATCATTTTTGGGGTCATAACCGCACGAACAGAAACACTGCGCGAATCAATCTACAGGCAGGCAGCAGGGATTCTCTAATCGGGGGGTTCTAAATCCTATTCCCCACCAAAATCTTGGGCTAAGAACCCTAAAATAGCAGAAATCAGAGGGATTGGGATAAGAGAGAATTACCTAGAGATTTGGGATCACCCCTCTTCTTCTTCTTCTTCTTCTCCTTCCCTTCTTCTCCTCCTTCTCTTCCTCTCCTTCTTCTCCTTCTTCTCCTTGCACAAGGGCAGCACCATAGGGGAGGGAGAGGGCGCAAGGAGGGTGGGGGTGGCGGCTTGTGGTGGGAAAAGGGGGAGGGAGGGCTCCCCAAGGGGTTTATAAAGGGGGTGCTAGGGTTTGGGAGGGGTACGGGCCCCCGTTTGGGCTGGCTGGCCCAAAGTGGCTGGCCCGCCCCTCCGGATAGCCCAAAACCTCTTAATTAATTATTATATTTTTTATTATTTTAGACTATTTCGAAGAATTTATTTTCACCTCCCGCGATTTACGAAAAATCTAGGAGACTCCACGATTAATTTAAAAACTGACGCCGAAACGACGTTCAGGATATTGCATACATCTACTTAATAGGACATAAGTCTGAATCATTTGAAAAGTTCAAAGAATTTCAGAACTAAGTGCAAAATCAACTTGGTAAGACAATTAAAACTATATGATCAGATCGTGGAGGTGAATATTTGAGCCATGAATTTGGTGATCATCTAAAGCAATATGGAATTATTTCACAACTAACTCCACCGGAAACACCTCAATGGAATGGGGTGTCTGCATGACGGAATCGAATCTTGTTAGACATGATTCGGTCTATGATGAGCCAATCTGATCTGCTGTTGTCTTTTTGAGGGTATGCTTTAGAAATTGCTACACTCACATTAAATAGGATCTTATCAAAAACCATAGAGATGACACCATATGAGATATGGACTAAGAAGCATCCCGAGTAATCATGTCTCAAAATATGGTGATGTCCGATAAATGCTTCTTTGTAGGGTATTCTAAGGAAATTAAAGGATATTACTTTTATAAAAGGGATGAGAATAAAGTCTTTATTGCCCGAAATGGTGTCTTTTTGGAAAAAGTGTTTCTCTCAAAAGGAGTTAGTGGGAGCACAGTGAGACTTGAGGAAATTCAAGAGACATCAGAAAAAATTTCAACTCCTATTGAATCTCTACAAAGTGTACACGATGTTGTAGAAACTATGAAAAAGGCACCAGCCCCACGTAAGTCTGAAAGGCCACGTCAATTGTCGATAAAGTATTGACATGATATTTTATTATTAGACAATGATGAGCCTAAGACTTATGAGGAAGCAATGATGGGCCTAATGTAATACCCTGAACGTCGTTTCAGCGTCGGTTTTTAAATTAATCGCAGAGTCGCTCGGATTTTCGGTAAAGTGCGGGAAGGGAAAAATAAAATTGGAGAATTGTATAAAATTAAAAAATAAATTAAATAATTAAAATTGAGGACTGGTGGGCTGTTTAGGGAGGGAGGCTGGGCTTCCCACCTCCCACCATGGGCCCAAAGTGCCCCCAACCTAACCCAAGCCGCCCCCAAACCCTAGCCTATTTAACCCCTTGGACGCCCTCCCCCTCCACTTTTCCCCCCTTGGCCGCCACCTACAGCCCTCCCCTTGTAACTCCACCCTCCCCCCCCAAAGAGCTGCTATCCATTGGTGCAAGGAGAAGGCAAGGAGAAGAAACACTGGAAGAGAAGGAAGGAAGGAAGAGGAAGAGGAGAAGAGAAGGAGAGAGATCCCAAGGGATCCCTTAGGTATTTTTTTTCCATCTCAAATCCTTCTGGTTTTGCTATATTTAGGGTTCTTAGCATGAGAATTGATGGGGATTAGCAATTTGATTATCTGATTAGGGAATTCCAGCTGTCTGCATGTAGTTCAATCCGTTCAGCGCGGCTGTTTGCATAGATTAGACCTACGAAACGATTTTTTCTGTGGGTCTGTCCAAAAGGAAACTTATAGAGGACGTTGAGATCTATCCCTTGTATTTTGTCCAGATTTTTTGGCCACGGGGTTTAGGCGCAGCAGAGTCAGGAAGACTTCTGTCAGGCAGAGGTGGAATTCGAGATAGATTGCTGTTCGAGTGTGGTTTAGGAGTAGTAAATGATTTTTATGTTTTTGGTATCAATTGTAAAAAATGTAGAGAACTCATTAATATAACTACTGTATAAAAATCATAATTTTTAGAGATTTATACTGTGGTTGGGGTGCATTAGAAGCTGGCTGCCCAGATTGCCAGGACAGAGAACGTCCTCTGCTTTGCGCGTTAAGTTACACCTTGTTAATGACAAAATAAAAATAAGTGGTCTACTTGAAAGATGGAGGTATTTAAGTGTATGTAATATCTCTGAACATCGTTTCGACGTCAGATTTAAATTAATCGTGGAGTCGCCGGTTATTCGGTAAATCGCGAAAAGGGAAAATAAAAATTGTAGAATAGTCTAAAATAGTTAAAAAAACAGAATTAAAATAATTAATTTAGAAGTTTTTGAGCTGTCCGGAGGGGTGGGCCAGTCAGCCCAAACGGGGGCCTGTACCCCCTCCCAAACCCTAGCACCCCTTTATAAACCCCCTCCCTTGGCCCCTCCCTCCTTTTTCCCACCCCAAGCCGCCACCCCCTGCCTCCTTGCGCCTCCCCTCTGCCCAAGTGCTGCTGCAAGGAGAAGAAGGAGAAGAAGGAAGAAGGGAAGAGGAAGGAGAGGAAGAGAGGGAAGGAGAAGAAGGGAAGGAGAAGGAGAGGAAGAAGAGGGTGATCCCAATCCCCTAGGTAACTCTTCCTCACCCCAATCCCTCTGTTTTGTACTGAATTTAGGGTTCTTGGTCCAAGTTTGGTGGGGATTAGTATTTTATAAACTCCCAATTAGAGAATCCCGGTTGACTGTCTATAGATCCAATTGTGCGGTGTTACTATTCGTGCAGTTTAGACCCTTAAGACGATTTTTCCTGAGGGTCTCCCCAAAAGGAAAAATGTAGAGGACGACGATACGCATCTACTACATTTTTCCTAGATTTGTTTGGCTATGCAATTAGGCGTACCAGGGTCTAGAATCTCGCTGTTCGTTAGGGGTGCAGACAGGGACAGACCGCTGTTCAGATGGGAATTAGGGGTAGAAGATGATTTTCAAATTTTTGGTTATAATTGCAAAAAAACGTAGGGAATTCAGTAATCTAGCTTCTGTAAAAGAACCAAAATTTTTAGAGCCTTGATCTGTTCTGGGGACGCGTTACAAGTCGGCTATCCAGACTTTCAAAACAGAGGATGTCCTCTGTTTTGTGCATTAGATACCACCTTGTTAATGAGAAGATAAAAATATGTCATCTACATGAAAAGTGTAGGTATTTAAGTGAGGAATCCAGATATATATCTTTGCTGTGATTAGTTTTATATTTTTAAAGATAAGAAAATGTTAAGCAGCGCCGCTACAGTGGGAATATTGTAGAACCTTTATGCAGAGAAGGATGTTGTGGGGTTTTGGGGCTTAGCGATATCTTTTCTTCAGAGTCGCGTTTTCATTGTTGTAATGTGTGCTGAGAGGTACCTTTTTGGACAGGCGATTTTGCTTCTGAACGCGCGTGATTTTGTTGCTTCGCCGGTAGAGGCAAGTAAACGTAGAGATTGTGTTACATGTTTAACTTGTTAATTATTTTACCTTCACAATAATTTATTCTCTTAATTTGAGGTGCTATGACATTGTTACATGTTTCCTCAATATGGTCCATGTGGTAGTATTTTAAGAACTCAACTGTTTATGATCTTGATGGTTTATTTGTGGGTATGTGAAATTGTTCTTGATGAAAGAAATATAGTTGTAGAGTAGTATTCTTTATGAATATATTGTGGTATAGGTGGTAATATTCTTAGTGAATATTTGTGGTTGTGGTGGTAGCATTCTTGATGAGCATTCCCTATAGATGAATTGTTTATGATCTTGGTGAACCGAATGTGGCCTATGTCGTAGTGATCTTATGAAACACTTGCATTGTGCTTATTGAAACACATGTAGATTATGAAGAAGAATTCATGATCATTATGTTGTTGATCTTCGTGGTTAAATTCTTGTGGTTTATGATTATCATAACTTCTATATCATGTCATGACATTTGCATTGTGGATGTCACCGCTTATAGCCGCGATCGTACCGGTACAGCATCGTACATTGCCGTAGTACGATGCACACTCTTACCTTGTTGGGTAAGGGTGCAGTGGAGCATGAGCATTCATATGCATTGCATTGTGGAAAGATCATTTGCATACTTATGCAATGTATTATGGTAAAGTTATTTTGCAAATAAATGCTACTTCATAGTTGTAATATGGATATGGCTCATGAGAGATACTTGTGGTATGAGGAATGTGGTTGTGGTCGTGGAATGGGGTTCACCTCTTGTGGTATGGTAGGGGTTGAGATTGTGGTATGAGATTCATTTCTCTTGTGCTAACTGCTGATAGTAGTTGTGAATGTGAGAAATAATAAAGATGGCGAGGTAAAACCTGTTGAAGCTTTCCTATCATTGATAGT
This sequence comes from Melocanna baccifera, assembly GCA_036346265.1. Lineage (NCBI taxonomy): Eukaryota > Viridiplantae > Streptophyta > Magnoliopsida > Poales > Poaceae > Melocanna > Melocanna baccifera. The sequence goes on from CM070699.1 coordinate 3,490,528, forward strand.
GGTAGTTGGTTGAAGTTATGAAGTAGACAAACAAGATTTATTGCTAATGTTTTATTATTGTTGGTAGTAAATGTGGTTAGAGCTATATTTGTGGTCACTGTGGAGAATAAATATTGATGATTAACAACATTGTAATTTGATTAGCTTGTTAAACAGTTTGCTTGCTGAGATTTTATCTCACTCTTGTTTTCCCCCTTCCAGGTGATTCTCGAGCATGCACGGGAAGGGTAGAGCGGCACATCATTGTCACACACCATATAATGTTTTATATTGTAATAAATAAGTGTAGTATCCGGTTATTCATCTTTACTCTTATTGTTGATTATGTATAACTAATAATTTTAGGCTGTGGTTTGCTTTAATTGGTTAAAATTAATAGCAGTTGATCCTTAACTATTAGTGTTTCATTACCTTTGTTTTAGTATGCTTTCGCTTAGTTTATCATGATTTAGAAAATTGTTGCCAGTTTATGTTATCATGTAAATTGGCTACCTTGTAGAGTGGTTTAGTGGCATCCTAGGATAATGTGGGTCCTGGGGTGTTACAGTTGGTATCAGAGCGGGCGTTAGGTCCGTGGTAATTAAATTATTAAATTGATACACTGGTGCATAGTAGGATGGGATGGGTCAAGCATTGCATTTATGCTTTTGACATGTTGTATTGATGATTTATGTTATGATATGATCTTGCATGATTATGATTTGCTTCTATGACTGTTATGAGTGAGGATAGTCGTTGACAAGAGGTACAGGTTGTAGTTGTTGCCTTGGGCATTGATTATTTGTACGACCGTTCGTGGTATGGGGTTAGTGATGCAGTTACCTCAGGTAACTTAGTTGCGGATGTCGTGGGTAGGTTTCTTAGAAAAGTTGTTATCTTTCTTGTGTTGATTTTGGCCAATTCTGGGTCTATTGCGGTTAACGATATTTGTCTTGGGTTAGTAGTTTATTGCAGTGGTTGGATGCCAAAAGGCCTCCAATCATTTTGAGGCAACTATTGTTTTCTTTTGATTGATGAGATGCTTTTGCTACTCATGAGCACTGTTAATTGGTGAGACTGGTATTTTCCGTTTTTATTCCATCTTTCTTACTGGAAAACATGACTCTTTTATTCGTTTGATATTTTGAAAAGGAATCAAAACTTTATGTTGGGAGTTTGTTAATTTGTGGAAGCTTTGGCTCTATGCATTTCTTTTGAGATATTTCGACTGTAGAAGATGGATTCATCTCTTTTCTAAAAGGAAGTGTTAAAACCCTTTGTGATGTTTCGTTGTGTCTAAGTAGGAGGTGGCAATTATGTAAATAATTGATAAGTTGTGAATTATCAAGTTGAAATGCTAGCGTGGTACATGATTAATTTCTACCTATATCCTTTGAAGTGAGGTTGATTAATATGATGTTGTTATGTTGTAGTTTCTTGAAGAACTGTGGCTAAGAATTTGTCGATACATGTTTAGAAGTCATGTAGTTATTAAGGAATATAAGAAAAAAGGTTTGATATTTGTGGTTGTTTAAAATTCCAACTTGTTGGATAGATTGGATTGATTGATCTTAAGTAATTAATCTGATCATTCGGGATGGCTAAGTAAGGAGGTGTTGGAATATTGCCTTAGTAGTATTAATCTTCAATGTGACCTCTCTTTATATACTTGATGAGCATGCACAACCGCTATATTCATGTAACTTTTGCCATGCTAAATTGTTGAAACATGTATAAAGAATTAGATAAATGTTGATGTATTGAATTGTGGAATCTTGTCTTATAAAGTTGGTATTATTGATGTTGAGAGTTATTTTATTTTAATTTCTGAATATAAGGTGGAATATTGAATCTGTGCTCATAATTATTTTTGCGATTGCAAAACAGAGATAGGATCATTAATGCTATGATGATGAAAATTAATAATCAATTATTGATAGTAATGACTGGAGTGCAATCAATTTGTGCTAAATTAGAAGTTGAGCATTGGTAAGAGTTAAATGTATGAAATCTAATAAGAGATTTATACTAGCATGTTTATGAGGTTGTCATGTTCTATATTACCTTGTTAAAAAGTTTAGTTTTAATATGGTGGTTTATGCACTAGGTTTTCCTAGATTAAGTAGTTAGAATCTTATTTAGATAATAAGAACATGATGAAGTTATTTATGGTGTTCTTTTTAGGAAAATATGGAATAAGATGATATGATGATTCTTGCAAAGAATGTTTATCTTGTTGTTAATACAATTGATAGCATATAGTTGTGTTTATGGTGTTGAATGCTTTACAAATGAAGGAATTTATTAGTTCCATGTTACTAATTGAATTTAAGGATTTGCTTTTCGCGATTGGGGTCTTCTTTTTGGACCTTAAGACTTATGTGGTAGCCGAAAATTATTTTTGAGCAAAGTGGCGTGATAAATGCTTTTATTGGTTTTATCTGAACCTTGTGTTGTGGTCTTCAAGCATCATTTGTTAGAATTGGCGGGATGCTGTTATCAAAGAAAAATTATTTCTTATTGAAAGAAAAAGTTGTACTAGAAGTATTTGAGGTACAGATGGTCTCATCTTGTGTTTTCCAACCTCATTGCTATTTGATTTTCTCTTGGTCTTTTGGCTACTATGAATGATAGCGATTTTCTGTATGATGAAATTTATTTCTTCTTACCTCTTCTTCTAAGATCAGGGTAATTATTGTGGGTTGCGAAGCCTTTATGTTGCGTGATGGTAACTGGATAGTGGTGGTCTAGTAGATATTTTTTTTGTGGGAGCCTTAAATATCACGATGTTTATGGTACATTGGATGATATACTGTTTTCGTGGAATAATCCTTGGGAAGGGTTTGATTTAATAAACTTTTTGTCTTGGAGTCAAATAATTTGTTGATATTAATAATTGAGCGTATGTTAACTGTGGAATAGTAAGGTTTTCACCTGATGATTTCCCTATCTTATACGAGAAGTTTGTTGTAGGAGTCTTGAAAGCTAAGTCTGGGCTTTACCTTTTGTTATGCTAGAACCTTAGAGGCCCTATGTTGCTGTGTAGGAATAGTGGATCAGAGTGGAATCCAAATAGTGTGATGATCAGGATAGCATCCTTGAGGTGCAGTAAGGGAGTATGTGCGGGTGTGATAAGAATTTCGAATTGTTATCCTTGAGGGACTAAGGTGCGTTAGGAATTATTTGTGAAAATAATTCTGTTGGTCAAGATCTTGGCTAGAGTATGATTTGTGGGGGCAGTAGAGTCTATTTACAATGGTGTAGATGATGTACTCAGTTGGGCTAATTGTTGAGGTGGCCAACATGAGATAAATGAGTTGGTGGGTTGAGCGATGATTTAGAAATCCTTGGTTCAAGGAAGTTAAATTATTAAAAGTAATGGATTGGGAAATATTTGTTATCTCGAATAGTGAAACGCTCTCTTGATTCTTGTTAAGTTGTGTGTTTATGGCAGAGGTTATCTGCAAATTGAGTTGTTGTATGTTGAGGCGTAGTCTTTTCCGGTTAAGAAAAGAAAATGATTGTTTTGGTCTGTCGAGTGATTTTCACTCTTGGTTTATGTGGTGTTGTTTCTCCAATTGTCTATTTGGAGAGTGGAAAAGGTTTTGTGGAAAATCCTTTGGTTTAGATCGTGGTCCTTTGAAGGGCAGCTAGTTGCTAGTGTGTTGCTTGAGAATCCTTTATTCTCCTTTTGTTGGGTACTATTTGTAAAAGATATTGTTTGTGCTTCAAGTAGAATGATATGAGTGGAATCTGTGGTCAAATTCCGTTAAAGGGGTACAATGTATTATCCCGATTATAATTAATAGAGGGAAGTGTGATAAGAAGGATGATAGATACAGAATGTGGTTTAATAGTTGTTGCGAGAAATTTTACCAAAATGGTAGGACCTGTTGGCCACTCAGAGCTGCCCTAAGAGTTATGCGGACATTCGGCTTAGACCAACGTGAATCGTGGACTCGCCGGAACTGGCCGTGAGGAAGAGGGCCATCAAGTATGTGAAGGCCCTTTGGAAGAATCAGACCGAGCGGGAGGCGACGTGGAAGCTTGAAGACCGGATGCATAAGAAGAGCCCGAGCTCCTAGAGGCGGAAGAGTACCCGTAGTTGTTGTTCCCTTGGGTTGTTCATCCTTAGGATGCTCTATCATTTGGTTGTTCTTTCCTTGATTGTTCTTTTGTCTCGTGGGGTGAGGAATTAGATTCGAGGACAAATCCTTTTTAGGTGGGGAGAATGTAATATCTCTGAATGTCGTTTCGGCATCAGATTTAAATTAATCGCGAAGTCGCCGGTTATTCGGTAAATCGCAGAAAGGGAAAATAAAAATTGTGGAATAGTTTAAAATAGTAAAAAGAAGAATTAAAATAATTAATTTAGAGATTTTTGGGCTGTCCGGAGGGGTGGGCCAGTCACTTTGGGCCAACCAGCCCAAACGGGGGCCCGTACCCCCTCCCAAACGCTAGCACCCCCTTTATAAACCCCCTCTCTTGGACCCTCCCTCCTTTTTCCCACCCCAAGCCGCCACCCCCCCCTACCTCCTTGCGCCTCCCCTCTGCCCAAGTGCTACTGCAAGGAGAAGAAGGAGAAGAAGGAAGAAAGGAAGAGGAAGGAGAGGAAGAAAGGGAAGGAGAAGAAGGGAAGGAGAAGGAGAGGAAGAAGAGGGTGATCCTAATCCCCTAGGTAACTCTTCCTCATCCCAATCCATCTGTTTTTTTACTAAATTTAGGGTTCTTGGTCCAAGTTTTGTGGGAATTAGCATTTTAGAAACTCTCGATTAGAGAATCCCGGTTGAGTGTCTGTAGATCCAATCGCGCGGTGTTACTGTTCGTGCGGTTTAGACCCTTAAGACGATTTGTTTCGAGGGACTCCCCAAAAGGAAAAATGTAGAGGATGACGATATGCATCTACTGTATTTTTGTCTAGATTTTTTTGGCCGCGTAATTTAGGCGTACTAGGGTCTGGAATCTCGCTGTCCGTCAGGGGTGCAAACAGGGACAGACCGCTGCTTAGATGGGAATTAGGGGTAGAAGATAATTTTTAAATTTGTGGTTATAATTGAGAAAAACGTAGGGAATTCAGTAATATAGCTTCTATAAAATAACCAGAATTGTTAGAGCCTTGGTCTGTTCTGGGGACGCGTTACAAGTCGGCTGTCCAGACTTTCAGAACAGAGGATGTCCTCTGTTTTGTACATTAGATATCGCCTTGTTTATGACAAGATAAAAATATGTGATCTACATGAAAAGTTAGGTATTTAAGTGAGGAATCCAGATTTATATCTTTTGATGTGATTAATTTTATATTTTTAAAGATAAGAAAATGTTAAGCAGCGCCGCTGCAGTGGGAATATTGTAGAACCGTTACGCAGGGATGGATGATGTGGGGTTTTGGGGCTTAGCGATATCTTTTCTTCGAGAGTCGCGTTTTCATTGTTGCAATGTGTGCTGAGAGGTACCTTTTTGGACAGGAGGTTTTGCTTCTGAACGCGCATGATTTCGTTGCTTCGCCGGTAGAGGCAAGTAAACGTAGCGGTTGTGCTCATGTTTAACTTGTTAATTATTCTACCTTCACAATAATTTATTCTCTTAATTTGAGGTGCTATGACATTGTTACATGTTTCCTCAATATGGTCCATATGGTAGTATTTTAAGAACTCAACTGTTTATGATCTTGATGGTTTATTTGTGGGTATGTGAAATTGTTCTTGATGAAAGAAATATAGTTGTAGAGTAGTATTCTTTATGAACATATTGTGGTATAGGTGGTAATATTCTTAGTGAATATTTGTGGTTGTGGTGGTAGCATTCTTGATGAATATATTGTGGTCTATGTGGTAGAATTTCCTATAGATCAATTGTTTATGATCTTGGTGAACCGAATGTGAGATATGTCGTAATGATCTTATAAAACACTTACATTGTGCTTATTGAGACACATGTGGATTATGAGAAAGAATTCATGATCATTATGTTGTTGATCTTCGTGGTTAAATTCTTGTGGTTTATGATTATCATAACATCCATATCATGTCATGACATTTGCATTGTGGATGTCGTTGCTTATAGCCGCGACCGTACCAGTACAGCATCGTACATTGCCGTAGTACGATGCACACTCTTAGCTTGTTGGGTAAGGGTGTAGTGGAGCATGAGCATTCATATGCATTGCATTGTGGAAAGATCATTTGCATACTTATGCAATGTATTGTGGTGATGTTATTTTGCAAATAAATGCAACTTCATAGTTGTAATATGGATGTGGCTCATGAGAAACACTTATGGTATGAGAAATGTGGTTGTTGTGGTGGAATGGGTTTCACCCCTTGTGGTATGGTAAGAGTTGAGATTGTGGTATGAGATTTTTTTCTGTTGTGGTAACTGCTGATAGTAGTTGTGAATGCGAGAAATAATAAAGATAGTGAGGTAAAACCTGTTAAAGCTTTTGTGCCATTGATAGTGGTAGTTGGTTGAAGTTATGAAGTAGACAAACAAGATTTATTGCTAATGTTTTATTTTTGTTCGTAGTAAATGTGGTTAGGGCTATATTTGTGGTCACTGTGGAGAATAAATATTGATGATTAACAATATTATAGTTTGATTAGCTTGTTAAACAGTTTGCTTGCTGAGATTTTATCTCACTCTTGTTTTCCCCCTTCCAGGTGATTCTCGAGCATACACGGGAAGGGTAGAGCGGCACATCACTGTCACACACCACATAATGTTTTATATTGTAATAAATAAGTGTAGTATCCGGTTATTCATCTTTACTCTTATTGTTGATTATGTATAACTAATAATTTTAGGCTGTGTTTCACTTTAATTGGTTAAAATTAATAGCAGTTGATCCTTAACTATTAGTATTCCATTACTTTTGTTTTAGTATGCTTCCGCTTAGTTTATCATGATTTAGAAAATTATTGCCAGTTTATGTTATCATGTAAATTGGCTACCTTGTAGAGTGGTTTAGTGGCATCCCAAGATAATGTGGGTCCTGGGGTGTTACAGTGTAGATTCTAGAAATATATCTCTCTCTGTAAATAGTTTAATTGTTTTAATGATACAAAAAAATTAAGCAGTGCTGCTGCAGTAGGCAGAGTGTAGAACCGTTAAGCGGAGAGGGATGTTGTGGGGTTTTGAGGTTTAGCGACATCTTTACTTCTTAAGTCATGTTTTTATTGCTGTAGTATTGTGTTGAGAGGTACTTTTGGACAGGTGGTTTTGCTCCTGAACGTGCGTGGTTGCTTCACTTCAACGGTAGAGGCAAGTAAACGTAGCAGATGTGCTATTGTTTAACTCGTTAATCATTCTACATTCACACTAGTTAATTCTTTTAATTTGAGATGTTATGCCATGGTTACATGCTTCCTTAATGTGGTCTATCTGGTAGCAATTTAGTAATCAATTGGTTATGCCTTGATGAAGTGTTGGTGGTTTTGTGGTATCGTTCTTAATAAATGAAAGTGGTTGTGGGGTTGTGCTCCTTACGAGGATATTGAGATCTAGGTAGTAGTACTCTTAATGATCATATTGTGGGCTAGTTGACGGTATTATTAACGAATAAATTGTGGCCTATGTGGTAGTATTACCTTTGGATAGATTGATTTTTATCTTGGTGAACCGAATGTGGATTATGTGGTAATGTCCTTATTGAATTATATGTGGATTATGAGGTGGTATTCATGTTGAATATATTGTTGTCCTTTGTGGTTAAATTCATCACGAATAAGATGTTGTTATTTGAAGTTGAATTCTTGTGGATTATGATTATCATATCATTCATAACATCTCATGACATTTACATTGTGGATGTCGCCGCTTATAGCCGCGCCTGTACTGGTATAGAATCATATATTGCTGTAGTACGATGTACACTCTTACCTTGTTGGGAAAGGGTGCAGTGGATTATATGCATTCATATGCATTTTCATTGCGGATGTATCATTTGCATACTGTAGTACCCAGATTTCACCAATCTGAATACCTCTGTGATTTCTGCACTGTTCTCTGGATCAGTAGCCAGTGCTCATAGTTACATCACTGTATATCAAAAACATATTAAGCGGAAGCATAATTTATACAGTAATGACTTACATAGGCCGATTGGGCCGAAAAGCAGAGAGTGCAGCAGCGAAAAAATCTTCACACAAGTGGGATCCTCAGGACTTGCCCACAGGCAGCCAACTGGGGTTTCGCGACCTATGTCCATGGCCTTCTTGATACCAGCTCTATCGACCCTTTTGAAGCATTACATGGCATTTTTATTCTGTTCCTAACTGTCTGGAGGCTAATAAACAACAATGAGCATAAATTGTACTCAACAAGCCACCACACAGAATACAACACTAATAAGTATTACATGCAAAGCTGTGAAAGGAGGTTTGAGGTTATTTTATTTGCTAAAGCAGCATTTCCAATTATCATAAATAAAATTCCTGTGACTTAGCAATTTTAACCAACATACAAGTTGTAAAGAGAGAGTGCAATATTAATAGTAGCGCAAGTTACATCCACCTTTTTCAGTGTATGGTTACCTCCACCAATACTTGATTTTTATAGCCACTGGATTATGTCCGTCCAGGAAAAGATAAAGTCAGAGTACCTCCCTCTGATAGATTTTTATCCCGTCGACTAAAGGTTTTTGAAATAGAAGTAACTCGAGGAAGTTCCATGTATGCCCTTGACCGTGAGCACGGCTATTCGAATAGTTTTAAACTCTGTAGAGTTGCACAACTTTACCCACAAGAGATAACCCAATTGTTATATTTCACATGTTTCCTTAGACATGCAGATCAACCGGATTATCACATGACCTTTACAATGCATCTAGTAAAGGACTGCACTCGCTAAGGTTTCGTCTCCAGGTCAGCCCTTTGGGCCCCAGTGAGACCCCCTCTTGCGCCTGCCTCGGTCCAGCGACATGAACACCTCCAAGATACTTTGCGTCCAGCGAGGAAAATCGTGCTTTCCTCCGAAGTGCATTCCTTTACTGGCGAGTACAAATTATTCAGTTATGCCTACACCTTGCTAGCTTGTGGTTTGTACTGTTTTACATGGTAAGGTCAACACAGGATTCAGTCCTTAATTTATCCAGACGAGCTTTCACAACCCAATTGTTACATCCACCAACCATTCTTACCATCCGCCCAGACAGGTAAAGCAGTTTTGAGGTTTTGAGAAGGTAAACTGTACACAAATATCAATCATCTACATCCAATGACTGTCCAAAACAATTTTCACGTGTTTGAAGAATAATAATGAGCCGGACAATTGAATTCCATGGCTTTAGACTCGCGTGGTAGTAAATATAACTTAATTAGTAAATAACATTAATATCTAGGGCTACAAGGAATCAATTGAATCAAATGGCATGGAGTTTCATAATAATGCTGGTGTCATAAGAGGGCAATATCTACCTTACATTTGACATATTTTGCATAACAAGTAAGCATGCATTTTGATAATTTAAAAGAACATAGCTTTTGTAAAATGAAGGATCGGTATGATCAAAATGATGACTTGCCTTGATTATTTACCGTAGCCTTGTTTTAAATCAAAGCTTGCTTAACCAGTCAGTCGCAATAAATATGGAATTCTCCCTCTACCGCAATGTGAATCCGCTTGAGCTTGTCGTCTTCAAACTGTAGTTTCTAATACGTGGCCACAGAATGAAAAACCAAATAAATCCAAATGGAGACAAAAGCATAGTTAAATTAATTGAACTCATTTTATGTTGTTTACAAATTGAGAGTAGAGAGGGAGCGATTGGAATGGATTTATTTGATAAGAAGGAGTTGATTGAATAGTTTTACCGTGAGGGAAAATTTTATGAAACAGGAAGAATTTAAACAAAGGATTACCCGCAGGATCTTTCTGCAGGGTTCAAGATAAAGGACTTGATCTTTTTCTTTATAACTTCTTTTATATTTATTAAGGAAGTTCCAAGAGCAAAACAGGACTTATGCTTCTTTAGAAAGATTGCCTGGGAGGGTGATTTGTCAGATACTTTGGATTTAAGCATTTTTCCAATTTTAGTTATAATTTGAAGTTGGTTATTTGTCCCATTATAATTAGGAACAGGGTTGATTTGAAGGTTTTAATTAATTAAGGTATGAGTTATGAATTAACAAGTTTGAGTTGATGAGCTTGCACACATTTAATTACTGGAGAAGGCTTAGATTACTTTGGGTGCAAAGTCGTGTTTTAGCAAGATTTTTAGCTATGGTCGATAATTAGTCAATGATTAGTATCTTATGCTATTTTTCTTGCAAGACTTAGTCTTAGGATGCATATTTTAAAATTATTCCAAGACAAATTATTCAAGGCAGAGAGTAATAATCCTTTGCTTAGGTTTAAGAATCTTTTAATTCGGAAGATGTTTGAATTTGTGCATTTTATCAAAGATTTGATTTACAATTGTCTTAAACCTTAATTAAATAGGAAGTCTTATTGGTTTTAGAAATGAATGATTTGCTATTAACATTTTATATGCAACATACAGTTAAATTAATGAGCTAGGTTTGCTTTAGTTTATAGCATTCCTTGATTAGCATTGTTAATTAGTAAGATCATGCTAATTATTTGGAGATTAGACATGAGAGTTTAATAAATCCTTCCATAAAGTTCTATTTGATCTCCGCACATAATCTTGTTTACTTTTGCAATTGCAATTTTATTTCTAACACCATTTTCAGACTTGTCCACTGGGATTTGTAAAATAAATTGTCACAAGATAGCAATGTTGGGCATTATACAAGTGACAACCATTGAACACAAATTTCGGTGGGGCCCACCTGTCATTCAGAGAAGGAGAGCAATACAGGGGCTTCTGGGAGGAGGGGCTCAGCCGAAAAGAGTAGGGAGGGGCACGACACACTTCTGGGCGGTGGCGCTGCTGATAGGGGATGGCCGGAGAAGCGACGTCGTTCAGCACAACCAAGTCCAGGCGGTCGAGGAAGCAGGGGTGGCGACGATTTCTTCCCTCGGAACAAGGCGTGAGGGGGCTTGAGGCGGCCGGAGTAGGAAGTCTCCAAGGCTGCGGCAACTGGACATGGGAAAGGGGAAAATTAGCGGGGTATTAGCAGGGGTGGGGTAAGGGAAGCCTACCCGTGGTAATGGCTTGGCCAGAGGAGCTGCGAGGAGGGATGGCGTCGGAGGTCACAGGCGGCACAGAGCAGTTCGCGTGGAGGGGCCTCCTCGGTGGAGGAGAGTGCTCGCCGGTGGTTGGAGGAGCTTCGGGGTGCCAAGGAGATTCTCCCGTGGCAAATAATTGAAGGGAGACAGCCAGCGTGGAAGAAGGCTGCTACAGGTGCTTGGGCATCGTGTGCAGGGCACCAGGAGAAAGGAAAGAAGGGAAGGATGGGCGGCAGGGAGGCGAGCCTGAGGCTCTTTATAAATAGGAAGAGGAGGCCGGTCGCTAGGCGAATTAAAGTTGCGCACCAGGGGAGTAACGACGGCATTGAACGCGCACGCCGGGGCTAGTGGAGGGGCAAGCCGGCGGTAGGGCGTGGTGTAGGCTGGAGGGCTTGGATGCGATAGCAACCCAGGGGCGAGATGCAAGACACAGGGAGAGGTAGTTGGTGCGGCATTGAAGTCGGAGGGAGAAACCGGAGCTAGACTGGTGCCAAGGGGCGGAGGCGCAGGCGTAGGCCGGAGGTGAGGCAGTGGCGTGAATGCGATGGCCAGTATTGAAGGCAAGCGCAAGTTGTAGACGCATGCGGAGTAAAGGCCGAGTGACAGCGGCATTGAAGCCAGGGCGATGGCCTTGAATGCTCCTGGCAAAGCTAGAAGGGCAGTGACACCACCGTAGTGAGCGGCGTGGTACTAATAGGGGGAAGAGCCGGTGGAGGAAGATGGTGCTAGGCGTATGGTGTGGAGGCAAACCAGGGGCAGCGGCAAACCATGGTGCGGGGTGGGTGCAGCTGGCCTGCGGACTGGGCCAAAGAGGGAACTCTGAAAGGATGCAGCGCACGGGCCGAAGGAGGGTGGAAGGGGGGGTCGGTGAGGAACTGTGGGAGGCACCAGTGGCCGAAGCAGCTGGAGGCCGAGCCGGACAACGTTGAGACCCGAGCGAGGGAAGGAGAAGAAGACACAACGCACAGCTAGTTGAAAGGGTTTTGTACAGCTAGTTGATGAGGTAGTGAAAGGGTTTGGCTTCATCAAGAACGAAGAAGAGCCTTGTGTTTACAAAAAGGCTAGTTGAAGTACACTTGTTTTTCTGGTCATATATGTCGATGATATATTACTGAATGAAAATAATATTGCTAAGCTTGAATTTGTTAAGTCTTCATTAAGAAATAGTTCTCTATGAAAGACTTAGAAGAGGCAGCATATATTTTGGGTATAAAAATCTATAGAGATAGAACTAAAAGGCTAATTAGATTAATCCAAGATACGTACATTGACAAAGTGTTGCAACAGTTCAACATGCAGGATTCTAAGAAGGGTTTTTTTGCCTATGTCACATGGTATTAGTCTTAGCAAAACACAGTGTCCTTCGACACCAGATGAGCCAGACCGAATGAGTGAGATTCCATATACTTCCGCCATTGGGTCTATCATGCATGCCACGCTTTGTACACTCTCAGATATATCATATTCTCTAAGTGTTACAAGCAAATATCAGTAAGATCTAGGTGAAAATCACTGGATAGCTATAAAGAACATTCTAAAATACTTAAGAAAGATTAGAGATGTGTTTGTTATTTATGGAGATGAGGAAGAGTTAGTCATAAATGGTTATACTGATGTTAGTTTCTAAACCGATAAAGATAATTTTCGATTGCAGTCTTGGTTGTGTTTTATCTTAATGAAGGAGTAGTGAGCAAACAAAGTTCCAAGCAAGAGATGGTTGCCGATTCTACAATGGAGGCTGAGTATATTGCGACTTCCGAAGCTGCAAAGGAGACTGTTTAGATAAAAAAATTCATCTCTTATCTAGATGTGATCTCTAGTGCTTCTAGTCCAATGATTCTCTATTGTGATAATAGTAAAGCCATTGTGCAAACCAAGGAGCCTAGATCACATCAAAAATCCAATCACATACTTCGACGTTTTCACCTCATCTGTGAGATTATAGATAGATGTGATATTAAGATATGCAAAGTGCACACAGATTTAAATATTACTGATCCATTGACAAAGTCTCTTCTACAGCCAAAGCATGAGGCGCACACAAGAGCTGTGGGTATTAGATTTTTGCATGATTGACTCTAGTATAAGTGGGAGATTATTAGTGATATGCCATAGAGACAATCATAGAGATGATTGTATCACTTCTACATTTATGATCTTTTGAATAATATATTATTTTATCTCTTCAATAAATGTGTTTCATATTAATCAATAAGGATGTGACATATTCGTGGAACTCTTTATTTATGTTTTGATGTTATTCTAAATTATCGCTAATCTTATATCATTATGTGGGACAATTATGATTTACAGATTAGCACATGTATTGGTTGATGATCATATTTTACGGATCATAGATATAGAATATCAAATCAACAATGTGGATATATGTTAGAGAACATGATGTTGGATTGACCCACCATGAGACACTGCAGGAATTGTTACATTCTTAAGTGTAATTAGTTAGTCTTATACATAGTGTATGTAGGATCTTTAGATCCGAGATCATCATTGTTTCCTACATATGTAATAGTCTACTTTGGGGTTACCAAACACTACTCTGTAACTGGGGGATTCATGGCCCCCATTGTGTCCACGTGTTGGCTTCTCCAAAAAAAACCTCTAAGTTTTTGTAATTACGTATCAACCCTCAGTTCTTACAAAAAGGTCCCTGGTTTTTTACAAAAAAGTCTCTCCACTTTCCTTTTATTGGATAACGTCCTATGGTTTTTTAAAATTACGTACATGCCCTTTGTTCTTTCGAAAAGGCCTTTGATTTTTTGCGAAAAAGCCCCTCCACTCCTCTTTTATAGGATAACGCCATACGGTTCCTTCGAAATTACGCACGGGTCCTTAATTTTCTTCGGAGAGGCCCCTGGAACGTTATTTCTATACGAATTTTCGTCTCTTTTACTTCGGTCCACATGGTAGCCAATTTTTGTTTCTTTTACTTCGGTCCACATCGTAGTTAGTCCACATGGCTGCGCTTATGTGGCTAGTTTATATGATTTGCTGCCTTGTTAGTCTCTCCCGAATAACGGTTATTATAAGATAAATGTCAGACAGGTGTGTGTTGGTGTGGATCTGGGCGTTTATTTATTGAGATTTGTAATATCTGTGTGTTGTTTGTGTTCTCTACATGTAGTTTTTATGAAGTAATTTAGTCTGTGAAGCCAAAATGGTGTAAGATATTTTACATACTTCGAAATTTATACGAAAAATTGAATTCCATTTAGCCATATCATCGTAAATGTTCCAGCCGATCGATATGATTTAGGACAAGTTATAGTACCATCCACCTAAAAAAGTTCCACCCATGTTTGTTTAAGCACTTCCTACAGAGGCACTAATGAAGTTATCTAGGAAGTATTTATGTATTTTATTATTAAAAGTACTCAAATTTTGAGAAATTATCTAGGAAGTATTTAAGTATTTTATTATTAGAAATACTCAAGTTTTGAGCACGTAGATATACGTTCAATGGATTTCTACCTCTTCTCGCCCCTCTAGAAACCAACCCTTCCGCCGCACTCCAAATCTAGCTGCACAGCCCCGCCCATCCACCGGCAGGTATGGGTTTCAAGGTCGGACGAACCTTCCACATCTTAACCGGCACATCTCTCACAACCTAGCTGACATACCTCTATTAATATAATAACAAGTATATATATCAACCATTCATTCTCCCCTTTTTTCACTATACTAGGAATTAATTGCACATAATACTTAGGTTAGTTTGTTATTCTTTTCAACTAATTAAATATATTCACTTTGGCACTTGTTAAAAAAAAAAAAACCCTAAAGAGAGCTTACAATATGGTGCTAGCATTCAACTTGTTATGCATAGGAATTATAATGTTCTCGTGTACTGTTCATGTGCATAGCAAGTACTGCTGGATAGATTAGATTAGTTAAGTTGTTTCCTTATATTTAAATTATATCCTAGAGTTTAGGGATTAAGATTGATATCTTCTATTGTTTAGCATTACTATAATTGGTTACCTTTTGTTAGGGCCTTGCCTCTATATAAGGAAAGGAGCCGACTAATAAGAGCTGCGAAAAGAAGAAATACAAAGTTATTCCCATCCTTAGTCTCTCTCTCCCCAAGCACCACACCGGTCATCCTTTTAGCAATGTTCACCTGTTAGGACCTAAGGGTCTTAACAGACTCTTAACGTAAAAGCACTGAGGAGAAAAATCAATATCACGCTATGCCATAGAACATGTAACTCGAGCGGACAAATAAGAAGTGAGATTTTTCTTTTTTATTCTATTGGTTCCCAGTAACATATTGCTTGGTCTCTTCATTTCTTATGGTCAAATAATTAATTAATGAGAAAATTGGTTTTATGTGACTGCATAGCGTCCGCTTCTACAAAATACAACTGAAAAATGCTTTCTCAATTATATGTCATCGAATTGCACTGAAATTCAATTATATACCATTGACATTAGTTAGCCTCTGTTTGGCCCTAGAAAAAGACGATTTTGCCCTCAATTCAAAATCTGTCCATGTGATAAAAATTAAATATAGGGCATATTGTCTTAGCCAAAAATATTGAACTTTTTTGGTGGATCATTGGGGTAGTGTACAACTCAAATATAATATTTCATGAACTGACTCTTCTATTTGTTCCATTTTTAAAATTCAAATCCAAAATTAGTCTATTTGAGATATTTTATAAACCGGGAAAAATTCACTATAGAAAAATGAAAAACAATAATTTTTAGGATCTATGTGACATCTTAGAAGTATGTGAGAATTTGTTCAGAATTTTTAGTCCTCATTTATTCTCTGTTTGTAAATAGTATCCTTTGTTAGCATTTTTAATTAAAACTCTAAAAAATTTCTTTGAACAGTTCCTTGAAATATTTTTCTTAGCTCACGGATATGTTGAAAAATACTTTTGTGAATTTTTATAATTTTTAGAGGTCATTTACTATTTTAAATAAATTAGATCTTTGGTCTTTTGGTTGGAGCATTTTGGTCTTTTTTACATAAGATAACGGCTTCCACTAATGGAGCATATAATTGAATTTCGGTGTAATTCAGTGGCATATAATAGAAAGAGTATTTTTAGTTGTATTTTGTACAAGCGAACGCTATTCAGTAACATAGAATCAATTATCTCTTAATTAATTCTAAGTTTTCTTAATTACACTGTGACATATTTTACAATGACAAAAACAGACTGCTAATGCAGTACTTCAACGGTTACTACACTATTTCCCTTGACATTAACTTAGTTCCTCCAGGGTATGGCAAACTTTTCTTTCAGCTGATACCTTCACCCAAGAGGCCAAGATCTCATTCCACTGGCGTTCTGACATCCATTTTAATGCTGTATCTTTCTGCATTAATTTAGTGAGTGTTCATTCATAAGCAGTAGTTGTACAATCCGCTAGCTATATGTACTCCGTAACTAACCATGCATCAAGCTGATTAGCTGACCCAGTACATGACTTCCGTAGCTACTCCATTAATTATCGACCATGTGTGAAGATCGGCCTAACTTTTTAATTTATGACTTATGAATTCTTTTAAACAAATAAATAAGATAGTTTTTTTATCACTATTTTAAAGTAGTTTACCAGAACAACTTTTTAAAGCAGCTTATTAGTATTAGTTCGTTCACATAAACTATCACACTAGTACTAAAAATCACAAGTCATAACTATAAATTATAACCTTAAAAATCTGTCCATGACCTAGACAAGTACTACTACTATTTCCTACTCCTGTTGTGCTGACAGATAAACTAGGCCCGACAATCCAATTATTTAGCAAATCCATTAGGTAGCACCCTCATGAGTGATGACAGTGACTGGTGTGCCCAATTACTGTGAATCTGTAGACTCTGAATTGCAATTGGGCCTCACCAATCAATTCTCTGACGTATCAGACTTTCCCAGAATAAATTAAACAATTGTACCAATTGAGTGATGATTATAAAAAAATGATGCTATTGCTGCTAACTTGGTCTACAGTTCACCTTGAAAAGAAGCAAAATCTTGCCCATCAATCCCCTTATCCCATGATCCGACCAAGAATTGCTGCCGATTGGCAGCTTGCATTAAACAGCATTGAAGCCAAAGTTGCAATTTCCAATTTGCATTGTCTTCTTCATCAGATGGCCGCCTAGCTCCATGAATGGCCATGCAAATCCAGATCAAGCAGAAAGCACAGGGAGATGCATTCTTCTAGTCGGTGAATGTGATGTGGAACGGACTGAAGGAACAGGAAAACCTCTTCAGGTTGAGCTAATTAGTGATTAATATTTATCTTAAAATGGTCCCTGGATGTGAATAATGGGGACCATATACATCATCATGTCTAGTGTGGCCCCATCAACCAAAAAAAAATCGACCGAATCTTCAAGTCGACTTTTAGGTTTGGTTGCGGCTTACAGTTTGGTTTATTTGAGGTTTCAAAACCGAAACTTTTATGTATAAATCAATTGGAAATTTAGTTAAACCGAATTGAATTAGCTAAATGGTCACCATAAGTATGGTCAAACAGAGCAAACGTGTCAGAGTATAATGGCGGGTATAATTAATTTGATCAGTTTAGTTTAGCCTCTAGAGCGAGCTAGGCCATGGCACCAGCATGCATCGAGCACAACAGAAAAATGGGCACTCAAAGGAAGGAAATACCCAAAACAATATTCACCATCTACTAGCTAGTGTGGCTGCCATCACACGTACATTAGTGTGATAACAAAGCTATCTAAAGACTGCCCACATCACCAGTATGCTAGAAATTGTTCCAAAGCTAGCATGAATTAGTACCACATTGCTAAGGTAAGATGGATGACACTAATATATAAGATGGGATTCTTACCATTTCCTAAGAAGGTTTTGACTAAACACACACATGCAGGCACATGCACATATTCCCTTATTTTCGCATGGTAAATCATGTAACTTGTGACCACACCATGACATGGCACCTCACTTGGCAAACCAAATCTATCTTATTTTTATTGAACCGTGCATCTCTCGTTATTTGAATGAGATTCGAATGTTTAAATTTGAGGCTTTATTCGGTATAGATGATAGCCAGTTACCAGTAGATAAATGGCTAGTTAATCATGTTAGTTACCAATGGGTAAATCGCTGGTTAATCATGTTAGTTACCAGTAGGTAAATGGCTGGTTAATCACATCAGTTACCAGTCATCATCTGTATATATATGCATGGAGGCATCCAGGGCAAAATTAGTTGATACGAGGTCGCTCGATATTCTTGATGTAGCATCAAGGTACTCACGTGAATCATCTCGAATCGTAGTGAACCCCCATTTCCAATGCAAGAGTTAGTATTCTTTAATTCACAAGAACACATGTGCTGGACTTCACGACCACCAAGCGAAGCCCTATCGTGCTCTCAATTTTCCAGTGGAATGGTTGAACAATCTTGATTTAGAACTCCCAATTTCTCATCAAGTGTGTTTGGCATACCTTGGAAAGAATGAGAGCATTGCAAGAAATCTTCTAGTGGCACACCTTGGAAAGAATGAGAGCATTACAAGAAATCTTCTAGTTTTTAGACTAAACAAGGTCTCCTAAAAACTCATGAATACATGGCTTATATAGCCCATAGGGATGTCCACAAGCTATCCAAACTGACTCTAACTCATATCTACATGTATTAGACTCAAACTCAAACAAAAAAGAAATCATAATTTTATAACATCACTTTTATTTTGGATATGGCGGTGCGACTAGAAGATTTCTAAAGCTAGCACCTTACCCATTTGATGAGCCTTGGAATAAGCTTCCCAACAAGCACAAGAACATATAAATCGGACTCTGTTGGTGAAAGTTATGGTATTTTTATTATAGGTTTTGTAACATCATGATTTTTAGAGCTTTTTAAAACCATGAATTTAAAAATTAATTTTTGGAATTTTTTGGAATTTAAATCAAGCTTAAATGGATTTTCAAAAATTTAAACAGATTTAATATGAATAAATTAAACTTCAAAATTTACAAAAAAAATTTTATTTGAGTTCCTTGAGTCACAAGGAATTTTCTGGTATTTTTGGTGAATTTTTAGAATTTATTTGCTATTTTCTAGGGCTTTTTGAAATTTATTTGGATTTCTGGATTAAAGAAATTCGGGGAAAATCTTTTTCTAAAATCCCCGTCCCTCCCCGCCATCCGATCCTCTCTCTCCCCACGCATCGTCCATCCCCCAGCCTCTCCCCCGCCGCCTCCCTCGGCCCGGCCCGCTCTCGCCCCGCCTCACTCTCCGCCGCCCGATTCTCCCTCTGGGCCACACGGCACTCATCCAGCCGCTCCCTCCCGCGCGTGCCCTAGCGCCGCACCCCGCCTGCCCCACGCAGCCCGCTCCCGCCTCCCCCCGCTCGGCGCCGTTCGATCCGGATCTGTGCCACGTGGCGGCACCCGCTCATCCGCACCGCGCGCACCCCGCCTGCCCTAACCCTAGCACTCCCCTTCGATCCCCACCGTCGATTCGGCCATGCGGCAGTCATCCCGCGACCCCGCACCCGCACCCCGCCTGGACTCCCTCTCCACTGTCCGATCGGCCACGTGTTGCCTCCTCGCATCGTCGTCCCTGATCAGGACTCGTCTCCCCGCGCCGTCTCTCTTCCGACCATCCTCGGGACACGTGCATAAAAGCGTCGCCGCTGCCCTCGGTTCGCGTGCTCCAGCCGCCGCAGCTACCGGTCCTCGCCTCCCCTCGCTGTGCGCCATCGCACTCGCACGCCCAACGCCGCGCCCGCCGCGCCACTCGCCTCGTCGGACGCGACCGCGCACCCACCCTCGGTCCCCGCGCCGCGTCCGCGCGACCATTCGCGCGGTGTGCCAGCCACGCGTCGGCCATCGCCCGACTCCCGCCTCCGCGCAGCTCGATCTCGACCGTCCGATCAAATCCAAAGACCGACGCACCAGATCGTGCCGCGTGGACACCCCCGAGCCGTCGGATCCCACCGCCGTCGCCACGCCCGCACCGAGCCACGTTCTACTCCGTGGAACAGATCCGATTGACCCCGTTCTTTTTTCTAAATTCTTCTAAAATCGAGCTCTAGCTTTTGGTTCTAGTTTCATGATTTTTGGAGTTCATTTGCTTATCATTTTATGTATTTTCTTTGTTTCGGTCGCTTTCCCTCTCGTTAGATTCGGATTCCGGAGGAGTAGGTTCTACGCCCGAAGACTAGGAGTACCTCGCTGAGCATAACCAAGGCAAGTCGTGTCCTTTGATCATGTTGAACCCAGTTTGCAATCTATTATTTAATTATTTTATTTTTAATTACATTGCATCGCTATTTTTATAAACCTTTGTATTGGTAGTTATTGTCCGATTGAATTCATCCCTTCTTGATAACTTTGAACACTATGATACCCTGGTCACCATAGGTTGAGAAACATACTAGTGATGCTAGATTATTTGTCACATGGGTTGGTACGATAGGCTGCTTAGCTCTGCTTATAATTCCGATTGGGTTTATCATCACATGTGAATTATCAATTTGACTTAATGAGATATGGAACTGTGGTTGGTGCCACGTTTATTAAAATTTGTGCTATGATGTTGGTGCGTCATTGGTGGTGGTTATACAAACCTGGTTTTGCATTCGGGCGAGTGATCGTGCAGTAAAAGGGGAAGTGTTGGAGCACTTCGACGGATGAGGTAGTCTCGCTCGGGTAAAATTAAGGATTTAACTTTGTGCGCCATTGATCTGAGCCTTACCGTGCAAACCACATGTCTAGTATGGGATGGACCTAGCTGACTAATTTGGGAGGTTTCAACTTTAATCTTGCCAGTGAGATGAGCATGGTTGCTGATTTCCATGTGGCGCAAGGGGGGTGTGATGCGAAACCCTAGCGGGCGGATTGAGCTGTAACTGAACTTTGTAAATGCCTTGTTGTGATTATCTTTAATGTGAGGATTATCACATCGTGTGGGTACAGTTGTGCAACTTCTGCAGAGTGTATAACTATTCGAATAGCCGCGTCCTCGGTCATAGACAATGCTCGGTGATTTCACACGAGGGGTAGTTATTTCAGAAAACTTGTGAATTACGGTTAGACAATGAATGGTTAATTCACTGTTGGTCCAGCTTATGGATGGGAGGTCTATAAGTGGTTGGTTTAGCTTATGGATGGGAGGTCCATAAGCGGTTTATTGCAATTCCTTTGATTATTATTTATTATTGTTTTACTTAAAATTCACTTTCAATCTATTTACTGTATTTACCTTCAACTGTCAATTATGCAAATTAACCTTTCAGCCTTCCTTTGGTAAGCCTTGCATACTATATTGCATTCATTTGTTACAAACGACTTGCTGAGTACCAATGTACTCACAGCTTTACGCCCAATGTTGCTCAGTTGAGGAAGAGGAGTATCACCAGCAGGAGGTTCCAGAGGGAGAGTGCTTCGACAACTTCACGGATTAGGCTACGTTCTCCACTCGATAGCTTGTGGGCTTGTCGATTGGCCACTACGCTTTACTTTGAATTTCCGCTGTTAGTTTTGTTAAGCCCTTCGGGCTAATCTATTGTAAGTTTGACCATAAGGTCGTACCTTTTGAGATTTATTGATATTTGAGCTTTCCTTTATTTTATCGTGTATATGGTTGTGATGACATCTATGTTTGACTGTGTGCACTAGCATGATCCTGAGATTAGTGCAGAATACACAGGGAGTCCGAATTTACATATTCGGGTCTCGACAGGCTTATTGGGCTATCCTAAACTAAATATGAACTGAGTTCTGAGTTGATTCCAAGTTAGATTTCTATTGGGCTTGTAGAAATTCCAAATCGAGTTTGGAAACCATATCCAAAACTTAGGCTTTAAGTTTTTGGGCCTTTCCCTTTTTGTTCTCCAACTGTATGGGCTTCTTCTTAGTGGCCGCATGGGCTGTGATATAGGCTTGGCCACATGGGCCCTTGCCTCCTTGCTTGCTGGTCGCATAGACCTCATCTTCTTGGTTTTCTTCTTCCTTGTTCTTCTCCATTGCTTTAGACCTTGCCTCCCTCTCAATTCCAAAGTCATTCATTTGTTAAACATGAAAATGTACAAAGTAGTGACATGAGATAGTATTCCATTCTCATGAATAACATTAGTAGGAATTTGCTGACCTGAAGACAGTCTTGGATGGCTAGGGGGTTTTAGCTCAAACTTGCCACTCTTGACTACCATCACAACCTTAGATGGGTGGTTTTTGGAATACTCTAGGGAATTAAATCCCAGGCTTTGTTTCTTCACACTACCTTAGATTTCTCAAGAATTGTACTAAGGTTCTTTTTCCCACTAAAAAGTCTTTCATATGTCTTTTTGAGGTAGTCATTTTCTTGGGCTAGGTTCTCATATGTGGCATACTCATTTATTTAGGTTGTCCTAACATATCTCTCTTTATGGATAGCTACCTCAAACTTCAAAGCCTTACAACACACAGAAGAGGAATTTCTAATCCTATCTAACTGCTCTTAACATTTGACTCTAAAAGCTTCATTCATTTCATCTAAATCAGTCCTAATTTCAGCACAAAATGCAACAAGAAATATAATCAATAACTTTCTTAAATGGATATAATTTTTTAATTTTACATTTATCCTCAAGTGTCTTGTTAAGAGTGTCAATCTCAATTGTGAGCCTAGAACAATTTTCACTAGATTTAGTCCTAGAATGAAGAACCATTTTAGTTATTTCTTTTATTTTAATTTTACTATCATCACAATGAGAGAAAATATAATCAGGATTAAATTATAGCAATTTCTTAGTAGCACTATCCAACTTCAATTCAAGCAAAGCATAATCTGAGTAAGATGAAGGGATAACATTCGAAGGAACAACATTTAAGGCAATATCATCCAAGCAATTATGATCATTACTAGACTTGAGAGAATCTAGTTTATCTAGAGCATCTTTAAGCTGACTAGCAAAAGAGGAATGAGCAATTTTCATATTAGCTATTTCATCATGCAAGAATAAGTAAGATTCATAATTATCATCAAGACACATGGACTTGAGCCTAACAACTTCTAGGTTCATGTTGTCAATCATAATATCCTGATTCTTAATCATTCTAGCATGTTTTTCAGTTTTTGTTCAGCAAAAACAAAAAGCACATTTCATCTCTTTGGTGGAGGCCATACCTCATTTGGATCACTGTAGGACTCGTCATCGAAGGAGTCAACATTGACACTACCCTTGGCCATGAAGTACATGTCGATGATATCCTGAGTCTTCTTCTTACCATGGGAGTCATCCTCTGTCCCTAAGTACATATCACTCATGGCAACATTCTCAAGAGCGGCAATGACCCAGTTGACGAACTTGCGGTAATTGGGTTCTTGGACTTTGCGCCTCGAGCTTGAGAACGCCTCCAGAAGTCCTTCTCCACCTTGCCTTTCAGCTTGGAGCACTTAGCCCAAATGTGATTCGGCTCACCACGCTCAAAGCAAGTAACAAGACTACCCCTTCTCTTGTTTCTCACTTTGTTGTATGCTTTTATGAATTTTGTAGATAGGAGGATTAATTTATCCTCAACGAGCCTCTCTAGCTACTCATCACTCAAGGAATGTAAGATGAAGAATAAAAATCCAGAAGAAACAAAGTCCAAAGAACCTAAAGAGATATTTTGAGAGGGGTCAACCATAAGTGCGATTGAATCTATCTTAGAGACACACGAGATAAGTCAATCTTATGCGTCTTTAACCTTGACTAGAACTTATCCATGGTATATTCACTCATAACAGTATTGTCATTGATGGAAGTGATTTTTGTTCCCCTAACTCTCATTTCAAATGCACCCAATAGCTGGTGTGCATTCTCAGATTCAGAAAACAAACAGCCAATAGTACGCCAATCATGAATGATCTTGAAAAACCTTCCCCACAACTCATCCAAAGATTAACCAGACTTTTACTTGATCTTTTAGTATTCTTTCTTCAGTTGATTCTGTCTCACTTCCTTGATCGCGATAGAGCCCTCATGGTAATCAATAAGGGTCTTCCATATCTCATGAGTAGATCTCAAGTGAGGAACACGCTCAAACTCAAATTGGCTAAGCACTCGAATTAAACAATTGCAAGCCTTAGTGTTTGCCTCTATATTTGGTGTATTCACTTGGCCATTGGCCGGTATAGCGTGCCTTCTAATAAGGAAAATCGACTCCATTGAAAATGGGTGGCTTGTTTAAATATTTGTTTTATGCTATAGCTCATAAGACTGATTAAGATATATGAAAAAAGCTAACCGAAATCTGATACCACTTATAGAACTGAAAGGCAATAGAGAGAGATGAATGGTGTTATCCAATTTTTCCCCCAAGTATTCTTGATCCTTCACACAAATAACTATAGAGTAACTTGAGATAAGGATCAATAGCCAAAACCCAAATCAAATTGCTCAAGATATCAATCTCCAGAAAAAACCAATCCCTAGCAGTCTAACCAGCTACTTGGGCTCGATTTGAACTCCTAGCGGTTAGACCACTAGCTCAAAGCTGGACTGACAGGTGGGGGCAGTTGGACCGGCCTCCCTATCCAACACAACCTCGTGTGATCCAAATTTGCTACAACTCCTAAAATAGAAGTCTAAATGATATAAAAATTTTGCACACACCTTGCTTAAGGTATCAAAAACATATTCCAACCAAGGATTACAAGAATCCATGACAAAGTTTACATCTATTTGAAGATTAAGAAAGATTGCACCAAAACTAGACCAAAATAAAAATAGTGAATATGATTTGCTCGTGACTAGAAGATGGCCAAGATGGTTATAGATGAGTTCCAACATACTACAACAAGCAAGAACACCAAAGTAATCAAGGAAAAAACACTCGGATCAAGAAATCACTCGTAAGGGTCAAAATCAAGAAAAATTGAGTTTCTTCAAGAACTTGTTAACCAGGTGGCTAGATGGATAATGATTGATTTTCAGGAGTCATCTCCATCTCTAACACATCCTTAGCATAACAAGATCAAGAAGGGGAGAGAGAAGAGAAAAAATCAACTAAATCAAGAACAAATCAATCAACAAAAGATGAATCTATGAGAGATAAACAAAGATGTAATGCCCTGAACGTCTCTACGGTGTCCCTAGGAGTATTTAGCGGAATTGCGAAGTTTCTCGGTTTTTGGAGAATCACGGAAGACGGTAATTATCTAAAGAGAAAATAATAATAATAATAATAATAAAGTTGTGGGCTATTTTAGAGGGAGGGAGGCCTCCCACTTTTGGGCCCAAAGCAGCCCACCAGGCCCCGCAGCCCCCTTCCCCTTATATTCCCCCTCCCACCCCCTCAAACCCTAGCCGTCACCCCTCCCCCACCTCTTGGCCACCCCCCACCCCTTGTGGCACCCCTCCCTGCTCTCTCTCTCCCCCATGGCTGAAAAGAAAGGAAGAAAAGGAAGAAGGGAAGAAGGAGAGGAAGAGAAGGGAGAAGGAGGGAAGAAAAGAGGAAGAAGAAGAGAGAAGAGGGGTGATCTTGAGGGATCATCAAAGTAATTTTTCTCATCACAATTCTCTCTGTTTTAGGTATTTTTATGGCTCTTGGCACGGGATTAGTAGAGTTCAAATGGAGGAATTAACCGATTATGGTTTTCTGCTGTCTGCACGTAGGCTGATTTGCGCAGTGCGGCTGTTTGTGCAGATTAGGGTATCGAAATGATTTTTCCATTGGGTCTGGCCAAAATAAAAGTTGTAGAGGACGATGACACCTATCTACTTTAATTGTTATAGATTTTTTGGCTGTGGCGTTTGGGCGCATCAGAGTCGGGAACTTTGCTATTTGGCAGAGGTGTAGTCTGAGAAAGATTGCTGTTCGAGTGTAGTTTCAGAGTGGTAGATGATTTTTATGATTTTTGTCACAATAACAAAAGTTGTAGGAAATCTTGTGATCTAGTTGTTGTACAAAAATCATGAATTTTAGAGCTTTTTACAGAAGGTGGGGTGCGTTAGAAGACGACTAGACAGATTGCCGAACAGAGTATATCCTCTGTTTTACGTGTTAAATTACACCATGTTAGCAGGAAAATAAAAATAAGTGGTCTACTTAAAAATTGAAGATATTTCAGTGTAGGTTCCAAAGATATCTCATTTGTTATAATTGGTTTAATAGTTTTAAAGATACAAAAAAAAATAAGCAGCGCTGCTGCAGTGGGCTGGGTGTAGGATCGTCAAGCGGAGTGGGGATTCTCGGGTTTGAGGTATAGCGGCGTCTTTATTTTCTTAAGTCACAAATATCTTGCTGTATTTTTGTGCTAAGAGGTAATTTTTGATAGGTGGCGTTGCTCCTAACCGGGCGTGAGCGCTTCGCTTCAACGGTAGAGGCAAGTAAACGTAGCGGATGTGCACTATTTAACTCATTAATCATACTACATTCACATTAAATATTTCCATCGATTTGAGATGCTATGCTGTTATTACACTCTTTCGTAATGTGGTCTATGTGGTAGCAATTTTAATAATCAATTGTTTATGCTCTTGATGGATTAATTGTGGGTATGTGGTATTATTCTTGATGAAATAAATATGGTTGTGGGGTAGTATTCTTTATGAGGATATGGTGGACTAAGTGGTGGTATTCTTAATGAATATATTGTGGTCAAGTGGTAGTATTCTTAGTGAATATATTGTAGTCTTAGTGGTGTTACTCTTAATGACTATACAATAGTCTATGTGATAGTATTCCCTATGAATCGATTGATTATGATCTTGGTGAATCAAATGTGATCCTAGGGTATTGTTGCCAGTTTATGTTATCTTGTAAATTGGCTAGTTTGTAGAGTGGTTTAATGGCATCCCAAGATAATATGTGTCCTGAGGTGTTACAGTTGGTATCAAAGCGGACGTTAGGTCCATGGTAATTAAACTATTAAATTGACACACTGGTGCACAGTAGGATGGGATGGGTCAAGCATTGCATTCATGCTTTTGACATGTTGTATTGATAATTTATATTATGAGATAATCTTGTATGATTATGATTTGCTTCTATGACTGTTATGAGTGAGGATAGTCAATCATAAAATGTAGAGGTTGTTGTTGCTACCTTGGCATTGCCAGTTTATGCCACTATTCGCGGTATGAGGATAGCGATGTAGTTACCTCGAGTAACTTAGTTGCAGATGTTGTGGGTGAGTTTCTTTAGAAAAGTTGTTATCTTCCTTGAGTTGATTTTGACCAATTCTTAGCCTATTGCAGTTAATGAATTTCTCTCGGGTTAGCGGTTCATTGCAATTGTTGGGCACCAATAGGCTTCTAATTGTTCTTGAGACCAAATATTATTTTTTTCTGATTGATGGGTTGCTTTTGCTGCTCATGAGCAGTTTTTTTGGCTAGACAGATATTTTCCATGTTTGTACCATCTTGCTTACTGAAAAACATGACTCATTTATTCATTTGATATTTTGAAAAAAAAATAAAACTTTATGTTGCAAGTTCGTTAACTTGTGAAGTCGTGGCTCTATACATTTCTTTGGGGTTATTTCGAGTATTGAAGTTTAATTTCTCTCTTTTCTGAAAGGAAGTGCTAAAAACCCTTTTGTGGTGTTTGTTATGCATAAGTAGAAGGTGGTAATCATATAAATAATTGATAAGATGTGAATTATCAAGTGGAAATGTTAGCATTGCAAAATTAATTTCTACTAACATACTTGGAAGTGTAGTTGATTAATATGATGTTGTCCTATTGTAGTTTTTTGAAGAATTATGGCTAAGAATTTGTCGATACATGTTTAGAACTCATACAGTTATTGAGCAATACAAAAAAATTTGGTTTGCTTATTATGATTGTTTAAATTCCCAACTTGTTGGGTAGATTAGATTGATTGATCTTAAGTAATTAATCTGACCATTCAGGATGGTTAAGTAAGGAGGTGTTGGAATATTGCCTTAGTAATATTAGCCTTTAATATGTCCTCTCTTTACATACTTGATGAGCATGTACAACTACTAGATTCATTTAACTTCTTCCATGCTAAATTGTTGAAATATGTATAAGAAATAGATGAAGGTTGATGTATTGACTTGTAGAATTTTATCTTATAAAGTTAGTATTATTGAAGTTTAAAGTTATTTCGTTCTAATTTCTGGACGTAAGGTGGGATATTGAATCTATACTCATAATTGTTCATGTGGTTGCAAAACAGAGATAGGATCATGAATGTTACCATGACAAAAATAAAAATCAATTATTAGCAGCAATGGCTAGAGTGCAATTAATATTTGTGCTAAATTAGAGTTGAGCATCAATAAGAATTGAATGAATGAGATATAGTAAGTGATCTGTATAGTGTGTTTTTGGGAATTTTCCATGTCCTAGTAACATCTTGTTAAAAAAATTTTATTTTAGTATTGTGGCTTATGCGCTAGGTTTATCCTAGGTTAAGTGGTTGCAATCTTGCTTAGACAATAAGAACATGATGAAAAAATTTACTATGTTTCTTTGCAAAAGTTTTGAAAGGATGAGAGGGTACGATGATTCTTGCAAAGAATATTTTATCTTGTTGTTAATACAATTGATAGTACGTAGTTGTGATTATGGTGTTGAATGTTCTAAATAAAGAAATTTGTTAGTTCCGTGATACTAATCGAATTAAAGGATTTGAGATTTGCGGTTGAGATATTTTTTTTGGACCTTATGACTTGTGTGGTAGCCAAGGTTGCTTTGAGTAAAGCGACGTGTTGAATTATTTTAGTGGTTTTTATCTGAATCATGTGTTATGGTCTTCAAACATCTTTTGTTGGAATTGGTGGGATGCTGTAATCAAAGAAAATTGTTTCTTGTTAAAAGAAAGAGTGTACTAGAAGTATTTGAGGTACATGTGATCCCATCTTGTGTTTTTCCAACCTCTTTGCTATTCATTTTCTTCCCTTGGTCTTGTGACTGCTGTGAATGGTAGTGGTTTTCTGTGTGCGGAAATTTATTTCTTCTTACCTCTTCTTCTAAGAAAAGGGTAACTGATTAGAGTTGAGAAGTTTTCTTTGTTGCATGATGGCAACTGGATAGTGGTTGTAACATCCTAATTTTTGGAGAATAAAAATGTTGGAGAAATTTGGCATTTTTGAATTTTGGTATTACTTGGCAATTTCAATTTTCTGGAATTTCAAAAGTTTTTGGTCAAGGTTCCATTAAAACAAAGAAAGAAATAAACTGAAATGGATGTTTGAAATTTAAGTATTAAATATACAAATTAGCACATGCCCAAAATAGATTATGGAAGGATTCAAATTAAAAAGGAAATTTAGCATAAAATGTAAAATATATACAAGGTCCATATATGCAAATATAAAATATATACAAGTTCAAAATAGAAATTAAAATAAAATTAAATAAAAAAATGGAGAGGAGAGCCAGCCGACGGAACCTTCGGCCCAAGCCGACCAGCTCCCCCTCTCCTTCACTCATTCCTCCCCCTCTCTATGTTTCTCACCCGCGCTCCCCTCTTTTTCCCCCTTCGCATGCCAGCTTTCCCGATCTCTCTCTCCCTTTACCTATGGCCATGCTGTACATATGTCGCGCCTGTAGCCATTGTGCTCCATCGCCTGTACTATTTCACCTGCCGCCCAGGATTCTCGCCGCCGCCCCCGAGCTCTGCCACCTCCCCGCCGATTTCTCTTTCTTTGTCGATCGTACTTAATCCACCCCCATCCGACAGGACGTACAACCGCCACCCGAGCCCTATGCCTCACCATTCCGGCCTCATCACTTTGCCCTGTCACCTCCAGCCCCCTATGGCCATGCCCAACTTTGCCGCTTATAAAGCCCGTAAAGGCTTCCAACAGACTCCTCACACCTCCCTTTCACTCTCACAGCACCCAATCAAACTCTCATGCTCCGTAGCTCGTCGGCTCCCACTTCTTCTCCAACTCCAGCGATCGAGCTCAGCACCGCCAGAAGCATCCCCGATCCAATTCCTTCGGTCAGTAGCATCACAAGGACCCGGTGACATCATCCCGACCACCCTCCGAAGCTCCTTGTGCCTGTGCTACTCCCTCGCCGTGCACCTCCTCCAAGCTCTGCCACCACACACCGACAAACCTCCTCGGCCCTTCCTGAGCTTTCGAAACCCTCGAGGTAGCTTCGTGTACACCCATAGATGCTCTTGGCTTAATTAATTAGGTCAATTTGCAATAGATCGCCGTAATCGCTCTCCCCTGATCCTGCCACCACCGCTGCTCGCCGATGACACTCGTCCGACCGAATTGACCGGCGAGAACTTGGCCAGAGGAGCGTGGGGGCATGAGCATTCCATTTCTTAAATGATCATGTTCCGCCGCAGCCTCTATGACCGCGCTGGCCGCATTCGTTGTGGACCATCCGATAATGATCGGACGGCCCGCACGGGTTGTTTCCCAGCGGTCGGCATGTGCTGTCAAGCCGCGTGTTGTCATGGACCGTCTGATGACAATCGGACGGCTCACGCGTAGCCGAAGTGCACGCGCGCTCGCATTCAGCCCATCCAATGCCGATCGGACGACCCAAGCTGGGTCGGTGCGTTCCCACGTGACCCCATGCGTTCGAGCCGCCCGATCGAGATCGAGCGGTTCCCGTGCGCGATTGACCATAGCCCGACGCGTGACACTATTTTATTTTCTCGATTTAATTCAAACTGAAAACTTTAAACCTTGATAACTTTCTCATTTTAATTCCAAATTTGATGAAACAAATTTCTAAATTCAACCTCTGTCCAAAGAAAATGAACTTAAATGAATTTATGGTGAAAATTTAATTGGTTATGTTAGTTGATTTAAAACTTAAAAATTCACTATTAATTCATTTTGACTCCAAATTTAGTGAGAAAAATTGCAACATGCATTTAAATTTATTTTCTATCTAGTGGAACCTAAACCATGAATTTTTGGAATTGCTAAATTTTGTTGGAGTTTTTTTTGGCTATGTTAATTTGCTTTATTTCTTTTAAAATGTATGTTCAATGATAAAATATCGTACCAGGCCCATGAAGAAGACCTTGAGGCAGAGCAACGCCAGGATCAACAAGACCAGGACAATTGCGAGCTAAGCGAGTCAATACTTTGATCATCTTGAATACCCATTTTTGCAAATTATTTAGATTTAAATTATGAATTGCATGCTATTATTTTATGTGTTATGCTATGTTATTTTTATTGTTTTAAATATCTGCCCCATGTAACGAATGCCATTATTATAACTTCCCGACATATTACTCTGTGAACCTTGATAGCCCTAGTATTAATTGTAGGTATATCTGCTTTCAAAAATTAAATATGTTTAAGTAATATGGGCTAGCTGTGCTTAGTCATTGCAAGAGTCAAGATTACCCCCAACATCACATATCATAGGCAAGGAGTAGATTTTTGGGGAAGACACAGTTGGCAAAAAGGGTCGTATATTTTATGCTCATTATGTTTATATCCCAAAAAACTCAAAACTGCTTATATGTCTAGGCGGATGGATCGGGGGTGTGGTGCACTGGTGTGCACGAGAGGGGGGTTGGTGGTAGAACCGCCTAGATAATCCAAGGACCTAATCGGGTCACGACCTCCCATCGTATAACCGTACAACCATTGTGCAAAGTGCAACTTAACCAAGTAAACCCTATCGAACCTCGGACTCATCTCACAGGTTGGGGAAAGAAGTGCCGGAAAGCCAAGGCCTTTTGTGGGTAAAGGGACACCGAGTGGAGGGTGATTTGTTTCTCAGTCTTAATAGCACTATGTTGAGTGGAGTCTGGAGGTGCTAATAATAGTGATTAACATCCCGTGCAACGTATGGGTCCTATCGCAAGTGGGAGCAACCCATAGGGTGAGATGAGACCCCAAGACTAGGTAGTGTAAAAAGGTTACTGTGATAATCTACTCAACTGCATGACTAAGGAATCATGTGGGGCAACGAGCGGATTGTCTCTTGTGGTGAAAGTGTACAAACTCTGTAGAGTCAAAACTATTCGAATAGCCGTGCCCACGGTCAAGGGCGGACATGAGAACCTTTTATACTTAAACCTATGTCCTTCAAAACGCAACTTTTCGGCAAATAAAATAAACCAAGCTATCCTTTGTTAAGACATGCATGCTAAATAATTGCATCCTGCGTATTGACTCGTTGAGCATGGTGGTTAGTGTACTCACACTCGCATAATCAAATCCAGGTATGTGAAGGCCCTCTGAGCGAATTAGTTCGAGTGGTAGGCAATGTGGGAGCTTGAAGATCAGATGTGGAAGAAGAACCCGAGCTCTTCGAGGCAGGAGAGTACTCGTAGTTGTTGTTTCCTTTTAGTTGCTTTCTCCTTTGTTGTTCTTTTGTCTTGTGGGTTAAGGAGTTAGATTTGAGGTCGAATCCTTTTTAAGAGGGGATAATGTAATGCCCTGAACGTCTTTACGGTGTCCCTAGGAGTATTTAGCGGAATCGCGGAGTTTCTTGGTTTTTCGGTGAATCACGGAAGACGGTAATTATCTAAAGAGAAATAATATTAATAATAATAAAAAAAGTTGTGGGCTATTTTAGAGGGAGGGAAGCCTCCCACTTTTGGGCCCAGAGCAACCCACCAGGCCCAGCAGCCCCCTTCCCCCTATATCCCCCCTCCCACCCCTCAAACCCTAGCCGCCACCCCTCCCGCACCCCTTGGCCGCCCCCACCCCTTGTGGTGCCCTCCCTGCTCTCTCTCTCTCCCCCATGGCTGCCATGGCTGAAAAGAAAGGAAGAAAAGGAAGAAGGGAAGAATGGGAGGAAGAGAAGGGAGAAGGAGGGAAGGAATGAGGAAGAAGAAGAGAGAAGAGGGGTGATCTTGAGGGATCATCAAGGTATTTTTTCTCACCTCAGTTCTCTCTATTTTAGGTGTTTTTAAGGCTCTTGGCATGGTATTAGTAGAGTTCAAATGGAGGAATTAACAGATTAGGGTTTTCTGCTATCTGCACGTAGGCTGATTCACGCAGCACGACTGTTTGTGCAGATTAAGGTATTGAAACGATTTTTTCTGTAGGTCTGGCCAACAGGAAAGTTGTAGAGAACGATGAGTCCTATCTACTGTAATATTTCCAGATTTTTTGGCTGTGGGGTTTGGGCGTAGAAGAGTTGGGAGCTTTGCTATTTGGCAGGGGTGTAGTCCGAGACAGATTGCTGTTCGAGTGTAGTTTCAGAGTGGTAGATGATTTTTCTCACAATAACAAAATTTGTAGGAAATCTTGTGATCTAGCTTCTGTAAAACAATCATGAATTTTAAAGCTTTTTACAGAAGGTTGTGTTACAAAATGACTGGCCAGATTATCGAAATAGAGTATGTTTTCTGTTTTGCGCATTAAATTACACCATGTTAGCAACAAAATAAAAATAAGTGGTCTACTTGAAAATTGAAGATATTTCAATGTAGTTTCCAGAGATATCTCATTTGCTGTAATTGGCTTAATAGTTCTAAAGATACTGCAGTGGGTTAGGCGTAGGATCGTCGAGCGGAGTGCGGATTGTTGTGTTTGGGGTATAGCGGCATATTTATTTTCTTAAGTCGCGAATACCTTGATGTAGTTTTGTGCTGAGAGGCAATTTTAGACAGGTGGTGTCGCTCCTGACCGGGCATGAGCGCTTCGCTTCAACTGTAGAGGCAAGTAAATGTAGCGGATGTGCTACTGTTTAACTCATTAATCATACTACATTCACATTAAATATTTCCCTTGATTTGAGATGCTATGCAGTTGTTACACTCTTTCATAATGTGCTCTATGTGGTAGCAATTTTAAGAATCAATTGTTTTATGCTCTTGATGGATTAATTATGAGTATGTGGTATTGTTCTTGATGAAACAAATATGGTTGTGGGGTAGTATTCTTTATGAGGATATAGTGGACTAAGTGGTGGTATTCTTAATGAACGTATTGTGGTCAAGTGGTAGTATTCTTAGTGAATATATTGTGGTCTTAGTGGTGGTATTCTTAATGACTATATAGTAGTCTATCTGGTAGTATTTCCTATGAATCAATTAATTGTGATCTTGGTGAATCAAATATGGATTATGCGGTATTGTCCTTTTTGAATCATATGTGGATTATGATGTAGTATTCTTGATGAATATAATGTTTGATCTTTGCAGTTAAATTCTTATGAATCATTGGTATCATATTATGCATATCATGACATGACATTTGCATAGTGGATGTCACCGCATATAGCCGCGACCGTACTGATACAACATCGTACATTGCCGTAGTACGATGCACACTCTTACCTTGTTGGGTAAGGGTGCAATGGATCATTTGCATTTATATCATGGATAGATCATTTGCATACTTATGCAATGTATTGTGGTTGAATTATTTGCAAACAAATACAACTTCTTAGTTTTTATGTAGGATTGGCTCATGAGAGTCACTTGTGGTATGAGGAATGTGGATGTGGTCGTGAAATGGGGTTCACCCATCCCTTGTGTTGTGGTAGGAGTTGTGGTAGTTGCATGAGGGGTTCTCTTGTGGTAACTGTTGTTAGCGGTTGTGGGTGTGGGAATTAATAAAGTCAGTAGGGAAATTATGTTAATGCTAAATTGCTATTGGTAGTATTAGTGGTTGAGGATTTTGAAGTAGTCAAACGAGATTTATTTGCTAAAAGTTTTACCGTTGCTGGTAGTGATTTGGGTTGAGGTTATAAATGTGGTACTTGTGGAAAATAATTATTGATGCTTTAACTATTGTAGTTTAATTAGCTTGTTAAACAATTTGCTTGTTGAGATTTTTATCTCACTCTTGTTGTCCCTCTCTTCCTGGTGATTCTCGAGCATACATGGGAAGGATAGAGCGGCACATCACTGCCACACACCACATCATGTTTTATACTGTAATAAATAAGTAGAATCTCTAGTTATTCATCTTTGTTCTCTCATTGTTGATCATTTTTAATTAATGATGTTAGGTTGTAGTTTGCTTTAATTGGTTAAAATTATTAGCGGTTGTTCTTTATTTCATAGTGTTCAATTACCCTTGTTTTAGTATGCTTCCACTTAGCTTATCATGATTTAGAAATTGTTACCAGTTTATGTTATCTTGTAAATCGGCTAGCTTGTGGAGTGGTTTAGTGGCATCGCAGGGTAATGTGGGTTATAGAGTGTTACATCAGGTTGTTCTGTTTGTTGGAAAATCGCTTTTAAAAGTAATAGCATACTTAGAATATTTTCTAAGACCTAGAAGTTTGGACCAAAATCATAGTGTTTGAAAAAGAAGTACGTGATAATATTAATAACACAGATTCCATCTACCTTTACATGTCGCCTGCACCGTATATTAACTTTCCAGCGTTATAGCCGCTTACATTATCACTAGGGCGACACCCAGGGCAACACAAATTAGGGCTGTCCATCGCCCTTCATTTTTATTTCCCAATCCACAAAAATTGTTGTTGAAATAGAATTATATCCAGGTTAGGTTCCCATGTCCGCCCCTGACTGTGAGCACAGCTATTCAAATAGTTTTTGACTCTGTAGAGTGTGTACACTTTCACCACAAGAGATAATCCGCTCGCTGCTCCACATGATTCCTTAGTCATGCAGTTGAGTAGACCATCACAGTGACTTTTCAATCTACCTGGCCTCTTGTTCTCATCTCACCCTATAGGCTGCTATCACTTGCAGTGGGTCCCATACATTACATGGGATGTTAACCACTAATACTAGTGCCTCCGGGCTCCACTCCCCATAATGCTAGTATGATAGGAAAACTTCATCCTCCACTCGGTGTCCCTTTAGCTACAACAGGCCCTTGCATTACCTCACTTCTCTCCCCCTGCTTGTGAGATGAGTTCAACATTCAATAGATCTACTCAACAAAGTTGCACTTTGCAGATTTGTGGTTGTACTGTTTTACAATGGGATATCCTGACCAGATTCGGTTCTAAGGGTTATCTGGACGGTTCTATCATATTTCACACTCTCGTGCATTTACCGCACCACACCCTCGAACCATCCGCCCAATTGTGTAAGCAAGTTGGGGTGTTTGGGGCATAAAATAATGATCCTTATAAAAATACACGACCATTTCCATGTACAACTTTCCAAATTTACACTTTGTACATGTATGTGATGGTCGCGGTATTTTATCAACCCCGGGTATCTAAGCAATGCTGAGCTATATGCCTACGCGTACTTTATTTTTGAAAGATTATCATTATAATTTTTCCTAGAGAGGTAAACAAGGTTCACTGTTTAATGTGCCGGAAGGTATAACATTAGCACTTAAGTAAAGGGCAGTTAACTAGAATATTAAAGCAAACATAGGATTGCATATAAAATAACACTGTGTGATTTAATAATTTAAAGGTAAATAATTTGCTAAAATGGAGATTCAAAATGATTAAAGTATTGACTTGCTTGGATCATAGTTGCCTTGATCCTGCTAGTCCTAGCTTGTCTCTACCTCAGATCCCTCTTCTTCAGCTTCGTATGCTAATTTTTCATCGAACGAGAAATAAAAAGACTCAATACAACCAATAAATTCTCACCAAAATTCAAACAAGCTAAAATATTCATGATTTTGGTTCCATTGGATAGAGGATGAATTTAGAATTTTTTATTTTATTTGGAGTTAAAATGAATTAGTTATGATTATTTGAAGTTTTCAGCCTAAATAAAATCAGAAATCATTAAATTAATCCGAGCAGAGAGAGTATGCATGTGACTGACAGGTGGGACCCACAAGTTGTATTATTTTTCTCTTCCTCTCTCTGACAGATGGGACCCACTGGGTTTATAAATTTCTTATCTCTCCAAACACTGACACGTGGGACCCACTACGGGTTATTTACTTTTCTCGGTTTCATTAACAGGTGGGGCCCACAAGGATTAATATCTTCTGAGCCATTGACACCTCGGGCCTATGGATATTTAATTAACAAGGGGGCCCACATGTCTGTGACTCTAACACTAACGATTGTCATTAACTTAATTAATCTCATGAGTTAATTAAACAGCACGGATGACCAGTGTCATCTTCCTCCCGCTGATAATGGCAAAGCTCATCGCCGGCGGTAGGGCGGTGGCCGGACAAGAGCATAAGTAAAATGGAATGCCTGCGCCCACACCCACCTCTGGGCGAGGTCTCGCCTGCCAATTTGGCTGGAGCCATGGTCGGCGGTGAGCTCGGGTGGCGGCGGAACAGGACAACGGTGGTTACGGCGGTAGACAGCGTTTGAATTCAATCGGCTGCTAGGGGAGTACATTGGGGTGGTCACGGTGCTGTCTCTGAGGTCGGCGGAGCTTGGGTGTGGCTGAGGTGGTCAGTCAGTATGAGACGGCGGTGGTCTGGGGAGAGCTCACGGCAAGAGGGTGGCTCAAGCACTGGGACCTTCAGGCGAGGGTCAGGATGACTTCGCCGTGCTTCGAGGAGGCTCTGGGTCAGTGGAATTGGTCTGAGACAGCCTCAATCGATGGTGAACCTGTCGGTCAGAGTTGGGGAAGAAGCAGTCGTCGACGAGCTACGAGGCACGGGATAGCAATTGCATTCGGTGGGAGGGGGAGGGGATGCGGGGGAGCGATCGATGACCTCAATTTCTCTTATAGCTGGCGGAGTGAGTTGTCCGCACGGGGGCGGTTGAAGCGGCCATGGCAGTGACGCGGGCAACGGTGAGGCTATAGGGCAATCGATCACCACTTGACATCACGACGAGACGTTGATAGGAGATCGCGTAAGCGCTGGTGAGAGGGAGTGCCACTGCCTTGCATCATGGGCATTGCTAGGGCTGATGTGGAGTAATGGGCATGGTCGTGCGGGCGCGCTCGGAGGGGATGGGGGCGGTTGGGGGTACCATGGTAGAGCCGGGCAGCAGCATGGGCGAGGGTACACACCGGCGACTGCTGGTCAAAGGGGGCACAGTGGTGGGGGCCACGTAAGGTACTTCAGGGACGAGGGGGAGAAGGGCTGCGGACATGCGCAAGCAAGCGAGAGAGCAGAGGGAGAGGGGAGAAAGGAGAAAGGAGAAGGGGGTGAAGGCCATGGCTAGGCTGGGCCGGGCCGGCCGGCTGGATCCTCTCCCCTTCTCTTTTCTTTTTTTTTGATTTTGTTTTCCTTTTCCTTTTTATTTTGAATTCTAGTTGTATTTTTGAGGCATATGTGTATATATATATTTTATACATATATTTTATGCATAAAATTTCTAGATATCCATTTCGGTGTTATTACTTTTCTTTTTATATTTTTCATATTTTGCATGTCTCCTCTTTAGACTTTCTTGCTAATTTACTTTTGGAAGTTTGGATGATTTCTGGATCATCTTTTCATATTCATATTTTAATTTAAAATTTTCTTCTATAAAAACATATCCTTTCTTTTTGGAATTCTCCCCTTTTTTATCTTGGACTTTGCTATTTTACTATTCCTATTTTCTGCAACTTCAACCAAAACTAAGAAAATCTATAAAATCAAAATAACCAGAAATGCAAAAATTTAAAATATGCCCAAATTACATGTATTTTCCAAAGATCAAATTTTCAGGACATCACACCATCCCAACCCATTAAATAGATGGGCTAGCCAGTCTCATCTAACCCTAGTAGATACTATTCACTTAGCACATATGAGGAAAACCTGATAACCCCACACATGGGGTTTAACTCACACAATATTCTTATAAACGCTTTTCAAAATGCATAATCTCGAATTCGCTAAGTCCTTTGTTTTGATTTAACTTGATCTTGTCAGCTTCTCTTCTAAAGTAGTTTCCAGTATTTTAGTCAACTTACCGAATTACTTTTCCTTGACCTGGTCTTTACCTTCCATTACAAGCAATCTCTATGCTTGCCATATGTAGGTGCATCACTAGTTTCTCACGTATCGATAAGTCTCTTTTGTTCTAGTTCTACCAGACACATCTTACTTGGACCAACAAAGCCACATGGTGCAACCCACCGCTCGAACTTTCCTTTAACATTTTTTACCTTTCTCGTGCCATGTTTGAGCTCAACCATCTCATCTGGTATACTCAATCATTCTGGGCCTTGGTTTCTCTATGAGCGTAGGCTTAATTCTCACCGTTAACCATGGTTGACTCCAAACAACACTACACATTTAAAGACAAATAAATTATTTTTGGACATAAATTCTTCATCCATTTTTTTATAGCTCTAGCCCGCTTAGTATTTTTTTTGCAAATCTAGCCCCCTCCCTGAGCGTGAAATTACACGAGGATGACACGTGGGAATTCTGCTCCAGGGGAGCACGGAAATTCTATTTCCGCAATACTATAGCACGGATTTTTAAATTCCACGCCAGAGGAGCGCGAAAAATGGCATACCCGTGCTGTAGTGTACTGTAGCTACAGTGCAAATCCTCATGTTACAGTACCACAGGAATAGTATTTTCGTGCTCCCCTAGTACAGATTTGCCACGTGTCGGCCTTGCGTAATTCCGCACTCAAGAGGGGGCTAGATTTGTAAAAAAATGTTCAGGGGGCTAGAGTGGCAAAAAAATGGCATTAGGGGGCCAAATCAATAAGTATTTCGTTCTTCACAATTTGACCCACGTTAGCTGTAACATGACTAATGCAACATATAAAACACTGACCTAGGTCAACAAAAATCATCGTGAGACTCAAAATCCCCAAAACATAGAAAACCAGCCTAAACCACTTGAGCTAGTCGGTCTGACTAGACCCCCATATCGGTCAGACCGCTGACGGGGTTCGGTTTGATTGGTATTGGCATCTAGTCAGACTGCTAGGAGCATCCGATTTGACTGCCACCCTTTAGGTAGTTAGACCGGCCTAACTGCTGGTTGTCTGAAAAGTCCGACAATTTGCGAAATCAAATTTTCAACCTTCTCAAATTGTAATGGTTCATCACAACATAATTCTTGACTTTATCACGTGGTTCTTCAACATCACTTTCAGTTCTTGGTCTAACTGAGAACTTCCTCACAGTTCTATGTATTTTGGCAAAATATCATTTTACATGGGACACTGATATGAACGAAGTGGATTCAGAATTAAGAGAGATTATTATCCACCTGCTTGCATTTATGAGCAGAGGAATTGCAAGGACTGACAATTCCCAGAACTGGAACCCATAATTCTTTGTCCTCCTATTGTTAAAGAAGAAATGGTGCTTCATGAAGCGCCACCACCCATTAGAAGCAAATATGGATTGTTCAGATTTGCTGCAAGTAGTACTTTGTCAACTGCAGTTGTTTCTGGTCCTATCAATGCAGCACTATCTCTAATCATCAAAGACAAAAATTCCGGAGATTCTGATTCTGTGAAACAGACTCGTTTTACGGAGATGTTAGGTGTACATATTTATAGAATTGCTTTTCTTATTATGAAGTTCCTGTGCAGTCAAGCAAAAGAGGTAGTAAATATGGCGGAGGAACTGGAGTTTCTTGACCTTGCTCATTTTCCTGAACTTCTCATGCCAGATAATCTTCATGGTCTGCAGGTAACTGTGACTACTGCTTTAGGCCCTTACTGCTGGCTGCTTTGCACAGTGTTGTAATTTAAGTTCAAAATAATACTCTACTTGTGCTTATTTTCTACCCTGTCTCCTTTTTTAGCATAGAGGTGTAAAAAGTACATTGAAATTTTGGAACTATAAAAATGGAAAATAACTCCACTACACTAGCTTAATCGGTTAAGTCTCCTAAGTAGCTATCTGGTTTGCACTGTTTCATCCCTGCATCTCATTTCAAATTTTACTAAACATTCCTAGGTGCTGCTAACAAAGGGAAATAAACATAAAAAGATGCCTTGCTTGACATTGTAGGGAATGTTTATTACAGATAAATTATATAAACTACAATAGAGCGAATGGAAGTCATAAAGCCCTGTGCAGTATTGGCTTCAAACGTACGCTTAGACCTGGTCTGTGCAAGGGCCGACGTGTAACATCCTGTTTTTAAGAGTATTTTTGAAGCTTTTAAAAATAAAATACATTATTTGAATTTTTCTAAAATTAATTAAAGCTTAAAATGAATTTCTATAAATTAATAAATATTTAATCTAATCAAAATAAACACTAACATGTGCTAAAAATATTTTATTTAGGTTCCTTGTGTCTCAAGGAATTTTCTAAGATTTTTTTTGGTTTATTTGCTATTTTCTAGAGTTTCTTTTATTTTATTCAGAATTCTGAAGAAGAAAACCCAACAAAACCCCACGAACAGTACCGGGTCGGCCCGTTCCTATTCATCTGGCCCAGTCCCCTGTAGCCACCCGATCCGCCCTCTATTGTGCGTCGGCCAACTAGTCGCCTCGCTCCACGACCGTTGGATCTTTCCTCGAACCGCGTGTTAGCCATCGGGAAGTGCTAGCACTGTGCACCTATGCATTCTCGCTCGCCCATCCGATCCATCGGCCAGCCACACGTTGTGTATCGGATGCAGCCATCCTAACCGTTCATCCAAATTTGCACCGGCGGACAGGATCAGTCCACGCATTGCAACAACCACTGTCGAATCGCACTGGTGTTCACCCAGTGCCCTACGGCACTTCACCTTCTCCATGGACGGTGTTCACCGTGAACTGAGCCACTGAACCCAGGACCCACCAGTCAGAACTACTGTGCTATGAGCCTGTGCGCTAGTCCTCGTCTGAGTCAGTCGCCAACTTAGGCAATAGCTAACCCCTAATCGCCATGTGGTGCCACATGTCAATGACATGTCAGTGCCACATCTGCACCGAGCCATCCCAGCTGCCACATCAGCATGCCACTTCAGCATGCCATGTCAGTCAGCTACGTCAGCAGCCACATCAGCCCTAGTGCCACGTGTCAGCCCAAGCAGTTGCCACGTTAGCCCTAGCCGCCATGTCAGCACCTATTCGGCCGTGCACTGTTCCGTGTACTGCGTCCACCGTAGACCAGCCTTCCCATGCACCGAATCCATAGCACAATATTTTTTTCCAACTTTTCCAATATTTTTTAGCTTCGTTTGATCCCGTTCTTTTTTCTAAATTTATCTAAAATTGAGGTCTATCTTTTGGTTCTAGTTTTGAGGATTTTAGAGTT
Source organism: Melocanna baccifera (assembly GCA_036346265.1). Lineage (NCBI taxonomy): Eukaryota > Viridiplantae > Streptophyta > Magnoliopsida > Poales > Poaceae > Melocanna > Melocanna baccifera. The sequence goes on from CM070699.1 coordinate 3,532,564, forward strand.
CATTTGAGTTTTATTTGATTTTATTTTTGTACCTCAGTCATTTTCTCTCTCGTTAGATCGTGTCTTCGAAGGAGCAGGAGCACCGCCGGAAGATCCAGAGTTTCTCGCTGAGCCAGGCCAAGGCAAGTCATGTCCTTTGATCATATTGAACATAGTTTTTAATCTATTTTTTTATTTATTTTATCTTAAATTATTTTGTATTGCTATTTTATTACAAACCCTTGTACTTGGTAGTTATCATCCCAATTGATTAATCCCTCTTTGATACTTTACATACCATAATGCCATTGTCACTAGAGGTTGAAAAATTATTTAGTGATACCATACTAAATATCACATGGCTGGTACGATTAAAATGCTTAGTCACGCTTATATTATGGTAGGTTTGACATCATATGTGATTAATTAATTAATTTGATTTTATGAGATATTGAATCGTGGTTGAATCCACAGTGAATCGTGGTTGGAGCCACAGTTATAAAATTTGTGTGCCATGACATTGGTGTGTCATTGGTGTTGGTTATACAAAAATTAGCTTTCACTTGGCCAAATGATCGTGTAGTAAAGGGGAAAGTGTGGATTCACTTTGTGGGATGAACATTGTTGTTAATTTCCATGAGGCGCAAGTGGGGTGTGATGTGAAACCCTAGTGGGCAGGATTAAGTTGAGGTTGAACTTTGTAAAAATCATGTTGTGATTTCCTTAGCATGAGGCTAATCACATCATGTGGGTATAGTTGTGCAACCTTTGTAGAGTGAAACTATTCAAATAGCTGTGTCTCTAGTTATGGACAATGCTCGGTGATTTCACATGAGGAGTAGAGATTTCATAAAGACCTAGTTGGTTATCGTTGGAAAGTGAATAGTTAGTTCACTGTTGATTTAGCTTGTGAATGGGAGGTTCACAAGGAGTTTATTCAATTATGTTAATTACTTATTTATTTAACAATTTTTCTTAAAATTCACTTTCAATCTATTTACCATATTTACTTTAAATTATTTCTTTCTGTAAATTAACCTTTCAGCCATCCATTGGTAAGTCTTGCATAATATATTGCATTCATTTGTTATAGACGACTTATTGAGTACCAATGTACTCACAGCATTATACCCACTGTTGCTCAGTTGATGAGAATGATCTATACCAGCAGGAGATACCAGAGGGAGGATACTTTAGCGACTTCATAGATTAGGCCTTCGCATCCCAGTCGATTGCCTGTGGGTATGTTGAATGGCTTCTACGCTTATTTTTGTTTTTCGCTGCTAGATTTTAAGCCCTTCAGGCTATTAACTGTAAGTTTGGCCATAAGGTTGTACTTTGATAATTATTAATATTTGAGTTTTTCCTTTATTTTATCGTGTATATGGTTGATATTTCATCTATGTTAAACTATGTGCACTAGCGTGATTCTGGACTAGTGCACTATACACAGAGAGTCCGAATTTGCATATTAATATCTTGACATGATGCCTCCATCGACTTCACGCTAGGTGGAGGCATTTCTTCACTGAACCAGTTAGGCCACGTCACGCTAGGGCGTATAGACTTCATCCGTAACTAGACATTGTCCATGCTCGGACAGGGTCCATGCTTAGACCTTGCCCACACTTGGGGCTTGCATTAATCGCCTTCACACTGGGTGAAGTTGTGCTGGCTTGTGTCGCGTAATGACCTAATCCCCAGACTTTAGCTACACCCGAATGTTGTCCACACCCAGACACCATCCGGGTCCAGACCTTGTCCACGCTTGAATGTCGCCACACACTCAGACCCTGCCCGTGCCACGAGCTGATGTCTTCATCTATGCACCAAGCGGAGCCACATCGCCACTAAACCAGCTGGGATTACCACTGCTTGCCTTTGTCACACCGAGCAGGGTTGTGCCACTGAACCAGTTGGGCTACATCGTGCTTTGTTGTCTAGATCTTGTTCATGGCCAGACATTATTTTTTGTTGGGTCACACCATGATTTGGTTGCACTGTGCCTAACCCCTATCCGCGATTGGGCTTCGTAGCCGCTTCATCTTATGCCAAGAGGAGCCACGCCACCGACAGATCGAAGTTTGGACATCGTGCGACTCATGCCCACACCAACCTATCCACGTTCCATCTATGTTTCAACGCGGTCTGCGCTCTGACCTTGCCTACGCTTGAACCTTGTCCTCGTCAAGAGCCAAGCCACCTAGCCCTTTGCGCCAGGTGTGCCTTCGTGGTAGAGTACCTGTGTTGAGTCGACTGATCCCTGGGGTCCTATCCATGCTATCCGCACCGAGGCCACTCGTGCGATAGGGCCCTGAACCGTGAGACCACGCCCCTTCGTGGAAAAGCTCGTCCTGCACTCAGGATTCTCTCAGGCTTGGATTGGGGCTATACTTTGCTTCCTCCCTTCCCATGGCTTTTCGAAGAGGCAGCGGGTCCACTCTCAAGAGGGGCACCAGAAAGGGCAAGGAGACTACCGAAGGAGAGGATACACCCGAGAAAGTTATCAAATTCTCTTGGTATCTGGGCCATCTCACATGACAAAGGGGGTCCTTGCCAATTGGGAAAGAAGGCAAGATCAAAAGCGCCGACCTCATCGTCAAACCCAAAGCTAATGAAGATCGCCCGAACCCCTAGGAATGCTAGTCGTCTTTGCTGTGCAGTTCAACGCCAGCTTTCGCATTCCTTCAGTTAGTTTGTTGAAAGAGGTGCTGAACACTTTCGACTTGGACGTCTTTCACCTCAACCTGGGTTCATTTGTATGCCTCTCGGTGTATGAATGGGCCACGCGGAGCCTGGGTTGAAGCGCCCGTTGGCCGAACTCTTCTGCTTTCTCTACTTTGCCTCATGCCCGGTGGTGTATGCCTACGACAATGTCCACTCCTCCTATGAGGTGATCACCTTCCAGCTTCATAGCAGTCGTCAGAAGTTTGAGTTCCCCACCAAGGCCCACAGGGCTAGGTGGGACCTGGAGGGACATGTGGTTCTATTACCCCAACGGGGAGTCCAGCCTAGTAAGTACTAGGAAGAAGCCTCTGGTGGATGGCTTGGTGCACTTCTCACCTTCTCAAGGTCCAGCGAAGAAAGCCCATCGTCACCTACAATAGGGACATGCAGCGAAGTTCAGGATGCATGATCTTGTTGAAGAATACTGCATGCTGTGGATAGGTCTCCTTGGGCAAGGGTGGAACTTGCCCTTCATAGACGGTGACACATCAGGGGGGCCTCCATGCCTTTCGTGGCTTTGCGAAGTCCTGACGTAAGTGTCTTGCCCGGTTTTATATCCTGCTTTTTATCAGGCTTTGCTAACCTTACCGTCCCACAAGCCTAACGCTCCCCTAGGCAGAGTCTATAGTGGTGGCCCTACTTGGGCGTTAGACAACGGCCGAGCGGGCATGGTGGAGGACTTGATCATAGGGGAGCGTCGCAACCATGCATGTGGGATGCTCAGTATTCCAGTACTAGCCCGATCACCCCTTGATGAAGATGCATGGGGCGAAGTGCCCACTTGAAGTCATGGAGGACTCACTCCCATCCTCAAAGTCTGGAGAGTCGGGTAACCCTAGGGGCCCACCCCATGGGAAGGTGGCGAGTGTTGTAGGCACTTCCTGTAGGCCAGGCAAGGGGAAGGACCTGATGACCTGCCCCATCCCTCCAGGCTCCCTGGGACCGTGCCTCTCGTCCCCAGGCTCCGCTTCAACTCTTGGCTCGGGAGGTGCCCGCACGGTGGGAGCCGTGGGGACAGAGGCAGGCCACACACCCCAGCGTCCCAGGTGCATACGCTACATCGAAGCTACTACCAGAGGACTCATCTTCGTAGGAGAGAGAAGAGGTCGGTGATGCGGCCATCAAGGCTGACTCCATGGACACCACTTCAACTCACCCCCCACAGACCACGACAGGCGTAGCCCCTTCCACCACCACAGGGATTGGTAGAGGTGAGCCCCTAGGGCCTAGCTCCAAGCGCATGATGCCCACATCCACACCACATGTGGGTACGCCCTACGGAGCATGCTTTGATGCTCCCTTGCTAATTCAGGGATGTGTCACCACTGGGAACTTTGCTCTACGGAAGTCCATGATCGAGTTCCTGACCGAGGCTATCATGCACGCGATACCTATGGGCCTTGACTCAGCTCTAGAGGATGACCCCCTAACCAAGTGGCCTCATCAAGTCCTTTGCAGTGCCTCAATACCGTGTGCAAGATGTCGACTGTACAAAATGAAGTCTTGATGGAGAACAAGAGGGCTGTGCGTGAGGCAAAAGGTAGGGTAGCTGCCGCGTAGTGGGACTTGGAGGCTGCTCTCGAGGCCAACGCCAAGCTATCCCGCAAGCTGGCCGAGTAGGAGTCCGACATGGAGTGTCTCTACCATGGCTTGTCTCAACTTAGGGATGAGCAGGGCAAGGTGGTTGCCACTATAGTTGCTGCTACCTGGATGATGCTCAGGTTGGCCCAGGACTTGGGGATCTCAACGGAGCTCCCCTCTGACTCTTCTAAGGTCTCTACGGAGACCGGTGTGACAGCCAGGGCATTAGTGCCGAGCTTTTGGTGCTACTGTGCGATGGCCTTGGCCGAGGTTCTTCTTACCTCCCTTCGACTGATGGGATGTCAGTACTTTGCGTCTTTTGGGGCACCCACGTACGAGGCCCCGAGCTTTGCTAACCTAGTGGGAGGCCAAAAGGCCATCTCTAACTCCGTCCATTCTTTCTTCTCGTGGGTCTAAAACTCATGTCTGTTGAGCTAGCTTGATGGACTTGTCCGGTGTGCCCACGCTCGTTCGGCCGAGGGAGGCTCCGGGGCATGGGAGGGCCCTGAGGGATTGGGGACATCCCAGGTGTGAGCCATATCTCCAACATATTGATATTTTTGGCTAACTTTCTCTTTCACTTCAGCTCACTTGAGCGCTATGTAGGCATCGGTCCTCGATGTAGCCCCTTGTACCTAGGAAGCTGACCTCTTTTGTAGCCATGATGCCATCTATGAATTAATGTCCTTTTGTTTTGTTTTTCTCTCCTTTTTTAACATGATCATATGATGGAATGTTTACAATGAGTGTTCGCCCTTGCAGACAATGATGTGGCAAACCAAGTCTGTTGTCGGACGTTTGGGTACCAAACCCTACCGAGCTGAGTCGCTCAAGCATTGGGCTTCTCAAAAAACATCTAAGCCACGGTGAGGTCTAAAGCTAAAGATAGGCTGCGGCACCAAACATGCTCGGGAATAGACCCTCCTAACTTTATGTCAGGACTCTTCGGCATGAGGGGTCTTAAATTACAATGACATGTGCACTGACTAGTGTGACATAGAGTCGTGGCACCTGAGACTTGCTTCTTCGACCTCTTGTCACTTGGTTTTCTATAACAATAATGTACGGGGACTATGACTCCCCGAACTTTTATTTGCTTTTCTTCTCTTTTTTCTAGGGGTGTCCTTGTCACCCCATCTCCCATCGAAAAAAACTTGGCACTCGAGATAGAGCTCTCGAGCGGCACTTCGTTTCAGAAGAAGAGGCAAAACGTCACCTTTCCCCCATCGAAAAAAGCTTGGGGCTTGGGGCATGGCACCCGAGCGGCGCTTCGGTTTAGGGGAATAGGCGAAAACGTCGCTGTCTCCAATCAGAAAAAAATTGGCACTCAGGACGTAGCTTTTGAGTGGTACTTCATTTGGGACAAGGTTCCCATTGAAAAAGACTTGGTGCAAAGGTTTAGCTCGACCCTGGAGGGGAGGACTTGCTCAACCCCGGAGGGGAGAATTTACTCAACCCCGTAGGGATGGACTAACTCGATCCCGAAGGGGAGACTCATCCCTGAAGGTGAGAATTCACTCGACCACAGAGGGGAGGACTAGCTCGACCCTAGAGGGGAGACTCAACCCCAAAGGGGAGGGTGATCACCAACTCTTCCCCGAAGGGAAATTGCCAGCTTGACCCCAGGGAAACTGCCAACTCGACATAAGCTACAGCTTGAGAGCGTAAAATATGCGACAGGAGCATGATAAGAGCATATGTATTTCAGGGTGAAGGACATCATACTAAGCTTGATGCAAAAAGATGCGATGAAGGTGATACGAATGCTTAGCAGTTATATGTAATACTTACGTATGTTGTCTCCATTCTAGCTATGCTTGAGCTCGATTCCATGAAGTGACTGAAGTCAAAATGATCTGGGCGAGTGGCTCATATGATCTCGTACGGTCCTTCCCACTTAGAGCTCAACTTCCCGTCGAGGTCGGGGTTGGCCTTCTTCTTGAGGATGAGATCGCTAACCTGGATGGGACACGGTTGAATAACTCAGTAGTATGTCTTGGCCATTACTGCCTGATACCAGTCAATGTTGAGAGTTGCCTCTTGACAGATGGCATCGGTCGATTCCACCAAGAATTGCTGAACTGCATCATTCAGGGTTGCCATGGTACGAAGAGACCCAAGATTGACCTCCTCCGGAACGACGGCTTCATCACTGTATAAAAGCTTGAATAGGGTGAACCTTGCGGCTCGACTTAGCGAATTGCGCATCGACCAAAGCACACTAGGGAGCTCATCTGCCCAACAACCCTTTGGAAGGTCAAAGAGACGAGTGCAAAGTTCCGATAGGATGATGCCATTGGCCCTCTCCACATCCCCGATTGCATTTGGGTTGGCAACTAACGTGAAGCAGAGATTGATCCCTAGGCACATGAAGAATTTGCAGAAGGAAGCTGCATCGAATTCAATCCCATTATTGATGGTCACCTCTCTCGACACTCTGAAGCGGCGTATGATATTCTTCCAAACGAACTTCTAAACCTTCGCAGAGGTTATCTTGGCCAATGGCTCAGCTTCAATCCACTTGGAGAAGTAATCAATGGACACTACCGTGAACTTGTATCCTCGAGTTTGCAGTTTGAAGGGACTGACCAGGTCAACCTCCCATCGAGTGAGCAGCCATGATGGTGGTATCGGCTGTAGATCATTTGTTGGAGAGTTTGTGACACGGCCCATCCATTGGTAGGTGGGGCATGTGCGAACAAGGGACTCCGCATCTCATAGGGTAGTAGGCCAATATAGCCGCCTGTGTACTTCATGAACTAGGTCAGCACCCTTGTCTTTGGATACACAATGGAGGAGTGGCTGGCAAACGTCGTGCTTGTGGAGGATGTCGTTGTGCATGATGAAGCCCCTTGCACAATGTTTCAGCATTCGTGCATCGATGGGATCCACGTGCTTGGCTTCATCGGTGAGATATTTAATGATTGGTTTCCTCCAGTCTTGCTCTCCAATGGCATGCACCTCCGGAAGCCCCTTCACCGCGGGCTTTGCCAGTACCTCATTGAATGCACCCGTTGGTCTCTCTGTTTGGGTGCTAGCGGTCTTCGCCAAGATGTCTACCTTGAGGTTGTCCGAGCGCGAGATGCTTAAAATAGTGAAGCCACTGAAGTACTTCTCCATGGCTCGAATTGGAGCTAGGTACTTCACCAACGCTAGGTCCTTGACTTGATAACTTTTGTCTACATGGCAAGCAATGAGCTAGGAGTTGCTCTTCACCAAGAGTCGCTTGGCCCCCAACACCCGGGCCTTGCGCAAACCCATGTAGCAGAGCCTCATACTCAACGATATTGTTGGTAGCTTCAAAGTTTAGGCAGGTAGAGTAGAAGGTGTGTTTCCCATTCGGTGACTCATGGACCGCCCTAGTGCCCGCACCTTCCGAGCACCAAGAGCCATGCACATAGATGGTCCAGAGAGGGTCAGTCAGCAGGGCAGTAGGGGGAACTCTGCTGGAGTCCATTCCATGATGATGTCTACTAGCACCTAGGACTTGATGGCCGTGTGAGCAATGAAGGTAATTGAGAATGGTGCCAGCTCAACCGCCCACTTTCCTACTCGCCTGGATGCCTCCTTGTTATGAAGCATCTCTCCAATCGGGAAGGATGTTGGTATTGGAATTTCATGCGCTAAGAAGTAGTGTCAGAGTTTTTGCGACGCCATGAGGACAGCGTAGGTGAGCTTCTCCAACTCGGTGTATCTTACCTTAGCCCCTTGTAAAGCTTCAGACACATAGTATACCAGATGTTGCATCCTTTCTTCTTCCCGGACTAGCATGGCACTTATGGCAATGGGAGTTACCGGGATGTAAGTGAGCAAGCCCTTTCCTGGCTTGGGGATATGCAACAGCGGGGGGGGGGACATTAGGTGGTTCTTTAGGTTATCAAAGGTGGCTTGACTCTGAACATTCCATTTAAATGTGTTCAAGCCCCGTAGGATCTTGAAGAAGGGGAGTCCTCTCTCGGCTGAGTAGGAAATGAACCACCCTAGTGCGGCTATCATGTCGATCAACTTCTGCACTTCACGGACATTTTAGGGAGGCTTCATGTTGAGAATAGCTTGAAACTTTGTGGGATTCACCTCGATCCCTTGCTTTGACCCCAGGAACCCCAAAAGCTTTCTAGCTCAAACCCAGAAGACACACTTCTTTGGGTTGAGTCTCATGTGGTTCAGTGCAAGTTGTTAAAAGTCTCTTGGAGATCAACAACATGCACTTGTGCTAGTGTACTCTTGTCTACAATATCATCCACATAAGCCTCCACGTTGCGCCCAATCTAAGTGTGATGTGCTTTGTGAACAAGCCTAGCAAACGTGGCACTAACATTGTTTAGCTCAAATGCCATTCGGACGTAACAGAATGTCCGAAAGGAGGTGATGAAGCTGTTCTTCTCCTCGTCTTCCTTGGCCATCCATACTTGGTGGTACACCAAGTAGGTGTCAAGGAAGTTCATAATCTTACATCCCGAAGTGGCATTGACTAGTTGATCGATCCTCGGCAGAGGAAAGTCATCCTTCGGGCATGCGTGGTTTATGTTGGTGTAGTCGACACACATTCGCCATCATTCATTGGATTTTTCAATGAGGATAGGGTTGGCTAGCCACTAGGGGTGCATCACCACCCGGATTACGCCGACGTTGTGAAGCTTCTCTACCTCTTGTCTTGCAGTGTCGGGACCTGGGCACCTGGAACAGCAACTACAAGTCCTTCTGTGTAAATCGCACTATCCCAGGAAAAGCTAGTGCACACAGGGTTAACAGTGATACATATCATGCATAACAACCACAAATATTATTAAACAAAAGTACGGGCCTTAAAGCCAAGTTATACAATAAAGGGCTCATGGCCAACTGAAATAAAAGCAGTGGAAATAATAGCAGAAGAACAACTCATCCTGCCTTCCCACAGGCGAATGACTGTAAGACGCGGCCTACTCATCGAAGTACTCACCGTAGTCGTCGGAGTCGTACTCTGGCAATAGGTTTAAGCAAGGTGAACATTTTAAAGTACTCGACAAGTTACACCAGGAAATATAACAGAATGGATGCATGCATAAGGGATTTCAAGGAAGGCTTAAATATGGTCATTTGTGCGGAAAAGCAATACTGAAATTGAAGTACAATAATATAAGTACAGAAGTTGTATTTTAATACATCATATGAAACAATATTTTAGCAAATAATTAACGTTAGTGTAGGCTCTTACCTACATTAACCTAACCACGGGTATCCCACCCGGACCATTATCAAACCATTGTTGTTCATTCAAAAATCAAGTTTTATGAAAACCAAGTCTAATTTGCGAAAACTCTACTCAGCATATCCATGACCGTGGACACGGCTATCTAGGATAGATTAAAACTCTACAAATGTGTACAACTTTACCCACAAGATGTATTCTCCTACTTGAGCCATGCGATCAACACACTGCCTTAGGTGTGCGGCGAGGAGTTCACGACAAAGTTGTTACAATGCTCCATAGCCAATGATGAGGACATCACTTCTACTGATATGAACACTTCTCTTACTGCTTCCATGAATGATGGGCAAGGTCCAATTACTCGGGTACGTGCTCGTCAACTCAACTATTAGGTAAACTCATTTTTAGGAGTCAATAATATTTCCGCTGAGAATTCGATACTTTCTACTACTTGTGATTTTCTTGTTCTTAGGAACCATGGAGAAGTACCACGCGAGCTCAAGTGTAGAAGTGGAACCGTCAAGCGCAATCCAACTCATATTCGCGAGTTTGACTTAGATTCGGACTGTTTGACAACGCCTACTTCAAACGGCCATAACTTTTGATCCAGAAGATTTCTCGGGTCTCGTGAGTACTCGTTGGAAAGATTTTGGAGTCTACTTTCAGATGAATCTGGTCTCAGCTCGAAGTTCCATCCAAGCCGATCAGAAACTGCAAAACAAATTGTGTTACTTTTCTAGTCCGAGTCAAAGTGGGCCTTAGGCCTTGTAATCGAGTCTTGTTCGGCTTCCAAGTATGTTAGCTGACCCTCAATAGTACCGTACCCCCTTTTATTAGTTAAGTGCGGCTTCTCCCTCCCCTATTTAAGGAGGTCGCACCCCTTTAGTTGTCCTCGGGTTTTTCTTAAGAGATTTTTCTGCTTAGCATTTTCACCGCACGTCCAGTTGAGGAACTCCAACTCTACTCTCTTTCTTGTGTTCTCGATTCGCTTGCAAGAGATAGCCTTCTTGGCGGGGTCAACCGGATATGTGGTGAAACTGCTAAGCAGAAAAATCTCTTAAGAAAAACCCGAGGACAACTAAAGGGGTGTGACATCCTTAAATAGGGGAGGGGGAAGCCGCACTCAACTAATAAACGGGGTTGCAGTACTATTGAGGGTCGGCCGACACACTTGGAAGCCGAATAGGACTCGATTATAAGGCCCAAGGCCCACTTTGACTTGGATTGGAAAAGTGACACAACTTGTTTTGCAGTTTTCGATCGGCTCGAATAGAATTTCGAGGTGGGAAGATTCATCTGAAAATAGACTCCATAATCTTTCCAACAAGTACTCACGGGCCCTGAGAAACCGTCTAGATCAAAATTTATCGCCGTTTGAAGTAGACGCTATCAAGCAGTCCAAATCTGAGTCAAACTCGCAAATATGAGTTGGATTGCACTTGACGGTTCCACTTCTACAGTTGAGGTCGCGTGGTTCTTCTCCATGGTTCCTAAGAACAAGAAAATCACAAGTCTTAGAAAGTATCGAATTCTCAGCGAAAATATTATTGACTCCTAAAAACGAGTTTACCTGATAGTTGAGTTGACGAGCACGTGCCCGCCCGAGCAATTGGACCTTGTCCATCATTCATGGAAGCAGTAAGAGGAGTATTCATATTAGTAGAAGTGATGTCCTCATCATCCAAAATAGTCACACCGCCACTAAGGTTTCACCACAACTCGAATCCACGAGTTGGAGCCCCCTCTTGTGCCATGTGAGACTTCTCGCGGCCTATGCCACGCTCACATTCAGCCTATAGCATATCTATGTTTGGAATGTTACAAATTACTCAGCCAGGTCTGTCCCATACCGGACTTGTGGTAGTACAAGGTGACATTGTAAAATAGTTCACAGAAACGGTTCTTAATTTGACATAGACTCAACCACATGTCCACATGCTCGACAATCAACTACGTGTCACCAAACACAAAGCATGCCGGCACCCACCACCTAACTAATAGCCTAAGTCCAAGCCAAGTTTTCTATTTTTATTTTAAACCATTTCATAAATTTTCTTGACTCACCAAAGTCAAGAATTCATTAAAAGAAATTGTCATTTGATGTGAAATAATTAATCCCACCTAAATCATTCTAAGCTAGACTAAGCAATTTACTAAAAGTTCACTAGTTAATACTAATGTACCAACAAGTTTTCAGCTCGGTTGACAAGGTATGTGATTGCAAGAATCAAATTTGGCCATAGAAAGGATAATGGGAATAGCTACATTTCGAAACATCTTTTAATTTAAGGTTGAATAGAAATAAGCATGCATATACATTTAAAAATAATATAAATAATTTAAATTATTGGGTACAACATGGTCAAAGGTTTAACTTGCCTTGCTCGAAGTTATGCTGCGAATCATTGTCAAAATCTATACGCGAAGAACCAAATAGAATTCAAAAACAAAATTCAAATAAAATTCAAAAACTCAAAAGAAGTACAAAAATGGAACATTCATGATTTTAGAAAAATTTAGAAATTTGAACAGGTCAATTTGAAGTTAAAATGAAGAAGTTATGTCCTTCTAAAGATTAAATTCAAAGAAAAAGACCATTTTCTGGAATTATTTTCAAACCGAAAAGCATTTATGACGTCAGCAAGTAATTAATTGAATTAATTTTCTAAAGAAAAACTGAGATTATGATGTCAGCAATCATTTCAAAAGTATTAAATAATTAAAAATGGTGCTGACGTGGCAAGGGAGGCCGATGTGGCCTGTGACGTGGCACCACGTGGCTGTCTCGTGGCTACCACATCACGGCATCGGGCTGACGTGGTCGGTCAGCGCTACGTGGCAGTTGGGTGCCCGCGTGGCAGTGGTGTGGCACCCACTTGGCTGCCACCGGGCTGCCACACGGCTCCACGTAGACCCGCACGCTGACGTGGCTCGCCGACCGGAGTGGGGAGGTGCGGGGCCCGATGGTCACCGGCGAACCTGAGGGTGGTGGTGTCGGCCGAGGGCACCAGAGGATAGAGGGAGTTGAGGGGAGTGTGAGAGTACCGTCGGTGTGGCCTGAGGTCGATCAGAGAGGCTGTCGGCGGTGAGGAGAGGCGATCATGTTAGCCCAGGAAAAAATAACTCACGCACACACAAAGAAAATATGAGAGCTCAGAGGACACTGGAAGTTTTCGTAGTGCTGCAAACTACTAATTCAGTTGAATACTTGAGGCACTTGAAGACTCGAATCTGAGAACACAAGAAAACAAGCTCTGAGCACTAGGACGCTGGAACAGAACGCAACTCAGATGCGTTTTCTCAGCTGCCGTTTATGCTCTCTTCTCATCTGGTATTTATACATCTGTGTGCACGTCATGCATGATGCATACTTGGCGCAAGACTCGGCCACGTCTAACCAACAAACTAACTACCTACATGCATGGCTCTAACCAAAACATGCACACACACGCACAACTAACCAGATCCGTTTTTTCATGCAAAACTAAATCAAGATTAAACACTAACAGGTCAGAGGAGGCTCACGGCGGCGGGGGGGGGGGTACTCCGGTGGTGCAAAAGCCCGGTGGAGGTGTGGCCGACGGTCACCGAGGCACGAGGGAGGTGTAGGCGCGGTTGACGAGGCACAGGGAGGCCTAAGGTGGCGGCGATTGCTCGTCGGAGTCGGTGAGGCCTGCGGAGGGAAAAGGGCACGGGGAGGGCTTTGAAGCTTAGACACTCGAATTGAAGAGCGAGGGGGAGGCGGTGTGTCGAGATGGTGGCGGTGTCGGCGGGCTGAGGATGAAGAAAGGCGGGTAGGGGACGACTGACAAGCGGGCCTCGAGTGTCAGAGATAGAAAGGAGGAAGGTATGGCGGTCAGATTCAAGACACTTGGCGCAAGGAAAAATCAGACTGTTCAATCTTTGGTGAACCGGTAAGTGGCAGCTAACGACTGAGATCTGATCGGCCAATTAGATTAGATTGGGGTTGTTCAAGCAAGACCGAAGGGGTAAGTGCAAGCGGGCAATGGAGGTTTAATCTGGCAATGGTGAATGGTCCAGATTAAGACACTTGTCAGCCCGAGGGAAAGAGGAGGCGGGTGAAGCGGTAAGTGGGGACGTGCGGTTGGGATCAAATCGGGTGGCGAGAGAGTCGGTCCGATGCGTGACACGCGTCGACCAGGGAGAGGGGAACGGCGGGGAGGAGGTTTAAGTGACAACGGGTGGTTGAGATTGATCCAGCGGTGATGGATTTGATCCGGTGGTGACACATGTCAACCAGAGAGGGTTTTTGGATCTAAATTCTCTTTTTGATTTTCAGAAAAGCTTAAGAGGCTTTAAAAAGCACAAAAAAACATAAAATAATTTTAAAAATTCTAGAAAAATTGAGAGAATCTTCTGAAACTATTTTGGACTTAAGAAAAAATATTTTTGACTTATGAAAGTATTTAGTTTTCTGTAAAAACATAAGTTAACTCTAAAAGTGAGTTTTTAATCCTTATAAATTCCTAAAAATTATTATAAATACATAAATGACTTTGGAAACTGAAATGCACTTATTTTGACTTTTATAAAATGAAATAATTTAATTTTCTCACTTCAAGGCTTGGAATAAAAACCAAAAAAATCCAATTAAATTCTAGTAAATTATATAAAATAGAAAAAGAAATTTTGGGATGTTACAAACCTACCCCCTTAAAAGAAATCTTGCCCTCAAGATTTGCACTGGGTAGCAAAAGAGATGAGGATGGTTGGTCTTCAGATCCTCTTCTCGCTCCTACGTGGCTTGGTCTTCATTGTGGTTGCTCCACTGAACCTTGCAGAATTTGATAGTCTTCCTTCTGGTCTGACACTCTGCTGTCTCGAGGATCTTGATCGGTTGCTCTTGATAGGTGAGATCATCTTGAAGGTCCAAGGTTTCCAACACAGCTTGTTCTGTGGGTACTCGGAGGTATTTCTTCAGCTGAGAGACGTGGAAGACGTTGTGCACTCCTGACATGCTCGGCAGCAACTCTAACTGATATGCAACTTCACCTCTTCTGCTCAAGATTTTGAAAAGTCCCACAAACCTTGGTGCAAGCTTTCCTCTAACCTGAAACATCTTGACTCCTCTGAGTGGAGACACTCTGAGATAGACATAGTCCCCAACCTCGAAAGTCAAGTCTTGTCGACGGTTGTCCGCATAACTCTTCTGTCGAGATTGGGCTATCTTTTTCTCACTTTTTCTTCAGCATCTTGAAGCAGGTTTGGACCAGCTTCCTAAGGTTCTCCTTGCTGTTCCCAAAGCAAAGGTGTCATGCACTTTCTGCCATACAAAGCTTCGAAAGGTACCATCTATAGACTGTCTTGGTAGTTGTTGTTATACAAGAACTCTGCATAGGGTAATGAATGGTCCCAACTGGTTTCAAAATCCAGAGAAGAAGCTCTTAACATATCCTCGAGTACTTGATTTACCCTTTCTGTTTGACCATCTGTCTTGGGATGGTAAGCTGTACTGAAACTGAGCTTACTCCCTAACTCTTCATGTAGTTTCTGCCAAAATTGAGAAGTGAATTGGCTACCTCGATCTGACACTACCTTCTTGGGAACTCCATGTAGGCACACAATCCGAGACATGTACAACTCGACCAACTTACTCCCAGAGTAAGTGGTCTTGACTGGTATGAAGTGAGCCACTTTAGTCAATCGGTCAATGACTACCCAAATCGAATCATAACTTGATTGAGTCCGTAGAAGTCCGGTTATGAAATCCATACCGATTTCTTTCCACTTCCAATCGGGTATTGGCAATGGTTGCAAAAGTCCAGCGGGCCTCTGATGCTCTGCTTTAACTCTTTGATAGGTGTCGTAAGCTTCGATGAACTCGGCTACTTTCCTTTTCATACTGACCCACCAGTATCTTTCCCTCAAGTCCTGGTACATCATGGTACGACCTAGGTGAATTGAGTTCGGAGTATCATGGGCTTCTTTGAGGATCAGGGTTTTGATTTCCTGATAATTTGGCACACAGTTGCGGTTCTCAAACCAAACAGTACCATGCTCATCTTCATTGAATCCTGGTGCTTTGCCTCTTCTCATGTTCTTTCTTATTTCTTGAATATCCTCGTCAACCTTCTGAGCTTCTTTGATTTGATCAGGCAAGGTTGGTTGAATTTCCAACGCTGTGAGAACACTCTGATCTACCGAATTCAGACTTAGACGGACGACTCCCTCCTAAAGTCAGGTCTGGTCTTCTTCTGATATGACAGCATTGGCATAGGACTTCCTACTTAAGGCATCGGCCACAGCATTTGCTTTTCCTAGATGGTAATGTATTCCGATGTCATAATTCTTTATCAACTCTAACCACCTGCGTTGCCTCAGGTTAAGTTCTGCTTGAGTGAAAATGTACTTCAGGCTCTTGTGGACCGTGTATACTTCACAACGGTTACCGATAAGATAGTGGCGTCATATCTTTAGAGCATGAACTATGGCTGCTAACTTCAAATCATGAGTGGGATAATTGCACTCATGGGGTCAGAGTTGGCGCGATGCGTAGGCTACTACTTTGCTTTCTTGCATTAAGACACAGCCTAAGCCAAGACGGGAGGCGTCACAGAAAACCTCAAAGTCTTTATGCACATCTGGTAAAACAAGCATGAGTGTTGAGATTAGCCTTTTCTTGAGGGTTTGGAAACTCTGCTCACAGGCCTTTGTCTATTCGAACTTCTTTTCCTTCTTTAACAATTGAGTCATTGGCTTGGCTAACTCGGAGAATCCAGCTATGAACCGGCGGTAGTTCCCCGCAAGTCCAAGAACTCCTGACTTCGGTTACCGACTTGGGTTGCTTTCATTCCATTATTGCTTCTATTTTGAAAAGATCCACGGCAATTCCTTTAGCTGTCACTATATGCCCTAGGAAAGCAATTTCCTTTAGCCAAAATTCACATTTACTAAATTTAGCATAAAGCTGATGCTTCCGAAGCTTTTCGAGGGTTATTCAGAGATGCTGCTCATGTTCTTCTTCATTCTTGGAGTAGATGAGAATGTCGTCGATAAAAATCACCACAAACTTGTCTAAGTATTCCATGAATACACTGTTCATCATGCTCATGAAATAGACAAATGCATTGGTCAGTCCAAAAGACATGAAAGTGAACTCATAATGTCCATAACGGGTGTAGAAGGCAGTCTTGGGGATATCTTCCTCACAAATCTTCAACTAGTGATACCCTGACTGTAGATCAATTTTGGAGAATACACCAGCTCCCTTGAACTGATCGAACAGATTATCGATCCTGGGTAAAGGGTACTTATTCTTGATGGTTACATCATTGAGTGCTCTATAATCCACACATATTCTCATACTTCCATCCTTCTTCTTGACGAACAGAACAGGTGCTCCCCAAAGCGACGAACTTGGGCGAACATATCCTTTATCTTCCAATTCCTAAAGCTATTTCTTCAACTCTGCTAACTCATTGGCTGGCATCCGATATGGTCTCTTAGAAATTGGAGCGGTGCCTGGGACTAGGTCAATCACAAACTCGATTTTCCTATCCGGTGGCATTCTAGGTAACTCTTTGGGAAACACTTCTAGGTATTTCCGCACCATAGATACTTCTTCCAAAGCTTGCAGGTGATAGAGGGCACACTCTTCCTCTGTAGGGATCTTAGGGGAAAAGATAACTTCTATCCCTTGGTCATTAGTGAGGGTAATGGATCGGGTAGCACAATTGATCTGACCCTTATTTTTGGCTAACCAATTCATTCTAAGAATCACATCCAACCCTTGTAATTCCAAAACCAAAAGGTCTGCTAGGAACAGAGTCCCATCTATGAGCAACTCTACTTTTGGGCACAGAGTCCCTGCTCTCATTTCAGCTCCAGGGGAGTGAACTATCATAGGATTGCTAAGGGTAACCGTACCCAACCCATACTTATCCACAAAAGCTTTTGACACAAAAGAATGCAAAGTTCCAGAATCGAAAAGAACTGATGCTAGTACTGACTTTACAAGGAACATACCCAGTACGATGTCCAGTGCAGCCTGGGCTTCCTCTGCAATCACGTGGTTCACTCATCCCTTGACGAAGTTCTGCGGCTTCTGCGGTGGCTGCCCCTGGTTCTGACTTCCTAATGCTCCTGAGCTGGTCGCGGCTTGGATCTTCTTGGGGCAAGTCTTAGCATAGTGCCCTGTTTCCTTATAGTAGAAACAGGTCACTCCATCCGAAGAGGGGCTGCTCTTCTGAACTTGACCACCAGTAGCAGGAGTGTGGTTGGTCTGAAACTACGGGCGGCTAGCCTGAAAAGGTGGGCGGCTAGTTGCTGGCCTGAACTTGCTTGACTGAGGCTTGAAGTTACTGCCTTGCGGCCTGAACTTGTTCACTTGCGGAGGGGTGTTGTGAGCCTTAGGATAACCTCCAAGGTTAACCTTGTGGTCGGCCATCCTTTGCTTCATGTTCTCCATCTCCACGTGCTTACCTTCCTGGCGAATGGCCTTGCTGACTAAATGGTGGAAATCAGCATAGTCACTTGAGAACAGCTGAACAAAAATGTGGTCATTCAGGCTCTCCAAGAATCTTTCTTGCTTGGCTTCATCATTAGCCACATCTTCCGAAGCATAACGTGCAAGTTGATTGAACTTCTGCAGATATTCATTCACTGTACGGCTCCCTTGACGAAGGGCTCGGAACTCCTTCTTCTTCAGAGTCATGGCACCTGTAGGGATGTGAGCTTTGCGGAAACTCTGCACAAACTCATTCCAAGTTACTATCTGAGGATTGGCATGAGAGGTAGTGAAAGTGTCCCACCATTCGAAAGCAGGTCTGTTCAGCTAGTGAGAAGCAAACAAGACTTGCTCCCAATCAGTGCATTGTAGGATATCCAGTTTCTTTCCAATTGTCCTAAGTCAGTCATCGGCGTCCATGGGTTATGCACTACCCGAGAAGGTTGGGGGCTTGATCCATAGAAATTCTAACAACCTATTGGGAGGAGCTTGAGCAAGTGGTTGATGAACTTGATGAACTAGGTTGTTGATAGTCTGAGCGAGCAGTTGGATTAGTTGATTTTGGTTTGCCATCAATTGAGTCCAGTCGGGTCTTGCTGCTGGTGAGGGCGGAGGGATGGGAGTAGACTGACTCCCTTGAGCTCTGGAGTTGGCGGTGTCATGGTCGTTCCTTCTTGTGTTCACCATCTGCCGAAACTTCTAGATTTAGAGGAAAGAGGGAGAACTAGACAGAGAGGTTTCTTGTAACATTCTCACAACCAAGCACACAGAAAAGCAACGAAAAACAGTGAATAAGATCTAACCAAAAACTTCTTTATTTTATTATAGTAATCTTGCAGCTGTTGACAAAGCACTACAGCTCACAAGTAATGTTTTTATGACTTAACTTAAGGCTCCTAGACACTGGTGCTACGCTTAAGCCTCTTCGTGGGTGACTCGGAGGTAGTGGAATCCTCATCCGCGGCGCGATAGTTGGCCAGCTCTTCCTCTACTGCACGGAGCTTTTGTGCCATGGAGTTCAACTCGTCCAAGGTGGTCTTGTACGCATAGTCCATGGACTTAGTGAACTCCACCTGCTGAATAAGGCGGGGGCTACTCTCGTACTCCGTGGAAGGGAAGTTGCTAACGGAACTGATGGGAATCTTCATAGGGTAGTAGCGAAACATGGTGCATTGAAGTTCCAGCACGTAGATGTCCCTCAGTTAGCGAATGGCTTCGAGAGCTGCATCTTGGATACCGGCGAGAAAGGTCTCTCGTGGTATGGAGGCGTCAAAGGTGTGGAGAGCTGCTTGATCTCCAAATTTAGCGAAGATCCTCACTTTGACTCTCCAACGCTCCAGATCTCCATATTGTCCGAAGTATCCCTGGTAGACAGGGTGAGGTCGGAAGTTCAACTCTCGCATGAGGCTATAAAGGCAATCCGCTAGGTGTCCAGCCAGGACTCCGTGGGTGATGCGGGTAGGTTGCTCCATCTAAAATTTTGAAAGGGGAGGAGAGTTAGTAAATAATTTTTTTGATAAGAAGACTGAGTTAAGTAAGAGGCGAAGATACTCAAAATATTTTTAGTTATCAAAATATGTCCTTAAGATAGGTTCCTTTCTATTCTATCTATGGTCGCGTCTTAAGGTCATTAATGCTCTAATACCATCTCTATCGGGACCTGGAACAACAACTGCAAGTCCCTTTGTGTAAATCGCACTATCCCAGGAAAAGCTAGTGCACACAGGGTTAATAGTGATACATATCATGCATAACAACCACAAATATAATTAAATAAAGGTACGAGCCTTAAGGCCAAGTTTTACAATAAAGTGCTCATGGCCAACTGAAATAAAAGCAGTGAAAGTAACAGCAGAAGAACAACCCATCCTGCCTTCCCACAGGCAAATGACTATAAGACGCGGCCTACTCGTCAAAGCTCTCACTGTAGTCGTCGGAGTCGTACTTTGGCAATAGGTTTAAGCAAGGTGAGCACTTTAAAGTACTCCACAAGTTACACTAGGAAATATAACAGAATGGATGCATGCATAAGGGATTTCAAGGAAGGCTTAAATATTGTCATTTGTGCGGAAAAGCAATACTGAAATTGAAATACAATATATAAGTACAAAAGCTGTATTTTAATACATCATATGAAACAATATTTTAGCAAAAAATTAATGTTAGTGTAGGCTCCGACCTACACTAACCTAACCATGGGTATCCCACCCGGACTATTATCAAACCATTGTTGTTCGTCGAAAAATCAAGTTTTACGAAAACCAAGTCTAATCTGTGAAAACTCAACCCAGCATGTCCATGACCATGGATATGGCTATCCAAGATAGATTAAAACTCTGCAGAAGTGCACAACTTTACCCACAAGATGTGTTCTCCTACTTGAGCCACGCGATCAACACACTACCTTAGGTGTGTGGCGAGGAGTTCACGACATGGCTGTTACAATGCTCTATAGCAAAATAGTCACGACGCCACTAAGGTTTCACCACAACTCGAATCCACGAGTTAGAGCCCCCTCTTGTGCCATGTGAGACTTCTCGCGGCCTACGCCACGCTCACATTCGGCCTATAACGTATCTATGTTTAGAATGTTATAAATTACTTAGCCAGGTCCGTCCCATACCGGACTTGTGGTAGTACGAGGTGTATTTGTAAAATAGTTCACAGAAACGATCCTTAATTTGACTTAGGCTCAACCACATGTCCACATGCTCGACAATCAACTACGTGTCACCAAACACGAAGCATGCCGTCACCCCACCACCTAACCAATAGCCTAAGTCCAAGCCAAGTTTTCTATTTTTATTTTAAACCATTTGATAAATTTTCTTGACTCACTGAAGTCAAGATTTCATTAAAAAAACTGTCATTTTACGTGAAATAATTGATCCCACCTAAATCATTCTAAGCTAGGCTAAGCAATTTACTAAAAGTTCGCTAGTTAATACTATTGTACCAACTAGTTTTCAACTAGGTTGACAAGGTATGTGATTGCGAGAATCAAATTTGGCCATACAAAGGATAATGGGAATAGCTACATTTCCAAACATCTTTTAAATTAAGGTTGAATGGAAATAAGCAAGCATATATATTCAAAAACAATATAATAATTTAAATTATTGGGTACCATGGTCAAAGGTGTAACTTGCCTTGCTCGAAGTTCTGCTGCGAATCGTCATCGAAATCGAACTCTCCTGAATCGTCAAAATCTATACGCGAAGAACCAAATAGAATTCAAAAAAAATTCAAATAAAATTAAAAAATTCAAAAGAAAGAGAAAATGGAAAGTTCATGATTTTAGAAAAATTTAGAAATTTGAACGGGTAAATTTGGAGTTAAAATGAAGAAGTTATGGCCTTCTAAAGATTAAATTCAAAGAAGAAGACCATTTTCTGGAATTATTTTCAAACCGAAAAGCATTTATGATGTCAGCATGTAATTAATTGAATTAATTTTCTAAAGAAAAACTGAGATTATGATGTCAGCAATCATTTCAAAATTATTAAATAATTAAAAGGGTGTTGACGTGGCAAGGGAGGCCGACGTGACCTGTGACGTGGCACCATGTGGCCGATCAGCGACACGTGGTAGTTGGGCGCCCGCGTGGCAGTGGTGTGGTGCGCACTTGGCTGCCACACGGCTGCCACGTAGGCCCGCACACTGACGTGGCTCGTCGGCCGGAGTGGGGAGGCGCGGGGCCCGATGGTCACCGGCAAACCAGTGGATGGCGACGCTGGTCAAGAGGGAGTCAAGGGGAGTGTGAGGGTACCATCAGCGTGGCCTGAGGTCGATCAGAGAGGCTGTTGGCGGTGAGGAGCAGCGGTCGAAGGAGGCTGACGGTGGCAGGGGTACTCCGGTGGTGCAAAAGCCCGGTGGAGGAGTTGCCGACGGTCGCCGAGGCACGAGGGAGGTGTAGGCGCGGTCGACGAGGCACAGGGAGGCCTAAGGCAGTGGCGATTGCTCGCTAGAGTCGGTGATGCCGACGGAGGGAAAAGGGCATGGGGGAGGGCTTTGAAGCTTAGACACTTGAATCGAAGAGCGAGGGGGAGGCGATGTGTCGAGAGGGAGCTCGGGAAAGGGTTTATATAGGCTGAGGGGCAGCGTGAGAGGGGTAACGGCTCGCCAAAATTGAATCGGCCGTTAATGGCTCATAATCGGCAGTAATAGGCTTTTAAGCTGAAGGTTAACGGAGGAAATTGAATGCGTGTGAATGGGGGAGCACTCACCGGCAAAAATGGCCGGGAGAACGGCTGGGAGGCAAAGATAGCGGAGTTTGGTTGGGCGCGGTAATGGCGGCAATGTCGGCGGGCCGAGTAAGAAGAAAGGCGGGGAGGGGACGACTGACAAGCGGGCCTTGAGTGTCAGAGAGAGAAAGGAGGAAGGTATGGCGGTCAGATTCAAGACACCTGGTGCAAGGAAAAATCGGACCGTTCAATCTTTAGTGAACCGGCTGAGATCCGACCGGCCGGTTAGATTAGATCGGGGTCGTTCAAGCAAGACCGAATGGTAAGTGCAAGCGGGCGGTGGAGGTTTAATCTGGCAACGGCGAACGGTCCAGATTAAGACACTTGTCAGCCCGAGGGAAAGAGGAGGCGGGTGAAGCGGTAAGTGGGGACGTGCGGTTGGGATTAAATCGGGTGGCGGGAGTGTCGGTCCAATGTGTGACACGCATCGGCCAGGGAGAGGGGAACGGCGACGAGGAGGTTTAAGTGACAGCGGGTGGTTGAGATTGATCCGGCGGAGATGGATTTGATCCGGTGGTGACACATGTCAGCCAGAGAGGGTTTTTGGATCTAAATTCTCTTTTTGATTTTCAGAAAAGCTTAAGAGGTTTTAAAAAGCTCAGAAAAATACAAAATAAATTTCAAAATTCCAAAAAAATTTAGAGAATCTTCTGGAACTATTTTGGACTTAAGAAAAAAAAATTTGACTTATGAAAGTATTTAGTTTTCTGTAAAAACATAAATTAACTCTAAAAGTGAGTTTTTAATCCTTATAAATTCCTAAAAATTTTTATAAATACATAAATGACTTAGGAAACTGAGATGCACTTATTTTGACTTTTATAAAATGAAATTATTTAATTTTCTCACTTCAAGGCGTGGAATAAAAACCAAAAAAATCCAATTAAATTCCAATAAATTATATAAAACAGAAAAATAAATTTTGGGATGTTACATGTAGTGGCCTGACGCTTGCTTGACATATTTTGGAGCTTCTACTTAATTGGCCTTGCTTCAGGCTTCACAGACAACCAGTGTTCGATAATCTCTCTCGGCACACCGAGGAGGTCTTTAGCCCCCCAACTGAAGATGTCTTGATTAGCTCACAAGATGGCTAGGATAGCCTTAGCTATCGTGGGATCCAGCTCTATGCCAAGTAGAACAGTCTTAGTCGGATCGGCTTCTAAGAGGGGTTCACTTAGGTCTCTCCATCGGGCATCAGCTTGGGAACCACTTTCTATGAGAAGGCTCCTAGATCCCTGGTACATCTTCTATGGCTCTCAAGTCAATCGAGTGCATATATCAAGTTGTTGCCTGGATGTTCTCATCAATCCTCCTTGAAAGTTCCTGGTCACCACACATGGTATTGACTCCTTTTGGGCTAGGCAGTTTCATGCAAAGATAAGTGTGATGCGGAACTGCCCCAAAGTGGTTGAGGGCTACCCTGTTCAGGATCACATTGTACTGATACGGGATGTCGATAATATCAAAAACTATACTCTCACTTCGAGCGCTAGCCCCAACCCCGAATCCCATGATCATCTCAATCCTATCGTAGGCCAGAACAGGGTCACCCCCGAACCCAAGCAGTGGGATGCCAAGCTCTAACAGAAGTGCCTGTGGGACCCCAAGCTCATCGAACGTGGAAGGAAACATGATGTCTACAGAACTCCCACCATCTACGAACACTCTCTGATCTCGCACCTAGCGATCAAGGCAGAGATTACCAGAGCATCATGGTGTGGGAGGATGACTTCGACTGCATCCTTCGGGCCAAATGTTATTGGAGTATTGACCCACTATGGGATCTCAGTTGGTGGAGCTATGCAGATGTGATGCACCTGGCATGTGTAGGCTCAACGTTGTCACTTTGATGTGAAGGTGTGCGAGTTTCCACCAGTGATTGTGTGCACTATGCGACGCGAAGGGTCAACAGCTTGCTCTCGGCCCCCCAACTAGAGTGGAGCAGTCGAGGCGGGTAGCGTGAGTGCCATTATAGGCACGGGAGGCAGTTCACGTTGGCCATACCCTGGGCTTGCTACCGCTGGAGTTGTCGAGCCAAGGCGATGAGAGTACACCCTGACATCTTGTGAAAGCTCCACCCATGTAATGTGTAGAAGCGGTGGTTACCACTGCAGTCAGGATGTTTCTCCCACCTTCAGCAACTCTCCTGTTCATGCCCTTTGCAACGATCCTGATGACCTTCGTGGCAATCACAGTCGTCATCATGGCTGGTGTGGTGACCAACATAAGCCTGGTGCGATTGAGTGTCTTCAGACTTGAAATGGTACATGGGGTTGTGATGACACTGCCACCTCTCAACAGCTTCGGGGTCAAGTGGGTGTGCTTGGGCCATGGCAGCTGAGGCCTCCACCTCCCAGTGAGCCCTTCTGTCCTTAGACTTGGAATATTTATCCCTGATAAATAACAACTCTGCCACCATCCTTAGCTCCTTTTGATCCAACTTGTCGAGCAACTCCCCTTGCGCAGTGCAAGTTGTGCTGCCTCAATGGTGCTCGTGACGGAGATGCCTTGGACTTAGTAATGGATGTGAACAAACCAACGCATGAAGTCTCGAATGGACTTGCCTGGCATATACTTAAGGGCGTGTAGATTGAAGGACATGACAAGCTTGTTTTGGTTTCCTTGGAAGTGGTTGCTCAACTTCTCATGGAGTTGCTCCCATGAGTACACCGAGCATGGCGGGAGGGAGAGGTACCAGGACTGGGCGACCCCTAAGAGGGCTAGGGGCAGACTCTTTGCCATGATAGCCTCTCCCCCTCTTGCCACCGCAATGGCAGTTTCGTACACACGGATGAACTCTACCGGGTCATAGCACCTCGCGTACTTGGCGACTTTGGGCATCTGGAAGTGCACAGGGCATAGGGTGTCTTGTAAACCCGGACTCAACAGATTCAAGCGGTTGACGAGGGGGTCTGCCCTGCGGATGAGAGCCCCTTGAGGTGAACAGGTGTGACAGGGGGCCAGTGCAAGATTGAGCATGAAGTCGTGCGCCTGGTTTGCCTAGACATGGTCTACCCCTTGGTGTCCTTGGCTCATTGCCACGCCCCCTATTGAGGCTAGGGCTTCCCTTTGCACTTGGTCGATTTGCGCCCACAGGTCACTAGCTTCTCGATCCGCAGCTAGTGGTTTCAAGTTCACCTGAAGGGCATTGACCTCGGGTGTCTTGGTGCGTGTTGCCTCCCGTACTGACTTGCGTGCCTCCTCCAATTTACTTCTTAGCTCCTCAACTTCTCATGTCTCCACAGTCGATGGAAGTCACGCCTTTGCTCACTCCCTCTCAAGTCATGCCCGGAGCTCCCCCGCCTGACACGCTTTGGCCGCAAACCATAGGGCCTTAGTCTATTCCTCTCTCAACTGCCTTCAATGGGCCTTCAACTCTTTCTACAATTTCTCATGGATCCTTGGGGGGTTGGCCTCTTGGGAAGCCACAGCCTCGTTGGTGGTTCAGGCCTACGTAGAGGTGTCCGCCCGCGTTGCTCGCCCTAGGGTGGCACAGGCCACGACCCGAGCTGACTTCAGCCTCAAAGGGGGGTTCGTGCCCCCGTCCTCGGTGGTCTTCCACGTCTTGCTCTTCTTGGGTGGCATGGACTCTTGTTTAAGTCCCCATAGATGGCACCAATTGTTATCGGTATGAGTCCAGACAGTAAACTTATAAGCACCCCTGGTCGGATACGATTACCGTCACAAGTGTGAAGGGACCTCAAAGTCGCACAACCACCTTGAACTAGCTCAACCACCTCGAACTAGCTCAACCACCTCAAAGTATCTCAACCACCTCAAAATATCACCACCACCACCACCAAGTGAATTCAAGAAAAGCGTCTTAGGGTTACAAGAGTGGCTTCCCTCTCTCCCATTACAAGGGGGTCCTATTTATAGGGGGAGAGGGGGTGGACTGCGCAGTTACAACTTTGCCCGTAGTGTTTGGCCTACTTCTGAGGGCATTTCGATCATTTGCTCCGTACAGGCCCTGCCAGGTTCGGGACCTTAGGCCAGTTCGGGGTTGGATCGGCATTGCGCACTTCACTTGGGGTTGCGCACTTCACCCAGAGTTGGCCTGGGGTCCTCTTAGGGTCGATCTTGCATACTTCATGCCAGGGTTGGCTTAAGGACATGGCTCAGGATAGACATTCAGTGAGCCCAAGGTAGTGCAGAGACTCCTTTCAGGGCCGGTGCATGAACCCCATCAATGTTGGTCTCGGTCAGTGTAGCCATGTCTGGGTGGTTTTGGGCCTGCAATAACGTGGGGACCCTCCCCTAACAGTATGCATGAATGGTGCTTAGTCTGCCCAATGCACGCATATTCGATTATTTCGGCTCCTCGATGCGTCTCTTTGTCTCAAGCGACAAATGTATTCCTTGTTATATAAAAAATCATCATCCGCCACTAGAGAAAAAAAACCCACATCATTTATCCTGTATGAGCACATCGCCACCTGACTATCTGCCTTGTCTTCCTTGTTTCTCAAGCACAAATAAATGGCTTCATACTTGTCCTTATCACTAGCATTGATGACCAACCTGGCCGTCCTAGATGAGCACCTCGCCGCCGTACGTTGGCAGATCCTGTGGAAGGACACTGTGCCAACAGTGTCCTTCCTCCCATGTTAGAGGATTTGTCAAAATAGTTGAAGGCCACCTTTTGCCATCTTGACATCCTCCTCCTCCGTGTCTTTCAGTTGGTCTCCCACTTCGGGTGAGTAACCTCACCATCAATGTGGTCATCCACAATGATGTTGCATGTCTCTAAGAGGATTACCGTCACTTGGAGTACTTAGTCGAGATGATGGGAGACTGAGTCAACCTTATCGAGACCTCTCAAGATAGGGAAGAGAGCCTATGGGCTCAATTCGACTTAATTATATAGTCAAGGGTGTTCGGGAGACACTCGAACAAGCACGTTAGCAGGTAGACGTATTTCGGGCTTCGTTCACTGATGACTTTAATCGACTGATGTCAACCACGTCACTTACAAAAGTTTTGAAGTTAGAAATAGTATGCTATCTCCGCCACTAGAAAAAATTTGAAGAAGTTACGTTTCTACTTTTTGTTATCTATTGTAAGAAGCGATTGGCCATGCTGTTTAGCCATATGTAAAATTAAGCAGTTGAATTTGTATTTACTGTCTTCTATATATGTAAATGGTAACAATATAACAACATGACAGCATTACTGATAGGTAAAAATAACGAAGTAATACTTATTAACTCCTGAAGCATTACTGAATTTGTATTTATGTATATGAGAATCAATTTAGAACTATCTTAGTATTTATCACAGACGGTTCAATTTTAGAACCGTTTATGATGTATATAGACAGACAGTTATTACTATGAACCATCTGTGATAAGTAATTATCATAGATTGTTATTAATGAAAACCGTCTATGATAATTATGTATCACAGATGGTTCGCAGTTGGACATGTCTGGGATATGCCGCATTATTAAATGTCTAGCCAGTGGGGTCTCGACAAATCTATCTTCATTGCACTACATTGAAGGAGGCAGCATGCTTTGGGGAGTTTGGTGAAAGCATATTACTTGTAGATAGATTTATTCTTGGTGATTAGAGGTTAGTATGTGCTTCTAATTATATGCCTTGTAATAAAGAGAGATGATAGCTAGGTTTAGATCTAGCTTAATTGGTAGTTTGCTCCAATTTAAGAATGGATCACTATTCTTAGTTTACTTCAATATATTCATGCTTAATATATATATATATATACACATATATATACATATATATATATATATATATATTGCTTCATGAATAGTACACAACTAGTTACTCTACTTAGATATGGACAATTTATTATAAGGTGATTGACAATTATGTGAAAGTATTGGGCAGGCTAACTGTAGTAGCATTAACAATCTAATTTGACACTAATTTGTTACATGTGTAGCATAGATGGACCGAAACTGGATGTATGTTGAGAACCGTATGAGTGAAGAGTACAATAATGGCATGTTTGCTTTTAGAATAGCGGCCAAGCAGGATATATTGAAGAAGGGAATAAAATATATGTACTGTCCATCCATTGATTGTGATAATCTGACGATGTTTTTTTAACTCAGCGTAGATCAAAACTCACTTGATTTGAAGGGATTTCGAAAAGGGATATACATGTTTGACTAGTCACAGTGAAGAGAAGATTGTATAGAAAGATAGTTATATCTTCAGTGAGGGAGACAATGATATACCAGTTGTTAACTGTGCTTTCGATAAGGACAGATCGTTCAACGCTTATATTGCCTGGGTAGGAAGACACAAGGAATCCAGTGCTACACTGTGACATAGGACACAATTTTTTGTACCCGCTACAACACAACAATCTTATATCACACTTCGTAATGATGTCTATAGAACTGATAATACCTATGTATGTAATTCTATTTTTGCAGTGCCACTAGCAGCAATAAGGCAACGTATGTGGATTCTATGTTTGCATATAAATGCAAGAAATCATAGGCACTAGGACATATATATGCTAATGAATTTAACACTTCTAGCGATAGGGTATGGAATTCTACTCAAGTGCATTCGATCTTGACAAACTCACCGAAGTTTGAGGAAAGTTCTTTGAATTCTTGATGGCGGAGGTCATTCACTCGAATGGAGAGTTCAACCACGGCGATGATGATTAGATGTTTAGACATTTGACTCAATTGTAATTCACTCAATTGTGTTTAATCAAACAATTAATTCAATTGTACTTTATTCAGTAGTTTAATTCATTTGTGAGATCAGTGTAATGTTTGTCGTATGCTATATATATGATCTGCTTTGTTATTTTTATAGGGTATGGCTAGCATCTCTTGAGGCTAACCAAAAAATAGAAAATAATTTAGCTTTTTAAATAGCTATCACAGATGGTTTATAACACCAAACCATATGTTATATGTCAGATATCACAGACGGTTATCAGTATTAGTGTATGTGATATGTAAGATATCACAGACGGCTATGTTTAAGAACCGTCTGTGTTATCTAATATGTTATAGATAGTTTTTGGTATTAGCCGTCTGTGGTATGCTGGATATCACAGACAACTATTTTTAAGAACCATCTATGGTATCTGACATATCATAGATGGTTGTTTTGAAAAACCGTCTGTGTTGTAACTTATAACAGACAATTTGAGAGCCGCCTGCGATAACAGACATATAAATTTAGATGGTTCAGAAATCATCTGTGATGATAGTTTTGAATCATCTGTAATGACCCTTTCTGTGGTTGTGAAAGAACGATAAAAACTGCAATATGTCATGATGTATATGTCGGTATCTGTAACATCCTAAAAGTTGGATTCTTAACAAATGTGTAAATACCAAAAAACTTTTGGAATGTATGTTCTTTGCAGTTTGACCTTGTTAGTTTTTCTTGATTCTTGGTTAATGTTCCAATAAGTAAAAATAATAAAAAACTAAATTCAAAAAAGAAAAGCACAAATAATAGAAGTTAAATCCAAAATAAAAGCCGAATCTGAAAAGATGATCCAGAAAATTGGGGTAGGAGAATTACTAGAAACATGGTTGTAAGATGAACAATAAAAAGGCATGGGCTAATGCAAAATTTTTGAATGAGCAAAGTTGAATAATAGAGGATTAGCAAAAATATCAAAAGCAATGAATTTGGCCCAAGCCCCAAAAACTTCTTGGCATTATGGCTTGGCCAAACCAGCTAGCCCTCTCTGTTTCTTCTGCGATGTGTTTCCACGGTAAGAATTTTTCTTTGCCGTCTCCACCACGACAGCAGTTCCACCGAGAATAACTGAGACCGATGGTCATCAGCACGCTCCCTTTCGTCCATGCTGCTGCTGCCCCTCTCGCTGTCGAAGCTTTGTTTTCGTATTACCACAGCGACGCCGTCACATCTGATTTCATCTCATCGACCATCGCACAGAGGAAGAATAGAGAGCGCCGCTCGGTCCGCCGTGACGTAATAGTTCGAGTCAGCGACAGTGGGCGCCTTCGCTGCTGCAACAGACACCTCAACCGCCCCTGTCAAGAGTTTGCTCGGCACACTCTGCTCCCGTTAGCTATAGTGTTGTTGGCCCTTCCCCATCACGTCACCATTACCTTTCTCTGGTGCCGACCAAAACAATGTCCATGCTTTTTGGCATGAGAGCCTCGCCATTTAGTGCGGAAATTACCACCATACCTTGCAGTGCATCACCATCATGACACCAAGCTTGAATCACCAAGACCAGTAGCCATGTCAGCGTTGCATCCACCATCGTGATTGCCAACCACCCCCTTCACGTGGCCAGCCCTTTCTGCTGGCTATAAAGCTTCACCCGAGCCTCCAACCTCATCGCACCACCACCCTCTTCCTCTCATACTAAAGAATTGCACTAACATCACCCGAAGGAGAATTGGCGATACTCTCTTTCCCAACTTCGGTCATTGTGCAATTTTCACCGATTGGAGCTTTGCCAAGCCAATTTCGCTGAGCAGGAGCACTCTCGGAGGAAGGCAACACCATCCCCACCCTCCGCTAGACACATCGATGTGTACACCTTGTCGGAGCCGTGAGCTTCCTTTCCTGCTGTCGTCATACGCTACCAAACCCCTCCGAGTATCCACGAGCTCGTCCAAGCATTCAGGTGAAGTCAAGTCGCCCTATAGTTGCTCTTGTGCCCATGAATTGTGCTAGGATGCCGTAGATAATTTTCCCCTACCGCCCCTGTTCCACCACCGCTATTGTTCGCCGCTAACCGCCACCACCATCAAACTGGTCGGTGGGACTAAGCCCAGTAGTTCGCTCAGGCATGAGCATTGTACTTTTGAAATGCTCATGTCAAGCTGCCGCCTGTATCACCGGCAGTGAGCCCTTTCGTTGTCAGCCTAGGAGAGGCGGGAGCTCTGCGTTGAAGGATATGACCGTTCGGATGATCCGAACAAATGATCGGACAGTCCGAATGACTCATCGACTAATCAAACAGTGCACGTCATCATAGCTGTTCGGACGGTTTGAACTTTTTTGGGAGAATTTGAGCGGTCCATCGCTGATCGGATGGCTCACATGCCTTAGCTGTTTGGACGGTCTAAACCTCACTGGATGATTCGAGCGGTCCATCGCTAATCAGATGGCTCACGCGCCTCGACTATTCGGACGATCTGAACCCTTTTGGATGATTCGAGCGGTCTCTCGCTGATCGAACAGCTCTCGTATCCTACCCGTTCGGATGGTTCGACCACTATCATTTGTTCAGATTGGTCCGAACTTAACCAAGTCCACCTGTCAACGAGTGATCTCTCTCTTCTCTCATTTTCAAATTTAATTCAAACAGAGAACTTTAAATGACATAACTTACTCATATTAACTCCAAATTTGATGAAACAAATTTATAAATTCATTTGAATTAAAGATTTATCTAATGGAACTAAAACCAAGGATTTCAGAGCTCATTTAAATTTTTATATGTGGATTTATTTGGTTTGCTGATTTTTATCTGAATTTTCGTGCAACGTAAAATAGCATACGAGGCTCAGGAAGAGAAGGCGAAGGTCAAAGCAAGTCAAGACTAGCAAGACTAAGCTAATTGTGACCAAAGCGAGTCAATACTTTGATCATGTTAACCTATATTTTTTCAGCAAGTTAATTATATTTAAATTATCAAATTGCATACCAATATTTTATATGTAAATCTATAATTGTTTATGAGTACTCGCTACATGCCCACTAATGAACTTGTTATAATTACATTCCCTTTAGATAATCTGAACATGTGAGCCTTGTCACCATAGGAAAAATTATGATAATAAATTTTGAAAGTAAGTCTATAATTATACGCCACGCTTAGTACTACTTAGATACTCGGGACACCAAAATGCCCTAAGCAGCATTTTTAACCATGAAAAATGATTTAGGGAAAATAGCTAGTTTTAACATGGTATTTTATGTTCTCAAAATCTCCAACATGCTTCTTTATCTAGGTGGATGGTAAGAGAGTTTGCTGCGATAGATGTATGAGAACATGTGGTTTGTGGTAGAACCGCCCAAATAACCCTAAGGATTGAATCGAGTCTTAACCTCCTATTGTAAAATAGTACAACCACGAGTCTGCAAATTGTAACTTAGCTAAGTAAATCTATCGAACCCCGGACACATCTCACAGGTAGTGGAAAGAAGTGGAATATTGTAAGGACAAGAGAAGGCTTAATGGGACACTAAGGGCAGGGTGAAGTTTGCTAGCTGCGCTAGACGTTGGGGAGAGTGAAGGGGAACGAGTAGGCTACGCTAGCTCCAATATTTGATTTTTTACCGTGTTCAACCAGAAAACATGCGTGTATGGGAGTCATGGATAGTTACCACTAAATGCACTACGCAGCGGAAGAAGAGTTGGAGCAGCCCGGTCGAACGTAGATGCGCGTCGATGAAGAGGAAGCAGTCAATCATTTCACGAACTGAACGTCTCCTCCTCGCGTCCTAGCAATAGCCTTGCGCTTCTCGCCGATCAGCACAGCAGCAACAGCAGCGGCGCCTCCACGGAGTCCACACGTGTGGGATGGAATGCCGTGCGCTGGTGTGCTAGCACCGCGCGCCCGGCTAGGCTTTCGGGATACGGCCGAGGGGAGGTGGCGGCTTAGGGTTTTCAGGATGGTTGCATCCCCCTGCAGCCCCACCTTCACATATTTATAGAGCATGCTAATGGGCTTCCACATTGTAGGCCCATTAGAACCCTAATCCCATATGGATCAATATCCCTTTTAGCCTTAATACCGAATTGTTTATGATTGCCTCTTGAGCACATCACTAACAATCTTCCACTTGCACTAGAGACAATCATATAGGCAAGCTTTCCAATTTGAGCCCCTTAAGTGTGTGACCCGTTAGGTTTATGTGTAGATAGCCATGACCCGAAAACCCTTTTCAAGCTAAAAGTCAATAGTGGCACCTAGCAGGGCATATTGACTCCCGAATACACATAAAGATCATATAGGCTAAATCTTGATATACACACATTTGGATCCTTTTGCCACACGATACCAGTCGAACTTAAGGCGAGATTCGTGCCACCCTTGTGATAGCTCAACCATTCACTCGATCTTGTGGTGGATTACAACTCATAACTAACTCTTTAGTCACATTGTGATTAACTCTTTAATCACCTTGGCATGGCCATGCACTTCCCTAATCCAACCACATCGACGGGGCCTAGAGATATCTCTCCTG
Source organism: Melocanna baccifera (assembly GCA_036346265.1). Classification (NCBI taxonomy): domain Eukaryota; kingdom Viridiplantae; phylum Streptophyta; class Magnoliopsida; order Poales; family Poaceae; genus Melocanna; species Melocanna baccifera. Next base: position 3,565,939 of record CM070699.1, read on the forward strand.
TTATGTAGGAGGGGTAAATTCCATCTTAATCCGCTCACATCCCATTCCATGTTTCATGGTACACCTGAAGACCACTTTTATAGCTACCCAGTTACGGAGTAGTGTTTGGCTGTAACATCCCAAAATTTTGTTCCTTTATTGAAAATTTAATCTGGAGTTTATTGGATTTTCTGGAGTTATGTTAAAGTCCTGATTCGAGAAAAATTATAAACTTTAATTTATAAAAGTCAAAAATAAATTATTGCATTACTAAAAGTTAAAACAAATGTATTTCAGCTTCCTTAAGTCAAATATGAGATTATATTAATTTTTCTAGATTTTAGAAGGAATTAAAACCTTCCCTACAAAATCAAATTGTACCTTTGCAAATTATACTTGTTAAAATGAGTGGGACATATTTTTATTAAGTCTAGAATAGCTCGAGATAGTTCTCTGAATTTTTCTGGATTTTCAAAATTTATTTGGTATTTTTAGAGTTTTCTAAAGCTTAATAGCATTTACGGAAAATCAAAAAGAAAAAAATCCCAAAAACCCCTCCCGGCCGCCAGGTGTCAAGCATCGGCGTCCCCTCCGCCGCCGGACTCCCCCTCAGCCGTCCGATCTAACTTAAACCCTCTCCCCGCCTTCCCTCCCTCCGTGTGCGACGCGTGTCGCGCATCGGACCGTCCACTCGCGCCGGATTTAATCCTCGCCGCGCACCAACTTACCGCTTCACGCTCCCTCTCGCTCCTGCGCCCGTGGTTTGATCGGGGCCGTTCGCCATTGTCGGATGACATCCGCCCGTCGCGATCACTTAATCCCTCGCCCAAGACCTAGCGGCCTAGATGTTTCCCCCATTGCCGGATTGAATCGTGGCCTTCCCCTCTCACTTACCGGTTCGCTCGGATCCAACGACCGCCGCCCCTCCCCTTTGCCACACATGCCGCTCATCCGACCATCGCCCCCGTCCTTTCCGTTTTCTTCTCTCGGCGGCGTGCGGGCCCTGTCGGGCCCTTCGTCCCCGCCCCTTTCCTTTCTTCCTCGCGCGATCGCCGCTGCTGCCGCCGCCATTGATTGAAAACCGAAGCTTTGAAAGCTTCGGTTTCTTGCCAATTCATTCCCCCACATCACTGCAGATTTAAATTAACCCCTCCCCCGATCCGTTGCAGGCATAAAACCCCCCAATTACGCCCCCATTCGCCGGCGCATTCAACCTCCCCGTCCGTTTCAAAACCGGCGGAGTATTTAAATCTTGAATTCATATACCTCATCACCCTAGCTGAAAACTTGTTAGTACTATAGTATTAGCTAGAAATTTTTGTAGCAATGCTTAGCCTGGCTTAGTATAATTTTAGGTGGGATCAATCTTTCACATGAAATGACGGACTTTGAAAATCGATATCTTGACTTGGTGAGTCAAGGGTGGTTTCTGGAAATTATTTAAAAATGAAAATAGAAAACATGTTTTGGACTTAGGCTAATGGTTAGGTGGTGGGTGCGGTATGCCTCGTGTTTGGTGACACAGTTGATTATCGTGCGGGGTATGTGGTTGAGCCTAAATCAACAAGGACCGTTTACGTGAATTATTTTATGAAGTCACCGTACTACCACAAGTCCGGTATGGGACGGACACAGCTAAGTAATTTGTGAAGTTCCAACTATAGTCTCGCTATAGGTTTGAATGTGGCGTGGCGTGAGGCGTGGGAAGTCTCACATGGCACGAGAGGGGCTCCAACTCGTGGATTCGAGTTGTGGTGAAACCTTAGTGGCGGCGTGATTATGTTGGCTATGAATCATCGAACAGCCTTGTCATGAACTCTCCGCCGCACACCTAAGGCGGTGTGTTGATCGTGTGGCTCAAGTGAGAGGAATGTCTTGTGGGTAAAGTTGTACACCTCTGCGAGTAACAAACTATTTGGATAGCCGTGTCCACGGTCATGGACATCTTGAGTAGAGTCTTCCGATTAGACTTGAATTTTCATAAAACTTGGTTTTGGCAAACAAGCGTTGGATTTGGTAATAGTCAGGGTGGATTCCGTGGATAGGTTAGTGTGGATTGGAGCTTACACTAACGATATTACTTATTAAAAACAATGTTTCATATCTGTATTTAAATTCAGCTTTTCGTACTTACGTTATTGTATTTAAATTCAAGTATTGCTTTCACACATTACCTATTAAGCTTCCTTTGAAATCGCTTATGCATGCATCAACTCTGTTATATTTCTGGTGTAACTTGCGTAAGCATTTACTTGCTTACCTTGGGAGTATACAGTACTCACCTTGCTAAATCTGTTGCGGACTTGAGGGTGACTACGACGGTGAGGACTACTTGGTAGTAGGATCGTCTTCTGATCGTTCGCTTTGTGGGAGGTGGATGGGTACATCTTTGCCACCTTTACTTTCTTTCCGCTGTTTTGTTTATTTTGTTGGCACAGGTGCCTTATTGTAAGACTTGGCCTTAAAGTCGTATTTTCGTTTAGTAATACCTCGTGGTTATTTTTGCATGATATACATTCTTTGTTAAACTGTGTGCACTAGCTTTTCACAGGATAGTGCGATTTACCTGAGGGGCTCGGAGTTGTTGTTCGGGTCAGAGCGAGAAATGTATCAGGCGACAATGACTCTAAGGCGTGACCTTAGCAAGAGACCAGCTTTAGGATATATTTTAATAAGAAATGCCCTTTTAAATTATCTCTCCTTTTCTCAAGTCTCTTTACAAAACCGATTACTAACTCCTCTCCCCTTCCAAAGTTTAGATGGAGCAACCCACCGCGTCTCCCATGGGACCCTTGCGGACTCTTCGCGACGATCTGTACAACCTCATGCAAGAGCTCAACTTCGCCCGTACCCCTCTACCGGGGATATGTTGGCATGTATGGAGCGAGGCAGCTGGAGGTGGAAGTGAAGATCTTCAAGGATTTGGAGCACACGAGCCATTTACGTGTTCGGCGCACCTACCTCGAGCCACCTTCTTCGATGGAGTTCGGGATGCAGCCGAGAGGCCATTCGCTAGTGCGAACATCTACACTCGAGACTTGCTGCGCCTGCAGACTTCGCTACTTCCCCATGAAGACTCCTGTGGGTGGCGGCGACTTCTCGTCTCAGTATGAGAGCAACCCCGCCTCATACGGTGGTGGAGTACACCAAGTCCATGGATCACATGTACAGACCACCTGGGCAGGCTGCACACCGCCTGTGAAGCTCGCGCGCGAGAGGAACTGCCGAGAGCTCCGTGCGAGAAGATCGAGTTCCACGATTAGGGCCTTTTCAGGAGACTCGGCGCGGCGCTAGTGTATGAACAACCCGAGTCTTAGAACGCTACCCGTGGTGTGGACCTTTGTAAACAGCCACGAGACTATTATAATAAAATAAAAAGTTTTGTTTGGCTCTTATTCGTGTTTTCCTTACTCTTGTGTGTTGTTTTGGTGGGATTGTTACTAGAACCTTTCCTTTAGTTCTCTCTCTAAATCTGAAAGTCTCAATAGATGGTGAACACAAGAAGAAACTCCAACATGGACAACGCCAACCCGGAGCACAAGGAAGCGATCGGCTCGATTCCACCACCCCGCCCGTGTGGGACGGATTAGGCACAATTGATGGCCAATCAAAACCGATTGATCCAGCTATTAGCCCAGACGATCAACAACCCTCAGGCTCATCATCAACCTGCCCAAGTACCTCCCAATCGTCTCTCTGAGTTCCTGAGGATCAAGCCACCCACCTTCGCGGCGATCTTGAACCGATGGGCGCCGACGGCGGCTCAGTCGATTGGCAAGAAGGCTGGACGTTCTGCGGTGCAGCGATCGGGAGCGAGTCTGTTCGCCTCCCATCGGTGAATGGGCCGCATCTCAATGGTGGGACACTTTCACCGCCGCCGCCAACCCGCGAGCGGTGGCGTGGATCGAGTTCGAGCAAATCTTTACGCAAAGCTCATATCCCCACCGGCACCATGGCATTGAAGAAGAAGGAGTTCAGATCTGCGCCAAGGAAGTCGTCTTGTCAATGAGTGCGTCTGAAGTTTAACCAAGCGGCCGCTATGCGCGGAGGATGTGGCTTCGGTGAAGCCAAGCAAGAAAGGTTCATGGAGGGCACGAATGACAACATATCGGTACAAGCGATATCGGGTGACTATCTTGACTTCCACGGCTAGTCGGTAAGGCCATCGCCGGAGGGCAAACACATGGAAATGGAGACCGGAAGAAAGGATGGCGGACGGAGGAACAACTCGGAAGTTCTTTCAAGAATCGCGATACCCTCCTCACTCAAACAAGTTCGGACCCGGGCGGCAACTTCAAGAACGATCCAGCGAGTTCAAGTCCTCAACCCGACCGCCGCCGTTTCGGGCCAACCGCGGCGATTCCCAAGCAACGGTTGGCGGACCACGAAAGAGCGATCCGCCGTCGGCGGATTGACTGTTACTACGCAAGGAACGGGGCACTTTGCCAAGGCATGCCCTAAGAAGATTCAAGCGGCGGCAACTTCAAGAAACCTTTGGAAGTCGAACCGGGGCGGCGAAGCGCAAACCTTCATCAAGGCGAGTGAACCACGTGGCGGCGGAAGAGGCCCAGCTGCACGGATGTCGTCTTGGGTATGTTCCATGTCAATTCGATACCGGCATCGGTTCTTTTCGATTCGAACATCGCATTCCTTTGTGTCAAAAACTTTACGGATAAGCATGGGTTGGGCGGGGTAACCCTTAGCAACCCTATGATAGTTCACTCCTGGAGCGAGAATGAGAGCGAGGACCTTGTGCCCCAAAGTGGAATTGCTCATAGATGGGACCCGATTCCTCGCCGATCTTTTGGTTTTGGAATCGCAAGGATTAGATGTCATTCTCGGGATGGCTGGTTGCCAAGAATCGAGTCGGATCGATTGTGCTACGGATCCATCACCCTCACCAATGACCAAGGCGTGGAAGTAATCTTCTCTCCCAGTTCGAAGCGGAAGAATGTGCCCTCTTCCACCTCCAAGTCTTGGAGGAAGTGCCGTCGTGCGGGAATACCGGATGTTTTCAGAGGCGCGGGGATGCCACGGATAGGGAGATCGAATTTGTGATTGACCTAGTCCCGAGCACGCCCGATTTCCAAGAGACCATATCGGATGCACGCTGCGAGTTAGCGAGATTGAAGAATCAACTCAAGGAGTTAGAAGACAAAGGTACATCCGACCCGGTTAAATGCGCCTTAGGAGCACCGTCTGTTGCGTCAAGAAGAAGGATGAGAGTGCGAGGCTATGTGTGGACTCTGAGCACTCAATGGCGTCACCATCAAGAATAAATACCCCCTCCCTAGGATCGATGACTGTTCGATCGGTTGAAAGGAGCGGTATCTTCTCCAAGATTGATCTGCGATCGAGGATACCATCGGTGAAGATTCGTGAAGAAGACATTCCTAAGGCTGCCTTCTCCACGGATATGGACATTATGAGTTCACGGTCATGTCTTTTGGGTGACCAATGCACGACCTACTTCATGAGCATGATGAGCGGTGTGTTCATGAAATACTTGGACAAGTTTGTAGTAATCTTCATCGGCGACATCCTCATCTACTCCAAGAATGAAGAAGAGCACGAGCGGCACCTCGGGATCACTCTGGAAAAGCTTAGAGAGCATCGACTTTTCGCCAAATTCGATAAGTGTGAATTACGGCTAAAGAGGTTGCCTTCCTCGGACATATCGTAATAGCGAAGGAATCGCTGTAGATCCTTCAAGGTAGAAGCGATAATGGAGTGGAAGCCACCAAAGTCCGTAATGAAGTCGGGAGCTTTCTTGGACTTGCGGGTTATTACCGTCGGTTCATAGCGAGATTCTCAGAGCAGCCAAACCAATGACCCAATTGCTGAAAAAGGAAAAGAAGTTCGAATGGGCGAAGGCTTGTGAGCGAGTTTCCAAACCCTTAAGAAGAGACTAGTCTCGGCACCGTGCTTGTCTTGCGGGCGTGCATAAAGGCTTGAGGTTTTACGTGGCGCCTCTGCCTAGGCTTAGGCGTGTTCGATGCAAGAAGGCAAAGTGGTAGCCTATGCATCGCGTCAACTCAAGCCTCATGAGTGCAATTATCCTACTCATGACTTGGAGTTAGCGCATGATAGTGCGCCTTAAAAATCGGCGCCACTATCTTATTGGTAACCGTTGTGAAGTATACACGGACCATAAGAGTTTGAAGTATATCTTCACCCGTGCGAACTCAACTTGAGGCGGCGAAGATGGTTGGAGTTGATAAAGGACTACGACATCGGTATACATTACCACCGGAAGCGAATGTGGTAGCCGATGCCTTAGCGAAGTCTTATGCAAACATGGTGATATCGGAAGAAGACCGGACCCGACTTGGGGAGGAGTCGCCGTCTAAGTCTAAACCCAGCGGGACCAAGCACCCTCACCACCTTTGGAAGTGCGACGCTTGCTGATCAAATTAAGGAAGCTCAGTTGTGGGCGAGGATATTCAAGAAATCAAGAAGAAAATGAGAAGAGGCAAAGCACGAGGATTCAAATAAGATGAACATGGCGCAGTTTGGTTCGAGAACGCATCTGTGTGCGAATAATCGGAAATCAAGAACTGATTACGAAAGAAGCTCATGATACCCCATACTCAATCCACCCGTGTCGTACCAAGATGTACCGAGGATCGAGAGAAAGATATTGGTGGGTTAGTATGAAAAGGAAATCGCGAGTTCATTGAAGCTGCGACACACATCAGCGAGTCAAAGCCGAACATCGAGGCGGCGGGACTCTTGCAACCATTGCCGATTCAGTGGAAGTGGGAAGAAATCGGTATGGATTTCATAACCGGACTCCCAAGGGCGCAATCGGGTTATGATTCAATTTGGGTAATCATAGGCAGTTGACTAAAGTGGCTCACTTCATACGATCAAGACCACTTATTCGGGAAGCAAGTTGGTTGGTGTACATGTCTCGAATTGTGTGCTTGTATGGCGTACCCAAGAAGATAGTATCGGATCGAGGTAGTCGGTTTACTTCTCGATTTTGGCAAAGTGCATGAAGAATTGGGTAATAAGCTCGGTTTGATCAGCTTACCATTCCCGACGGATGGTCAAGCGAAAAGAGTTAATCGGATACTCGAGGATATGCTAAGGGCTTGTCGGCTGGATTTGAGAACAGTTGGGACCGTTCAACGCCTATCACGGAATTCTCGTACAATACTGACTACCAAGCCGATCTGCAGATGGCACCCTTGAAGCCTTGTATGGTGAAAGTGCAGGACCCCCTTGCTTTGGGATCGGCAAGGTGAACCCCAAGCTGGACCAAACTGCTGCAAGGCGCGAGAAGATCAAGTGAAGAAGATCGAGAGCGGACTAAAGATAGCCGGTCTCGGCGGAAGAGCTATGCGGACAACCGTCGTCGAGACGACCTTGAGTCGATGACTACGTCTATCTTAGAGTATCCCCACTCGGAGGTGTGAAAAGGTTTCAAGTTAGAGGAAGCTAGCACCACGATATGTGGGCCCTTTCAAGATGCGGACCGAAGAGGTGCGATCGCATATCGATTAGACTTGCCGCCAAGCATGTCGAGGTGCACAAAGTCTTTCATGTCTCACGATTAAAGAAGTGCCTCCGAGTACCCACAGAGCAAGCCGCCTTTGAAACCTTGGACCTCGGGATGACCTCACCTATCGGGAGCAACCAATCAAGATTCTCGAGACAGTAGCGTCGGGCCGGAAGAAAGACCATCAGATTACGCAAAGTTCGGTGGAGCAACCACACAGAAAGCGAAGCCACAGGGAGCGAGAAGAAGATTTAAAGATCAGCCATCCCCATCTCTTTTGCTAGCGATTGCAAATCTCGAGGCGAGATTTCCTTTAAGAGGTAGGTTTGTAACATCCCAAAATTTTGTTCCTTTATTGAAAATTTAATCTGAGTTTATTGGATTTTCTAGAGTTATGTTAAAGTCTGATTAGAAAAATTATAAACTTTAATTTATAAAAGTCAAAAATAAATTATTGCATTACTAAAAGTTAAAACAAATGTATTTCAGCTTCCTTAAGTCAAATATGAGATTATATTAATTTTTCTAGATTTTAGAAGGAATTAAAACCTTCCCTACAAAATCAAATTGTACATTTGCAAATTATACTTTTTAAAATGAGTGGGACATATTTTTATTAAGTCTAGAATAGCTCCAGATAGTTCTCTGAATTTTTCTGGATTTTTCAAAATTTATTTGGTATTTTTCTGAGTTTTCTAAAGCTTAATAGCATTTATGAAAAATCAAAAAAGAAAGAAAATCCCAAAAACCCCTCCCGGCCGCCAGGTGTCAAGCATCGGCGTCCCCTCCGCCGCCAGACTCCCCCTCAGCCGTCCGATCTAACTTAAACCCTCTCCCGCCTTCCTCCTCTCGCGTGCGGCGCGTGTCGCGCATCGGACCGTCCACTCCGCGCGGATTTAATCCTCTTCGCGCACCAACTTACCGCTTCACGCTCCCCTCTCGCTCCTGCGCCCGTGGTTTGATCGGGGCCGTTCGCCATTGTCGGATGACATCCCGCCGTCCGCGATCACTTAATCCCTCGCCCAAGACCAGCGGCCCGGATGTTTCCCCATTGCGGATTGAATCGTGGCCTTCCCCTCTCACTTACCGGTTCGCTCGGATCAACGACCGCCGCCCCTCCCCTTTGCCACATGCCGCTCATCCGACCATCGCCCCGTCCTTTCCGTTTTCTTCTCTCGTGGCGTGCGGGCCCCACTGTCGGGCCCTTCGTCCCGCCCCTTTCCTTTCTTCCTCGCGCGATCGCGCGCTGCCGCCGCCATTGATTGAAAACCGAAGCTTTGAAAGTTTCGGTTTCCTGCCAATTCATTCCCCCACATCACTGCAGATTTAAATTAACCCCTCCCCGATCCGTTGCGGGCATAAAACCCCAATTCGCCCCCATTCGCGGCGCATTCAACCTCCGTCCGTTTCAAAACCGGCGGAGTGTCTGTGACCGTTACCCCTCACGACCTATAAAACCCGCACCAGAGGTTCCTCTGCCCACCGCCACCCCTCGTGCCTCCAATTCGCGAAATTGAGCTTCGGAGCCCCCCCTGCGCTTGTTTCTCCCCGCCGGCCACCAGCAACTCCGGCGAGCAATCGCCGCCACCTCAAGCTTCCCCGCTCCTCGCTGGTGCCTCCCCGACCTTGCTGGTGCCCAGGCGATCCTCGGCGACCACCGTGGCGTCACCGGGCTGCTCGCCGCCGTGAACCCTTCTCCGACCGCCGCCTCTCGCCGATTTCCCTCTCCGGTCATCCTCGGCCTCGCGCAAGGTACCGATGCACTCCGCGTTCTCCTCGTCATTTTGGTACCCTCGGCGCGCGCCGCTCACGAACTCGGCGACCATCGAACCGGCGCCGCGCGCCGCGGCGGTCGTCGGTGTCGGGCGAGTTGGCGATGGCGTGGCAGCTAGGTGGCGGCGGATCGGCGCCACGCCGGCGCCACCCGCGCCCCCTCGCCACCTCGCGCGTGCCGCCACGTCGGCATAAAGCGTGGCGTGGCGACCGCGTGGCGACCACGCGGCGACCCGTGGCGCCACGTCGGCGCCACCAGCTCCGCGCGCGCGCTGCCACCTCACCCTTCCCTCGGGTCCATGGACTCGGTCCATGACACCCGGGCCCCACCTGTCAGCCTCTGCCCGATTATATTAATCTTAGGGCTGACGTCATAATCTATAATTTCCTTTAGAAAAATAATTCGTGCTGACGTCATAAATCCTTTTCGGTTTAAAAATAAATCCAGAAAATACCCATTTTCTTTTATTTTGAATTCAAACTTTGGAGGGCTATAACTTTTGCATTTTAACTCCAAATTGACCCATTCAAATTTCAAAATTTTTCTAAAATCATGATCTATCCATTTCTGGAATAATTTGGAAATTTTGAAATTTATTTAAATTTGATTTGAATATATTTTGTAATTCCAAGGTTTAAATTTAATTAAAAATTCCAACTTCTTTTAAAAGCCTCAATTTCTTTTTAAAAAATGGTTGACCCACATCCAAAATTCAAAATTCTGTTTCCCAGTTTAGTTTATAGTTTTTGGAAGTTATTTGGATTTCGTTTGAATTTTTGTCTTGATTTTGCTTTGATTTGATTATCTCGTTAGATATTGACGATTCCGGAGAGTTTGAATTCGACGAATCGCAGCAGGACTATGATCAAGGCAAGTTACACCTTTGACCATGTTGAACCTAATATTTTAAATTATTTATATTGTTTTACTGTATATGCATGCGTATCTTTATTCAAATATAATTCAAATTTGATTTGAATTTTAGATATACCCATGATCCTTTGTATATGGCCAATTTGAATCTTGAATTCATATACCTCGTCACCCTAGCTGAAAACTAGTTAGTACTATAGTATTAGCTAGAAATTTTTGTATGATATACATTGCTGTTAAACCTGTGTGCACTAGCTTTTCCTGGGATAGTGCGATTTACACAGAGGGGCTCGGAGTTGTTGTTCCGGGTCCCGACATTGGCAGCCCCAAAGCGCAGCACTACACATAGTGAGAAACAATGGCAATTTCAGGTCGAAGAATCCAGTAGATATACCACTCGAGATCGCTTGATGACACATATTAACATAACAATCCCAGCAATGTCTCGGAGTGGGTCAATCCAACACCATGTTCTCTAACATGTGTCCACATTATTGATTTGATATTCCTATATCCGTGATCCGTGAAACATGATCATCAATCAATACATGTGCTAGTCCATAAATCATTGTTGTCCCACGTAATGACATAAGACTAGGGATCTTTAGAATAACATTAAATAAAACAAAGAGTTTCACGAACAAGTCACATACTTGCCAATCAATGCATACAATCATTATTCAAGGAACCAAATAACACCTTATTCAAAATTTCATAAACATAGACTTGATACAATCATCTCCCACTCATACTAGAGTCAATTATGTAAGTATCTAATACCCATTGCACTTGTGTGTGCCTCATGCTTTGGTTGTGGGAGAGGCTTCGTTAATGGATCAGCAATATTCAAATCCGTGTGCACCTTGCAAATCTTCACTTCAACTCTATCAATGATCTCACGGATAAGGTAATAGCACTGAAGTATGTGTTTGGACTTTTGGTGTGACCTAGACTCTTTTACTTGCGAAATGGCTCCACTATTATCACAATAGAGATCCACTGGACTGGACATACTAGGGATCACACCCAACTCAAAAACAAATTTTTTGATCCAAACAGCTTCCTTTGCAGCTTCAAAAGTTGCAATATACTCGGCCTCAGTTGTCGAATCAGCTACCGTCTCTTGCTTGGAACTTTTTCAGCTCACTGCCCCTCCATTGAGGCAGAACACAAAACCAGACTGCGATCTGCTATCATCTTTATCAGTTTGAAAGTTAGCATAAGTGTAACCTTTTACAACGAGCTCTTCACCTCCAAAAATAAGGAACATATCCTTAGTCCTTCTAAAGTACTTAAGAATATTCTTTACAGCCACCCAGTGAGCTAGACCGAGGCTAGATTGATACCTGTTCGTAACACTTAGAGCATATGAAATATCTGGACGCGTACAAAGCATAGCATACATGATGGATCCGATGGCTGAGGCATACGGAATCTTACTCATCTTCTCTTGCTCATCAAGTGTTGAAGCACACTGAGTCTTGCTAAGACTAATGCCATATGACATAGGCAAGAAACCTTTCTTGGAATCTTGCATATTGAACCGTTTCAATACCTTGTCAATGTATGTACTTTGGCTTAATCCAATTAGCCTCTTCAATCTATCTCTATAGATCTTTATGCCCAAAATGTAAGCTGCCTCTCCGAGATCTTTCATTGAGAAAATTTTTCTCAAAGAAGACTTCACAGCTTCTAGCATTTTCGATCAATAATATATCATCTACATACAAGACCAGAAAAACAACTGCGCTCCAACTAGCCTTCTTGTAAACACAAGGCTCTTCTTCATTCTTGATGAAGCCAAACCCTTTGATTACTTCATCAAAACGAAGATTTCAACCCCGAGATGCTTGCTTCAATCCATAAATGGACCTCTGAAGCTTAGGTTTCCATTTAGGAAAACCGTTTTGACATCCATTTGCCAAATCTCGTAGTCAAAATAGGCAGCAATCGCTAGGAGGATCCGAATAGACTTTAGCACAGCGACGGCCGAAAACGTATCATCATAATCAACACCTTGAGTTTGCTTGAAACCTTTCGCCACCAATCGTACCTTATAGATGTGAACATTTCCATCCATGTCTATCTTTTTCTTAAAAACCCATTTACGCTCAATAGTTTTTACACCATCAGGTGGATCTACCAAGTTCCAAACTTGATTATCATGCATGGATTCTATTTCGGACCTCATGGCTCCAAGCTATTTTTCAGAGTCTGGTCCCATCATTGCTTCCGTGTAGCTCTTGGGCTCATCATTGTCCAACAACAATATGTCGCGTTGCCCCGTGGTTAGGACCGTGAACTTTTCAATTGCGCGACGTACCCTTGTAGACCTACGTGGGGGCGGTGCCTCCATAACCAGTTGTACAACATCTTGTACATCCTGTTGAGGTTCAATAGGAGCTGAAACATTTTCAGGTATTTCCCGAATTTCTTCAAGCTGCACCTTACTCCCACTAACACCCTTTGAAAGAAACTCTTTTTCCAAAAAGACACCGTTCCGAGCGACAAACACTTTGCCTTCTTCCCGATTGTAAAAATAATATCATTTGGTTTCCCTGGGATACCAAACAAAGAAGCATTTATAAGATTTAGGATGGAGCTTATCAATGTCAAACATTTCACATAAGTCTCACAACCCCATATCTTAAGGAAAGACAATCCAGGACGTTTCCCGGTCTATTTCTCGTATGGTGTCTTTTCTACTGATTTAGATGGAACTCTATTTAGTGTAAACGCAGCAGTTTCTAGAGCATATCCCTAGAAGCACAATGGAAGATCAGATTAGCTCATCATAGATCGAACCATGTCTAATAAGGTCTGATTCCTCCGTTCAGATACCCCGTTCCATTGAGGCGTGCCAGGCGGAGTCAGCTGTGGAACAATTCTACACTGTTTTAGATGTTCACCAAATTCATGGTTCAAATATTCACCTCCACGATCAAATCGCAGAATTTTCATTGTCTTGCCTAGCTGATTTTGTACTTCATTCTGAAATTCTTTGAACTTTTCAAATGATTCAGACTTGTGCCTCATTAAGTAGATGTATCCTATTTACTAAAGTCATCGGTAAAAGTAATGAAATACTGAAAACCACCTCTGGCTACTGAGCTCATTGGTCCACATATATCGATATGTACAAGTCCCAAAAAGTCACTTGCCTTCTCACTATGACCGGTGAAATGCGCCTTTGTCATCTTACCAAGTAAACAAGACTCGCATGTCTCAAATGATTCAAAGTCAAATGAGTTGAGTAGTTCATCTTTATGGAGCTTCTCTATGCGTTTCTTATTTATATGACCTAAGCGACAATGCCAAATAAAAGCGGGATTCAAATCATTAGGCCACAGCCTCTTTGCATTAATATTATAGACATGCTTATTCTCAAGATCAAGAACATATAACCCATTTATTAATGGACAATGTGCATAGAGTATATCATTCAAATAAATAGAACAACGTTTGTTCTTTATTACAAACTCATAACCACCATCTTCCTCCAAACATGAAGAAGAGATAATATTTTTACTCAATGCTGGAATGTAATAACAATTATTTAATTCCAAAACTAATCCTACAGGTAATGACAAGTGATAAGTGCCGGCAGCCAGTACAGCAACCTTTGCTCCATTGCCGACACGCACGTCCAACTCGTCTCTCGCAAAACTTCTAGTCCTTCTTAGACCCTGCAATGATTTGCAAGTATGAATCATCGATCCGGTATCAAATACCAAAGATTCACCAGAACAAATTGCAAGATTAATTTCTATAGCATTTATACCTGAAGCAGAAGTCTCGCTTCCCTTCTTCTTTTTCAGATCCTCTAAGTATTTCTTACAATTCCTAGACCAATGCCCCTTGACATGGCAGTGGTAGCATCCATCATCAGGAGAAGGGCCAGATTTGACCTTACCATTTGGCTTTGGCTTAGAGCTGGGGGGGGCTCATTAGGAACCTTTCCTTTGCCTATGCCTTTGGGCATCCAACGCTTCCTCTTTTTATTCTCCTTCTGAACTATTATCATATGATTGGTGTTTTTTTAATGCTTTCCTCTACTGTCTTAAGCATCCCATGCAATTCAGTTAATGATTTCTCCATGCTATTCATATGAAAATTCATAATGAACTGCTCATAGCTCGGAGGGAGAGATTGGAGAACAACATCCGTAGCCAGATCAAGATTAAGGGGAGAACCAAGTTTCTCCAAACTCTCAATGTAACCAATCATCTTAATCACATGAGAACTGACTGGACTACCTTCCGCCAGCTTGCACGCAAACAAGGACTTTAAAATGTTAAACCTCTCGGTCCTAGCTTGGTTCTCAAACATGTCACGCAGTCATTCAACCATACTGTGAGCATCTGCATTCTCATAATGCTTCTGAAGCTCAGAGCACATGGTAGGAAGCATGAGACAGCTAACGTCGAGTGAATCATTGCAGTGCTTCTCATAAGCTTTGCGGGTGGCAACATTTGCACCCTCAGGGAGTTCATCGGGGTAGAGTTGCTCAAGAACGTATTCCTTTTTTTCTTGTCTGAGAACAATCCTCAGGTTGCAGTACCAATCAATAAAATTTGTTCCATTGAGTTTTTATTTCTCAAGAACAGATCGCAAGTTAAAACCAAAATTGTTACTAGAAGCAGCCATGATCTACAACAGAAAATAAACAAGCAAAGTTCAGCACTATGTTCATGTTTGATCTTCCATTAAACAATTTAACAAAAGACACTCCCACTATATGTTTTGTAATCGTTTTCCCTCTAACGACATATAGTGGTCAAGATCCATGTTCATCTAAGTTATAGTGAGCTTTGGAATCACCGCTAGAAATCTAGTGACGTAGGTAAGCAACGCTTGCTAATCACATCTTATGTGACTATTGTTTGTTGGGTGGCATCCAATGCCCTGGCTCCCAACACCATGCCCCAAGGCCCAAATCCAATTTGATAGCCTTGTCAAGTAAACCAATACTATGCATGTGGATCTCCGACATCCACCTTATTAGATCAAGATAGTTGATGGTACTCTATTTTGGCAGACCTACCAAACAACGATCGTAATTCTTATAGGCGCAGCAATTGGAAGGGCATCAATTAAATTCTTAATTTTTCTGAGGAAAGCTATTCTGTCATGAAAAATACATCCTCTATAGGTATGGCATAAAAGAATAGTATGACAGGAAATAAACATCACATGCATATAATTACATTATACTGTGAATGGTATGGCCTTCTGAATCGTAGTGGTCGCCATCGCCATGATTCCATGGTGATCTCCTTCGCCACATTTCCTGTCCTCTTTGTTATCATGCTTGAAGCCTCCATGGTAAAGAACTAAACTATTACAACTAATAGCTAGCAAATGAATTACATGAGGAGCTCAAGCATCACAAGTTGACACGCATGTTGTTATACAATTAAAGTGTTAGTGATATGCCCTAGAGGCAATATGGAGATGTTGTATATATCACATACTATGTTTATGATACATTACTTTGTTCCTTGAAATAGACATTATCATTATTGATTAATGAGTATGTGACTTATTCATGAGACTCTTAATGCTAAAATGTTGGTATTTCTAAATGATCCCTGATCATATATCATGTGAGGAACAAATATGATTCAAAGACAAAGATCAGCATATGTATTGATTGATGATTATGTCTCATGGATCATGATATGGTGATACCAAATCAATAATATGGACATGTGGTAGTGAACATATGTTGGATAAACCCGCCATGAGACATTGCAGAGATTCCATGTGTCATCAGTTGGTCTCAAATAGTGTTTATGTAGAATCCTTAGACTTGAGATCATCATGGTTCCCAATATGCGTAGTAACTTATTTTGGGACTACTAAACACTACTCCGTAACTGGGTAGTCATAAAAGTAGTCTTCGGGTTTGCCATGAAACATGTAGTGGAATGTGAATGATCAAGATAGAATTTCCCCCTCCTTATGGGAGAGATATCTCTGGGCCCCTCGATGTAATGGATTATGAAAGTGCATGGGCATGCCAAGGTGATTAAGGAGTCAATCACAAGTTTATAATCCATCACAGAATCGAGAGAGTGATTGAGCTATTAAGAGGATGACACAGGTCTCGCCTTGACCTCAATCTATATCGTGAGGCAAAGGGATTCGTACATGAGAACATTATAGGTTCAACCGATATGATCTTTACGTATACTTTGGGGTTAATATATCTTACTAAAGGCCGCTATTAACAGGGTGACCGAAAAGGCGTTTCCGGGTTACGACCAAGTATACGTGAACCTACAGGGTCGCACGCTTAACGGGTTGGAACACTAATTCGAATATGATTCGGATGTGGGCTCAATTCGGATAGAGATCCGAATAGACTCCTATTGGGCCTCGGTTCACAAGGCCCAAGTGAGGAGGTCTATATATATGGAGGCGAGGGGCTGAGGGAAATGCACCTGTTAACCTCTAGCATAACCCTAGCCGACACCTCCCGAGCCAAACCCTAGCCGCTCACGAGCGCTAGTACACTCACGATCGGCGTTCCAGCCTCGGACGTGTGGATACCGGTGGAGGCGCTGCTCGTTGCGGTGTTGATCGGCGTCAACAACCTACAGATTGGATCTGCTCATGGTGTGGTTGGTCGTGTGGAGGAGACGATCTGTTCAGGACGATCGGCTAATTCCATTGCTACCTCGACGCACGTGGTTGGATCGATTTCTCCAACTCTTCTTCCGCTGCTCTGCGCGTCTAGTAGTAACGATCCATGATCCTTCCTTAGCATGATGTCCTTATGTGCGCGGTAGAAAAGTTTTGTTTTCTGCTTTCGTAGCCTACGAGCAATCCCTCATAAAGAGCAGCCTCAACCCAGCTGTGATTAATACGACACACAGGCCGCCAAAACATACATGCATCACATATACATATATGCCATACCATTCACATCATTCTCTACAAAAACAAGTTAAGCGCAGAACGTATTCTACCGCCCTGACATGTGTTTTGTATAACAATTTATGCGTGTATGCAACAACAGTCCCGCGGGAGCCACCCCCCGCAGGTTTCAGGGTAGCGTCCTGAAAACCTCACGAAATTACATAGATCGCATCTATGAAATCGCTATGAAAATCTCATGGGGCCAATCAAATCAACCCAAATCCGAGCCATTCAAAATGTCTCAATTTTTATTAGATCAATCATATTGACCATCGCGATCGGTATACTTGAGGAGACCACAACATAAGACCTCGATCTGTTGGCTCGATCTACAGATTGTACGCGCAGTTAGCCCCGATGATGATTCCATCCGGTAGGTGCAAGTCGCGCGTACATCAAAGAAGGAGCACGAACTAATCTTTTTGGCCATATGATACTATCAACTCATACCTATTTCAACCCTTTATGACCGATTGATCTAATCAATCCGTGCATCTACAAGCGCATGATCCAAACCACATACTATGCAGTTTTGCTCTGATACCACTGAAGGGGAACGGGTTGGCTACGCTAGCTACAACATTTAATTTTCTACCGTGTTTAACCAGAAAACATGCGTGTAAGGGAGTCATGGATAGTTACTACTAAATGCGCTGCGCAGCGGAAGAAGAGTTGGAGCAGCCCGGTCCAACGTAGATGCGCGTCGATGAAGAGGAAGCAGTTGATCGTTTCACGAACTGAACGTCTCCTCGCGTCCTAGCAATAGCCTTGCGCTTTTCGCCGATCAGCACAGCAGCAACAGCAGCGGCGCCTCCACAGAGTCCACACGTGCGGGATGGAACGCCGTGCGCTGGTGTGCTAGCACTGCGCGCCCGGCTAGGGTTTCGGGATACGACCGAGGGGAGGTGGTGGCTAGGGTTTTCAGGATGGTCGCATCCCCCTGCAGCCCCACCTCCATATATTTATAGAGCATGCTAATAGGCCTCCATGTTGTAGACTCATTAGAACCCTAATCTCATGTGGATCAATATCCTTTTTAGCCTTAATACCGAATTGTTTATGATTGTCTCTTGGGCACATCACTAACAGAGAGCAGAGTCCCACTGCGCTAGTCATTGTGGTAAACATCCCGAGCAACGTATGGGACTCACTGCAAGTGGGAGAAGCCCATAGGGTGAGATGACAAAAGGGGCCAGATATTTCAAAATAATTATTGTGATGGGACTCAACCGTATAACAAAGAAATCATGCGGAGCAACGAACTGATTGTCTCTTGTGGGTAAAGTGTACAAACCCTGCAGAGTAAAAACTGTTCGAATAGTCTTACCCATGGTCATGCGTGGGCATAGGAACTTAACTTGGGTTAGTTCTATTTCAAAAACATGTGGGTCGGAATGGAAAATGGCGGACTGCATGAAGCTCTAATTTAATGTTGTCCTGGGTGTCGTCCCAGTGGTAAGGTAGGCGGATATAATGCTGAGAGGTTAGCATATGGATATTAATATTGTACTCTTTGGCTCAAATAACATGTTTAGTTCAAACTGCTAGGTCACATGAAATTTTCTATATACCTTATTCTCAAAAGCAACTTATAGCAAATAAAACAACCCTAGCATTCCTTTGGTAAGCCTGACATGATAATTAATTGTATTCTGTGTATTGGCTCATAGAGCACGGCGGTTTATGCTCACCCTCGTATTAACAAAAAAAAACAAGAGATCAGGATCACTACGCATATGAAGATGCACCTGCCACAGAAGAGAGAGCTGAGGGTGAGAATTAGAAGTCATTATAAATTCTAGATCCTAGGCAAACAGACTCGATGGTGATGTGTGCGTATCTATTATCTAATCTTAGATAATATTTGCCACACCTATTTACCCTCGATTGCTTGTCTGTGCCTATTGATTCTACTTTTATTTATATTTTTCGCTATTATTTTATGTATTGTGAATATTTGGCTTGATTGGCCATTGTAGAACTGTCATCCGCTGTGGTGTATTTTAACTCTGATATATAGTATTCTAGTTTGATCTATCTTGTGCGATGTATGATTTCAGACAGCAATATATCTGTGAGCATTATCTACTGATTCAAAGAATAATACGATAAAATTATAGAAGATTCTGAGTTGTAAAATCCGAATCTGACAGCACCGTCACCGGGACATCACGCGTTGCTTTCACCAAAGTGGATTCCTGCACGAACACGATATCATCGTTGAAGTCGACAACGTCCAAGAAGCTTCCTTACCGCATCCCTTCGAGCACTTTCAGACGCCCAAGTGGCCGGAGAATCTTGTGACGAGTCGTCGAGTCTCTGCACGAACACGACCGACCAGAATTATTCGATTCGGTAATTTGTGTATGTTGTGCTGCAATGTTGTCAATTCGTATGCGTATGTCTAATCATCACGAGGAGAGCAAACAAATGATATGGAGATGCCCCGCGTTTTCTTTTTCGGAGCAAGGAAATAAACCCCATTTTTCGCTTTTCTAGTGGCAAGCAGTCAGCTCTATTGGGTGGTAGATCACCGATTGCACACTGTTGCTATGGCAAATATGCAAATCCCCATCCATCTCCATCATAACAGGGGAAATAAGACGGTGTGCTGTCGAGCTTCCCTTACTAGACATCCCGATCAATTTGCTGCTGTTGCGCACCCCCGATCCACACCCATCCCATACAGGGAAGAGAATCAAATGAAATTAGATAGCCTCCAACAAAACATCTTATTCTGACATTAAAAAGCACTCAAAGGGCAAACGTTTCTTTTCACCCACGTACGGGAGTGGGTTTTTTTTAAAAAAAATTCTACCCTTTGAGATGTCATTTTGAAGTCGAGTACGTCTTCGATGTTATAACTCCGAATACATATATTTGGAGTGTTACTGACCTAATTTCCTTAAATTATATGTATATGTACTTGTAGGTTTTGAATCTCAACAAATTCTCGTATTAATCCCGCGTAAAGACTCTGGGAGTTTTTGAGCCTTGATCTAGATTAGAGAATGAGAACCACATGAATCGATCTGACGATGGGATTTTGGACTTGGTGGACCAGCAGGAAATGCACAATCGGTGAAGGAGGTCTTATTTTTTTGTCTGGCCGCGTAAAGTTGGTTTCAGTAGATGTTAGGCATTATCTGTTCTATCCCCAATCTTTATTTTTTGCATTCAGTATTAATTAGAAGTTTCACCGTACTTAAACAATTAATCCTGGCTCCGCGCGCCACTGCGTTGAAGCCATTGTTCCTCGCTTCAGCTCCAGGCCTTTAGCTTAAAAAAATCTAAAATGTTGTTGCCTCTGGTTATGCTTGGCCTTTCGGTCACCGACGTAGCATAGGTGCGTTACAACTGGAGAAGAATCCATACCTTGTTACGTTTACAACACTGTAATGGCCTGATGGGTACCTGTACCTTGTTAGGCAAGCTAGATTGACATATATTCCCATTCGGACGCACAAAATTGTTTGAAGTCGGCAAACTTTGAAAAGTTATTAGGTAATGTACATGCAACTTTCTTATAATTAATTATTTTTGTGGATGGCACATTCTCATGACGTTGCTAAGAAAATCACATATTGCTAATATTTAGTAACTGTAGAGTTTCCACATCAGATTAATTGTAAAGAAGTGGGTACAAAACTCCAAAACAAATACCAAATGGAAACAACCAAACTAGAATAGGTGTGATCCAACACTTTCATCAATTAATAAGAGAACTAATTACTTTTGTTCGTGAAAAAAGAATACTCCCTCCAGTTACAAAAGGAAGTCATTTTTGACTTTTCAAAGTCAACAAGGTACCACTTTGATCACTAAGGGGGTGATCGGAATAGTGATGGCTTTTGACTTTTGCGGAAAAACACTGTAGCTGGTTGAAAAAATAATGTAGCTGAATTGGTTTATTGAGTATAATTAAATGTAAAAAAACCGAAAATAAAAAACGAAGAAAAAGTATAAGTAAATTTTTAAAAAAAATAAAAAAAATGAAAATTGTTTTTTCATTGTAGCGCATACGATCGCGCTCTGATGAAAAAATCTTTGTCGCCGTCGTCGAGGCGAAGCTCTCCTGAGCGCCCCCTAAATTTTGTGATCATATTTTCAAAAAAAAGTTATAAAGTGAATGCACTGAAAATATTTTTTGTGACAAATTTACTTGTACCATTTTTGTTCATCCCAACTGCATATTTTGGAATCTATCTTTGGTCAAAATTGATACGATTTTACTGCATGTGTTCTAGAACGACTTTCTTTTATATATGACCGGAGAAAGTAATTCTTTATTAATCTTCGGCAATATTTGAAAAAAATACGAATTAGTTATGGCATTATTAATTTTTTACTTCTACCGGTAGATGATCAGTAGATGGTGAAAAAAAATATAATATACATGCATAAAATACAAACACAACATGTATCACAGTCACTCCTAAAATATTGGCCCTGTTCTTTTGGCCTTTTGATTTTTAGTTTCTCCAAAAGTTGAAACAAATGTGCAGCTTCTTAAAACGGATTTTTTAAATAGCTTTCTGAGTGTAAAACTGTATGTACCGTCTGCGTTAATATCTTCATTGTCCGTTGTCATCTTGAAAATTATAAACAAAAGCTATTGTTCATAGCTAAAAGCTATGGACCGTAGTCTAAAAAAATAGGCCACATCTCTTCTTAGAGTAGCAGCTGTACCTCTCCAGCCTCCTACGTAAACACATTTGCCAAAAGTTACACCTCCTTGCTTGATATCTACGCATTGATGAATCTGAGCACACACTGATGTAGCCCAATGTATGCAAAACAAATCACGTGGTTTCACGTCGCATTAGCACTAGTGGTAAACATCAATGCACATCGTATATACAAATCTTATTTTTAGTGAGAAGATAAGACAGCTCACTAAACAATCTTCATGTACTTAATTCTTTGGTCATATTGCATACTAGTGTAGTGGTGCATCTAACTTATTAGGCCAATTAATCTAGTTTCTCAATATATGCGCTACTCCTATATATAACCCTATTCCTATCCAGCTTGGGGGCCATCGAATGAGAATCCTACTTTACTTTGCATTTGCATTACAACGAGGTGTGAACTTGGATATCCCAATTTCGGCCACAAAGAGAATACACAACAAAAGAGAAGCTTGATGTGATTGTCCAGCAAGCAACCCAAATTATAGCCGTGAAAAACATCTTGCACACATACATATATACCACCTTGCCGCCCACGCGAAAAACGAAAAAAAAGCTAACTAATTAAAGCATCTCCTTCACTTGAAAAAGCCGTGGTTCTCTTGTCCCATGCACCCAGTTGCACCTATATATAACCATCACCTCCTCCTCACAAGTCTCAAACCAAGGGACAAGAAGTCAAGTTGTAGGCAAGTAGCTATCTAGACATCTAGTAGCTAAGTAGTCTCTCCAATGGCGTCGTCCAACCCCAAGGTGTTCCTCGACATCGTCATCGGCAGCAAGCCCGTCGGGCGCGTGGTGATCGAGCTGTACGCCGGCAAGGTGCCCAAGACCGCGGAGAACTTCCGGCTGCTGTGCACCGGCAAGGGCAGCCAGGGGCGCTCCGGTAAACCGCGGCACTACAAGGGCTCGAAGTTCCACCGTGTGGTGCCCGGGTTCATGTGCCAGGGCGGCGACATCACGGTGGGCAATGGCACCGGCGGCGAGTCGGCGTACCCCGAGCGGTACTTCGCCGACGAGGGGTTCGAGGTCCGGCACGACGGGCCCGGGGTGGTGTCCATGGCGAACGCCGGGCCCAACACCAACGGCTCCCAGTTCTTCATCACCGTCGACGAGGCGCCGTGGCTCGACGGCCGGCACGTTGCGTTCGGGCGGGTCATCAACGGGATGGATGCCGTGCGCGCCATCGACAAGGCCGGGTCCTGGAGCGGCAAGACGGTCAAGCCCGTTGTCATCGCCGACTGCGGCGAGCTCTAGAGGCCAACTCCACGGATGAAACAAACTTACACTCACTTTATGTATTCTTGTTGCTGTTGCGCTTGTACGTAACGCACGTACACGTATACGTATGAAGCTAGAGTATATATACGTACGTGTCTTGTTGTTGATGTGCTACTACACTAGCTTGTGTGCGCGCGCGTCGATCTCTATATTATCTGAAGATTGTGTAAGTGATATACCTTACACATGATCATACAGATAATTGTATCATTTCTATATTTATGATCTATTAAATAATAGATTATTTTATCCATTGAATAAATATCTTTTACATTCATCAATAAATATTTGACTTATTCATGGAACTCTTCGTTCATATTTTGATATTATTCTAAATTATTTCTAAACTTATATCATTACGTGGGACATTATAATTTATATATCAGCATATGTATTAATTGATGATCATGTTTCCCAGATCATTGATATAGGGATATCAAATTAATAGTATGGACACATGTTAGAGAACATGGTGTCGAATTGTCCGACCTACCATGAGGTACTGCAGGAATTGTTACATTCTTAACTGTCATTAGTTGGTCTCAAATATAGTGTTGTAGAATCTTTAGACATGAGATCATCATAGTTTTCTATATGTGTAATAGCTTACTTAGAGACACTACTACAAAAAAGCTAATACTAGACGCCTTATCACAAATGGTTAACTAAAACCGTCAATATTAAATACCATCATAGACGGTTTTAGATTAGTGACCATCTGTGTTACTGCCAGCACTGAAAACCAAGTATGAAGATATAATACCATAGACGGTTGATGGTGAACACCGTCAGAAAAGTAATACACACGATTACTAACAAGAACTGTCTGTGATATTACCAAATATCACAGACGATTTTTTATTTAAACTATCTGTGATAACTCACAAATAGTTTGTATTAAAAACTATCTATGATAATCAAGTCATCACAGGCGGTTTGTATTAAAAACCATTAGTGATAATTTCCCTTATTAATTGTAGACCCGCCGACCCTCCTAGATCTGTCTTAAATTTCATATATGTTCTCGTAGCTGGCTACTACTTTGAGGATGTGGGGCTTTGATGCCCATTTGGTGAAAGGAGACCGCGAATTTAGCAAGAGTGATTGTAGATCCATTAAGTTCTTGACAATTTATGGTTAGTATATGTAACATCCCAATTTTTGCTTTTATTTCGAAGAAATAATTTTAAATTAATTATTTCCAATTATCTGAATTTTTCACAATTTAAAAGTTATGTTTAAAATAAAAATTTATTACCAAAATAGGTTGGAAATATTTTTCATGTGTTCAAAACATTATCAATGATTTATGTGAATTTTTCTGGAATTTTTGGAATTTATTGGTATTTTTCTGAATATTTTAAGCCTTCTAATGTTTTCTGGAATCTTCAAAATTATTTAAAATCCAAAACCCTCCCGGGTTGCCACGTGGCGCCCATCTGGCCGTTCATCCGCGCCTCCCGAACCATCTCGGCCTCTCGCGCTCATCCCGCCTTCAACCCTCCGCTGGCCGACACTTGGCATCCATCCGCTCAATCCGCCCGCATCCGCGCTAATCTCAGCCTCTCGCTCCCACTTACCGCTTCAGTCACTTTATTCTCTTCTCCTCCAGACGCGTGTCGTCATCTTGACCGTTTATGATTGCCGTACTAGATCGCAGCCGCCCGTTGCCACTTAGTACACACCATCGGCTCAGATTTAAATCCGGTTGCCGGATTGAATCTCAACCGCATCCTTTCACTTACCCCTTCCATCATCATCCAACGGCCCTCACCTTTTCTCTTCGCCACTTGTCACAAATCCCGCCGTTGCCCTTTCTCTTTTTCCTCTCCCTCTCTCACTGACATGCGGGGCCCATCGGCCAGTCGTCTTCCCCGCCACCTTCTTCCTCCCCGCGTCTCACCGCTGCCGCCATTAATCAAAAAAACTGAAGCTTTAAAAGCTTCAGTTTCTTGGCCAATTATTTCCCCGCACTAATGCACATTCAAATAGCCGCCTTCCCGCAACCGTTTCTGGCATTATTTCCTTTAATTATGCACTGTGCGTCGTCGCCTTCATTCTCCGGGCAGTTCCAAGTCCGGCGAGCTTCGCGCTGCCGTTACCGGCCTCATCCCTCTATAAAACCTGCCGCCCGAGCTGTGTCTCAGTTCCCTTTCGCTTTCTCCACCTCCAATTGCCCACTGTCGAGCCGAGAGCCCTCCTGCGCTTGATTTCCTCCGTCGGCCACCTTCGACTCCGGCGAGCAATCGCCGCCGCTTCAAGCCTTCCCGAGATTCACTGGAGCATCCTCGACGTTGCTGGTGCCCAGGCGATCTCAGGCGACCACTTTTCTGAGTTATTGCGACCCCGGAACCCCTCCGCCGCCGTGAAGCCCTCTCCGACCGCCGCCCCTTTTTGCCGTCTCGTCGATCCGACCATCCTCGGTAACTGCGCAAGGTACCAAAACATTCCCCGTCTCTCCCTCTTGCTTTTGCGCACATCGGCCGGCGCCGCCGCCCGCCGGAATGCCGGTGACCCTCGGGTCCCGCGCGCCTCCGTCGGCCGGCGTGCCACGTCAGCTGGCTGCGTCCGGGTGGCAACAGACGTGGATGCCACCGGGATGCCGTGTCAGCACAAAACCCGCCACGCCAGCACTCCACACACACTCGCCTCGGCCACGTCGGCTGCCCGTACACACGTGGCGCACCGGCGGCAGCCACGTGTATGCCACGCTCGCATCGCCGGCCTCCCCGCTGTTAATCCTTAAGAGGATTACCTACCCTTATGGGGTAGGCAGTGCCTCCCCGCTCACTTGGCTAGCGCCGCTCTCTTCCCCTCCCACTCCCTCGGCGCGCGTTCGAGCCCCGCTCCGCGCGCTGAGGTTGAGTTTTCTCCGTTTTAATCCGCACTGACAAGTAGGCCCCACATGTCAGCCTCTGTAAATTTATTTTAATTCCATGCTGATGTCGTAATTCCGAATTTCCTTTTGAAAATTTATTCATGCTGACGTCATAATTCATTTTCAGTTAAAAGATAATTCCAGAAATTATCTTTTTCTATTTTCTCTGATTACAAACTTCCAACAGCCATATCTTGCTCATTTTAGCTCCAAATTGGTCCATTCAAATTTCTAAATTCATCTAAAATTTCAATCTTTCAATTGGTATATTTATTTTCAATTTTTGAATTTTTATTTTATTTTATTTATTTGGATTTCTCGATTTACGTGTAGAGACCGATTTGTCCGAGCAACATCAAGATCAAGTTCAGGAAGATTTCAACCCAACACCAGAAGGCAAGTCTCCTTTGACCATTTTGCTCCTATGTTTTGCAAGTTTCCTTTGATCAACTTGCTCCAATGATTTATAAAATGATTAGGTAGTTATTTTAAAATTATTGCATGCTTATGTTATATCAAGTGATAATTTGATTTAGAAAATTTAGTTAAATACCCAATTTGCTATACCTTCCATTGAAAATTGTTTATCTTGTACCATTGTCAACTTAGGATATCCCTTTGACTCAATAATGAGTTAGTGTTACAATTGTTGAGTGTTTAAATACTAGCAAATGCTTAGTGTAGCAAATAAATATAATAATGCTCAAATAAGAGTCATGTTTACCAAATGCTTTGATGAATGATTTGTTTGAACATTGGTAATGGATGTTACCATTGTTAAATGTTTTGTTTGAAAAGTGGTAATGGATGTTACCACTGTTAATTTGAAAATAAAAATGAAATTCAAAGGAGAAGTTGACAAGGGTGGATGGAAGGTTTGGTGGTGCGATTAGCACGAGAATGTTTGGAATTGTGAATGAGCCACCCTGGTTGTTTAAGGACCGACGCTTGTGTTTGTCCAAACTGAGCAAAACAGTACAACCACAAGTCTATATGGGTACGACCTAGCTAACTACCCTATAATAGTGTAGTTTAGATATCACCAATGTGTATTGAGTGCCGAGGTGTACATGGTTACTCATAGTGAGGGACAGGGTTTCTTCAGACTCATATGGCGCAAGAGGGGCTCCAACTTGTGGATTCGAGTTGTGGTGAAACCTTAGCGGGTGGTATTTAAACTATCTTGGAGTAGGTGAAATGCTTTGTGATAATTTATCTGAGTCTTATGCCAAAGGAAGCATGTTGACTGCAAAGATGACTTATCTCTTGTGGGTAAAGTTGTACACCCTCTGCAGAGTTAAAACTATTCGAATAGCCGTGCCCACGGTCAAGGGCGGGTAAAGAATGCATACACATGGTAGAAAGTTGGACTTTGTTTTCAAAACAAAATGAATTGGAGAAAAACTCGGGAGTGGATGGAACTCTCGTGATCTTTAGACTAGTGGTGTAACCAGTTCAGGTGGATTTAACCTGAGGTTTTGAAAGTTAGCGAGATTGCACGAGATTTTAGTGTTGGTGTTGTAACCTTCACTAAGTTCTTCATCTAATTTCTATTATGAAAAACAAGACGTTTACAAAATTGCTTTCGAAGTAATTATGTATATTTAAAAATAAAATGCTGATCTTTGCAAAAGAACTCTATAGCCTTTCTTTGTGAAAGCCTTGCATCTATACATCTTTCCCAAGACTTGCGGAGTACATCTTTGTACTCACCTGTTGCTCTACAATTTAATAGCAGAGGATGAAGAAGCTGAAGCCGGAGAGTACGATTCTGTCTTTGAATGTGGATGCGGTGGATTCTTCCCGGAAGATTAGGACTCGTTTCCCCAGTCAATTGCCTGTGGCAGATTAATGGGTCGATCAAGTTATCTTTTGTGTTTCCGCTGTGTTTAATCTTTTGTTTTAAGGTTACGTGAACCTTTGTTAGGCAATGGCCTATGTTAACTTCGCCACTATTGTAATAAAGCGTTGTTGGCAATGTATCATCTTTTCTGTTTGAACTGTGTGTACTAGCATTGATCTCTGGGACTAGTACAGTAATACACAGGGGGTCTAGGAGTTTCTACTCCGGGTCCCACGTATGGTATCGAGCCATCTTGGTATGAGGACGAGCCCTAGGTTTTGGGAAGCTTTAAGGATTTATATTTAATAAAAATTTATGTACAAAAAAAAATATAAGTTTCTTTTGCTTCTACTCTTTTCTTACTTAGTATCTTGTTCTTGTCCTACTCTCATTATTAAAAAAATCTTTCTTGATCTCTCCTTATTTTCAAACTTATAGATGGCGGGTTCTTCGTCGTCTTGACCCCATGGGATCACCATTCTCATGGCGAGTGAGAGGAGCTTTGCGACTCTTCTCGACGATTAATGCAGCATCGAAATATAATCAACACCCATTTTCAGAGGGCGAACACTAGAGTGATGACTATGGATTCATGGATCATGGAGGTATTCATCTATGCTCGGATGGGCAGCTTGACCCCGCTTCATCGCAGGATTGAGCACCCTCGGACCTTTATGCGGGCGCTATCCGAGATGCGGCCAAGATGGCGATAGCGAGTTGTGCAGAGGCACAAGGAGGAATTACGACGATCGCCCATACTTTTCTTCCGACTACGGGCGGGACAGACCCACCCCGAGGCTTTCGGATCGTGGTGGGCGACCCACGCTGTCTCATCAGTGCGATTCACCCAAGCATCGTCGCGACTTACGCGAGCTCAGCGAGATAGGACTTCTCCGGATGCTTCGGCGTCGAGCTACGACCACTCCGACACTCTCCGAGCACAGCGCCAGAGTGAGGCCGCCACGCCGACGCCGAGCAGCGAGGACAGTGCGAGGCGAGGTGGAGCGTCTTGGAGCTGCCACCACTACACCGACTCCACCAGCTCTGTTGTTGCTCGGTCGACTCTCGGGACCTCGCACTAGGCTCACTTGCAAGGAAGAGTGTGCGGCGCCCGATCCGCTACCCGACCTCGACATCGGCGGATCCACCGAGGACGCCGGCGCTCCGTTCGGATCACCTACATTCACCGAGCCGATCACGGTCGCGTTCGCGAACAAGCTGCCGTGGTTGTGGGCGAGTCACTCGTCGGACTCGAGAGGAGGATCCCGAGGAGGAGCCAGAGGAGCGTATCATCGTTGAGGACAATTAGATATTAGATAGACTACCCCTTTTTCAGTTGTTTATCGATACTAGAACGCTTTTATAATGTTATGATGTAATAAAATGGATTGTATCGAGCCTTGTGCATTTGTGGTACAGCCATTTTCAAAAGTTAATTTGAATTTCAAAAGTTGAGTTTTCTCAATCTGTTGTGTTAATCTTGTGTGTTGTTTTGGGATGATAAATTGCCGTCTCTCATCTATGCTTTTCCCTCTTTCTGTACTTTTCTTGATGGAGCTTGGATGGTGAACACGAGAAGCAACATCAACAACAACCAGCGCCCAACAACAATGAAGCCCCAATTCCACCTCCGCCACCCAAGCTCCCAACATGGAACAAATGATGGCCATGCAACTTCAACTTCTTGAGGCTTTGGCCCAAAATCAAGTCAATCAATCTCAACAAGTACCTATTCAACCACCGCAGTCTAAGCTCGGGGAATTCATGAGGACCCGACCTCCGACCTTCGCAGGATCTGCCGATCCGTTGGAGGCGGATGATTGGATCAAGGAAGTGGAAAGGAAGCTGAATCTAGCTCAATGTGCTGAACATGAGAAGGTTATGTCGCTGCTCATCAACTCCAAGGAGTTGCTTTGCCAATTGGTGGGACAATTCTCACACAGCACACCGGGATGCCCGAACATTGGTTGGGCGGAATTTTTGGAAGCCTTCCGTAATGCTCATATTCCTATGAGTATTATGGAAATGAAGAGGAAGGAGTTCCATCATCTGCAGCAGGAAACCCGAGCGTTTCCGCTTATTTAAGCAAATTCATTCAGCTATCTAGATATGCCCTGAAGATGTGGCGATGATGCCGCAAAGATTTGGAGGTTCATGGGAGGATAGACCCCAACCTCAAGGTTCAATTAGTCTCCAATGACTACCCTACTTTTCAGCATCTAGTGAATAAAGCTTTATTGCAAGAAGATGCTCAACGCCAACTCTTCGACTCCGGAAGAGGAAGTTCCAAGTTCAGCGATCATGCGGCGGTTCACGATTCACGCCACCGCAGATAAACCGACCTCCAAGACATAGTCATATAAGGACACCGATTTCTGCACCTCGTCCTTTACCTCAAGCTCCTAGAACTGAAATGCAGCCCAAGCTGCGGCAAAAATGTAAATGTAGCTGCAGGAGTGCAATGCTACAATTGCAAGAATATGGGACACTATGCCAAAGAATCGTCCACGAAGCGTCAGCGGTAACCCGGTTCGTTTCAATCTTGACCCTACACCAGCAAGAGCTCCAACCAATGGTCAAGGACGTGAAGCCCTCAAACTCCCAAGACTCCACAAAACATTAATCGAGGGCGTATCAACCATGTCATCGCAGAGCGTGGAAGATGCACGGGCGTAGTTCGGTAAGTTCCTAGTGAACTTCGGTACAGAATTATATTATTTGATTACGAGCTACACATTCTTTCGTAACAAAGGCTTTTGTTGAAAAGAATAATTGGAAAATTTGTTTGCTAAAGGACCTTATGATAGTCCAATCTCACGGAAAAGAATTGAGGACTAATTTGGTTAGCCCTAGTGCAACCATAATTATAAGCGGAGTAAAGTTCCTAGCGAACCTTATTATAATAGACTCGATGGCCTAGATATAATACTTGGTATGGATTGGTTGACCAAGTATAAGGGCGATCGATTGTGCCAATCGTGCTATTATTCTTACCAATTCGATGGAATTCGGATAAGACATGAATCCGTTATGCCTTCCGGAAGGACAAGATGTTAACCAGTCTAAAAGGAAAAAGCTTAGAAGATGTGACAATAGTCGCGAATACCCGATGTATTCCTCAAGATTTGCCAGGATTACCACCTGATCGAGAAGTTGAATTTGTTATAAATCGGTGCACGTACAGCTCAATATCAAAGAGACCCTATCGGATGTCGGTAGATGATTTAGCAGAAGTCAAGAGGCAGATCCAAGAATTGTATGAGAAAGGATTCATCAGACCAAGTTCTTCGCCTTGGGGAGCCCCAGTGCTTCTAGTAAAGAAGAAGGATGGTAGTCAACGGATGTGCGTTGATTATCGAGCTTTAAATGAAGTCACTATAAAGAATAAGTATCCTTTACCTCGGATCGATGATTTGTTTGACCAACTCATAGGATCAAGTGTCTTTTCCAAGATTGATCTTCGGTCAGGATATCATCAGTTGAAGATTAGACCTGAAGATATACCAAAGACAGCCTTCGCCACAAGATATGGATTATATGAGTATACGGTGATGTCTTTTGGTCTGACAAATGCACCGGCATACTTCATGAACTTGATGAATAAAGTCTTTATGGATTATTTGGATAAGTTTGTTGTTGTTTTCATAGATGACATTCTTATCTATTCGAAGAATAACAAAGAACATGAAGGTCATCTAAGGATAGTGTTGCAAAGACTCGTGAACACCGCTTATATGCCAAATTTAGCAAATGTGCATTTTGGTTAAAGGAAATTGAGTTTTTGGGACATGTGATCTCAGCAGAAGGAGTATCTGTAGATCCTGGAAAAGTTAAGGATGTATTAAATTGAACTCCACCCAAGACGATGGCAGAGATCCAAGTTTTCGGGATTAGCAGTTACTATCGTCGATTTATTGAAGGCTTTTCCAAGATTGCGGACCTTTAACTCAGTTGTTAAAGAAGGAGAAGAAATTTGAATGGAGTAAATCTGTGAGGATAATTTTCAAGAGTTAAAGAAAAGGTTAACTTCAGCACTTACTGTGGTTACCCGATATTCGAAAAGATTTTGAGGTATTTTGTGATGCTTCAAAACAAGGTCTTGGTTGTGTACTAATGCAAGAAGGAAGGGTGGTAGCTTATGCATCAAGGCGATTAAGACCGCATGAAGAAAATTATCCCACTCATGATTTAGAACTAGTCTTTTGTTGTGCATGCTCTAAAGTTATGGAGGCATTACTTAATCGATGTCGGTGTGAGATATATACAGATCATAAAAGTTTAAAGTATATATTCACCCAGCCTGACCTTAATCTGAGACAAAGAAGGTGGCTCGAATTGATAAAGGATTATGATGTGGGAATACACTACCATCCCGGAAAAGCTAATGTAGTAGCCGATGCTTTAAGTCGAAAGAGTCATATGAATAATCACAATTCGGATAAGCGATTAACCCTCCATGAGGAATTTCAACGATTAAATTTGGAAATAGTTAACGAAGGTATTCATGCGCATTGAAGGTTCACCCTACCTTGGAAGATCGGATCAAGGCAGCCCAACGAGAGGATGAATATGTTAAAGAAATTAAAGAGAATATGAAGAAAGGTAAAGCGTCTGAATTTTCAGAAGATGAAGAAGGGACTCTTTGGTTTGGAAAGAGAATACTAGTACCAGAAAAAGGAAATAAAAGATTTAATCTTAAAAGAAGCTCATGAATCAGATATTCAATTCATCCCGAAGTACAAAAATGTATCAGATTTAAAGGAAAGTTCTTGGTGGAACAGTATGAAAAGGGAAATTGCGAGAATATGTAGCCTTGTGTGACATATGTCAAAGAGTTAAGCGAGCATCAAAGACCTGCTGGTCTTTTGCAACCTCTGCATATACCTGAATGGAAATGGGAGGAAATTGGAATGGATTTCATAACAGGACTACCAAGAACCAAGTTAGGTTATGACTCAATTTGGGTTATAGTTGACCGTTTAACAAAAGTCGCTCATTTCATACCAGTGAAGACTACATATTCGGGAGATAGATTGGCAGAGCTTTACATGTCAAAAATTGTGTGTTTGCATGGAGTTCCAAAGAGGATCGTATCAGATAGAGGAACACAATTTACCTCAAGATTTTGGCAGAAGCTTCATGAAGTTTTGGGCACCAATTTAAATTTCAGTACTGCTTATCATCCTCAAACAGATGGTCAGACAGAACGGGTAAATCAGATATTGGAAGATATGCTGAGAGCATGTGCTTTAGCCAATAAAGCCAGCTGGGATCAAAGTTTGCCCTATGCGGAATTCTCATATAATAATAGTTATCAATCTAGTCTGAAGATGTCTCCGTTTGAAGCCTTGTATGGCAGAAAATGTAGAACGCCGTTATATTGGTCAGAGACCGGAGAGAGTCAAGTATTCGGACCGGATGTCTTGAAGTTAGCAGAAGATCAAGTTCGCTTAATCCGAGACCGATTGAAAACAGCACAGACCAGACAAAAGAGTTATGCTGATAATCGTCGAAGAATGTTGGAATTTGCGCCAGGAGATCATGTGTATCTGAAAGTGTCGCCTATGAAAGGGATGCGTCGATTCAAAGTCAGTGGTAAGCTTGCCCCAAGGTATATTGGACCATTTCTAGTTATAGCAAGAAGAGGTGAAGTCGCTTATCAGCTAGAACTTCCTCCTCAGTTGTCAGATGTACATGATGTATTTCATGTATCACAGTTGAAAAAGTGTTTGAGAGTACCAGAGGAGTTGATACCTTTTGAGGATGTTGATTTAAAAGAGGACTTGACATATCCAGAATTTCCTATCAAGATTTTAGAAGAGGCAGAACGCCGCACAAGAAACAAGACTATCAAATTCTGCAAAGTGCAATGGGGCAACCGTCCAGAATCAGAAGCAACCTGGGAACGAGAAGAGGATCTTCGAGCAGAGTTTCCTGATCTATTTCTCAGTTCTTCCGAATCTCGGGGTCGAGATTCCTTCTAAGTGGGGTAGGTTTGTAACATCCCAATTTTTGCTTTTATTTCAAAGAAATAATTTTAAATTAATTATTTCCAATTATCTGAATTTTTCACAATTTAAAAGTTATGTTTAAAATAAAAATTTATTACCAAAATAGGTTGGAAATATTTTTCATGTGTTCAAAACATTATCAATGATTTATGTGAATTTTTCTGGAATTTTTGGAATTTATTGGTATTTTTCTGAATATTTTAAGCCTTCTAATGTTTTCTGGAATCTTCAAAATTATTTAAAATCCAAAACCCTCCCGGGTTGCCACGTGGCGCCCATCTGGCCGTTCATCCGCGCCTCCCGAACCATCTCGGCCTCTCGCGCTCATCCCGCCTTCAACCCTCCGCCGCCGACACTTGGCATCCATCCGCTCAATCCGCCCGCATCCGCGCTAATCTCAGCCTCTCGCTCCCACTTACCGCTTCAGTCACTTTATTCTCTTCTCCTCCCGACGCGTGTCGTCATCTTGACCGTTTATGATTGCCGTACTAGATCGCAGCCGCCCGTTGCCACTTAGTACACACCATCGGCTCAGATTTAAATCCGGTTGCCGGATTGAATCTCAACCGCATCCTTTCACTTACCCCTTCCATCATCATCCAACGGCCCTCACCTTTTCTCTTCGCCACTTGTCACAAATCCCGCCGTTGCCCTTTCTCTTTTTCCTTTCCCTCTCTCACTGACATGCGGGGCCCATCGGCCAGTCGTCTTCCCCGCCACCTTCTTCCTCCCCGCGTCTCGCGCGCGCCATTAATCAAAAAAGCGAAGCTTTAAAAGCTTGGCTTAACAATTATTTCCCGCACTAATGCACATTCAAATAGCCGCCTTCCCGCAACCGTTTCTGGCATTATTTCCTTTAATTATGCACTGTGCGTCGTCGCCTTCATTCTCCGGGCAGTTCCAAGTCCGGCGAGCTTCGCGCTGCCGTTACCGGCCTCATCCCTCTATAAAACCTGCCGCCCGAGCTGTGTCTCGATTCCCTTCGCTTTCTCCACCTCCAATTGCCCACTATCGGCGAGAGCCCTCCTGCGCTTGATTTCCTCCGTCGGCCACCTTCGACTCCGGCGAGCAATCGCCGCCGCTTCAAGCCTTCCTGAGATTCACTGGAGCATCCTCGACGTTGCTGGTGCCCAGGCGATCTCAGGCGACCACTTTTCTGAGTTATTGCGACCGGAACCCCTCGCGCCGTGAAGCCCTCTCCGACCGCGCCCCTTTTGCCGTCTCGTCGATCCGACCATCCTCGGTAACTGCGCAAGGTACCAAAACATTCCCCGTCTCTCCCTCTTGCTTTTGCGCACATCGGCCGGCGCCGCCGCCCGCCGGAATGCCGGTGACCCTCGGGTCCCGCGCGCCTCCGTCGGCCGGCGTGCCACGTCAGCTGGCTGCGTCCGGGTGGCAACAGACGTGGATGCCACCGGGATGCCGTGTCAGCACAAAACCCGCCACGCCAGCACTCCACACACTCGCCTCGGCCACGTCGGCTGCCCGTACACACGTGGCGCACCGGCGGCAGCCACGTGTATGCCACGCTCGCATCGCCGGCCTCCCCGCTGTTAATCCTTAAGAGGATTACCTACCCTTATGGGGTAGGCAGTGCCTCCCCGCTCACTTGGCTAGCGCCGCTCTCTTCCCCTCCCACTCCCTCGGCGCGCGTTCGAGCCCCGCTCCGCGCGCTGAGGTTGAGTTTTCTCCGTTTTAATCCGCGCTGACAAGTAGGCCCCACATGTCAGCCTCTGTAAATTTATTTTAATTCCATGCTGACGTCGTAATTCCGAATTTCCTTTTGAAAATTTATTCATGCTGACGTCATAATTCATTTTCAGTTAAAAGATAATTCCAGAAATTATCTTTTTCTATTTTCTCTGATTACAAACTTCCAACAGCCATATCTTGCTCATTTTAGCTCCAAATTGGTCCATTCAAATTTCTAAATTCATCTAAAATTTCAATCTTTCAATTGGTATATTTATTTTCAATTTTTGAATTTTTATTTTATTTTATTTATTTGGATTTCTCGATTTACGTGTAGAGACCGATTTGTCCGAGCAACATCAAGATCAAGTTCGGAAGATTTCAACCCAACACCGAAGGCAAGTCTCCTTTGACCATTTTGCTCCTATGTTTTGCAAGTTTCCTTTGATCAACTTGCTCCAATGATTTATAAAATGATTAGGTAGTTATTTTAAAATTATTGCATGCTTATGTTATATCAAGTGATAATTTGATTTAGAAAATTTAGTTAAATACCCAATTTGCTATACCTTCCATTGAAAATTGTTTATCTTGTACCATTGTCAACTTAGGATATCCCTTTGACTCAATAATGAGTTAGTGTTACAATTGTTGAGTGTTTAAATACTAGCAAATGCTTAGCGTAGCAAATAAATATAATAATGCTCAAATAAGAGTCATGTTTACCAAATGCTTTGATGAATGATTTGTTTGAACATTGGTAATGGATGTTACCATTGTTAAATGTTTTGTTTGAAAAGTGGTAATGGATGTTACCACTGTTAATTTGAAAATAAAAATGAAATTCAAAGGGAGAAGTTGACAAGGGTGGATGGAAGGTTTGGCTGGTGCAGTTAGCACGAGAATGTTTGGAATTGTGAATGAGCCACCCTGGTTGTTTAAGGACCGACGCTTGTGTTTGTCCAAACTGAGCAAAACAGTACAACCACAAGTCTATATGGGTACGACCTAGCTAACTACCCTATAATAGTGTAGTTTAGATATCACCAGCGGTGTATTGAGTGCCAGGGTGTACATGGTTACTCATAGTGAGGGACAGGGTTTACTGTACTCATATGGCGCAAGAGGGGGCTCCAACTTGTGGATTCGAGTTGTGGTGAAACCTTAGCGGGTGGTATTTAAACTATACTGGAGTAGGTGAAATGCTTTGTGATAATTTATCTGAGTCTTATGCCAAAGGAAGCATGTTGACTGCAAAGATGACTTATCTCTTGTGGGTAAAGTTGTACACCCTCTGCAGAGTTAAAACTATTCGAATAGCCGTGCCCACGGTCAAGGGCGAGCAAAGAATGCATACACATGGTAGAAAGTTGGACTTTGTTTTCAAAACAAAATGAATTGGAGAAAAACTCGGGAGTGGATGGAACTCTCGTGATCTTTAGACTAGTGGTGTAACCAGTTCAGGTGGATTTAACCTGAGGTTTTGAAAGTTGGCAGGATTGCCTGAGATTTTAGTGTTGGTGTTGTAACCTTCACTAAGTTCTTCATCTAATTTCTATTATGAAAAACAAGACGTTTACAAAATTGCTTTCGAAGTAATTATGTATATTTAAAAATAAAACGCTGATCTTTGCAAAAGAACTCTATAGCCTTTCTTTGTGAAAGCCTTGCATCTATACATCTTTCCCAAGACTTGCGGAGTACATCTTTGTACTCACCTGTTGCTCTACAATTTAATAGCAGAGGATGAAGAAGCTGAAGCCGGAGAGTACGATTTCTGTGCTGAATGTGGATGCGGTGGATTCTTCCCGGAAGATTAGGACTCGTTTCCCCAGTCAATTGCCTGTGGCAGATTGATGGGTCGATCAAGTTATCTTTTGGGTTTCCGCTGTGTTTAATCTTTTGTTTTAAGGTTCTGTGAACCTTTGTTAGGCAATGGCCTATGTTAACTTCAGTTACTATTGTAATAAAGCGTTGTTGGCAATGTATCATCTTTTCTGTTTGAACTGTGTGTACTAGCATTGATCTCTGGGACTAGTACAGTAATACACAGTGGGTCTAGGAGTTTCTACTCCGGGTCCCACAGTATAATTTGTTCCTGATTGCATTATATTTTAGATCTAGTTTTTGTTGAAAGGAGAATTGAAGATGATTTAGATTGATCTAGCTTGATGTAGAGATAAGATTATTTACATCTAGCATGGTTTAGGGTTTATTGTTTAGCCAATTTATAGTCTATTTCTAGTTAATTTAATTTAATTTAATTATTTTTGCTACATGTAGCTACTTTAGATCGTATATATCTAGTATACTAATTAATTAATTCAATATGTAATACTGAATTTTTGTATGTGTAACATAGGACCAAAGTTGCATGTGCGCTTGGAAACGTATGAATAAAGAGTACATTAATGGCATGTCTGCTTTTACAAGAGATATCGAGGACATTATGTTGAATAAGAGTGGAATATATGTATTGTCCATGTATTGACTGCAAAACTCTGAAGATGTTTAAGGACTGAGTGCGGATTGAAGAACACTTTATTCGAAAGGGTTTCAAAAAAGGGTATGCACGTTGGACCAGTCATGGAGAAAAGCTAATTACTTAGGAAAGTAATAATAATTACATTACCGATGAAGTCAATGATATGCTGCCACATAATTTCGATTCGGTTCCGATTCGAATAGGCTACATGATAATAATCTGGATCAGATGCTTTACGATGCAGAAGGAAACTATGGTGAATGAGAGTATATTAAATTCCAGGGCTTGATGGAGGACTCGGAAAAACCTTTGTTCATATGTTGCAGGTCAAAATACATAAGTTTGTCAACCATGCTTAAACTTTCTATTGAAGTGCCCTATGGCACAATCTAGATTTCTCGGTATTTGCTAGTACACATTAATCCTATATAATGCTTTGTCGGACCCGGATTTGAAATCCAGAATCTTCGGTGATTCCACCGCACTATTCCCTAGATCAGTAGATAGTGCTTACAGTACATTGCTGTATCAACTTATACATCGCGAATATTCACCAAACCATAATAATATACATCAGAGTTTAAAATAAGCCATGTTGGGCGACAGTTTTATATAACGGGCCACCAAGGCCAATACTACAGTTCAAAAGGATAGCAGCAGAAAAGTGAACAAAAGCGAGACCAATAACCACAGGCAAGCGACTGAGGGGTAAATGTGTGCAGACTATATTGCCTAACCCTAGATAATATAGGTGCACACCCTTCCAGCATGTCTACTTGCCTAGGTCTAGACATTTTTAAATTCACCCTAATTGCAATCGTCCACTCCATTGCTCAGTGCTTCATCGTATGCATAGTGGTCTTGACATCATGTCTCTGGATATGATGATGCGAGGGTGAGCACACAACCCACCGTGCTCCGTGAGCCAATACACAGTATGCAAGTAATAAACATGCATGGCTTGTCAAAGGATAAGATCAGGTTGTTTTATTTTCTGGAAATTACCTTTTTAAATATAATATATAAGAAATTCCCTAAGACCTAGCCATTTTGACTAAAGCATAGTGTTTTAGGAAATTAACAGTAATCATAGTAGTGGTACAGATTCTATCCACCTTTTCATATCACCTGTACCGTATATCAACTCTTCAGCGTTATAGCTGCTTATATTATTGCTGGGACGACACCCAGGGCAACAAAAAACCAGGACTATCCATCGTCCTCTATTTTTCCTCTCCCATTTCCTTCCCATAAAAATTATTTTTGAAATAGAACTATATCTGAGTTAGATTCCTATGTCCACCGTTGACCATGGGCATGGCTATTCGAATAGTTTTGACTCTGCAGAGTGCGTACACTTTC
Source organism: Melocanna baccifera (assembly GCA_036346265.1). Taxonomy (NCBI): domain Eukaryota; kingdom Viridiplantae; phylum Streptophyta; class Magnoliopsida; order Poales; family Poaceae; genus Melocanna; species Melocanna baccifera. Next base: position 3,605,236 of record CM070699.1, read on the forward strand.
ACCATAAGAGACAATCCACTCGTTACCCCACATGATTCCTTAGTCAAGCAGTTGAGTAGATCATCACAGTAACCTTTCAAACTACCTGGCCTCTTGTTCTCATTTCACCATATGGGCTGTCCCACTTGCGGTGGATCACATACGTTGCGCGCGATGTTAACCACTGATACTAGCGCCTCCAGGCTCCACTCCCAATAGTGCTAGTATGACAGGAAAACAAGTCACCCTCCACTCGGTGTCCCTTTAGCCACAACAGGCCCTGGCATTACCTCACTCCTTTCCCCAACCTGTGAGATGAATCCGAGATTTGATAGGTTTACTCAGCCAAATTGCACTTTGCAGACTTGTGGCTGTACTGTTTTATAATGGGAGGTCCTAACCAGATTCGGTCCTAAGGGTCATCTGGGCGGTTCTACCACATTCCACACTCTCATGACCACACCATACCCTCGAACCATCTGCCCAGATATGTAAGCAAGTTGGGGTGTTTGGGCATAAAATAATGATTCTTACAAAAATACATGACCATTTCTCTTTACACATTCCCAAATTTGCTCTTTGTAATTGCAAATGAGGGTCAGGGTATTTTATTAACCCCGAGGATCTAAGCAGTGCTAAGCTATACGCATACACGTAAATTATTTTTGAAAGATTATCCTTATAATTTCTCCTAGGGCAATAAACAAGTTTCACTTTTTAATGTGCCAGGATGGTATAATAGTAGCACTTAAATAAAGGGCAGCTAACTAGAGTATTAAAACGTACATAAGATTGCACATAAAATAACAGCATACAATTTAATAATTTAAATGTAAATAATTTGCTAAAATGGGGATTCAAAATAATCAAAGTATTGACTCGCCTGAGTCACAGTTGCCTTGATCATGCTGGTCTTGGCTTGCGTCTACTTCGGATTCCTCCTCTTGAGCTTCGTACGCTAATTTTGCGATAAGTGAGAATTTAAAAACAATAAGCACAACCAAATAAACTCTCACAAAAATTCAAACAAGCTCAAAAATCCATTGGAAAGAGGATGAATTTAGCATTTTTTTTCACTTTATTTGGAGTTAAAATGAATTACTTATGAATATTTAAAGTTCTCAACTCAAATAAAATCAAAAAATCCTTAAGTAATCCGAGGAGAGAGAAAGTGCATGTGACTGACAAATGGGGCCCACTGGTTTATTATTATTTTTTACTGTCTTTGACAGGTGGGACCTATTGGCTTTATTAATTTCTTAACTTTTCAGACGTTGACACGTGGGGCCCACTGCGGGTTATTACTTTTTCCTTGGTTTCACTGACAGATGGGGCCCACGGGGATTAATGTTTTTCCAGACGCTGACAGGTGAGACGAAATAACAATTTAATTAAAACAGAGCCCACACGATAGTGACTGATTAAACTAACTACCATCATTAACTTAATTAACCTCGACGCTAATCAAATGGCACGGGTGAACAGTGCGTTCTTCCTCCTCCCGATGACAGTGAGGGCGGCGGCCGAACGTTAACATAAGTAAAATGGGTTCCCCGCACTTGCGCCCACCTCTGTGCGAGGTCTCGCTGGCCAATTTGGTCGGAGCCATGGTCGGCGGCGAGCTCAGGCGACAGCAGAACAGGGTAGTAGTGGGTATGGCGGCAAACAACGTTAACATTCAATCGACGGCTAAGGGAGTACTTTGGGGTGGTCACGGTGCTGTCCTAGGGGTCGGCGGGGCTCGGGCGTGGCTGAGGTAGCTTGTCGGCGTGCGATGGGAGCTTAGGCTGATGCTTGGGATGGCTTCGCTGAGTGCTGAAGATGCTCCTGGTCAGAGGAATTGACCTGGGACAGCCTCAATCAACGGTGAGCCCAATGGCCGGAGTTGGGGGAGAATAGGTCGTCGGTGAGGTACAGGGCACGGGAGCTCAATTGCATTCGGTAGGAGGGAGAGGGAGGTGTGGGGAGTCCATTGATGGCCTTGGCGGGCTTTTATAGCTAGCGAGGTGGACTGCCCGCGTGGGGTTGGTAGTGTGGCCAGGGCGGGTGACAGAGGGGGAGGCGTGGTTACAGCGCGATCGGTCATAGGCTCGTGCGGTGATGAGAAGAACGACATGAGATCGAGCTGTAGATGGCGACAGCGAGGGTGTCACGGCGACATGGAGCGGCTGTGGCTGACGTGGGGGGTGGCGTGGCAGCGTGGGCGCAGCCGTGCGGTGTGATCGGAGGGGATGGGGGAGCTGGTGGCAATACTACAGGCGGGCAGGCGGCAGTATGGGGTGAGGAGGCGCGCAGACAACCGACGGTCAGAAGGAGGAACCGAAGTGGCGCCGCGTGTAACAGCCCAAGTTTTTTTTAAAAAATAAAAACTACAATAAAATAATAAAAATAAAAAATTAAATAAATAAAATAATAAATAAGTTAGTTTAAAATAAAAATCAAAGTTATTTGGTTTCTTGAAATTTTAAAATTTTTAGCTAACCTGATTTTCTACTAAACAAAATAGCCTTTCTGTTAAACAAAAAAATATTTTCTAAAAAAAATATCTAAATTTTAGTTGAAAATATTTTATAAGTTTAAAATAGCTTTAGAAATTTCTATGAATTTTTCTAAGATTTTTAAGCTTTATTTGTAATTTATTGAATAGTTTTAAGCTAGAAAAAGAAAAACATTTTTCAAAATTAAAATATACGTCAAATAATTCCAAAATTATTTTTTTAATCTTTTCAGGTTCCAAGGATCTTTAGAAAATTTTCTTGAAATTTTTCCAATTTTTTCAATTTTTTTTTTTCCTTTTCTCTTTTTCTCTCTCCTCCTTTTTCCTTTCTTCTTTATCCAGTCACGTATCGCGTAGAGGACAGACGCCACGGCTGCTTGTTTTTGGAGCTTTTTCAATCCTCAATAACTTTTGATTTCCTCAACGGATTTACGTGAAATAAATTGCATTCACTTCCACTCATCAAGCTCCTTCATTCCCCACCGTTTCCCATCTCATTCATTAGCCGTTTCGCGAGAATTTAAGCCATACCATTCAAAGACATGGTCCTTTGATCTCCCTCCTCGGGCCTCCTCAACCCCTATAAAAGGGAGCACCGTGAGCCCCTCTTCATCCTCACTCAACTTCAAAAGTCTCAAGTCTCCACTCCCTCTCTATTAGCCGCAATCGAAGTTCTTGTTTTGCCGTCCAAACATGTTCTTCGGTTTATTGCATCGCCTACAGTGGAGCCCCGCCGCGTTTGACCACACCGTTTGCTTCGCCTCGTCGCGTTCTACGCGGTGCTCACCTCGCCTTCGCCGGAACTTCGCCGGAGCATCGTCGCCACCATGGGCAAAATCGGGTCCCCATTTCTCGCGTCGCCACCGGCCGACCGTGCATATCTGACCAAAACCAAGGTGAGCATCACATTCCCCATGCTCTACTCTTCGTTTCGCCGCAACTCTCGTATGTTAACTCCTCTCCGTTTATCCGGAATGTCGATGTCAACCTGTAGGTTGCATAAAGTCTTGTCCACCGCATTCCGCTAGTCCGTTGGCCGAGTCATCTACGTCGTTGAGTTTGTCTCGACGTGTTCTACGCCGTGCTCTCTTCCGTTTGTCCAAAAACCTCTCACAAATTTTCACGTCCGACACCTAGCCATGGCCGCAAATTGCACTTCGCGTCCCCACCTGTCCAGGAATTGTTTCAACAATTCGTTCACGTCAAAATGTGCCAAACCATCCCAGGTGGCTACTTTTCAGACAGTTTTATATTCGCTCTACCGAGCACAGAGATATTGAGTTTTTCGTGTTTTGGTACCATTGTCATTCAAACGACGATTGCGTCGCCTCCGGAGAGTTTTTGGATTAGCCGATAATTTTACCAGCTTCGCCTCGCCACGTTCTAGGCCATGCTCATCTTACTTCTCCGTGTTTCCTGCCCGAAAAATATTCTTCTCTCCAACCCTATGTCTTTGTCGCCGTACACGTCATCACTGTGCTCTGTTCGACGTGCCGTTACTTCCTACATGTGCCTCAGGTCGTTAGCAACCCATTCTGCTAGTTGGCTTCATCTCCCGTGTCTTTTCTCACCGGTGCCACGGCCAAAAAACTAGTCTATGTTAGTTTTGTGCACGAATATTCCTTCGAAATATTCCTGATTTTTCTTTTTTCTGAATTTTCTGATCCGCCAGTATTCCAATCGCTCGTTCTCCTCCGTCCGAACTCCGAATCAAGTGATTCAAGTTTCTAAATTCATATAAATAAATAATCTATTTTTTAATATATATTTCATAATTTTTGGATTTTCTCGACTGCCCCTTGGCTAAGTCTCCTCATCGTCGGAACACCGCTGCCCAAGTTGCGCCACCGTTTCATCTTGCTACCGACCACCTTCCAGCCACTGGTGGTAATGCACAAGAGCACCAATGTACTTCTCACAGTCCCCTCTCTCTTTTGCACCCTCGCCAACCCCCGCCGTGCCCCGTATCGACAGCGAGCCCACGGGTTTCGTGCGCCACACCGCCATCCATGGGCTCGGCTCCACTGTTCCTCTCACCCAATTGCCCTGGTTTCACTCGTAAATCCGTTGCACCGAGCGACTTCTACCCTTCTTCGTCTGAGGAGCTCTGGCAAGGAATTGCCGGTGCCTCGGATCTTCTTGCGCCTCGTCGATACCACCGATAATCGTACCTGCCTCTACTACACCCTCGCCGCCAGCCAACTCTGTGCAGCCCGAACCTTGCGCCAAGGTAAAACTAGACTCATACACTTCTCCCTCTTTTGTACATCTTACCGGTCTTCACCGCCGTTGGATCACTCGGATCTTGTCACGTGAAGCCGTCCGACTTTCCCCAACCATCTGATTATTAGACTCCGACGTCCGAAGGCCCATAAGACTCTGCTATCCGGAGGCTCTTTAGACTCCGCAGTTCAGAGGCTTCTTCGACTCCGACTACTCGAAGCCTCTATTTTCGACTTCGACCTTCAATCCCAGAGACTTCGACCTTCGAAGACTCCAATTTTGACTTTGACCTTCGGAGACTTCGACTCCAGCCTTCGACCTTCGATATTGGAGCCTTCAACTTTGATCTTCGTCTTCGAACCGACTATGGCTGTTGGACCGTTTTAACCTCCTCACCCTTCGACCTCTCTGAACCCTCCGATCTCTCCGACCACTCGAAGTCGTCCGATCTCTCCAAGCCGTCCGATTTTTTTTCGATCACTCTGCATAATCCAATTCTTTGACCATGGTACAGTTCTGACCGGGTCTTCGACCGAATCTTCGACTTTGACTTCACCCATACTTGGAGTCTCTGTCTTTAACCTCGACCTCCGCAACTTCAACCGTTGATTCGACCATGGTTTCGACCGCACACAAATATTGTACCTTCCGGGAAGCCGTTCTCCTTCATCCTAACTCCAATTGGACCCATTCAAATTCCTAAATTCATCTAAAGTCATATTCTATCTCCCATCATATATTTTCTAAATTTTTTATTTGGATTTTTTTGAGTTTAGTTTGTTATGGTTTTCGCGTGTAGACTACGACTAATCCGGATAGTATAACTTCAGCGAACTCAGCAAACTTCGAAGCAAGACAAGTTACACCTTTGATCATATTGCTCCCAGTAATTTAAATTTTTTATGTTGTTTTTAAAAATATTTTGCATGCGTACTTTTATTCAAATCTAGTTTAAATTCGATTTAAATTCTAGTTATACCCAAATCCTTTGTTTATAGCCAAATTCGACATTGAACTTCCTTATACCTTGTCATCATAGAGAAAAACCTAGTTAGTACAATAGTATTGACTAAAAAATTTTAAAGAACTGCTTAGCCATGCTTAGAATGATTCAAGTGAGAATATTTGTTTCATTGGAAAATGATGAGTTTCTAAAATCTATTCTTGACTGCGGTGAGTCAAGAAGGAATATGAATGTTTCAAAGAAAAATATAAAATCTTGGCTTGGAACTAGGCTAATGGTTAGGTGGTGGGTGCTGGTATGCATTGGTGTTCGGTGATACAATGTTGATTGTCAAGCACAAGGGGCATGTGGTTTGAGCCTAAGTCAAGTTAAGGACCGGTCTATGAACTATTGTTGCAAAGCATATCGTACTATCACAAGACTGGTATGGGACAGTCCTGACTGACTAATTTATGAGGTCCCAACTTTGGTCTCGCTATAGGTTGAATGTGAGCGTGGTGTAGGCCATAAGAAGTCTCGCACAGCACAAGAGAGGGCTCTAACTTGTGGATTCAAGTTATGGTGAAACCTTAGTGGCGGCGTGACCAGGTTGAAGGCTTAGCATTGTAAAGGCTTTATCATGATCTCCACGTCGTACACCAAAGGAAGTGTGTTTATCCGGTGGCAATATGGGATGATTATGTCTTGTGGGTAAGCTGTACAACCTCTATAGAGTGTATAACCTATCCTGGATAGCCGTGCCCACGGTCATGGGCAAGCCGAGTAAAGTTTTTCATGGATTAGATTTTGGTTTTCAAAATGGTTTCTAAAAAGACTTATGGATGGATGGAATCCATATGAGATTTTAAAAAGTATATGGATGGATGGAATCCATATGAGATATTTCGGAAAAGATGAACCAGGTGGGATACCTGTGAATAGGTTAGTGTTTGGTCGGAGCCTGCACTAACGATATTATTTTGTTAAATTACTCTTTCTATCTATCGTATCAAATTCAGCTTTTGAATCTACTTACTGTATTTACCTTAATTCTGCTTTTACGCACAAATAACCTATTATGCCTTCCATTGCCAATCCTTATGCATGCATTAACTCTGTTAAACCTCCTGATGTAACTTGTGGAGTACTTTATGTACTCATGTTGATTCATTCACTATTTTCAGAGAAGAACTTCATCAACTTCGGTGAGAATAACGACGAGTAGGCCACGTCTTACAGTCATTCGCCTGTGGGCAGGCAGGATGGGCTTCTGCTTTATTGGTTTCTTCCGCTGCTTATATTTAATTTTGGTTTATGAACCATTGATGTAAACTTTGGCCATCAGGCTTATATTTAGTAATGAATAAATGTCATTGTGCACGATATGAATCTTTGTTATCCACTGTGTGCGCTAGCTTAATCCTGGACTAGTGCGATTTACACAGAGGATCTAGGAGTCGTTGCTCTGGGGTTCGACACCGCGACAGCGGGATTTTGGGGGAGAGGGCCGAGCGGGCGCGAGCGAGCGAGTGGGCGAGCGCAGAGGGAGGAGTGGCGAAGGGAGAAAGGAGGAAGGGGGTGAGGCTAAGGCCGTGGGCTGGGCTGGCCAAAGCCTCCCCCTCTCTCTTCTCTTTTTTTATTTCTATTTAATTTCCATTTTCACTTTGATTTCTTTGATTATTTTTGGACATATGTGTGCATATATAATTTACACATTAATTTTTAGAGAGGGTTTTCCTCAAGTACTATTGCTTTGCCTTTTAAATTTTCACATTTTGCATGTCTCCTTTTTATATTCTATTGCTAATTTAACTTTAGAAATTTTGGATAAAGGTTTGGATCATCTTTTTAGATTCGTATTTTAATTTAAAATTTTCTTTTGTAAATATCTTCTTTCTTTTTGGTGTTCCCTGGCTTTGTTCTTTAACATTGTTTATATATATATTTTTTTCTTTTTATTAATTATATCTTCTCTATTTGGTTTTTACCTTTTTATTTTTATTCTTTAACATTATATTTTTCTGGAACCTCAATAAAAAACCATAGAAAATCCAAAAATTTAAAATATCAGGAAATGCCAAAATTCGGAATATCACAATTTTCACATTTTCTAAAGATCCTAGTTTTTAGGACATCATATGCTTCATAGTAATGTCTCTCGATCTAACAAATTCTATTTTTGCAGTACCACTAGTAGCCGTTGGGCAATACCTGTAGATTTTATATTTGCCACAACATGGAACTACTTCTCGGTTCTACAAAGATTAATGATCCTCAAGTTTGTCAATATTGCAATAATTATTATTTCATACTTATCAATTTATATGTATGCACGATATTGATCTTCTTGTTGGCAGGTTACACCCATCGCTATAGCTGAGTTGGGACGACTGAGCTCATTGAAAAACAAAGATGTACATAGCGCAAAAATCAGTAAGCAGCGGCTCATTGAAACTACGCATTTGGCTGCCGTCAAACATACATTCTTCCATGCCACCACCTTTGAGGTATCAAGGGCAAGTTCCTCGCTCATAGCAAGCCATAGGTTAGCCATATAACCGTGGAGGTCAGTCATCCAGAGGGCAAAACAGGGCTGCTGTAGTCACTTGCTTCAATTGCGGTTAGTGCAAACATTATGTAAATGAATGCCCACAAAGGAAGCCCCAAGGTGTCCAACCATCCCCAAGGCCTCGCACAAGTTCAAGGAGGGCAGCAAGCTCCCAAGCTAGCTCAAGGTTTCAAATGTGGTTGTCTCAACCATACGATCGCTGAGGAGGCCAATGAAGCACTCGATGTGGTGTCGAGTACATTCCTTGTGCACTCAGCACCTACATCAGTTCTATTTGATTCTAGAGCTTCTCATTCATTTGTATCCAAGAATTTTGCCATTCAACAAAATATAAAAACCACACTTCTAGAGAACGTCATGCTAGTTCATTCACCCGTGTTGGCTATAAAAGCAAAATATTATTGTTTGGGAGTTAAGATGATGATCAATGGAGTAGAATTGAAAGCCAACTTTATTATGATAAATATGTTAGTGATATGCCCTAGAGGCAACATGGAGATGTTGTATATATCACATACTATGTTTATGATACATTACTTTGTTCCTTGGAATAGACATCATCATTATTGATCAATGAGTATGTGACTTATTCATGAGACTCTTAAATACTAAAATGTTGCTATTTCTAAATGATCCCTGATCGTATATCATATGAGGAATAAATATGATTCAAAGACAAAGATCAGCATATGTATTGATTGATGATCATGTCTCATGGATCATGGTATGGTGATACCAAATCAATAATATGGACATGTGTTAGTGAACATATGTTGGATAGACCTGCCATGAGACACTGCAGAGATTCTATGTGTCATCAGTTGGTCTCAAGTAGTGTTTATGTAGAGTCCTTAGACTTGAGATCATCATGGTTCCCAACATGAGTAGTAGCTTATTTTGGGACTACTAAACACTACTCCATAACTGGGTAGTCATAAAAGTAGTCTTCGGGTTTGCCATGAAACATGTAGTGGGATGTGAATGATCAAGATAGAATTTGCCCCTCCTTATGGGAGAGATATCTCTGGCCCTCGATGTAATGGATTATGAAAGTGCATGGCCATGCCAAGGTGATTGAGGAGTCAATCACGAGTTTATAATCCATCACGGAATCGAGAGAGTGATTGAGCTATTAAGAGGATGACACAGTCTCGCCTTGAGCTCAATCTATATCGTGAGGCAAAGGGATTCGTACATGAGAGAACATTACGAGTTCAGCCGATATGATCTTTACATATACTTTGGGGTTAATATGTCTTACTAGAGGCCGCTATTAACATGGTAACCGGAAGGCGTTTCGGTCACGACCAAGTATCGTGAACCTCTGTGGTCGCACGCTTAACGGGTTGGAACACTAATTCGAATATGATTCGAATATGGGCTCAATTCGGATAGAGATCCGAATAGACTCCTATTGGGCCTCGGTCCACGAGGCCCACGTGAGGAGGTCTATATATATGGAGGCGAGGGGCGGAGGATTCGTGCTGTTAACATCTAGCAAAACCCTAGCCGCCACCTCCCGAGCCAAACCCTAGCCGCTCACGAGTGCTAGTACACTCGCGATCGGCGCCCACCCGAACGTGTGGATACCGGTGGAGGCGCTGCTCGTTGCGATCTTGATCGGCGTGCGTGGAGAGACGATCTGTTCGGGACGATCGGCTACTTCCACTACTACCACGACGCGCGTGATTGGATCGGTTTCCAATTCTTCTTCACGCACTGCTGCGTCTAAGTGGTAACGATCCATCATCCTTCCTTAGCATGATGTTCTTGGGTGCGCGGTAGAAAAGTTTTGTTTTCGCGCTCCGTAGCCTCGCGTATTCCTTTAGTGGTATCGAGCCATCTTGCTTAGTTTGCAATCGGATCGCGCATATGTTGATATGCGATAGTAGTAGATTGGATCTATTACGATCTAAATCAGTAGCACGGGTTGATGAGATCAATCGGTCATAAGGGGTTGAAATAGGTATGAGTTGATAGCATCATAAGGCCAAAAAGATTAGTTCGTGCTCCTTCTTTGATGTACGCGCGACTTGCCCCTACCGGCTGGAATCACCATCGGGGCTAATCTGCGCACAATCGATGATTGAGCCAACAGATCGAGGTCTTGTGTTGTGGTCTCCTCAAGTATACCGATCGCGATGATCAATATGATTGATCTAATGAAAATTGAGACATTTTGAATGGCTCGGATTTGGGTTGATTTGATCGGCTCGATAAGATTTTCATAGCGATTTCATAGATGCGATCTATGTAATTCTGTGACCGGTCAGCGGGACCGCCGTGTGTATCCCCCCCTTGTATAGCGTCTTGGGTTCACATCGTTAGGTAGAATGCGGTTCTACGTCTAACTTGTTTTTGCAGAGAATGATGTGAATAGTATGGCCCTATAGCTTATTTGAATGTATGAGATGTATGTGATGCATGTAACATTCGTTCATGGCCTGCGTGTCATGATTATTTCAGCTATTGTTAGCTGTATATATTGTATTTAACGACCTGCGTGTCGACCTTAATGCTTGAATCTATCTTTGTAATCTTCAATTTCTAGCTATTATAGGTAGTAGCCTAGTTTTGAGGTTACAAGCTTTTAAGCATGGTGGCCTAAAGGAGTGATGTGGAGGATGGAGATCGTCTACACTTACTTGGAGATGGATATCACCATTTTTGGGCCATACTACTTCACAGTTAAATGTGTTTATCTATGATGTTATCTATCTTATTCTTATGCAATGATATATGTGATATGTTGCTTTGGTAGGATAGAATCCTCTTAAAATTAGGTGTTAATGCCCTTCCATATGTTGCACCAAAGATAATGATCACCGCATGGTAGGTCTACCAAAGTAGAGTGCCATCGGTTATCATCATCATTTGGGGTAGATGTTGGACATCTACATGCGGAAGCATTTGGTTTACTTAACAAGGTTATCAAAATAGTTTTGGACCTTGGGGCATAGATTGGGGCCGAGGCATACTGATGTCACCCAATGTAAAGTCACATAGAGATGTGATTAGCAAAGTGTTGCTTACCCATGTCACTAGTTTTCTAGCCGTGATGCCAAAGCTCACTAGGAATTAGTGAAATGAGGATCTTTACCCACTATGTAATTTAGAGGGAGTTTTTGTTGCAAAACTCATAGTGGGAGTCTTTTGCTAAATAGTTTAATAAAAGATGAACATAAACATAGTGCTAAACTTTGCATATTCTTGTGTTGTAGATCATGTCATTAACGCCGCATCCAAGACTTTTAATTTGCGATCTGTTCTTGAGAAAGAAAAACTCAATGGAACAAACTTTTTGGATTGGTATCGCAACTTGAGAATTGTTCTCAAGCAAGAGCGCAAGGAGTATGTCCTTGAGTCTCCTTACCCCGAAGACTTGCCTGATAATGCTACTGTGGCTGCACGGAGAGCTTATGAGAAGCAAACGAATGATTGCCTTGATGTGAGCTGTCTCATGCTTGCCACAATGTCCTTTGAGCTTCAGAAGCAATATGAGAACACAGATGCCTACAATATCATTGTGGGGCTACGTGGTATGTTTGAGAACCAAGCAAGGGCTGAGAGGTTCAATACTTCAAAGTCCTTATTTGCGTGCAGGCTTGCAGAAGGGAATCCCGTCAGCCCTCATGTCATTAAGATGATTGGCTACATTGAGAGTCTGGAAAAGCTTGGTTTTCCCCTTAGCCAAGAGTTGGCTACTGATGTGATTCTCCAGTCGCTCCCCCCGAGCTTTGAGCCATTCATAATGAACTTTAACATGAACAACCTGGACAAGACTCTGGCTGAGTTGCATGGGATGCTAAAATCTGCCGAGGATAGCATTAAGAAAAGCAGCAATCATGTGATGATGATGCAGAAAGGCAAGGGCAAGCCCTATGTCAAGAGAAGCGCGGTCAAAAGAAAGAAAGCTCCTGATGCGATCGCGAGCAGTTCTAAGGCCAAGAAAGACAAGAAGGGCGATGCTCATCTCGATCTGATTGTTACTCTGTAAGCAATCGTGACATTGGAAAAGGAACGCCCAAAGTACTTGGAGGATCTTGAGAAGAAGAAGGGAAGTACGACTTCCACTCCAGGTATAAATGTTATAGAAATCAATCTTGCTACTTCTTCCACTAATTCTTGGGTATTTGATACCGGATCGGTTGCTCACATCTGCAAATCGTTGCAGGGGCTAATAAGAAGTAGAAGTTTGAGGAGGAGCGAAGTGGATCTTCGCGTTGGCAATGGAGCAAAAGTTGCTGCGGTAGCTGTTGGCACCATGCCATTGTCTTTACCTTCGTGATTAGTTTTGGAATTAAATAATTGTTATTGTGTTCCATCTCTTTCAAAGAACATTATTTCGCTTCATGTTTGCAAGCGTAGGTTATGACTTTAAATCTATGGACAATGGTTGTTCTCTTTATTTCAAAGATATGTTCTATTGTCATACTCCATTGGTGAATGGGTTACACGTTCTTACTCTTGAAGGGTCACGGTCTATAACATTAATGCAAAGAGGCAACGTCCAATGATTTGAATCCCACGCTTATTTGGCACCGCCGCTAGGTCACATAAATGAGAAACGCATGCGAAGCTCCATAGAGATGGTATTCTGCACTCATTTGATTTTGAATCATTAGAGACATGCGAATCTTGTTTACTTGGCAAGATGACAAAGGCACCTTTCACCGGTCAAGGTGAACGGGCAAATGACTTATTGGCACTCGTACATACCGATGTATGTGGACCAATGAGCTTAACGACCAGAGGTGGTTTTCGTGATTTCATAACTTTTACTAATGACTTTAGTAGATATGGGTATATCTACCTGATGAAGCATAAGTCCGAATCCTTTGAAAAGTTCAAGGAATTCCAAAATGAAGTGTAAAATCATTTAGGCAAGACAATCAAGTTTCTACGATCTGATCGTGGAGGCGAGTATTTGAGCCATGAGTTTGGCAATCATCTAAAGGATTGTGGAATTGTTCCACAATTGACTCGCCAGAACACCTCAATGGAATGGGGTATCTGAACGGAGAAATCGCACCTTATTAGATATGGTACGCTCCATGATGAGCCAAAATGATCTTCCGTTGTCTTTTTGGGGGTACGCTCTTGAAACAGCCGCGTTCACACTAAACAGGGTTCCATCAAAATCAGTAGAAAAGACACCATATGAGATGTGGACAGGACAACGTCCTAGCTTGTCTTTTCTTAAGATTTGGGGATGTGATGCTTATGTAAAACGTTTACAATCTGATAAGCTCACTCCTAAATCTGATAAATGCTTCTTTATCGGGTATCCTAAGGAAACAAAAGGATATTACTTTTATAATCGAGGAGAAGGCAAAGTGTTTGTCGCCTGCATGGTGTCTTCTTAGAGAAAGAGTTTCTCTCAAGAAGAGATAGTGGGAGCACAGTGCAACTTGAAGAAATTCAAGAAACACTGATAACGTTTCAGCTCCTCTGTAACCACAACAGATGAACAAACTGTTGAAGAACTCATTGTGGACACACCAGCACCACGTAGGTCGAAGGTCACGTCACGCGTGCACGAGAGGTACATGTTCTTGACTACTCAACAACGGGACATATTGTTGTTAGACAACGATGAGCCTAAGACCTATGAAGAAGCAATGGTGGGACCAGACTCTGAGAAATGGCTTGAAGCCATGAGATCCGAAATTGAATCCATGCATAGTAATCAAGTTTGGAACTTGGTTGATCCACCTGATGGTGTTAAAACCATTGAATGCAAATGGGTTTTCAAGAAAAAGATAGACATAGATGGAAATATTCACATCTATAAAGCGCGATTGGTGGCCAAAGGTTTCAAACAAATTCAAGGTATTGATTATGATGAAACTTTTTCGCCCGTCGCAATGCTAAAGTCTATTCGGATCATTCTAGCGATTGCTGCATATTTCGACTATGAAATATGGCAAATGGATGTCAAAACAGCTTTCCTTAATGGAAATCTGAGTGAGGATGTGTACATGACACAGCCCACGTGGTTTTGTCGATCCGCAATCGCTTGGAAAGATATGCAAGCTCCAAAGATCCATTTATGGATTAAAGCAGGCATCTCGGAGTTGGAACATTCGTTTTGATGAAGTAATCAAAGGGTTTGGTTTCATCAAGAACGAAGAAGAGCCTTGTGTTTACAAAAAGGCTAGTGGGAACGCACTCGTATTTCTGGTCTTATATGTGGATGACATATTACTGATCGGAAATGACATTCCTTTGCTCGAATCATTAAGTCTTCATTAAAAATAGTTTCTCTATGAAAGACTTAGGAGAGGCAGCATATATTCTGGGCATCAAGATCTATAGAGATAGATCAAAAAGGCTAATTGGATTAAGCCAAGATACGTACATTGACAAGGTGTTGAAAAGGTTCAATATGCACGATTCCAAGAAAGGTTTTCTACCTATGTCACATGGTATAAATCTTAGCAAGAATCAGTGTCCTAGTACACCTGATGAGCGGGATAAAATGAATGTGATTCCATATGCTTCGGCTATTGGGTCCATTATGTATGCCATGCTTTGTACACGTCCGGATGTTTCAGTATGCTTTAAGTGCTACGAGTAGATACCAGTCAGATCCAGGTGAAAGTCACTGGATTGCCGTAAAGAACATCTTGAAGTACTTGAGAAGAACTAAAGATGTGTTCATTGTCTATGGAGGTGAGGAAGAGCTCGTTGTAAATGGTTACACCGATGCTAGCTTCTAAACTGACAAAGATGATTTTAGATCGCAATCTGGATTTGTGTTCACTGAATGGCGGTGCGGTAAGTGGAAGAGTTCCAAGCAAGCAGACGGTTGCCGATTCTACAACGAAGCCGAGTACATAGCGCTTCGAAGCTACCAAAGAGGCGTTTGGATCAAGAAATTTATTTCGAGCTTGGTGTGATGGCTAGTGCCTCCACCCAATGGACCTCATCAGTGACAATAGTGGGGCCATTGCGCAAGCCAAGGAGCCTAGATCGCACCAGAAGTCCAAGCACATTTTACGGCGATTTCATCTCATTCGCGAGATAGTGGAGAGAGGCGATGTGAAGATATGCAAAGTACAAACGGATTTGAACATTGCAGATCCGTTGACAAAGCCGCTTCCCCAGCCAAAGCATGAGGCTCACACTAGGGCAATGGGTATTAGATACCTACATGGTTGACTCTAGTGCAAGTGGGAGACTGTTAGTGATATACCCTAGAGGCAACATGGAGATGTTGTATATATCACATACTATGTTTATGATACATTACTTTGTTCCTTGGAATAGACATCATCATTATTGATCAATGAGTATGTGACTTATTCATGAGACTCTTAAATACTAAAATGTTGCTATTTCTAAATGATCCCTGATCGTATATCATATGAGGAATAAATATGATTCAAAGACAAAGATCAGCATATGTATTGATTGATGATCATGTCTCATGGATCATGGTATGGTGATACCAAATCAATAATATGGACATGTGTTAGTGAACATATGTTGGATAGACTGCCATGAGACACTGCAGAGATTCCATGTGTCATCGCTTGGTCTCAAGTAGTGTTTATGTAGAGTCCTTAGACTTGAGATCATCATGGTTCCCAACATGAGTAGTAGCTTATTTTGGGACTACTAAACACTACTCCGTGAATCGGGTAGTCATAAAAGTAGTCTTCGGGTTTACCATGAAACATGTAGTGGGATGTGAATGATCAAGATAGAATTTGCCCCTCCTTATGGGAGAGATATCTCTGGCCCTCGATGTAATGGATTATGAAAGTGCATGGCCATGCCAAGGTGATTGAGGAGTCAATCACGAGTTTATAATCCATCACGGAATCGAGAGAGTGATTGAGCTATTAAGAGGATGACACAGTCTCGCCTTAAGCTCAATCTATATCGTGAGGCAAAGGGATTCGTACATGAGAGAACATTACAGTTCAAATGATATGATCTTTACATATACTTTGGGGTTAATATGTCTTACTAGAGGCCGCTATTAACATGGTAACCGGAAAGGCGTTTCGGGTCACGACCAAGTATACGTGAACCTGCTGTGGTCGCACGCTTAACGGGTTGGAACACTAATTCGAATATGATTCGGATATGGGCACAATTCGGATAGAGATCCGAATAGACTCCTATTGGGCCTCGGTCCACGAGGCCCACGTGAGGAGGTCTATATATATGGAGGCGAGGGGCGAGGATTCGTGCTGTTAACATCTAGCAAAACCCTAGCCGCCACCTCCCGAGCCAAACCCTAGCTGCTCACGAGTGCTAGTACACTCGCGATCGGCGCCCACCCCGGACGTGTGGATACCGTGGAGGCGCCGCTCGTTGCGATCTTGATCGGCGTGCGTGGAGGAGACGATCTGTTCGGGACGATCGGCTACTTCCACTACTACCACGACGCGCGTGATTGGATCGGTTTCCAATTCTTCTTCCGCTGCGCTGCGCGTCTAAGTGGTAACGATCCATCATCCTTCCTTAGCATGATGTTCTTGGGTGCGCGGTAGAAAAGTTTTGTTTTCTGCTTCCGTAGCCTACGCGTATTCCTTTAAAATACACCTGGGTTAGACATAATTCTCAGGATGGATTGGATGTTCAAACATAAAGGATTTATTGATTGTGCCAATTGGACCATTTTTCTTGTCAATTCCTACAGAGAGCAAGTTGTTTCTCCTTCGCTCATGTAGTATCCACACAATAGCTCACTCTCAATTCCATCTTAGTTCCAGAGCTTAGTTAAGTACCCATGGTGTGCAAATATCCTAACATGTTTTTGGATGAATTACCGAGTAGGCTAGCTGCACCATGCCACCCCCACATGCATGCCCAATCTTCTTCTCCACCCTCCTGTCTCTCTCTCTCTATCTACCCTCTTGCCATGGCTCCTACTCACATCTTGCCAAGCACTAGATCAACCGCCCCCATCCATCCCATCATGCATGTCTAGGAATGCCCAAGCTTGGAGGTGCGGAAGAAGCAATGGATTTGGTCATGAGCTCGGAGGTGGAGAAGACGTAGTCTCACTAGTGGTAGCCAGGGTTAAATATTTCAAATGAATTTTAACAAAATTTTGGAAATTTCATTCATTGTATTACCCAGTGAAAGGAAAATCATTCGGTCAAATTTTGTCCAAATTTATCTTTGTTCAAATTTTGTTCAAATTTTGTCCAAATTTGATTAAATTTCATCATAAATTAAATGAAGTTCAAAAAATTTCATCTGAAATTACAAACAAATTCTGAAATTTCACTCATTCGTTTGTTTTGCTGGGAGGCGAAATTTTTTTACATCCAAAAACTGGTAGCAGCACCGATGGACATGTTCTCGTGCTGAAATTCTTTGCATTTCACTAAATTTCATCCAAAATTATTTTCCCTGGAGGTAGGTAATGCACCCAAAGTAGCACATCATTTTCCTATTGTTTATTACATATGTTTCACTGATTTTATTTTTAATTTCTTGAATAATCATTAATCAATTACCAAATATACAAAGATATGTGTTTGTTGTTTTTATCTACAGGACCAAAAGGGAATCGTGCAATTTAAGGAGATGGAATAGAAATACTCCGTAAATCTAAGTTGGTGAGTTCCTGGCCTCTCGCCGATGCCACATGTTTCTGCTGCGCTCTTGGTTCGACGCGTGTGCGCATAGCGTGCGAGCGAGCATGCGAGCGGGCTGTGTCAGCGCTCCTGCCCAGTTGTTAGCATGCCGCGGATTCGTCGCTTCGTCGTTCACGCACCCGTCCAATCTCCCCAGCGCCAGCATCTGCCCGTCCACCTCCGCACCTCGCGCCTGCGTCGTCTTCTCGCGAACCTTCGCATGGCTTTCCTCATGGCGCATCTAAGTTTTCCATAGCGCCACCTACATCCTCCGTTCTGCTACCTCCTCCCCGCCCTCGTGCTCGCTTCCTCCCCTACCGTAGTTGTCACCGTTGCTCCCTCTTCCCCACTTGCCATGCTGGCCGCCCTGTCCTCCCCTTCTTCCCCCTCTTCCCCTTTGTCCTCCCCCTCTTCCACCTCCTCCCCTTCGCCTGTGTCCCATCTGCCGCCCCTTCCTTCCCTTCGCGCAGGTTCAAGGCCACCGCCAAGGGTGAAGCGGCTGAAATGGAGGCCTCCTTGAGCAAGAAGGAGACACTGTCGCCCCAATCTACCGGCCTCGCCCTTGCGCTCGCTTCCTCACCTGCCGTACCTGCCGCCGCCACCCCCTCTTCCCAACCTTCCACGCTGGCCGTTTCATACTCCTATGCTTATATGGTTTTGGTTTGGATGGATTTGAGCTTAGGTTTGGGGGTTTTGATCTATTGTGCACTGTCGCTCCCCTCCGTCCTCTGCTCCCATTTCGCGCTCACAACGGGCCTACCAGCTCTACCGTAGGCAATCCCGGTGAGTAATGCCGTGCTGGCTGCTTCTTTGCATGATGCTTATATGTTTTTGTTCGGATGGATTTGAGTTTAGGATTGGGGGTTTCGATCTGTTGCAGATGAGGTCGCGAAGCTGTTCCCCAACCTGTTCGGGCAGCCGTCAGCAGCTTTGGTGCCGTCAGCTAAGCCAGCGGCGACGAGGCCGCTCAAGGTTAGGCTCGTGCTTTTCGGCGGCCAACCGCGAGGCAGGCGCAATGTGATATGCACTATCTTTGGTCAGCACAACTTCCTTCTGTCTCCCTGTTCTCTTGTGCTCCAAAGAATATGCTCAACTGTGCTCATTACCTAGTTGTACAAGTTGTACATACTCCTTCCTTTTCCCTAAGCCCTCCTACTCTTGAAGATTGCGATTCCTTGAGATCTTACAAGTAAATCTACCTCCATTTTGATAGATTTTGGGGGCTGATCCCGCCGTGCCAATCCGAGGTGTACCTCCGGTACTACATCAATGAGAAGGGAGACAAGGTGTACACCACGAACGTCGTATGCTGTATGCACTTGCCCTTTGCGCTTACTCATTGCCAATTAGCATATGATTTTAGGTTTTAGTACATTCTAATACTCCAAAGAATATGCTCAACTGAGCTCATTACCTGGTTGTACTGGTTGTACAGGTTGTACACACTCCTTCCTTTTCCCTGAGCCCTCCTGCTCTTGAAGATTGCGATTCCCTGAGATCTTACAAGTAAATCTGCCTCCGTTTTGATAGATATTGCAGGGCTGATCCCGCCACACCAATCCAAGGTGTACCTCCGATACTACATCAACGAGAAGGGAGACAAGGTGTACACCACCAACGTCGTATGATGTATACACTTGCCCTTTGCACTTACTCATTGCCGATTAGCATATGATTTCAAGTTTTAGTACATTCTGAAGTGTATGTCATGTTCTTGCACTTTGACTTGTTGGTTGTTTTTTTAGGTAGGCACGCATATTTGTTGTTTTGCATTTGTATAGTTTTCCAGATTTATTTCTTCAGCTATGAATGCTTTATCTTGCTGTAGTTACAATTTTGGGTTTACTACAGTAGATAACTTACCAAACTTAAACAGATGCCTGCGGTTTTTTACTAGAAGAGCAATTGCTTGCTTTGTAATGGACACAACTGGTGGGGACCGGAAGTTACTCTACAAATCAGTGCAAGATTCAAATAGCTATGCACTAATATCTCCACAAATGGCCAAACAGGTGCGATCAAAAGGAACTACCTAATTTAATCAAGTGTATCACTGCCATTATTAAACGCCAGACTATTAAAAACTTGAACCACTTGTACCATTTGCTTTCTCATCTGTTATTCATTAACCGGAACCTTTTGTAACATCCTGATTTTTGGGGATTTTCAAAACCTTGAATTTAAAAATAAATTTATGGAATTTTTCTGAATTTTAATCAAGCTTAAATTGAATTTTCAAAATTTTAAATAATTTAATGAGATTAAATTAAACCTCAACATTATCTGATAATATTTTAATTGAGTTCCTTGTGTCACAAGAAATTTTCTAGAATTTTCTGGAATTAAATTAAGCTTCAAATGAATTTTAGAATTTTAAAATGATTTAATCTGAGTAAAATAAACATCAACATAAGTTGAAAATATTTTATTTGGGTTCTTCAGGTCTCAAGGAATTTTCTGGCATTTTTGGTGAATTTTTGAAATTTATTTGCTATTTTCTAGAGCTATTTGAATTTTATTTGATTTTCTGGAAAAAGAAATTAAATTAAAAACCCTCCGGCCCTCTCTCCGCCGCCCGATCTCGCCTCCCCGCCACGCGGCAGCCATCCCTGCACCTCACCCTCTCCCGCGCCCCGCCCCTCCCCCCACCGTCGGATCCCCGCCCACGCCACCTGTCGCCATCCGGTGCCGCCCGCTCGCTCGCCCGCGCGCTCCCGCCTCCCTCGCATCCGCAGCCGTCCGATCCGCCCGCCCATGCCACGCGTCACGCCGCTCGTGCCCGCCCGCACGCATCCACCCGCTCGTGTCGCCCGCCGTTGGATCGCGCCCGTGCCCGCATCCGCACCGTTCCCGCGCCGCGGCCGCGAAACCCTAACCCTACCCGAGCTGTGCCGCCCGCCATTGGATCCGCCGCATCGCATCTCGGCCGTCCGCGCTCGCACCGCGTTCGCCCCGCGTCCGCGCCGTCTCCAAATCCAACCCGCCTCGGTTCGCGTGTGTTTTAACGCCTGTTCTTCTCTCGGTTCACGTGCAAACCCTCGCCGCCGCGCTCGCCTTCGTCCTCGCGCCCGCGCCGCCGCCGCTCCGTGCCGCCTCGTCGCCGCCTCCGCCGTTCCGACGTCGCCAGAGACCTCGCCTCCCCGCCGGTGAGCCCCGGCGCCTTCCTTCGCCGCGCCGCCTCTCTCCGCCGCTGCCGCGCGTTGCCCGACCCTCGGTCCCGCACCGCGCCGCGCGACGCCGCGCGGTGTGCCGGACACGCGTCGCCGATCCGCCCCCGCGCCGCGCAATCTCCGCCGTCCACCCGCGCCCGCGCGACGTCTCGCGCGACGCGCCGAGGCATGCGTCGGCCATCGCTCGGCTCCCGCCACCCGCGCCGCCCAATCGCAGCTGTCGCCCCAGATCTGGGTCAAACGACCAAATGCACCCATGTGACCAACGCTCAGCCGCCCGATCCCGCGCCGTCGCACACCGAGCCGCCACGTCAGACCTCCACGTCAGCCCTAGCCGACGTGGCATGCCACGTGGCTATGCCACGTCAGCGCCACGTCATCCCAGCCCCACCCCCGGGTGCCACGTGTCGCCACGTCGGAGCCACGTGTCGCCACGTCGGCGCCACGTGTCGCCACGTCGGCGCCACGTGTCGCCACGTCGGCGCCACGTGTCGCCACGTCGGCGCCACGTGTCGCCATGTCGGCAGACACATGGCAGCACCAGCGCTTGCCATGTCAGCTTCGCCCGCTGGTCGCGCGCACTATTCCATGCACCGGGTGCACCGTGGACCGAACCTCCCGTGGACCGGGTTCACAACACAATGCACTTTTTCTTTTTCCCGATTTTCTTTAGGGTTTATTTTTCGAGAGCCCGTTCTCCTCCGTCCTAGCTCCGATTGACCCCGTTCTTTTTTCTAAATTCATCTAAAATCGAGCTCTAGCTTTTGGTTCTTGTTTTGTGATTTTTGGAGTTCATTTGCTTATTATTTTATATGTTTTCTTTGTTTCAGTCGCTTTCTCTCTCGTTAGATTCGGATTCCGGAGGAGCAGGTTTGACACCCGAAGACCAGGAATACCTCGCTGAGCATAACCAAGGCAAGTCGTGTCCTTTGATCATGTTGAACCCAATTTGCAATCTATTATTTAATTAATTTGTTTTAAATTACATTGCATCGCTATTTTTATTCAAACACTTGTACTGGTAGTTATCGTCCCAATTGAGTTTATCCCTCCTTGATATTTTGGAATGCCATGATGCCATTGTCACCATAGGTTAGGAAAATTTACTAGTGATGCTATATTATTTGTCACTTGGGTTGGTATGATAAAATTGCTTAGACTTGCTTAAGTTTACGATTGGGTTATCATCACATGTGAATTATAAATTTGACTTAAAGAGATATGGAACTGTGGTTGGTGCCACGTGTATTAAAATTTGTGCCATGACGTTGGTGCGTCATCGGCGATGGTTATACAAATTGGTTTTGCACTCGGACGAGTGATCGTGAAGTAAAGGGGGAAAGTGTTCGAACACTTCAAGGGATGAGGTAGTCTCGCTCGGGTAATGATAAGGACTTAACTTTGAGCGCCATTGATCTGAGCTTTACCGTGCAAACCACATGTCTGGTATGGGACGGACCTGGCTGACTAATTTGGGAGGTTTCAACTTTAATCTTGCCATTGAGATGAACATGGTTGCTGATTTCCATGTGGCGCAAGGGGGGTGTGATGCGAAACCTTAGCGGGCGGATTAAGTTGTAACTGAACTTTGTAAAGGCCTTGTTGTGATTTCCTTAGCGCGAGGCTAATCACATCGTGTGGGTACAGTTGTGCAACCTCTGCAGAGTGTAAAACTATTCGAATAGCCGCGTCCTCGGTCATGGAAAATGCTCGGTGATTTCACATGAGGGGTAGTTATTTCTGAAAACTTGTGAATGGAAGTGGACAGATGTTCACTGTTGGTTTAGCTTATGGATGGGAGGTCCATAAGCGGTTGGTTTAACTTATGGATGGGAGGTCCATAAGCGGTTGGTTAGCTTGTGGATGGGAGGCCCGCAAGTGGTATGTCATTTCCTTTGATTATTTACTTAATTATTATTTTACTTAAAGTTCGCCTTTAATCTATTATTTGTATTTCAACTATCTTTTATGCAAATTAACCTTTCAGCCATTCTTGGTAAGCCTTGCATACTATATTGCATTCATTTGTTACAAATGACTTGGTGAGTACCAATGTACTCACGGCTTTATGCCCAATGTTGCTCAGTTGAGGAAGAGGAGTATCACCAGCAGGAGGTTCCAGAAGGAGAGTACTTCGACGATTTCACGGATTAGGCTTCGTTCTCCACTCGATAGCCTGTGGGCTTGTCGATTGGCCACTATGCTTTATTTTGGATTTTCGCTGCTACTTTTGTCAAACCTTCGGGCCAGTTTATTGTAAGCTTGACCATAAGGTCGTACCTTTTGAGATTTATCGATATTTGAGCTTTCCTTTATTTTATCGTGTATATGGTTGTGATGACATCTATGTTTAACTGTGTGCACTAGCATGATCCTGGTACTAGTGCAGAATACACAGGGAGTCTGAATTTGTATATTCGGGTCTCAACACCTTTCTCCTCCTTGGACTTTCGGGTGACATCTACATGTTGCCAGTCATGCTGAAGGACCACGCCAACCAAACACTGGTGATTCCTTCGTTCGTTTGGTCCACGACTCAGAAGCAGATGTAGAATTCGATGATTTCATTGTGATTTCTCGTGCTTTGCTCTTATGTAGTACCAGAAATAGGCTGACAGTGCATGGTACCTTTTTGAGTGACATCGACTTTGGGTAAGTGTTTATTAGACATGTAATTGGGTTGCCCCATTGTGTGAACTCCTCAACTCTCGTGGAGCCTCCCTCTATGGCCCCAGCTTCAGCTTGCTCGAGACGCCATACGTGCTTGCTGGTCTCCTGATCAAGCTGCCTCCACAAGGCCTCAAACTTCCTCTTTTGGTTCTACATACAAAGCTTTTTGAATATCTTCATTAGTTCCTTGTTAAGGAACCTTATGTGGAAGTTCGCCGCAAGATGCCTCATGCACCACTAGTTCTTCATGTCATTTCACTGGAAGGGGGGCTGTGTCCCGTTCTGCATCGTTTGCATTGCAGACATCAAGCCTGCATTGCGGTCCGAGATGACACACACGTCGGGCCGATCTTGTACTACGACCTGCTTCACATTGGCAAGGAACCACAACCGGCTATCCGTATTCTGATTCTCTATAATTATAAATGCCACTGGGAGTAACTGGTCATTTACATCAGCTGCAACCGCGGTCAGGATAGTACCGTTGTACATGCCAGATAGGAATGTGCCATCCATCGTTAGCACTGGACGACACCACTTGAAGCCTTCTATTGCCTAACGGAAGGCCCAGAACACTCTGTCAAGCACAAAACAATTCGGCCCTTGCGTCCCATGAACCCACTGTACTTGTTAATGTATGTGTCTGGGTTTGCTTCTGCAATTTGATGCAGCATTTTTGGGACCAGATCATATGCCTCCTCATACATCCCGAACATACGCTGTAGGACCTTTTGTTTCGCCCGCCACACTTTCTTGTAGCTGACATCAAACCCCACCGTGTTTGCTACATCCGCCATGAGAACCTTCGAAGAAATGGACACATTTGCCACCACAAAAATGGCTTATAAGCTCCGCAACATATGACGACGTCATGTTGCGGTGCCTATGTAGTGGCGCCACAAGCTCACAAGTGTGATCCTTCAACACCGTTATCCGGAAGTCCGTGGCAGCGCCCCTGAACCGCTGCGCACGGACCTTGCTAGGACAGGAGCCGTCGACACACTTCACAATGTAGGTGTCAGGGTTCGACCTGTGCACCCGATATGTCCAGCTGATGTTGACGGCGTATGTGGCAATAGCTTGCTGCACAACACTCTTGTTACGGAAGCACTACCCTAAAAGGAGTATGCCCTCATTGAATCCCCACTCTGCCTCCTCCACCTGTGGCAGAACTAGGGATTCCGCTGCAATGTCATCCAATCTGGACGACACGTACACACCGTTCGTGGTTACAACACCACCTAACACACCTCCCGCTGTAGGTTCCCCTTCTTCGTCCTCTCCTGAACTGGTTATTTCCACATCCACCTCCTCCTCGCTTTACACTTCTTCCACCTGGTCCGCAAGGTACTCGTGGCAATCAACATGGGTGGCCCACCACCTCTCTGCACCTTCATTGGCCTGAAAATTCTCCATGCACCTTTGCAGGTCTCCATCTCCCATTGAATCATTGACTCCTTCTCCTTCACAAGCATCTTCATGACCGCAAGAGAGTAATGTAGGCTCTACATCTCCGCCAGCACCACCAGAGCCACCCATGGCGGATGATTATGTCCTCTCCATGAAGTGAACATACACCATTGTCCTGGCATAAATCGCTACGTCAGGGTTGCACACGACCTCCATGTAGTTGGCCCATGAAGCGTCACTCGTCACCTTTATAAGTTGCCACACTATCTCCCCTACAGCATCAACCACTGTGGCATACACTGCCTTGATCCATAATTTGTTCCTTGCAGTGTCCTGATCGAATGCAGAACACACACATCTCCATAGCTCAAACAGGCTCATGGTGTTCAGATTGGGTGCTCAGATCACGGTCTGGTCATAATTAGACAGGTCTGCCCCGTACGGCCTGTCGCGTACGAGACCACTTCCGTAGAACACGAACAAGTCTTGGATATCACCCATGGCGTACCTAACATAAGTCCATACTGAACCCTCTTAGTATATATAACATACAACAAGTGTACCATCATACAGTAGCTACCGCCTACCACATACAAGCGTAATATTTCCATCTTAATTTGTAAATCTAATTTTTAATTCATTCATGGAGTGCGCTAACAAATTTCTATATAAATCAAATTAGTAATGTAATGTACTTTTTTTCCAATTCTCTAATCTACGAATCTTACTTCCGTGAAAAATAACTTACAATTTTTTCAAATTTCTCTCATAATTTCTATTATTATTCTTCTATTTAATTCACCAATCCAACTACTCATTTTCCATCATTTGTAACTTATGAATTCTTATGTAAATGAAATAACTAAAATTTTCATTTCTGGAAGCAAGCTCTCACAAACATGAACAGCACCATCTAACATGTACACCATAGTGTTACTCACTTCAGTGATTTCGGCTACAAGAATTCATAAACATGAATACAAAAAGTTGTTACGGATAATGATAGAATGCTACAAGTACAATGGGGGACTAGGGAAATTTGTAGGACCATCAGAGACATGAGACATCAACCATTTTCTCCTTCGGTTACAATACTCCAATTCACAACTCGAGGCTCCACAGCACTGAATAAATTGATGAAAAATATGCCTCTTGAAATGCTTCTATCCTGTAATTTGTACATGTAATTTAATGAATAAATCTGAACATAAAATTTCTATTAACACTTGTTCTAACATTTACACCATCTAAACTCACTACAACAGTAGTACAAAATTTCTTCACATAAAATATAAAATACAATACAATACAACTACAAACATTTTATCAAAAAATGACATGCAGGAACTCCGTAAATAACGTTTACGCTAATTATAGGCTAATCAATACAATAACATTATGGACGCATGGAGATGATATTTACCTTTTCTTGAAGCTCACGAGGCGATCTACAACTTTCACAATTGCGAAAACATCAGATCCTAGTGAAAATTACTCCAAATCTCATGTTTGCCGTTCTTCTTTCCTTCACTACGCTCCCTCTCTTGCTGCTTCTCTGTCTATGCTTGCAAATGCAAAATCAATGAAGCCTTCCAAACGCAGGCCACCCTCTTCCTTTTATCGCGAGACACACAGCGCTCACATGCAAGGAATGAAGTAGGGGCCGGCTCTCAGCACGGGAGCAAAACACCAGCGAAAAAGCCAGCAACACCGTGGGAATCCGACGGCTTTCGGCCCTTGGACACGACGGGGGCCATGTTAGGCGGTCGGGGACCGCATGATCAGACTGGCACAATGGTTGTGCGGTCGCCGACCGCACGATCAGGCATGCTACAGTAGTTGTGCGGTCGGGGACCACACGATTTCAGTGTCATGCGCTTCCCGGCCACACGATTGCTACGCGTCGGCCTCGGGTGAATCGTGTAGTCGGCAGGAGGATAGAACGGGAATTGCGCTGCGTTGGGGGCTATTTTTGGTACTATCAGCAGCAACTGTGCCAATAGTGTCCAAATTTCCACAATAATTGTTGTTCCCAGTAGTGTTGGTGCAAGGCCTACAATCGAGTCGTGGACGCTTACATCCGGTGACGTGGACCTCTATCTTAGTCACACCGTGGGCACTCAGTAGTGTGTGTCGCATGCCCTCCAAAGAGTTGTATGAGCATCCAACAGCACGGACGTGCGATTTATAGGTGCCTTATATAGTTTATTGCACTGCTCACACATGCATGTCGCTTTTAGCAAATATGTGTTCTTGTTGTTCTGATTATCTTCTCCACACCTTGCCTTTCATAGGTAAGGCAAAGGACCGCAACGTCTCTCACCAGGGAGAGGAAGGTGAACACTAGTAGTTTGACTAGCGTTGGCCCAAGAATTCGGTAGGGCACTAGCGTAGGGTGGATTGGTAGGGCGCCTAGGATAGTCAGCCCACACAAGACTTTAGCCATGTGGCTGCATGCACCCTACAACAGGGGCAGCCGCAGTGCACTCGCCCCTAGGTGTTGTGGCTATGTGCTCCTAGTGGGCATCTCGTGTGGGCATTCCCACTGGGCGTAGGCGCCAAGGCATAGGATGCAGGCTCTAGGGCGCATACGAGGGTGCCAGGGTGCGTGCGTGGGTACAAGGGAACATCTAGCTGCATGGACATTTAATTTAGTTACAGTGTAGGCGAGGACATCCATCAACATGAGTGTGTAACATATGAGCATCCAACGGGCCTTGAACCACTCCTTGTATAACACATACACACATTGGTGTTCCACGAGTTGATGTTGAGCAAGGCGAGAGTGCCCCTCTATCCTTAATGGGTGCTTAGGAGAGTGCCCTAGTGATCTGAGCATCACACCATATGCTCGGTCAGATAGGACACTTGGCCATGTTCCCTACCAATGGGCTTGAGGCCAAGTGCCCAAGGTAAGGAGCACACGTATGCCCTTTTCATAGACTTATCAAAGTATAGAGTATTTTAGATATGAGATGGTAAAATTCCTCAACACTAACCCCACTGTCCCTTAGGCACCTTGAAGGGCACCCAAGGGGCAAAGAAGAGTGCTCAAATCTTGTATCCTATTAACAAATATTGTCATTGTGGTACGTCAGGAGTATTTTTGATGTGCACTTAGAAGGGCACTTCTATAGGGCACCAAAGATTTAGCCAAATTTAGCTTGACAGGAATGCAGACACACGAGATTTAGCCAAATTTTGGCCTGATGGGCACACAGGAACCTAAAGCTTAGCCAAATTATGGATTCATATGCGTGGCGAGGGCTCCACAAGGCACAATGCCTAGGGGATCCCGATGAGGGTGCCCAAGATAGCCAAATTTTGTCTAAATGCTGTGCAGGCATGAGGGCCAAGTAATACGCGTGAGAGCACCTATTACTTAGCCAAATTTTAGCTTGATGCCACGTGGGGCTTCACAGGAGGGGCCAGGGTTTCTTATGAGGCACAAAGCTCAAGGGATCCACATAAGGGTACCTATGACTTAGCCAAAATTTTGGCTCAATGGGTACGTGGGAACCCAATACTTTGCCATATTTTGGCTTTATATCACATGAATGCTCCACACATGTGGCAAGGGCTTTGCACAAGGCATGAGGCCTGAGGGATCCTCACGATGATACCTATGACATAGCCAAATTTTAGCTCGATGGGCACGCGGCTGCCAAAGACTTAGCCAAATTTTGTTTCATATGGCGTGAGTGCTTAATGCTAGGGGCCAGGGCTCCTTGTGAGGCACGAAGCTCAAGGGATCCACACAAGGATGGGTGCCAAATTGCCATGCTCCTTGGCCTTTCATGTGGTGTTGCTTTCATTGTTCCATTCCTGATGGTGACCACAGCTTCGCTAGCTCAGCAATTGTTTTGGTCAAGAACAGCAAACTAAACATGATGGATGTGCCAAATGCTTGAAGAAAGTCCCAACTAATTGATGCTCAGTTTCACAAGGCCAATCACGATGGAAGTGTTACCATGTGAAGACTTTGGTTATCATGGCATCTTCCTATTGCATTCACCACTAGCCCCCTGTTCCTAGATGTGATAGTGGAAACATCAAGGGACAAGCGGGATCATCTTTTACCATAGAACATGGTGATACTTGGTTTCATACAACAAGGATTGAAAAATAATTGAGGTAGTGGCAGTAATTGCCTCTAGTTGTTTAAGGGGTCCCTGTGAAACTAAGTCATGGAACACCTTCGAGGCATGCCCATCAGACTAAGTTATGAGCACCACATGGCCATAAGGGGGCAAAGCCCTTGCGGGCTTGATGGTTGCCTTGAGACTAAGTCATGGAGCACATTAGACGATGTTTCATGAGACTAAGTCATCAAACATCACGTAACCACTAAGTGTCAAAGCCCCCAGTAGGTAGCAGGGGTGCTCATGAGACTAAGTCATGGAACACCATGTGAACACTAGGGGTCGAAGCCCCTGGTGGGTAGTAGGGGTGCTCATGAGACTAAGTGATAGAACACCACATTACCACTACGGGCTTGGCATCCAGGCCAAGATAAGGCTATTTACATTGTCGAGCCATCAACTACCTAACTTCCTGGATCAACCTTGTGTTGTGCAAGCTGTTGAGACACACCATGAGGGCACCCATCCTTGTCATGCAAGCGTACCAGTAGGCCTTTCTTGGGCTAAATTGCTTAACAAAATTTTGGCCGAGTTCCAAGACATTGTGCCATTCACTCTTGTGGGCAAGTTGTAGGTCAACATCCTGACGAAACACTTGAACTGGTCCACCAAGTTAGTGCTTCACTGGGCTGCTTGTGCTGGAAATGTAGGTAATATTTTAATTCTAAGTTTTACTAGAAGACAAATACAATATAAAACTAGTGATACAAAACTCACAACTAATAGCAGACTACTCATTATACTTCAGAAAATATATAAGGGAAATATAGTATGAAAGTCGATCGAATGCGCGAATGACTTACTATTGTAATGACCTAAACGTCATTTTGCCGTTCCTGGAAATATTTAGCGAATTCACGAAATTCTTCATTTTCGGTGAATCACGGGAGACGGTAATTGTCTAAAGAGAAAAATAATAATATTATAATAATAATAAAGTATTGTGGGCTATTTTAGAGGGAGAGAGGGCTCCCACATTTGGGCCCAGAGCAGCCCACCTGGCCCAGCCATCCCCTCCCCTTTTTATTTCCTCTCCCCCCTTTTTCCTAAACCCTAGACACCACCCCCCTCTCCCACCGCTTGTGGCCGCCCCCCTTGCACCCATGCGCCCCTCCCTACCCTCTCTCTCTCCCCATAGCTGCCATGGTTGAAAAGAAAGGAAGAAAAAGAAGGGAAGAAGGGGAGGAAGAGAAAGGAGAAGGAGGGAAGGAAAGAGGAAGAAGAGATGCCACTAAACCCCAGGACCCACATTACCCTAGGATGTCACTAAACCACTTTACAACTAGCCAGATTATAAGGTAAAAGTAAACCGGCAATATTCTCTAAAACAGAAGACATCTAAGTGGAAGTAAAACAAGATAGTGAGTAATGGAAAAAGTACTAAATAAGAAACATCCGATAATAATTTTAACCTAATAAAGTGAACCACAGTCTAGCCTTATTAATTAAAAGTGATCAACAATGAGGGAAATAGATAAATAGCTAGAGACTCCTCATATTTATTACAACATAAATCATAAAATGGTGTGTAATAGTGTTGTGCCGCTCTACCCTTCCCATGCATGCTCAAGAATCACCTGGATGGGGGAAAAACAAGAGTGAGATAAAAATATTAGCAAGCAAACTGTTTAACAAGCTAATTAAACTACAACAGTTTAAGCATCAACAATTATTTCCCACAATGACTGCATTTATGGCTTTAACCACAATTACTACCAACAACAGTAAACATTAGCAATTAAGTCTTGTTTGCCTACTTTATAACCGCAACCACTACTACCAACATCAGTAAAGCATTAACATATATTCCTCACCAATCTTATTATTTGTCACATCCACATCCGCTAACAATAGTTACCACAAGAGAAAAATCTCATGCCACAATAGCAACCCCTACCATACCACAAGGGGGGGTGAACCGCACTCCACGACCACAACCACATTCCACATAAAAAAAACTAAGAAGTTGCATGTGTATGCAAATAATTTATCCACAACAAATTATATAAGTATGCAAATGATCCATCCACAATGAAAGTGCATATGAATGCATATGATCCACTGCACCCTTACACAACAAGGTAAGAGTATGCATCGTACTACGACATTGTACGATGCTGTACCGGCACGGTCATGGCTATGTGCGGTGACATCCATGATGCAAATGATATGTTATGATATGTATGATACGGTATACATGATTAATGAGAATTTAACCACACAGATCAGCAATATATTCATCAAAAATACTACCTCATAATCCACATATGATTAATTAAGAACAATTCCACATAACCCCACAATTGACCCATCATGAGCATAAACAATTGATTCATAAACAAAATACTACCACATATACAATAATATATTCATAAAGAATACTACCACATAGGCCACAATATCTTCATAAAGAATACTACCTCATAACCACATTTATTTCATTAAGTGTAATACCACATAAACCACATCCGATTCTTTAAGAAAATAAACAATCGATTCATAAAAATGCTACCACACAAACCACATTAAAAAAAGCGTGTAGCAACGTCAGAGCATATCGGATTAAAGAATTATCTAATATGAATGTAGTAAAATTAACAAGTTAAACGGTAGCAACAACCGTTACGTTTACTTGCCTCTACCGAAGAAGCGAAACGCTCAAGCATAGTCAGGAGCGAAGCCACTTGTCCAAAAACCATCTCACAGCATAGGACTACATCAAGGCATCCACATCTTAAGAAAATAAAATGCCACTAAACCCAAAACCTGACAATACCCCCTTAGCTCGTCGATCCTACGCCTAGCCCACTGCAGCAGCGCTGCTTATTTTTTTCGTATCTTTTAATCTACTAGGCTAAGCACAGTAAACAATAATATTTCTGAAACTATAGGAAGAATATTACAACTTTCAAGTGGTCACCCTATTTTTATTCTCCTGCTATAGTGGTGTAAAATATCGCGAAAAATAGAGGACAGACTCTGCTTCAGCGATCAAGCCAGAAAGCTTCTACCGAATCCCACATTCTGTATAATGATCTAAAATTCATAATTTTTTTTTATAGAATCTAGTTTACATAATTTCCTACAACTTTTTTTATTGTGGGAAAAATTATAAAATTGAATTTTCCCCTCTGAAACTGTACCTGAACAGCAACTAGATTCTGACTATTCTTCTACTACACAACAGAGTTCCAAACTCGGATGCGCCCAAACCCCACGACCAAAAAAATCTGCAAAATTTACAGAAGATAGATTTTGATGTCCTCTACAACTTTTACCAGATCTGCAGTAAAAATTGTCTTAATGCTCTAATCTAGACGAACAGACGATCTGCTCAAATCAACCTACGCGCAGACAGCAATTTAACGCTAATCGGTTGATTCCCCCACTAGGTCACCTCTAATCCCGAGCCATAACCCCTAAATACATCCAAAATAGAGGAGAATTGAGGTGAGAAAATTTACCTAGCTTGATCCAACGAGATGCCCCTTTTCCTTCTTCCTTTTCCCCTTCCTCTCCTTCCCTTCTTCCTCTCTTCTTCTTCTTCTTCATTCTTCTTTTTCTTCCTTTCTTTCTAGCCGTGGCAGCCATGGGGAGAGAGAGAGAGCAGGGAGGGGTGGCCTGTTGGGACTCGAATATGCAATTCGAACTCTCTGTGTATATTACACTAGTCCAGGATCACGCTAGTGCACACAGTCAAACATAGATGTAGTATCAACCATACACACGCTAAAATAAAGGAAAAACTCAAATATTAATAATTATCATAGGGACGATCTTATGGCCAAGCTTACGATCTCACTAACTGGAAGGGCTTAAAATCTAGCAGCGGAAAACAGAAGTAAACGTGAAAGCCATTCGACATGCCCACAGCCAATCGAGTGGGGAGCGAAATCCTAATCCGCAAAGTTGCTGAAGTATCCTCCTTTTGGTACCTCCTGTTGGTATAACTCCTCCTTCTCAACTGAGTAACATGGGCATAAAGCCGTGAGTACATTGGTACTCAGCAAGTCGTTTGTAACAAATGAATGCAATACAATATGCAAGGCTTACCAATAAAATAAAATTTTAAGATAAATACAATAAATAGATTGAAAGTGAACTTTAATGGAAAACAATAATAAATAAATAATCAATGGAATTGAAATTAAACTACTTGTGAACCTCCCATCCACAAGCTAAACCAACAGTGAACTACCCGTTCACTTTCCAATCTTAAACCACAAGTTTCTATGAAATCACTACCCCTCGTGTGAAATCATCGAGCATTGTCCATAACCGGGGATATGGCTATTCGAATAGTTTTACACTCTGCAGAGGTTGAACAACTGTACCCACATGATGTGATTAGTGATGAGGATATCACTTCTACTGATATGAACACTCCTCTTACTGCTTCCATGAATGAATGGCAAGGTCCAATCACTCAAGCACGTGCTCGTCAACTCAACTATCAGGTAAACTTGTTTTTAGGAGTCAATAATATTTCCGCTGAGCATTCGATACTTCCTAATACTTGTGATTTTCTTGTCCTTAGGAACCATGAAGAAGAACCACGCGAGCTCAAGTGTAGAAGTGGAACCGTCAAGCGCAATCCAACTCATATTCGCGAGTTCAACTTAGATTCGGACTGCTGGACAGCGCCTAATTCAGATGACCATAACTTTTGATCTAGAAGGTTTCTTAGGGCCCGTGAGTACTCGTTGGAAAGATCATGGAGTCTACTTTCAGATGAATCTAGTCTCACCTCGAAATTCCATCCGAGCCGATCACAAACTGCAAAACAAGTGGCGTCACTTTTCTAGTCCGAGTCAAAGTGGGTCTTGGGCCTTGTAATCACACTTAGACTATTTGGGCCGGCACTAATCATGGGTGTACTGTTCACATGAACAGTACCCATGAATAGTACCGCAACCCCTTTTGTTAGATAAGTGCGGCCTCCCCCACTCCTATTTAAGGAGGTCGCACCCATTTAGTTTTCCTTGGGTTTTTTTAAGAGTGTATTCTGCTTAGCAGTCTCACCGCACGTCCGGTTGCGGAACCCTAACTTGTGAACTTAATCTTTATTCGCAATACAAATTCAGATTGCATCTTTTACTCTCTTGCTTGTGTTCTCGATTCGCTTGCAGGAGATAGCCTTCTCGACGAGATCAACTGGGTTCGGCACGGTTGATAACCATTGGAGCAGTGGTGTAGTGCTTGCGAGGGGATCGATCTGTTTTGGTCGGAGCCTTTGGATCATTAACGTCGAGTTCTCCATAATCGACTTATCAGTACCTCTCGGAAGATCGGGCCATCGTCACATTAATTAGCCTCGATCTAAAAAAATCACAACAAGACTTTTACAAAGTTCAACCTCAACTCAATCCCGCCCGCTATGGTTTTGCATCACACCCCTCTTACGCCTCATGGAAATTGTAATAGCCCAGCTGTTTATTCCAAAAAAAACACATTTAATTTAATTTTAAAAAAATATTTACTTTTGGTTGTTTAAGTTTATTTGCCTGATTTTCTGCTTTTAAAAAGGGTTTTACGTGAGAAAGGTGATTTAAGAAAAAAATAAAAACAATAAATAAATAAATAAGGCATTAAATAAGTTAGTTTGAAATAAAAATCAAAGTTATTTGATTTCTTGAAATTTTAAAATTTTTAGCTAACCTGATTTTCTGCTAAAGAAAATAGCCTTTCTGTTAAACAAAAAAATATTTTCTAAGGAAAAATATTCAAATTTGAGTTGGAATTTTTTTTATAAGTTCTAAATATCCTAAGAAACTTCCATGAATTTTCTAAGATTTTTAAGCTTTATTTGTTATTTATTGTATTATTTAAAGCTAGAAAAAGGAAAACATTTTTGAAAATTAAAATAAACGTCAAAAAATTCCGAAAATATTTTTTTTATTCTTTTCAGGTTTGAAGGATTCTAAAAATATTTTTTTTGGAATTTTTTCGAATTTTCTTTTTCTTTTTTCTCTTTTCTATCTCTTCCTTTCTCCTTCTTCCTCCTCCTATTTACTGTTCACGCGCAGGACAGCACGCACGCAGCCATGGGAGCCTTCTTGAAGCTTCCAAAACTCATGATTTTCTTAACGGTTTTCAACGAAATAAATTGCAATCAATTCCCCTCATCAAACTCCTTCAATTCCCCACCATTTCCCCTCTCATTGATGCCTAATTTCGCGGGATTTAAACCATGCCATTGATGGACATGGTCCTTTGATCTCCCTCCTCGGGCCTCCTCAACCCCTATAAAAGGGAGCCCCGTGAGCCTCTCCTCATTCTCACTCAACTCCGAAAATCTCAAGTCCCAACTCCCTCTCTATTGGCCGCAATCGAAGTTTTATTTTTGTGTTCTAAGCGGCGTTCTTCGGCCTTTTGTGCCTCGTCCGGTGGAGCACCACCACGTTTGACCACACCGTTGGCTTCGCCTCGCCGCGTTCTACGCGGTGCTCACCTCGCCGCGCGAACTTCGCCGAGCACCGCCGCCATCAGGCCAAATCGGGTCCGCGTTCGTCGCGTCGCCACCGGCCGACCGTGCATGCCCAACCAAAACCAAGATGAGCATCACGATCCCCACGCTCTACTCTTCGATTCGCCGCAAGTCTCGCATGTTAATTCCTCTCCGTTTGCCCGGAACGCCGATGTCAGCCTGTAGGCTGTTTAACGTCTTGTCCACCGTGTTTCGCTAGTCCGTTGGCCGAGCCGTCTGCGGCGTTGAGTTCGTCTCGACACGTTCTACGCCGTGCTCCCCTCCGTTCGTCCAAAAACCTTTCCTAAATTTTTGCGCCCGACACCTTGCCATGGTCGCAAATTGCACTTCGTGTCCCCGCCTGTCCGGGAATGCTCTCAACGATCCGTCCGCGTCAAAACGTGCCAAACCATCCCAGGAGGCTACGTTTCAGACGGTTTTGGATTCGCCTGACCGAGCACAAAGATATTGAATTTTTCGTGTTTCGGTACCGTCGTCGTTCAAACGACGATTGCGTCGCCTCCGATGAGTTTCGGCTTAGCCGATATTTTTTTTCTAGACTCGCCTTACCGCGTTCTACGCCATGGTTACCTTACTTCTCCATATTCCCTGCCCGAAAAATATTCTTCTCTCCACACCCTATGTCATTTTCGCCGTACACGTCGTTATCGTGCTCCGTTTGACGTGCCGCCAATTCCTACATGTGCCTCGGGTCATTAGCAACCCATTGGCTTCACCTCCTGTACCTTTTCTCACCGACAACACGGCCAAAAATAGTGAACAGTGCTGCTGCCCGTTACTGTTCATGCGAGAATATTTCTTCGGAATATTCCTGATTTTTCTTTTTCCAGAATTTTCTGATCCGACAATCTTCCAATCGCTCGTTCTCCTCCGTCCGAACTCTGAATCAGGTGATTCAAGTTTCTAAATTCATCTAAATTCATAATCTATTTTTTAGTATATATTTCATAATTTTTGGATTTTCTCGACCGCCCTTGGTTGAGTTTCCTCACCGTTGGAACACCGTCGTCACCGCCGCCCGAGTTGCGCCACCGCTTCATCTCGTCGCCAACCACCTTCCAACCACTTGTGGTGATGCACAAGAGCACGAATGCACTTCTCGCAATCCCCTCTCTCTTTTCTTTACCTTGCCACCCCTCCGCCAAGCAATCCCGCCGCCGGAGTGTCTCTTCCGCCAATGCCAACACCACCACCACCACCAAATCTTCGATGGGACCACGCGCACCTCCTTCACCCTTTTTCCTGAGCCAAAATATGACCGGAGTACCCCGCCGCCAATAACCTTCCTCAGGCCCGCGCGAACCTTCGACGCCCCTTCTCCAAGCAAGCCATCGTCAGAGAGTCTCCGCCGTCGATAATCGTTCGAAGGTTCCTTAGACACCGACGGTTCAAAGACTTCCTTAGACTCCGCTGACTCGGAGGCTTTTTAGACTCCGACCGCCGGAGCCTTCGACTTCGACCTTCGAAGACTCCAATTTTTACTTTGATCTTCAGAGACTTCAACTCCAATCCTTTCGACCACAATTGTTTTTCCGACTACAATACTCGACCACGCCGCTCCCAACCACCGCTGTCTCCATCTACCTTCGACCGTAGTCGCTTCCGACCACCGTCACTCTTCGCTCTAAGTCTCCGAGTACCTTCGCTTTTCAGCGAGGAGTAGTTGGAAGAATACTCGGTAGTCGGGTTGTAGCCGAATCGAGTACCTTCGCCACCACCGGCATTCATTGTCGTCCGACCACTCGACTCGATTACCATTTGTTCTCGACTGTTATAGTGTTCTTCGACCACTATACAATTTCGAGTAAGTCTTCGACCGAATCTTAATCTTCGAATTCGACTGCACCCGTACTTGGAGTCTTTGTCTTCGACTTAGACCTCCGCATCTTCAACCGTTAATTCGACTATGATCTTGACCATGTCTTCGACTACACCTTCGATCATAACTTCGACCCTACACAAATATTGTAGCTTCCAACCACTTTTCCTTCATAAAGAAAAGAATTCCAATAATTTCTTTTATTCATTTTCTTTGGAATTCAAACTTCCAGAAGCTGCTCTCCTTCATCCTAACTCCGATTGGACCTATCTAAATTTCTAAATTCATATTCTATCTCCCGGCATTTATTTTGTAAAATTTGGATTTTATTTGGATTTTATTTGAGTTTAGTTTGTTCTTGCTTTCCGCGTGTAGACTACGACTATTTCGGAGAGTATAACTTCAACGAACCGCAGCAAACTTCGAAGCAAGGCAAGTTACACCTTTGATCATGTTGCTCCCAGTAATTTAAATTATTTATGTTGATTTTAAATTATTATGCATGCGTACTTTTATTCAAATCTAGTTTAAATTCGATTTAAATTCTAGTTATACCCAAATCCTTTGTGTATGGCCAAATTTGATATTGAACTTCCTTATACCTTGTCACCATAGATGAAAACCTAGTTAGTACAATAGTATTGACTAGAAATTTTGTAGAATTACTTAGCCATGCTTAGAATGATTTAAGTGGGAATATTTGTTTCACTGGAAAATGATAAATTTCTAAAATCTATTTTTGACTTCGGTGAGTCAAGAATGAATATGAATGTTTCAAAGAAAAATATAAAAACTTGGTTTGGACCTAGGCTAATGGTTAGGTGGTGGGTGCTGGCATGCCTCGTGTTTGGTGACACCTGGTTGATTGTCAGGCACAAGGGGGTATGTGGATTGAGCCTAAGTCAAATTAAGGACCGGTCTGTGAGCTACTGTTGCAAAGCCACATCGTACTACCACAAGGCTGGTATGGGACAGTCCTGGCTGACTAATTTGTGAGGTCCCAACTTTGGTCTCGCTATAGGTTGAATGTGAGCGTGGCATAGGCCATGGGAAGTCTCACACGGCACAAGAGGGGGCTCCAACTTGTGGATTCAAGTTGTGGTGAAACCTTAGCGGCGGCGTGACCAAGTTGAAGGCTTAGCATTGTAAAGGCCTTGTTATGGTTTTCTCAGTCGCACGCCTACGGAAGCGTGTAATGGCCGACAATATGAGATAATCATATCTTGTGGGTAAAGCTGTACAACCTCTGCAGAGTGTATAACCTATCCTGGATAGCCGTGCCCACGGTTATGGGCAAGCTGAGTAAAGTTTTTCATGGATTAGACTTTGGTTTTTAAAAATAGTTTCTGAAAAAGGCTTATGGATGGATGGATAGAATTCATGACCGGTGGGATACCGTGAATAAGTTGGTGTTTGGTCGAACTGCACTAACAAAATGAATCCATAAGAGATTTTGAAAAGCATATGGATAGATGGAATCCATGTGAAACCTTTCGAAAAGATGGACCAGGTGGGATACCTGTGACTATGTTAGTGTTTGGTCGTAGCCTGCACTAACGATATTATTTGGTAAATTATTATTTCTATCTATCGTATAAAATTCAGCTTTTGCACTTATGTTATTGTATTTAAATTCAAGATCGCTTTGCACAAATAAACTTAATAAGCCTTCCTTTGTTATCCCTATGCATGCATTCACTCTGTTAAAACTCCTGGTGTAACTTGCGTAAGTACTTTATGTGCTTACCTTGGGAGTACTTTATGTGCTCACCTTGCTAAAATCTGTTGCCAGAGGATGACGTCAACAACTTCAGTGAGGATGGCGACGACTAGGACGCGTCTTCTGACATTCGCTCGCCTGTAAGCGGCGGGATGGGCTCTTTGCTTCATTGGTTTTCTTCCATTGCTTATATTTATTTTTGGTTTATGAACCATTGATGTAAAATTTGGCCATCAGGCCCATATTTAGTTAATGAATAAATGTCATTGTGCGTGATATAAATCTTTGTATCCACTGTGTGCACTAGCTTGATCCTGGACTAGTGCGATTTACACAGACGATCCTGGAGTCATTGCTCCGGGGTCCGACAGAAATCAGCAACCATGTTCATCACAATGGCGAGATTGAAATTGAAATATCCCAAATTAATCAGCCAGGTCTATCCCATACTAGACATGTGGTTTACACGGTAAAGCTCAGATCAATAGTGCACAAAGTTAAGTTCTTAACATTACTCGGGTGAGACTTCCACATCTCTCGAGTGAATCCACACATCCCCCTTTACTGGACGATCACTTGCCCAAGTGAAAACAAGTTTTGTATAACCACCGCCAATGACACACCGATGAAGAACAAGAAGCAGCAGAGGCATGACGCCGTGCAGAATATAGATGACGTAGGGTAGTGAGCGATCACGTAGATGTGCGTTGCCCAAAAACATTATTGTTGCACCCATATAGGTCTTCACAACAGCAATGGTTCAGAGTACCGCTCCCCTTGTTCACGGTGCACATCGGGGAAGAAGAGTCGATGAGGTTCAAACAATACACAACAATAGCATAAGTTCGTAGGAGGGAGAAATGGAGGCAGTGAATTTATTAGCTATATAGTCTGGACATCTCCAGGTATATATATATAGACATGCTAATAACTGACATAATTAAGTAGCCATTTACCCATTAGTAACTAACATATTTAACCAGCCATTTACCCACAGGAAACTGCCTATCATCAAACCCAATAAAGCCCTAAATTCAAATGGAGAAAGAGTGATGCACAGTTTAGTAAAAATAAAGGTGGACTTGGTCTACCAAGTGCTGTGCCACGGCATGGCATGGCACGGCACGGTCGTGCATTGCAAGTCACAAGTCACGCGATTTTCACGTGAAGATACGCGAATATGCGTGCGAATGTGTGATTAGCCAACGCCCTCCTCATGTCATTCCCATCCATAATTTAAGGAGTGGTATGGACTATACCTTATAAATTGATCTCCCCTACCTTACCTTAGTAATATGGTACTAAATCATGCACGCTTTGGAATTAAGAAAATGGGCCTCACTCATGTGCCTATTTTTAACAATCCCTCACTAATTCCAAAGCCAGAAGCAAAAGATGTTAAAGATATTGTGTTGAAGTATTGTTAGTATACCAATCGTTTAGTGTAAGTCCTATACAAGTTGAACTTGCATCTAGAATGATAAGATTCATCTTTTCATAGCTAATGAATAGACTATGCCTTAAATTCACAACTTTTCATGATAAGATTTTACTTGAAATCTCAACTACTATTAGGCTGCCAATAAACCATACCTAAATGGAACATTATATGGTCATGCTCCCTTATCTGCTCATGAGCTTTCTAGAGAATACCCCATTCTTAGGAACTGTGACCACACAGTTATGCTCAAGTAGGTGTATTCTTTTTAGGTATTCTGCAGACTAATATATTTTTCCCATTTGTACAACGAAATGCATTAAGGCTTTATGCCAACCTTCCATACAGTCGAGAGTATATTGTTTATTAGGACAATGATTCGATAAATATGTACTCTTTTGTTACAATATCAACTTGTTTTTCCTATTACCTAAGTTACGGGATCTTCGATCAAGAAGATATGTGTTACCATTATGATGTACTCAGATGGGGCTCATTCCCATGTCCATAGAAGCAACATCAATCGCTTTATATGCTAACACCTTTGTATAAGGGTCTGTCAGATTTTTCTTAGTGTTAATATAGTTCACAGCTATCACTCTGGAGTTTCTCAGTTTTCCGACAGATTTAAGCCTACGCTTCACATGTCTACATGACTTCATATTATCCTTTGTACTTGTGACTTTGGCCAACACAGTTTGATCAGCACAGTACAGCCGGATTGTCGGTATTGGTTTCTTAAACAATGACAAGTCCATCAGAAGCTCTTATAGCCATTCAGCCTCAATAGTGGTTGTGTCAAATGTTACAAGTTCTGCTTCCATGGTTGACTTCGTCAATATAGTCTGTTTACAAGACCTCTATGAACTGTAGCATAAGCTAAAGTAAATACATAACCACTTGTAGCTTTGATCTTATCCGCATTAGATATCTAATTGGAGTCATTGTACCCTTCTAATATAGAAGGGTATATAGTATAATGAATTCCAAAAGATGTTGTGCTCCTCAAGTAGCGCAACACTCTTTCAAGTGCCTCCTAGTGATCATCTTTTGGGTTAGAAGTAAACTGACTTAATTTGCTCACAGCAAATGAAATGTCCGGTCTTGTGGCACCAGCTAAATACATGAGTGACCCAATAATTTTTGAATATCTCAATTGATCTTTTCTTACTCCCTGATTCTTTCGTAGCTTAATGCTTGCATCACAGGGCGTTGGAGAAACTGTACAGTTTTGAAAGCAGAACTGGCTCAATATTTTTTTCAACATTATGGAATTGGTTCAAAGTGATTCTATCCTTATTCTTGATTAATTTAATATTCAAAATGACATCTCTCTCTCCTAAGTCTTACACATTTATGGCAGTGTTTGTTCTAAATATTAAAGCATCGAGATAAGAAAGATTTGCCCTTGTCGATTACGGTAGTATTTGTTCTAAATATAAGTATGTCATCCACATACTTACACAAGATTACTGCTTGACTCCCACCATAACGGTAATATACACATTTATCAGCTTTATTCGCAATAAAGCCAACGGTTGTCAAAGTCTTATCAAACTTCTCGTATCATTGTTTAGATGCTTGCTTTAAGCCATACAAGGATTTTAACAATATGCATACCTTATTATCCTATCCAGAAATTACAAAACCATCCAGTTGATCCATATAGATTTCTTCCTCCAACTCTGCATTAAGGAAAGCTATCTTCACATCCATTTGATAAACATGTAAACCATAGAAAGATACTAACGCAAAGAGCACTCTGATGGTTGTTAATTTGGCGACAAAAGAATAGGTATCAAAGAAATCTTCTCCCTCTTTCTAGGTGTAACCCTTGGCCACAAGTCTTCCCTTATTGTAATGCCCTGAACGTCTTTACGGCGTCCCTGCAAATGATTAGCGGAATCACGGAGTTTCCTGACTTTTCAGTGAATTGCGGAATTGTATAAAATTAAATAATTAAAATTGAGAGTTTATGGCTGTCCAGAGGGGTGGGCCAGCCACTTTGGGCCAGCCAGCCAGCCCAAAGGGGGCCGCACCCCCTAACCCTAAAAGCCCCCTCTAAATACCCTTGGCCGCCCCCCTTTTTCCCTCTTGGTTGCTACCCCCTCTCCTCCTTGCGCCTCCGCCCCTCTCCACTGCTTGCTGCCTTGTTGTTTGTTGCAAAGGAGAGACCAATCAAGAGAAGGGAGAAGAAGGAGGGGAGAAAAGAGGAAGAAGAAGAAAGAAGAGGGGTGATCTGGATGGATCAACTAGGTAATTTTTTCCACCTCAATTCTCCCTATTTTAGGTGTAATTAGGGTTCATGACATGGGATTAGTAGGGTTCTAGTGAGGTAATTAGCCGATTAGCGTTATTCTACTATCTTCGCGTAGGCTGATTTGTGCAGCGTGACTGTTCGTATAGGTTAGAGCATTAAGAAGATTTTGCCTGCGGGTCTGGCCAACATGAAAGTTGTAGAGGACATCGAAACCTGGCTTTTGTAATTGTTTTAGATTTTTTGGCCGTGGGGTTTGGGTGCAGCAGAGTCGGGAAATTTGCTGTATAGCAGAGGAGTAGTCTGAAACTGGATGCTGTTCAGGTGTAGTTGCAGAGGGGTTGATGAATTTTATGATTTTGCTCGCAATAACAAAAGTTGTAGGAAATCTTGTAAACTACTGTAAAAAATTATGAATTTTAGAGCATTATACAGAAAAGTGGGGTTCATTGGAAGATTGCTAGCCAGATCGCCGAAGCAGAGTCTGTCCTCTGTTTTGCGCGATAATTTACACACTTTTAGCAGCAAATTAAAAATAAGATGTTT
Source organism: Melocanna baccifera (assembly GCA_036346265.1). NCBI lineage: Eukaryota > Viridiplantae > Streptophyta > Magnoliopsida > Poales > Poaceae > Melocanna > Melocanna baccifera. Next base: position 3,648,708 of record CM070699.1, read on the forward strand.
ACTTGAAAATTGTAGGTTTTTCTCTGTAGTTTCCAGAAATACCTCATTTGCTATGCCTGGCCTAGTAGTTGTAAAGATACAAAAAAGCTGCAGTGGGCTGGGCGTAGGATCAACAAGCTGAGAGGGTATTGTCGGGTTTTTCAGCTTAGCGGCATTTTGTTTTCTTAAGATGTGGATACATTATTGTAGTCTTGTGCTGAGAGATGATTTTGGACAGGTGGCTTCGCTCCTAACCGTGTGTGAGCGCTTCACTTCATCGGTAGAGTCAAGTAAACGTAGCGGATGTGCTACCATTTAACTCGTTAATCATACTACATTCACATTAGATGATTCGCTTAATCTGATATGCTATGCCGTTGTTACATGCTTTTTTAATGTGGTCTATGTGGTAGCATTTTAAAAATCAATTGTTTATGCTCTTGGTGGATTAATTATGGTTATGTGGTATTGTTCTTAATGAAACAAATATGGTTGTGGGGTAGTACTCTTCACGAGGATATTGTGGTTTTAGTGGTAGTATTCTTAATGAACATATTGAGGTCTAAGTGGTAGTACTCTTAGTGAATATATTGTGCTTTTAGTAGTAGTATTCTTAATGAACATATTAAGGTCTAAATGGTAGTATTCTTAGTGAATATATTGTGGTTTTAGTGATAGTATTCTTAATAAATATATTGTGGCCTATGTGGTAGAATTTTGTTATAAATCAATTGTTTATGCTTTTGATGGGTCAATTGCGGGATTATGAGGTATTGTCCTTATTGAATTATATGTGGATTATGAGGTAGTATTTTTGATGAATATATTGACAATCTTTGTGGTTAAAATTCTTATGAATCATTGGTATCTTATCATGCATATCATGACATGTCATTTGTATCGTGGATGTCGCCGCACATAGCAGTGACCATACCGGTACAACATCAGAGTTTAAAAAATTTTTAAATTAAAATAAATTTTTGGTAATTTTCTGGAATTTAATAAAGCTTAAATTGAATATTTAGAAATTAAAAAGATTTAATATGATTAAAATAAATATTAACATAAGCTAAAAATATTTTATTTAGACTCCTTGTGTTTCAAAGATTGTTCTGGAATTTTTGGGCTTTATTTGCTATTTTCTAGAGCTCTTTTTGAGTTAATAGAATTTCTGAAAAAGAAAAACCGGAGGAAATTCGTGTGAATAGTACTGGGCCCTGCCCGTACTGTTCATCCAGCCCAGTAGCTTGCTGCTGCCCGATCTCTGCCTCACCATGCGTCGGGCATCCGTGCGCCCGCGCCCCCACTCCGCCCGCAGCTGCCCGATCCATCCCCTTGACATGTGTCGACCATCTGGACACCCGTGTACTGTGCATGTGTGCGTTCTCCCATGACCGTCCGATCCTTGGCCATGCCACGCATTGCCATCTCGTGCGTCGTCCCCGAGAGGAACTCTCACCAGCGCTGCGCTGTCTTCGAGTCAAAATCCTCGATGTGCGTGCATAAATAGCGCTGCCTGCCGCCACCACCTCTCACCTCGCGCACCGCCGCTGCCCGTCACCGTCATCTTCCTCGCCGAGCGCCGCCGCCTTCCTCATCGTCAAGACCAAATCGCCGTTCTCCTCCGTCAGATGGATGCCGGTGAGCACCGCCGCCTTCCCGTGCTAACTCGCCGCTGTCCCGAACCCTCACCGTCAACGGGCCCCACCGCCGGACCCCACGCCCGCGTCGCCCATGCCGCCAGACCCTGAGCCCGTGTCGCTTTGCCGTCGGACCCCACACCTGTGTCGCTGGCCCTCAGTCTGCGTGCCACGCTTGGACCTGCGCCCCATCGCCACCGTCGATCCAGATCTAGATTGACGTCCCAGATCGAGACACATGTCCAAGCCACAGCCGTCAGATCTCGCTGACGTCAGCCCGCACCCGCGCGCTGTCGATGCTTCACCTCCTCGGTGCACCCGGTCCACCATGCACCGAGTCACTGACAGCCTGGTCCCATGTGTCAGTCCCATTGTTCCGTAGACCCGTGAGCCGGTCCCCGTTCGAGTCAGTGTCCCAGTCAGCATCCACGTCAGCCCTAGTCGCCATGTGGCACCACGTGTCAGTGCCATGTCAGCACAAATGACCTCAGGTTCCACGTCAGCCACCACATCAGTATGCCACATCAGCAGCCATGTGTCAGTGCCACGTCAGCCCTAGCCTACCATGTGTCAGTGCCACGTTAGCCCTAAGTGCCATGTGTCATTGCCACGTCAGCCGATCTTGCCATGTGTCCATGCCACATCAGCATTGTTGCCACATCAGCATCCCCTCCCGTGTGCACCGTTTCATGGACCGAGTCCACCGTGAACCCGGCTTTCTGTGCACCGAGTCCATATCACAATAACTTTTCCTAATTTTCAATATTTTCTTTAGATTTAATTTTCCGAGAGCACGTTCTCCTCTGTCCTAGCTTCGATTGACCCTATTCTTTTTTCTAAATTCATCAAAAATCGAGCTCTATCTGTTGGTTCTAGTTTCAAGGTTTTTGGAGTTTATCCGAATGACCCGCCTTCAAAGGAGTAGGAGCGACGCTAGAAGATCTCGAGTACCTCACTGAGCCAAACCAAGGCAAGTGGTGTCCTTTGATCATGTTAAATCTAGTTTTCAATCTACTATTTAATTACTTTATTTTACTTATCGTGCATCGCTATTTTATTACAAACCTTGTATTTGGTAGCTATCATCCCAATTGAAGTAATCCCTCCTTGATAATTTGAAAGACCATGTTGCCATTGTCACCATAGGTTGAGAAATTATTAAGTGATAACATAGATGTCACATGGGTGGTACGATTAGTATGCTTAGCCTTGCGTATGTTATGATGGGTTCATCATTGCATGTGAATAAATAATTTAACTTAATGAGATATGGAATCGTGGTTGGTGCCACAGTTATAAAATTTGGGCCGTGACATTGGTGTGTCATTGGCGTGGGTTAGACAACACTGGTTTTCACTTGGGCGAGTGATCATGTAGTAAAAGGTGAGGTGTGGATTCACTTTGTGGGATGTGGAAGACTTAGCTTTACTGTGCAAACCACATATCTAGTATGGGATAGACCTGGCTGATTAATTTGGGATATTTCAATTTCAATCTCGCCATTATGATGAACATGGTTGCTGATTTCCATGAGGCGCAAGGGGAGTGTGATGCGAAACCCTAGCGGGCGGGATTGAGTTGAGGTTAAACATTGTAAAGACCTTGTTGTGATTTTCTTAGCGTCAGTCACATTGTGTGGGTACAGTTATGCAACCTCTACAGAGTGTAAGACTATTCGAATAGCCGTGTCCCTGGTTATGGACAATGCTCGGTGATTTGACACGAAGGTCAGTGATTTCATATAAACTTGTGGTTATGGTTGGAAAGTGAACGGGTAGTTCACTGTTGGTTTAGCGTGTGGATGGGAGGTTCACAAGTGGTTTAATTTCAATTCCGTTGACTACTTATTTATTACTATTTTTCTATTAAAGTTCGCTTTCAATCTATTTATTATATTTACCTTAAAATGTTATTTTATGCAAATTAACCTTTCAGCCCTTCAGTAGTAAGCCTTGCATATTATATTGCATTCTTTTGTTACAAATGATTTGCTGAGTACCAATGTACTCATGGCTTTATGCCCACTGTTGCTCAGTTGAGGAGGAGGAGTTCTACCAGCAGGAGGTACCAGAGGGAGAGTACTTCAGTGACTTAGCGAAATAGGACTTCGCTCCTCAGACGATTGCCTGTGGGCATGTTGAATGGCTACTATGCTTATCTTGTTTCTTTTCGCTGCTAGATTTTTAGCCCTTCAGGCTAGTGATATTGTAAGTTTAGCCATAAGGTCGTACCTTGGATAATTGCTATTATTTGAGTTTTCCCTTTATTTGAGCATGTATATGGTTGTTATGTTATCTATGTTTAACTGTGTGGATTAGCGTGATCTTGGACTAGTGCGATATACATAGAGAGTTCGAATTTGCATATTCGGGTCTCGATAGAGTCACAAGAAACAGAGGCGTGGGATTGAGGCTTCTGTAGTGAGTTAGAGCTTGGTTACTGTTGGTGTCGGCTCTTGGTATGTGGTGCATCCTTGGCGCACCATCATCGCTCGGCTATGGTCGATGCCCAAGATGATGAGGGCAGGCACTATGCCACCATGTATGTTAGCTAAAGTGGGTAGGGGGCATCGTGAACCAACTCTACATGGCTCAAAGCCCCCATCGGTAGATGTTGTAGAGAGTTTTCATGACAAGCCCAACTGTGGTGAGCTCTAGATGTCTTGCCTCCTTTCCTCTTTTTCTTTGTTGTTAATTTGTTCTACCACTCAAGCTAGATGCTATGTGCAAGATGCTCGAGAGGGAGGCACAGGATGAGTGCAGTGCGTGGGCATAGGATGGACGTGCCGGACCTGGATTCCACCACCCTATTCCCTAGATCAGTAGATAGTGCTCATAGATACATTGTTGCATCATGTTAAACATCGCACAAAATAGGCCAAACTAACATATTACATATCAGAGTTAAAAATACACCACATCAGGCGATAGTTTTACATATGGGCCAATCAGGCCAAATATTTACAATACAAAAGATAGCAGCGGAAAGCATAATCAAAAGTAGAACCATTAGCCACAGGCAAGCGACTAGGGGTAAATAAGTGCAACATATATTATTTAAGACTAGATAATAGATGTGCACGCATCTTCTTCAAGTTTGTTTGCCTAGGACCTGAACTTGAAAATGACTTCTAATTATCATCATCAGCCCTCCCTTCCATGGTTTCCTGGTTTTTGGTAATGCGAAAGTGAACACAAAACACCGTGCTCCATGAGCCAATATGCATGATGCAATTAATTAACATGCATGGCTTACCAAAGGTAGCCTATAGATGTTTTATTTGCCATAAACTACTTTTGAGAATACGGTATATAAAAAACTTCCTGTGACATAGTAGTTTAAACTAAAACATGTTATTTGAACCAAAGAGTGCATTAATAGTATCCATATGCTAACCTTTCAGCATTATAACCGCCTACCTTACCACTGGGACAACACTCAGGACAATATCAAATCTGGGCTTCCTACAGCCCACCATTTTCCAGTCCCACCCTCAAAGTTTTTCAAATAGAACTATATCTGGTTAAGTTCCCATGCCCACCTATGACCCTAGGAATGGCTATTCGAATAGTTTTTACTCTGCAGAGTTTCTACATTTACCCCACAAGAGACAACCATCCCATTTTACCTGCATGATTCCTTGGTCTGCATATGAGGAGGTCATCACAATAATCTTTCAAAATTCCTCGCCCCTTCTATCGTCTCACCCATATGGGCTGCTCCTAGACAAGGTGGGTCTCATAAGTTGTCTGGGATGCCTACACAACAACTAGCCACAACGGGACTACAACTTTCCCCAATGACTAGTGCAGCTAACAGACCTCACCCTTCTCTTAGTGTCCCAACAAGCTGAAACACATTTTGCAATTGTACTTCCCTACTCCTCTACCAATGAGATGACTTCCAGGGTGCAGTAAGTTTACTAAGCCAAGTTGTACTTTACAGAATTATAGGTGCACTTGTTTTGCATAGGAGGTCATGAAAAGATTTAGTTCTTAGGGTTATCTGAGTGGTTCAATCCCTAAACCATATATTCTCATGCATCCACTGCACCGGTCCCTCTTACCTTCTACCCAGATAAATAAGCATGTCGGGGGTTTTGGAGACATCAAATATCCATGTCAAAATATACCAACCATTATCACCCCTAACTTCCCAAATCAGTTTCTCATGATTGAAAGTGATGATTGGGGCATTTTGGTGCCCTCGGATATCTAAGTAGTACTAAGCATGGTGTGTAATTATAGACTAACATTCAAAGTTTATCATCATAATTTTTCTGGGGTGACAAGGCTCACGTGTTCACAATGTCTCAAGGAAATGTATTACTAACAAGTTCAATAATGGGCATGTAGCTAATACTTTAAAACAATTATAGATTTGCATAGAAAATGTTGGCTTGCAATTTGATAATTTAAACATAAATGACTTTTAATTTAAATAGTTGGCTTGGTCTTGCTGATCTTGACTTGCTTAAGCTTTGGCCTCCTCTTCCTGAGCTTCGTATGCTATTTTTACGTTGTGTGAAAATTCGGATAAAGAAAATCAGCAAACCAAATAAATTCATATATAAAAAATCAAATGAGCTCCAAAATTTTTTGTTTTGGTTCCGTTAGATAGATCATGAATTTTGATAAATTTGGAAATTTGTTTCATCAAATTTGGAGTTGATACAAATAAGTTATGCCTATTAAAAGTTCTCTATTTGAATTTAATCCATAAATGAGATGGGAGAGAGAGATTTGTCACTGACACGTGGGCCTGTTAAGTTCAGACCAATCCAATTGTTTGAGAGGGTTTGGACTGCCTAAACGGCTGGGAACGCGCGAGCCGTCCGATCTGTGAAGGACTATCTGATCAAGCAGGAAGGTTCGAACTGTTCGAATGGTCAGGACATGTGAGCTGTTCGATCAGCGATGGACCGTCTGATCGAGCGGGAAGGTTCGGACTGTCTGAATGGCCAGGATGCGCAAGTCGTTCGATCAGCAACGGACTGATCGGATTTTCCCGGGAAGGTTCGGACTGTCACAATGGCTAGGACGTGCGAGTCGTCGGATCACCAATGGACCATCTAGTTGAGCGGGAAGGTTCGTACTATCCGAACGACTAGGATGCGTGAGCTGTCTAATCAGCGGTGGACCATCCGATCGAGCAGGAAGGTTTGGACTGTCCGAACGGCCAGGACACGCGAGCCATCTAATCAGCAAAGGCCGTCCAATCGAGCAGGAAGAATCAGACTTTCTAAATGACTTGGACATGTGAGCTATCTGATTAGTGAAGGATCACTCAGATTTGCGCGAGAAGAGTTGGATCGTCCGAACGGCTGTGACGCATGCACTGTCCGATCAGCTGAGGAGTCATTCGGAGTATCTGATCATTTGAAGGAGAACGTTTGGACCGTCCAAACGGTCACCTTCGTTAACACAGAGCTTATGCCTCTCTTTGGCCCGCACCAAATGGACTCACCACCAACGATAGAGGTGGTGGTCAGACGTGATCATTTTAAAAATGGGAAGCTTATGCCTGAACGCACGTCTAGTCCTAGTCTTGTCGACCAATTTGGTGGTGGTGGCTGTCGGTGGCGACCATAGGTGGTAGCGAAAATAGGAGAGGGGTGACCCTAGAGGTACGCTGCACCAGAGTCCATTTGGCTGACAGGGAAGCATCTAAGTGCGAACAGGATGCTACCTCAGTTGCTGCAGCTCTGGATTGGTCGTGGCTGTCTGATGGAATAAGACAGTGGCGAGTAGTGGAGGCACACGGCGCCGGCGAGGTACGGGTGTCGATAAGTCTAGCCGAGGGTGGGGATGGCATCGTCTTGCTCCAAGGATGCTCCAGCTCGATGAAATTGGCTTGACGTAGCTTCAATCGGTAGTTCCCTGTTGGCCAGCGTTAGGGAAGAAGGTGCTGTCGGCGCTTCTACGGGCGGCTACAAGGCAATTCCTCACGGTGGGAGGGAGAGAGCGGTGGTGTGATAAGGATGGAGGCTTGGGTGAGGCTATATAGCTAGCGAAGAGGGCTGGCCACGTGAGGGGTGGTTGGATGGTTCATGGCAGACAGCGTAGCATCGACATGGCTACAAAAACTAGTGATTCAACCTCACATCATGACGGTGATGCTCTGTAGGGTGTGGTTGTCGCATAGCAATGAGGCACGTGCCAAAGGGCATGGGCTGCAGAGGATGGCCCGCGCAGGGCATGGTGTGCGAATGACAATGTGATCAAAGCAGGGTGTGAATTGCGGCTGACGTGGAGGATGTGGCATCGAGTCACAGCGGAGCAGATGGTAGGTCGCAGCAGTGAGGGCGCGCCCTGTGGCTGACCCAAGCGGTATGGCGCAGCAGTCCGAGCGACGTCTCGTCGCCCTTCCTCTAAGCGGCTGGTCAACAAAGTGAAGGGCAGGACGTGATGGCTTCCTATGGTGACGCGAGAGCAAGGCTATGATAGCGCAGGTGGTCAGTAGCAGCATGGGCAAAAAGGGAGCATGCTGGCGACCAGTGGTCCTAGCGGTGAAGTGCGGCAGGGAAGCGGCTTGCCATCGCTAGGCCGGTAGAGGAAAATCTTACTGTGGCAAAGCAGGGATAAGGGAAAAAGAAAGGAAGCCGAGCTAGCATGGCCAAGCCAAAAGGTCAAAAGATTTTTTGGGGCTAGGCCCACTATCCATTTTTTGATTTTCCCTAATCCTTGATTATCCAGCTTCTCTTATTCAAAATTTTCATTAGCCCATGTTTCTTTTTTTTATTGTTCAATTTACAACCATATTCCTAGTAAGTTCTAATGTGACGATGGCCCGATCTTCTGAAAGGTACTGATAAGTCGATTGTGGAGAATATGACGTTGTTGATCCAAAAGCTCCGACCAAAACAGATCGAACCCCTCGCAATCACTACACCACTGCTCCGATGGTTATCAACCGTGCCGAATGCGGTTGACCTCGCCAAGAAGGCTATCGCCTCCAAGCGAATTGAGAACACAAGCAAGAGAGTACAAGATGCAATCTGAAATTGTATTGCGAATAAAGATTAAGTTCACAAGTTGGGGTTCCTCAACCGGACGTGCTGTGAAACTGCTAAGCAAAATAATCTCTTAAGAAAAATCCAAGAAAAACTAAAGGGATACGACTTCCTTAAATAAGGAAGGGGGAAGTCGCACTTATCTAATAAAAAGGATGTGGTACTATTCACGGTTACTGTTCACGTGAATAGTACTGGCCCAAGTAGCCTAAGTGGTGATACAAGGCCCTCGGCCTAAAAGGTGTCGCAGCAATAAACCTAAATTCATCAATCCAATGAAAACAGATTTGATGAATGCAGCCAAATTGGTGGAAATGGACGAATTAGGTGAAGTTCTTAATGTGTTCCTCTTGCCGTGAGTTGGCTCCTCCTCTCCATGATTCCTAATAACAAGAAAATCACAAGTCTTAGGAAGTATCGGATTCTCAGCGGAAATATTATTGACTCCTAAAAATGAGTTTACCTGATAGTTGAGTTGACGAGCACGTGCCCAAGTAATTGGACCTTACCCATCATTCATCGAAGCAGTAAGAGAAGTGTTCATATCAGTATAAGTGATATCCTCATCAAGTTCTGCTACCCTAATTGTTAGACCATCTTTTTAGATTTGTCTTTTATTTTAAATTTAATTTCCACTAATTGCACTTTGCTTTTTGAATTAGATTTTCATTATTTTTATTTATTGAAACCTTAACCAAGAATCAAGAAAATCCAACAAGATCAAACTGCAGAGGGAATATACTCTAAAAGATTTTTGTAATTACACATTTTTAGGACCCAAACTTTTAGGATGTCACAAGCCTACCCCCTTAAAGAGAATCTCGACCCAGGGATAATCCATTTTCAGTTGATCTTTACGCTCCCAAGTGGCTTCCTTTTTGGTGTGATTGCTTCATTGTACCCTGCATAGGTGAATGGTTTGACTCCTAGTCTTCTCTACGGTGTCTAGAATCTTGATGGGACGCTCTGTGTAGGTCAGGTCACTCTCGAGGTTAATCGCCTCTAGCAGAGTTTGGTCTTCTGATACCCGAAGACACTTCTTAAGTTGGGACACGTGGAAGACATCGTGTACATCGGCTAAACATGCAGGCAGGTCTAGTTGGTAAGCTACTTCTTCTTTCTTGGCCACGATTGCGAATGGCCCAACATATCATGGGGCAAGCTTGCCTTTAACTTTGAATCTTCTAACTCCTCGCAAAGGGTGACACCTTTAGGTAGACATAATCTCTAACTTCAAAACTTAATGGCCTACACCTTTTGTGGCATAACTCTTCTACCTAGATTGAGCTGCTTGTAATCGATCCCTAATCAGGCAAACCTTTTCCTCAGCCTATTGCAAAGCTTCTGGTCCGAAGATGTAGCCCTCTCCTACTTCTAACCAGTGCAAAGGGGTTCAGTATTTCCTTCCATATAAGGCTTCCAATCGGGACATCTTCAAGCTGGTTTGATATCCATTGTTGTAGGCAAATTTAGCATAGGGTAAGTGTTTCTCTCAATCCCTAGTGAATTCTAGAGTGCATGCTCGAATCATATCCTCAAGTATTTGATTTACCCATTCTATTTGGCCATCTATCTATAGGTGGTAGGTGGTACTAATATCCAGATGAGTGCCGAGGGTTTCATGAAGGCTAGCCCAGAATTGCAAGGTAAACTGATAACCTCGATCCGAGACTATTCTTTTTGGTACACTGTGCAAACACACGATGCGGGACATGTACAACTTAGCTAGCTTGTCCCCTTTATAGGTAGTCTTGACAGGGATAAAGTGGGCGAATTTAGTTAATCTATCTATTACAACCCATACAAAGTTGTATCCTGATTTGGTTTACAGTAACCTAGTGATGAAATCCATTCCAACCTCTTTCCATTTCCACTAGGGTATTTGTAGTGGCTGCAACAAGCCTGCCGGCCTCTAATGTTCGGCCTTCACTCTTTGGCACACATCACAGCAGGCGATGTACTTTGTAATGTCTCTCTTCATGCAGGCCACCAATACCATTGCTTCAGGTTCATAGAGCTGTGGGCTTCCTTGAGTTTTAGGTCCTTAAGGTTTTTTTTATGGGGAATGAAGATGCGCTTCCCGTATGTTAGGACTCCTTGTTGATATTCGGTCATTTTTGGAGCCTCACCTTTTGCCATCAGGCTCTTTAGTCTTAGGGTAGTTAAATGCTCCCTTTGGGCATCTATAATCTAATCTTCTATACTTGGTAGTATCAACATGGTTGCTATGGTGCCTTGTTCTACTATCTCAAGGTTGAGTGCCATTAGTTCTTTATAGAGCTCAGGCTGTTACTTTTGAGCCAGGAGATTATTGCCATAGGTTTTTGCGATTTAGGGCATTGGCTATCACATTAGCCTTGCCGGGGTGATAGTGAATACCCAAGTCGTAGTCTTTAATTAGCTCCAACCATCTCCTTTGCTCCAGATTAAGGTCTAACTGTGTGAAGATGTACTTGAGGCTTTTGTGATCAGTATATATGTTGCAGTGGTTACCAATTAAGTAATGCCGCCATATCTTTAGGGCATGCACTACTGACACTAGCTCTAGGTCGTGGGTAGGGTAATTTGCTTCGTGAGGGCGATGCTGTCTAGATGCATAAGCCACAACTTTACCTCCTTGCATTAGTACACATCCAAGGTCTTGGCGTGAGGCATCACAATATACCTCAAAGTCCATGCGTACATCTAGGAGAACCAATACGGAGGTGGAGGTTAGCTTCTTCTTTAGTTCTTGAAAACTTTCTTCACATGCCTTTGTCCATTCGAACTTTTCCTCCTTCTTGAGTAGTTGTGTTAGTGGCTTGGCAATTTTGGAGAACCCTTCTATAAATCTCCGGTAGTATCCTGCCAGCCCAAGGAAACTTCTCACATCCGTGACGATGGTGGGCTGCTTCCATTCCACAACGGCTTCTATCTTGTCTGGGTCGATAGATACCCTTTCTACAGATATTATATGACCCAAAAAGCTGATGTCTTCTAGCCAAAACTCGCACTTGTTGTATTTGGTGTATAACTGGTGTTCTTTTAGCTTCTCTAGCACTAAGCATAGGTGCTCTGTATGCTGTTTGGCATTCTTGGAGTAGACAAGAATGTCATCGATAAATACCATGACAAATATGTCTAGATATTCCATAAAGACCTTATTCATGAGATTCAGGAAATATACTAGGGCATTGGTTAGGCCAAAGGACATGACTGTGAATTCATACAGTCCATATCTGGTGGTGAAGATTGTCTTCGGAATGTCTTCAGGTCTAATTTTTAGCTAATAATAGCCCGACCTCAGATCAATTTTAGAGAACATGGTAGCTCCTCCAAGTTGATCAAATAGGTCATGAATTCTAGGCAGGGGTACTTCTTTTTGATGTTTACCTCATTCAAGGACCAGTAATCCACACACATCTGGGCAGTGCCATCCTTCTTCCTGACAAAGAGCAGCAGGGACCCCCAAGGTGAGGAGCTAGGCCTGATGAAACCCTTGTCCTGCAATTCTTGGAGTTGCTTCTTAAACTCCTCAACAGTCATTCTATATGGTCTTTTAGCAATCAGGGCAGCACCGGGCTTGAGGTTGATATGAACTCAAGATCCCTATCTAGCGGCATGCCTCGTAACTCTTCAGGAAACACTTCAGGGTAATCTTGTACTACTAGCATCCCTTCTAGAGGTATGTCTTCAATATAATAGACTGCACGACCTCAACGATAGGGTCGATTCCCTGTACTTCTATGGTCAATCCAGGACACTTGGTTAGGCTCACTCTCCTAGTAGCGCAGTCTATTACTCCTTGATGTCTTGCTAGCCAGTCCATCCCTAGTATGATGTCCAAGGTCTGGAAGTTCAATACTATTAAGTCTGCTAAGAAACCAAATTCTTCCATGGTAATCTCTACCCCTGGGCTTACTAAAGTGGTGATGATAATCCCTCCAGGTGAGCTAAGTGCCACTAGTTTATTTAATGGATAGGTGGGCAGCCCTAGCTTATCTACATATCTTCTTGCTATGAAAGAATGTGAAGCCCTAGGATCAAAGAGAATGTGTGCTGGTATTGTCTTAACAGAAAACATACCCATGAAAACTCCTGCTGCTTCCTGGGCCTCATCAACCATGATGTGGTTAACCCAACCACGGTTGGGAGTCGGGGGGGTCTTATTGGGTTGAGGGGTCTGGTACCCCTTGTTGGGTGCTGATGCTTGGCCACGGATGGGAGTGGTCCCTATATTGAACCTCACTAGCATAATATGCTTTTGTGGGCATTGGTTAATGAAATGACCTTTCTCCCCATAGTTGTAGCAATTGAGGTAGGCAGAGGGGTTTGTTCTAGTGGACAGGCAGCTCAGGCGTGAAGCCTGAAAAGTGCTGGCGCTAGGGCGTAGTGAGGGTGCTGGGGGCCTGCAGCCTTGAGAAGGGAGGGCTGTTGATGAGCTTCTGGATGAATCTCCCTTGAGGCCGTTGTACCGCATGCTTTTACTTGCGGCTAGCTTCCAAATTGTTTCTTTCATTTTCTAGGATCAGTGTTTTGTTAAACAGTTGATGGAAACTGGAGAAGTCCTAGATGATCAGTTGTACCCTCAAATCCTCATGCATGCCCTTGAAGAACCTATCTATCTTCTCTTCCTCTTCTGCCACGTCTTTTAGAGCATAGTGGGTGAGTTGGTTGAACTTGTTGAGGTACTCGCTGACTGACATGCTTCCCTGTTTTAAGGTGCGAAACTCATTTTTCTTCATCTTCATTACCCCTGCTGGAACAAAGTTAGCTTTGAAGGCCATCTTGAACTCTCTCCATGTGATGGCCTATAGGGCTTGATGAGCTTGGTTAGCTGGATTGGCTTGATTTGCTTCTCCTTGTACCCCTGCTTCGCCTCTTTCTTCTCCTTCAAAGTCATCGTCGGTCGTGGTGCTTTCATTGCCTCAGGTAGATAGGTAGTTCTCCCACTAGTCTGCTGCTGCTCCGCTGAGCTGGTGGGTGGTGAATATTACTCGATCATCCTCAGCGCATTTAGTAAGTCATAGCTTCCTTTTAGTTTCTCGAAGCCAGTCTTTAGCCTCAAGGGATTCATTGGCCAAGGAGAAGGTCAGAGGTCAAGTCCTTAAGAAGTCTGCCAGTTTCGAATTTTGGTTGTCAACACTGGCTTACAGATTGGTGTAGATAGCTTGCAGAATCTATCTTTGTTGCGCCATGACCTGAGCCATCGTAGGGTTGACTGGCGGGGGTGGAAGGTCAACACCTTGACACTAGCCTCTACCCAGACCTGCAGGCGGGGTTCCTTGGTAGGCATCAACTCCAGCCTGCACATCTAGATCGGTGCTAGCTTGGGACTGGGTACTCTTTGAGTGGTCATCTGTAGGTACCATTCTTTGTCAGTTAGCTGCTAGCGTTTAAATAAGTGGGTTATCAGCCCACAACAATCACATAAGAACCAACTGAAATTAGATAAATGATAAAACACATTTCAATTGAAGGCCTACATTTGGCCGCATAACATTCATAGTTAAGGGGACACACGGCTTAGCTTATGCAACACCTAGGCTGAGTGTTGTAGTTACAATATAATACTTACGGTGCATAACATCCATGGCTACTATTCTAGTTACTACCACATCTTCTTACTAATACAGGGGTTAGTGCTTGTTATCACCATACAACTCCTAACAAGCATTGCACTAAACTACCTACTCCTTCATGAAGCTGGCTCCTGGGTAGGAGGGACTGTAATCTAGAGACTGAGAGTGGGAGCAGTTGCCACTAAAGTCCATTGAATCTGAACAAGAGTAGGAGAGGCTATGGCCATAGCGGGTCCCTCTGAGGGTGATGGTCACCTGCAGACCAGGGGGTCGCATGCTCTTGCAAGTTGTGAGCTTTGTATGAGCCCCATTAGCCCATGGCTGGGTGGAGTTGGATCCATGGTGACAATGGTAGGTGTAGCAGGAGCTGGAGTGAGAATTGCTGCTGCAACTGTCGTCCACTGTAGCTCGGCGAGGGCGGTGGCTTTCTCCTTCACCTCCATGAGTGCCTTCTCGCATTTAGCGAGCTGCTCCTAAAGTGCCTCCACATGGCTATAGCTGGTGAGTAGAAGCTGGCGAAGGTTGGTGATATCCTCTAGTGCTGCGGTGCAGGTGGCCTCCATAGCCCTGGTGAGGTGCACTTGATGTGTGAGCACTGGATTATCTTCTACTTCCAGGATGAAGGTCTCGTTGTGGTTGGCTTCATCCTGGCAGGACGGGTAGTAGAAGAATGGAGACTTCAGCAATGCGGGTCCATGAATGTCGCATAACCGAGCAGCGGCGAGGCGAGTGGCATCCTGAAGAGCAGTAGATGTGGTGTTCCTCCTATGCAGACTCCTGAAGACATGAGGTGGCTCACTTTCGTCTAGTGCATAAATGAAGACCTCCAAGATCCAAGATTTTTTAGCTCCTTCGGTGGCCCTTCGCCCTCGATACATAGGCTGCAACAGATTTTTTAGCTCCTTCCTTATATCCCAGATAGTGCAACTGCTTGCATAGGATACTTGCAATGTCTCCCTCGTACAACCCATGGGTGAAGTAGTCCCATGTAAAATCAACTACAGCTTTGGCCATATGTGGGTTAAGACATGAATGTCAGTACCTTATCAAAGAAGGAAGGACAAGGTCAGATCTAAGAGGGCAAGATAGGGAAGTAGTACAATATATTTTTAGAAATTCCTTTTTACTAGTTGTAAGATTAAGTCCTAGGACCTTATCTAGTAACCCTCCTAATGTTTACCCTACAGTCGTATGCTCAAATAACTGCGCTACCAGACCCGGATTTTGCAATCTAGAATCCTCTGTGATTCCACCACACTATTCCCTAGATCAGTAGATAGTGCTCACAGATACATTGCTGCATCACGTCATACATCGAACAAAGTAGGCCGAACTAAAATATTACATATTAGAGTTAAAATACACCACATCGGGCAACAATTTTACATAAGGACCAATCAGGCAAAAAATTTACAATACAAAAGATAGCAGTGGAAAGCATAAACAAAAGTAGAACCATTAGCCACAGGCAAGCGATTGGGGGTAAATGAGTGCAACAGATATTATCTATGACTAGATAATAGATGTGCACGCATATTCTTCAAGTCTGTTTACCTAGGACCTGAACTTGAAAATGACTTCTAATTTTCATCTTCCGCTCTCCCTTCCATGGTAGGTGCATCTTCATATGCATAGTGATCCTGGATTTTAGTTTTTGATAATGTGAGAGTGAGCACAAACCACCATGCTCCGTGAGCCAATACATATGATGCAATTAATTAACATGCATGGCTTACCAAAGGTAGGCTATGGTTGTTTTATTTGCCATAAACTACTTTTGAGAATAGGGTATATGAAAAACTTCTATGACATAGTAGTTTGAACTAAAACATGTTATTTGAACCAAAGAGTACAATAATAGTATTCATATGCTAACCTTTCAGCATTATAATCGTCTACCTAACCATTGGGACGGCACCTAGGACAACATTAACTCCAGATTTCCTGTAGCCCACCATTTTTCAGTCCCACCCTCAATGTTTTCGAAATAGAACTATATCTAGTTAAGTTCCTATGCCCACCCATGACCGTGGGCATGGCTATTTGAATAATTTTTACTCTGCAGAGTTTGTACACTTTACCCCACAAGACAGAACCATCCCATTTTTCCCACATGATTTCTTGGTCATGCAGATAAGGAGGTCGTCATAATAACCTTTCAAAATATCTCACCCCTTCTATCATCTCACCCGTATGGACTACTCCCACACGATGTGGGTCCCATAAGTTGTCTGGGATGCCTACACAACGACCAGCCACAGCGGGACTACAACTTTCCCCAATGACTAGCGCAACTGATAGACCTCACCCTTCTCTTGGTGTCCCAACAAGCTGAAACACATTCTGCAATTGTACTTGCCCACTTCCCCACCAATGAGATGACTTCCAGGGTCCACTACGTTTACTCAGCCAAGTTATACTTTACAGACTTGAGGGTGCACTTGTTTTGCATAGGAGGTCATGAAAAGATTTAGTTCTTAGGGTTATCTGAGTGGTTCAATCCCTAAACCACATATTCTCATGCATCCACTGCACCGGCCCCTCTTACCATCTGCTCAGATAAATAAGCATGTTACGTATTTTGGAGGCATGAAATATGAATGTCAAAATGTACCAACCATTCTCACTCCTAACTTCCTAATTCAGTTTCTCATGATTGTATCTAAGCATGGCGTGTAATTATAGAATTACTTTCAAAGTTTATCATCATAATTTTTCTTGGGGTGATAATGCTCACTTATTCAGAATATATCAAGGGAATGTAGCACTAATAAGCTCAATAGTGGGCATGTAGCTAGTACTTTAAAACAATCATAGATTTGCATATAAAATATTGGCATGCAATTTGATAATTTAAACAGAAATAACTGGCTAAAAATGTAGGTTCAACATGACCAAAATATTGACTCACCTTGGTCATAGTTGGCTTGGTCTTGCTGGTCTTGACTTGCTTCAGATTTGGCCTCCTCTTCCTGAACTTCGTACGCTATTTTTCGTTGCACGAAAATTCAGATAAAAAAAATTAGCGGCCAAATAAATTCATATATAAAAATTCAAATGAGCTCCAAAATTATTGGTTTTGGATCCATTAGATAGATCTTGAATTTAGATGAATTTAGGAATTTATTTCATCAAATTTGGAGTTAATACAAATCTGTAAAGTTCTCTATTTGAATTTAATCCATAAATGAGAAGGGAGAGATAGATCTGTTGCTGACAGGTGCGCCTAGTTGAGGTCAAATCAGTCTAACTTTTTGAGAGGGTTCGGACAGCCCGACCGGCCGAGGACACGCGACCCTTTCGTTCAGCGAAGGACCGTCCGATCGAGTGGGAAGGTTTGGACTGTCCAAACGGCTAGGATGTGCGAGCCTTCTGATCAACGATGGACCATCCAATTGAGTGGGAAGAT
Organism: Melocanna baccifera; assembly: GCA_036346265.1. NCBI lineage: Eukaryota > Viridiplantae > Streptophyta > Magnoliopsida > Poales > Poaceae > Melocanna > Melocanna baccifera. The sequence continues at coordinate 3,666,309 of CM070699.1, forward strand.
TCGGACTATTCGAATGGCCAGGACGCGCGAGCCATTCGATCAGCGATGGACCGCTTGGTTTCGCTTGGGACGGTTTGGACTGTCTGAATGACTAGGATGCACGAGCCATCTAATCAGCGATGGACTGTTTGATCGAGCGCAATGGTTCGGATTGTTTGAAAGGTTAGGAAATGCGAGCCGTTCGATCAGCGATGGACCATCCAATTGAGCGGGAAGGTTCGGAATGTCCGAACAACTAGGACGCGTGAGCCGTTTGATCACTGAAGGACCATCCGATCAAGCAAGAAGGTTCAGACAATCTGAACGGCCAAGACGCGTGAGCCGTCCGATCAGTGAAGGATTGCTCGGATTCGCCCCGGAAGGTTCAGACCGTCCAACTGGCTGAGATGCGTGCACCATCCGATCAGCTAAGGAGTCCTTCAGACTGTCCGATCGTTTGAAGGAGAACGTTCGAATCGTCTGAACGGTCACCTTTGTTAACATGGAGCTCCCACCTCTCTTTGGCCGACAACAAAAGAGCTCGCCGCTAGCAATAGAGGCAACGATCGGACATGAGCATTTCAAAAATGGGATGCTCATGCCTAAACGCACATCATACCTTAGTCCTACTGACCAATTTGGTGGTGGTGGCGGTTGGTGGCGACCATAGGCGGTGGCGGAATAGGGGAGGGGTGGCCCTGGAGGTACGCCACACTAGAGTCCAATTGGTTAGCAGGGGAGCATCTAAGTGTGGACAGGAAGCTATGGGGGTTGGCACAGCTCAGGATTGGCCGTGGCGGTCTGATGGCGTAAGACGGCGGCAGGCAGTGGAGGCACACGATGCGGTGAGGTACAGACGTCGATAAGTCCGACCGAGGGTGGGGATGGAGTTGTCTTGCCCCAAGGATGCTACGGCTCAACAGAATTGGCTTGACGTAGCTTCAATCGGTAGTTCACCTATTGGCTGGCATTGGGGAAGAAGGTGCCGTCGACGCTTCTGCGGGCGGCTATGAGCAAATTCCCCACGGTGGGAGGGAGCTGTGATGTGATGAGGATGGAGGCTTAGGCGAGGCATTATTATTGGGATATGGGTAGGCAACACTAGTGCAAATTAAAATTTCTACCGTGTAAACCAGGAAGCTATGCGAGTACGAGATTATAGATCGTTACCACTAGATGCGTTGTGCAGCGGAAGAAGAGTTGAAGAAACCGATTCAACGAAGAGCGCGTCGGCATAGGCGAAAGTAGTTGATCGTCCTTTGGCCAACCGTCTCCTCCTTGAGATCGTCCTGATCAGCGCCGCAGTCGTAGCAGTGCCTCTACCGCGGTCCACACGTCCAGGGAGGGAACACCGTGCGTCAATGTGCTAGCACCAGCGCGCACGGTAGGGGTTATGAGAGGTGGCAGCTAGGGTCTTTTGGGATGTATCCCTCAGCCCCCGCACCTCTCATTATATAGTTTCCAATCGGATCCATATCCGATACGAATGGATATCGAATCCCACTCAAAAACTATCATTTGGACCTTTATCGTTCCAGCCCATTAAGTGTGTGACCCTATAGGTTCTTGTACATTTGGCCATGAGCCGAAAACTCCTTTCCGGTCCGTAGGTCGGTAGCGGTCCCTAGCAGGACATAAGGACCCCCAAATATATATAAAGATTATATCGGACGAATCTATATAATGTTTATGTACGGATCCCTTTGCCTCATGATAGCTCGATCCTTCACTCGATCCTGTGATGGATTACTCAGTTGTGATTGACTCTTCAACCACATTAGGTATGGCCATGCACTTCTTTAATCCAACCACATTGAGGGGCTCAGAGATTTCTGTCCTGTTATATAGGAGGGTCAAATTCTATCTTGATCGCTTACATCCCTCCGCATGTTCTATAGTAAACCCGAAAGCTATCTTTATGACCACCCAATCACAGAGTAGTGTTTGGTAACCCCTAGGTAAACTATTACACATGTAGGAAACAATGACGATCTCAGGTCTAAGAATCCCACATACACTATATATGAGATCAACTAATGACACTTAAGAATATAATAATTCCCACAGTATCTCATGATGGGTCAATCCAACACCATGTTCTCTAACATGTGTCCACATTATTGATTTGATATCTCATATTTATGATCCGTGAAACATGATCATCAATCAATAGATGTGCTGATCTGTAAATTATAATTGTCCCACATAATGATATAAGATCAGGGATAATTTAGAATAATATCAAAAACATAATAAAGAGTTTCATGAACAAATCACATACTTGTTGATCAATATTAAAGACATTTATTCAAGAGATAAAATAATATATTATTCAAAAGATCATAAACATAGAAATGATACAATCATCTCCATGTTTGCCTCTAGAGCATATGTAACATCTTGATTTTCAGAGATTTTTAAAACCTTGAATTTAAAAATTAATTTTTGGAATTTTTCTGGAATTAATAAAGCTTAATTTGAATTTTTAGAATTTTAAAAGGATTTAATATGATTAAATTAAACTTCAACATTTGCTGAAAAAATTTTATTTGGGTTCCTTGTGTCTCAAGGAATTTTTTGGTTTTTTGGTGAATTTTTAGGATTTATTTGCTATTTTTTAGAGCTCGTGGCATTTTATTTGAATTTCTGAAAATGATTTAATCGAGGAAATCCCCTCAGCCGTCGGATCTCCTTCCCTCCACGCGTCACCCATCCCTACATCACGTTGTACCTCCGCTTCCCGCTCCAGCCTTGTCGCGCTTTCCGCCGCCCGATCCGCCGCCCCGTCCACGTGGAGCTCATCCGGCCCCGTTCCCGCGCTCGCCCCAAACCCTAACCCTAATCACTCTGGGCCGTCGGATCCGCGCCCATGTCACGTGGTCGCATCTTGACCATCCAAACCGTGCCCACGCCGCTCCGTAACCGATCGGGACTGCCTCGGTTCGCGTGATAAAACCGCCACACGTTCCTCGGTTCGTGTGCCCGCTCGTCACCACCGCTCGAACCCTCGCACCGCCGTCCGTGCCGTGCCTCCGCCGTCCGCGTCGTCGTCGGAGCCCATCCTGGCCGCTGTCGCTGAACCCCGCTGGTGAGCCCCGTCGCCCACGTCGCCCTTGCCGTCGCCCGTGTCGCCCTCGCGTCGCCGCTCCCCGTGCGCGCTCGTGCCCGCATGCCCGCCTCGGTCTGCGCACCGCCGCGCCCTCGCGATCCGCGCTGTCCTGCCTCCGTGCCGCCCCATCTCCACCGTACGTCCAGATCTGGGCCGAAGGCCCAGATCGCGCCGCGCGTCATCTCTCCCGCCGTCCGATCCCGCCGCCGCCGCCCACGCCCGAGCGCCGCCGCGTCAGCCCTAGGCCACGTCAGCCCTAGCCGATGTGGCATGCCATGTGGCCATGCCACGTCAACGCTACGTCAGCCGAGCCCGTTCTCCGGGTGCCATGTGTCGCCACGTCAACTGACACGTGGCAGCACCAGCGCGTGCCACGTCAGCCCGCCCCCCGCCGACCGCACGCACTATTCCGTGCACCGAGTCCACCGTAGACCGAGTCTCCCGTGGACTGGGTTCACAGCACAGTGCCCTTTTTCGTTTTCCCGATTTAACTTTAGGGTTTATTTTTCGAGAGCCCGTTCTCCTCCGTCCTAGCTCCGATTAACCCCGTTCTTTTTTCTAAATTCATCTAAAATCAAGCTTTAGCTTTTGGTTCTGGTTTCATAATTTTTGGAGTTCATTTTCTTATCATTTTATGTGTTTTTCTTGTTTCAGTTGTTTTCTCTCTCGTTAGATTCAGATTCCGGAGGTGCAGGATCTACGCCCGAAGACCAAGAGTACCTCGCTGAGCATAACCATGTAAGTCGTGTCCTTTGATCATGTTGAACCTAGTTTGTAATCTATTATTTAATTATTTTGTTTTAAATTACATTGCATCGCTATTTTTATTCAAACCCTTGTATTGGTAGTTATCGTCCCAATTGAATTCATCCCTCCTTGATAATTTGGAATGCCATGATACCATTGTCACCATAGGTTGGAAAACATACTAGTGATGCTAGGTTATTTGTCACATAGGTTGGTACGATAGAATGCTTAGTTTTGCTTATTTGTATGAGATATTGAACCGTGGTTGGAGCCACAGCAGATCGTGGTTGGTACCACAGTATTAAAATTCGTGCCATTGTGGTTGGATAGTGGATGGTTAATTCGCTGTTGGTTTAGCTTATGGATGGGAGGTCCATAAGTGGTTGGTTTAGTTTATGGATAGGAGGTCCATTAGCGGTTGGTTTAGCTTATGGATGGGAGGTCTGCAAGTGGTTATGTCAATTCCTTTGATTATTTATTATTTATTATTATTTTACCTAAAGTTCGCTTTCAATCTATTTACTGTATTTACCTTCAACTGTCATTTATGCAAATTAACCTTTCAACCTTCCTTTGGTAAGCCTTGCATACTATATTGCATTCATTTGTTACAAACGACTTGCTGAGTACTAATGTACTCACGGCTTTATGCCCAATGTTGCTCAGTTGAGGAAGAGGAGTATCACTAGCAGGAGCTTTCAGAAGGAGAGTACTACGACGACTTCACGGATTAGACTTCGTTCTCCATTCGATATCCTGTGAGTTTGTCGATTGGCCGCTACGCTTTATTTTGGATTTTCGCTACTAGTTTTTGTTAAGCCCTTCGGGCTAGTCTATTGTAAGCTTGACCATAAGGTTGTACTATTTGAGATTTATTGATATTTGAGCTTTTTCTTTATTTTATCGTGTATATGGTTGTGATGACATCTATGTTTGACTGTATGCACTAGCATGATCCTGGGACTAGTGCAGTATACACAGGGAGTCCGGATTTGCATATTCGGGTCTTGACAGCATATCACTAACATTTATAGCCAGCGGAGAGGGCTGGCCACGTGAGGAGTGGTTGGACAGGTCACAGCAGACGGCGTAGCATCGGCATGGCTACATAAAACCGATGATTCAAGTTCGCGTCGTGATGGTGACGCACTGCAGGACATGGTTGTAACACGGCGGCGAGGTGCGTGTTGAAGGGCATGGGCTGTGGAGGATGGTCGGCGCAGGGTATGGCGTGCGAATGACAATGCGATGAAAGCAGGGTGCGCACTACTGCTGATGGTGGTGGATGTGGCATCAAGTCACAGTGGAGCAGATGGCAGGTCGTAATGGCGAGGGTGTGCCCTGTGGCTTATTCAAGCCGCATGAGACAACCGTGCGAGTGGTGTCTCATCATAGCGGCTGTGTTATCGCTACATTACTATAGTGTTTCGCTATTGAGGTAAATCTGCTCTGGTGGAGCTCATGATGGCTCATGGCCGGCCAGGCTTCATCGCATCTTCTTTCGCTACTGTAAGGCTGGTACTGATAAGATGGGAGCACGTACTCCACTAGCCCCAGATATCATCACTTTATTTCAGTTCGATAGATCGACGGATTAGTAGTACCTTTTTGACCCTTCGCTCTCGATCTTGTCCAGCTTTTGGGCATGTGATACGCACATTCTCTGGCCTTGGTTTAACATCTCGTACCAGTGCGCTACAGTCGCACAAAAGAATTTTGGCGATGCACGGTCGCACTCCCACCACCACCAGAAATTTTGCTGTTTAACGGTGGCACAATCCGACGATGACACGAGCACAAAAAGTATTGGACAGCACTATAGCACTGTACGGAAAACACTACAGTAATGTAGCGAAAACACTAGAGCATTACAGAAAAAGTTAAGGGCCAGACACGATGGCTTGCTATGGTGATGCAGGAGCGAGGCTACAGTAGCGCAGGTAATCAGCAGCGGTATGGGTGACAGAGAGCACGACGTCAACTAATGGTCACAGCAGTGAGGCGGGCGGCCGTTGCTGGGCCGACAAAGGAAAATCTTAGCGTGGCAAAGCACGGGCAAGGAAAAAAGAAAGGGAGCCGAGTTTGCTCGGCTAGGCCGAAAGGCCAAATGATTTTTTGGGGCTAGGCACACTATCCATTTTTTTATTTTCCCTAATCCGTAATTATCCAGCTTATCTTAGTCAAAATTTTCATTAGCCCATATCTCTTTTTTAATTGTTCAATAAAAAACAATATTCCTAGTAAGTTCTCCTACCTTAATTACTGGATTATCTTTTTAGATTTATCTTTTATTTTAAATTTAACTTCCACTAATTGCAGTTTCTTTTTGGAATTAGATTTTTATTATTTTTATTTATTGGAATCTTAACTTGTAACACCTCAGGAACCACATTATCTTGGAATACTACTAAACTACACCATGACTAGCCATGATACAAGAAAGTTTCGGCAGTATCTTTCCCAAGATAATGAAAACTACGTGGAAACATAACAATACCACAAGTAATGGAAGATATTTAAAAAGTTCAACCGCTAAGATCATAAATAGTTAAAACCAACCACATTCTAGCATTATTAAATAATAGTGCTCAACAATGAGGAGATAGAAAATGACTAAATACTCATCTAAATTATTACAGCAAAATTCATGAAGTGATGTGTAATAGTATCGTGCCGCTCTACCATTCCCATGCATGCTCAAGTATCACCTGGAAGGGAGAAAAACAAGAGTGAGATAAAATATCAGCAAGCAAACTATTTAACAAGAGTGCTGCTCTACACTTGTGGTATGAGGAATGTGGCGGTGGTCATGGAATAGGTTCACCCCTTGTGGTATGGTAGGGGTTGAGATTATGGTATGAGATTCTTTTCTCTTGTGGTAACTGTTGATAGCAGTTGTGAATGCGAGAAATAATAAAGATAGTGAGGTAAAACCTGTTGATGCTTTCCTGTCATTGGTAGTGGTAGTTGGTTGAAGTTATGAAGTAGACAAACATGATTTATTGCTAATGTTTTATTATTGTTGGTAGTAAATGTGGTTAGGGCTATATTTGTGCTCACCGTGGAGAATAAATATTGATGATTAACAACATTGTAGTTTGATTAGCTTGTTAAACAGTTTGCTTGCTGAGATTTTATCTCACTCTTGTTTTCCCCCTTCTAGGTGATTCTGGAGCATGTATGGGAAGGGTAGAGCGGCACATCACTATTACACACCATATAATATTTTATGTTATAATAAATAAGTGTAGTCTCCAGTTATTCATCTTTACTCTCATTGTTGATCATGTATAACTAATAATTTTAGGCCGTGGTTCGCTTTAATTGGTTAAAATTAATAGCAGTTGTTCCTTAACTAATAGTGTTCCATTACCTTTGTTTTAGTATGCTTCCGCTTAGTTTATCATGATTTAGAAAATTATTGCCAGTTTATGTTATCATGTAAATTGGCTACCTTGTAGAGCGGTTTAGTGGCATCCCAAGATAATGAGGGTCCTGGGGTGTTACAATCACCCTCTTTTCCTTCCTCCTCCTTCCATCTTCCTCTCATTCCTTCCCTTCTCCTTCCGCTCTTTCCTTCCCTTCTTCCTCTTTTTTCTCAACAGCGCAGCAGGGAAAAGAGGTGCAATGGGGAGAGAAGGAGCTGGGGGCGGCCACAAGGGGGTGGGGGCGGCCAAGGGAGGTTGGCTAGGGTTTGAGGGGAGGAAAGGTGGCGGCTTGGGCCCCTTTGTACTGGCTGGCCCAAAGTCGCTAGGCCCCTCTCTAGGTAGCCCAAACCTTTTTTATTTAATTAAATTATTTTTTTCCTTTTAGACAAATCCTGTTGTAACACCTCAGGAACCACATCACCTTGGGATGCCACTAACCACTCCACAAATAGCCAATTTACAAGATAAAATAAACTGGCAACAACTTCTAAAATATGATAAGCTAAGCGAAAGCATAACAACAAAGGTAATGTAACACTATTAATTAAGGAGCAACCACTAATAGTTTTAACCAATATCAGTTTAACATTAACATCTTCTTCCTCACTGACTTTACTACTTCCCACAACCGCATCTGCTAACAATAGTTACTACAAGAGAATCCCTAGTGCTACAACCACAACCCCTACCACACCACAACGGTGATGAACCCCACTCCACGACCCCAACCACATTCCTCATACAACAAGTGACTCTCATGAGCTAATTCCACATAAAAGCTAAGAAGTTGCATTTATTTGCAATTAATTCAACCACAATACTTTGCATAAGTATGCAAATGATCTATCCACAATGTAAATGCATATGATCCACTGCACCCTTACCCAATAAGGTAAGAGTGTGCATCGTACTATGGCAATATACGATGCTGTACCGGTACGGTCGCGGCTATGTGCGGCGACATCCACGATGCAAATGACATGTTATCTTATGAATGATATGATAAACATGATTTATAAGAATTTATCCACAAAGATCAGCAACATATTCATCATGAATATTACCTCATAATCCACTTATGACTCAATAGAACACCACCACTTTCAGTTCACCAAGATCAAAATCAATCTATTCAAAGGGAACACTACCACATAGGTCGCAAAGTGTTCATTAAGAATACTACTACTATAACTACAGTATATTCACTAAGAGTACTACTACTTAGACCACAATATGTTCAGTAAGGGTACTACCACTAAGACCACAATATCCTCGTAAGGAATATTACCGCACAACCATATTTGTCTCATTGAGAACTATATCACATAACCACAATTAATCCATCAAGTCATAGCAAATTGATTGCTAAATTGCTACCACATAGACCATATTAAGGAAGCATGTAACAATGGCATAACATTTCAAATTAAGAGAATTAACTAGTGTGAATGTAGAATAATTAATGAGTTAAATAGTAGCACATCTGCTATGTTTACTTGCCTCTATCGTTGAAGCGATGCGATCACGCACGGTCAGGAGCGAAGCCACCTGTCCAAAATTACTTCTCAGCACAAGAGTACAGCAAGGTATTCGCGACTTAAGAAAATAAAAACGCTGCAAAACCCCAAACTCGACAATCCTCACTCTGCTCGGCGATCCTACGCCTAGCCCACTGTAGCGGCCCTGCTTCTCTTTTTTGTATCTATTAAACTACTAGGCCAAACACAGCAAATAAGATATTTCTGGAAACTACTAGGCCGAGTCGAGGTGGCCTTGTGCGGGCACGCGGGTGCGGTGACGGGCCGACGCGTGGCACACAGAGTGGGACGAGAGGAATTCAGCCCACGGGGCTTTAAGGATTTTTCCCTACTTTTTCTTTTTTAGAAACTAAAATAAATCCGAATGAGCTCTAGAAAATAGCAAATAAATCCCAAAAATTCACCAAAAATTCCACAAAATTCCTTGAGACACAAAGAATCTAAATAAAATATTTTCAATTTGTGTTAATATTTATTTTAATCATATTAAATCCTTTTTAATTTCTAAAAATTGAATGATGCTTTATTAATTCCAGAAAAATCCCAACAATTCATTTTTAAAATAAGGACTTTAAATTCTTCTAAAAATCAGGGTGTTACAAACCTCTCCCCCTTAAACAGGATCTTGACTCCGAGATCCGGGCTCACTAACAGAATAGGTTTGGAAACTTGATCTTGAGGTCCTCTTTGCGCTCCCAGGTGGCTTCCTCCTCTGAATGGTTGCTCCACTGAACCTTGCAAAAATGGACAACTTTATTCCGGGTCATACGCTCTAACACTTCCAGAATCTTAATCGGGTGCTCTTTATAAGACAGATCCTCCTGAAGATCAACAGCCTCACTGGCAAAACCTCTTTTGGCACTCTCATAGACTTCTTTAATTGGGACTCATGGAAGACGTCATGTATCCCGCTGAAGGACACAGGTAGGTCCAACTGATACGCAACCTCTTCCCTGCGTTTCAGAATTTTTAACGGTCCAACATACCTCAGCGCTAGCTTTCCTTTTAATTGAAACCTCTTGACAACTTTGAATGGTGTGATCCTGAGATACACAAAATTATCTAGCTCAAAGCTCAACTCTCAACGTCTGGTATCTGCATAGCTCTTCTGCTTGGCCTGAGCAGTCCTCAACCTTTCCTGAATTAAATGGACCTTTTCCTCAGCTTCTTTTAAACAATCTGGACTAAACACCTGACCTTCCCCCGTCTCTTTCCAATCGAGAGGGGTCCTGCATTTTCTGCCATAAAGTGCCTCAAACGGTGACATCTGCAAACTGGCCTGATAACTGTTGTTGTAAGAAAACTCTGCAAAAGGTAAACAACTGTCCCACTTGGCTCCATGATCCAATACACATGCTCTCAACATATCCTCGAGAATCTGATTTAATTGCTCGGTCTGACCATCTGTCTGAGGGTGATATGCTGTGCTGAAATTCAGGTGGGTTCCCATATCCTTATGGAAACTTCCCCAAAATTGTGAAGTGAACTGCAACCCATGATCTGATACTATTTTCTTTGGCACGCCATGCAGACTGACAATCCTCGACATATACTGTTCTGCTAATCTATCACAAGTGTAAGTTGTCTTGATGGGTATGAAATAAGCAACCTTGGTCAAATGATCCACAATAACCCAAATCGAATCATAACCCTCTTTGGTCTTTGGAAATCCTGTAATGAAGTCCATGCCAATCTCTTCCCACTTCCATTCAGGGATTTTTAATGGCTATAGCAATCCTGCTGGTCTCTGCTGCTCGGCTTTTACTCTGTGAAGGATCGAAAACGGCAACAGAGGGGGGGTGAATGGTGCCTTTTTTTTATAAAAATAATACCCGAAAGTATCCACAAAAATCACACCTATTCCTTCACAAAGAAACCACACGAATGTTCTTTTCTTTAATAACTATACTAGCTATGAAGTAAGAAACTAGAAAGATAGAGGAGAAACTCGACCCAAGAAGTCACCCACTAATCTTACCAAAAAGGAGGCTCAAGATAACCACTAAGAAGAAGAGTTAACGAGCAAAGACTAAAAGACTTTGATTATATATATATATATATATATATATATAAGATAGAGTACTGAGCAAAAGCGGGAACAGAGGTGCTCTACTCTAAAGCCCCAACAGCTGACAACTAGATTGCAGGAAAAAGAAAGCCATTAACTCTAGCATCAACCCGAAACTAAAACCAAAAGGGGACAGCCGAACAGCAACACATGCATACTGTCACAAGTACTAGCCGAGCAGGTCTCCACCAAACCGAAACTGAGCAAACAACAAAAAGATAATCAGCAGGTTTTCTTTTCAGCCAAAAGGACAGAAGATACACATGCTGCTGTAACCGAGAGAAGTAGTACTTGCAGCCAAACCAGAACACTGGCCGAACAGAGAACCGAATGATGATGATCTACAGCAACCGAACCTTTAAATACCAGGAAAAACTGCACATACGCACTAACAGCAAACCACCAAAACAGAAAACTATTGATTGCTGCTACTGCTGAAAGAAGCTGACTACAGAGTCACCACTAACCGAGAGAGAAACATACCAAAATAGCTTGCTGGCTGAGCATTAAAAGATAGGCTCACTCCTCACCGAAAAATGCTACAGCAGGAAGGGCTGCAAGAAATCGAAATCAAGGCCTACTACAGCATCGGGACCAGAAAAATAAAGAAGAGACACTGCTGTCCTGCAGCCGAAACTACTACAACATGCATTTGCTGTCTACCAACAACCTGGCAGTTCGGCAGCAGCTAGAATAATGCAGCAGCAATAAACAGAGCAGTTCGTCTACTGCAGTACCTGAAACAGACCGCTAGGCGCATAAAGAAGATACTCGGCAGCAAACAAAGTACTGAGTGTTGCTGTCCGAGAGAACAGGTACCGAGAACAGCTAGCAAATATTGTATGCTGTAGAAAGGAAGAGACACAAACAGCACTTCATAACAGCAGAAATTTCGGCAGGAACTGAGGCAAATAGGAGAAGCCGAGCACATGCACTGGTTTCTGTAGACTGCTGCTTGAACAAATAAAAAGAGACTACTGAAGGCAGTGCTAGATAAACAGCAAAGAGAGAGAGGGCTACTAGACAAAAAGGAATATCAACTCCTTGCTGCAAGACAACCTGTTCGACAAAACAACCAGAACAATAAAGCCTATAATCTGGACTTCACCTCTAAGTAGTAGATAGACATGTAGAGGTAGGCATAATCACAGATCAAATGGCAGCGAACAAGACAGTCAAGCAAGAAATTTCTTACTAAAAGGGACTAAAAAGAAGTGATTCTATGGGATTAGATTGACCAAAAGGTCTTGGAGATAGGTTCCCATCACAGAGCAAGAACAAAACTTAAAAAAAAAACTAGAACTTAACTTAAGAAATGCTTTCGGGATGAACTAGCCAAAGCGCTATGAAATATATCCCCGTTCAAAGCACAAATGAATATAAACATACATATATATATATATAGCACTAGAACAAGAACATTAATTAAAAGGAGAGCAAGTAAATGGCACAAGATATAAAATAAGCATGTTCATATTGAGACGAAGAGTGATGAACGATTAATATAACACATAAGTGTTTACATCACTCTTCCATGTCTCATCCAAGAACACACAAGGAGAGAATAGAACCCTAGAACTTACAAAAATATTTCTCTCCCAAGAGCACAAGCATTAGGATACCCTAATACTCATACCCATTTCTCTTTCTCTCTCTCTCAAGGTGCACTTCTCCACCTAGAGAGCACCTCTATTTATAGCCTTCACTAATGGATCTAGTAGACTACTTTACCCATTAGGTCACACCACTCTCCACTAATGGGTTTATACTCAATTATACCCATTAGGTTACAACTCCTCTCCACTAATGGGTTTACACTCAATTATACCCATTAGGTTACAACACCTCTCCACTAATGGATCATTCCATATAAAATCCGCTTCCGATTGTGCAGCTTTGCGTATTTTCCAAAACGCCCCTCCTGCACCTTCCTAGAAGCTTCCTCGTCTCTTGCCGCGCACGCCTCGCAGCCACTTCGAGTCCTCGCCGTCTTCGACACATCCCGACCGCTCGACCTCAAGACCGCTCGTGCCTAGTCCGGTCACCGTGTCTCGCCACGACTCGTCTCAAAGTCCTGCAATCACAGGACAAGAAAATACATTACATAGCATCGCACAAAATGATATAATTTAAATATCTGCATCGGTAATTAGCATAAAAATACCCGGAACAAACTCAGACTTTATAGGACACACGTCAATTACTCATCACACTACCGGGGTTACCTCCACATGGTCTCTCAATCTCCCCCTTGATGAGTATATTGACAAACACGGAAAAAACATATAAAGTTGAGTTTGTGAGTCAAATATGGTCTAAAAGAAAAACAAGGTAACTAAGACCATATCGACAAAAGAGAAGACTGGAGCAGAAAAAGAAAGAGCAAATTTTTCTGCAAAGCTCCAGAAGGCTTTTTCTCCAAACTTCTCCCCCTTTTGGCAATAAATTCATCAAAATGCACGAGAGAATGAAATGACTTGTGTGTTCTTTATTTTAAGCATTTGGAGCCATGAAGATTATCCATAATGATTTTAAGTAGTATTACACCAAGCCATAATTCATAGGAATGCTATCAAGATCATGACTATTTGTGTAGAGAAAAGCTAAACCAAATAAGTCATAATCTGAAAATTGATCCAATTTCTTAGCATGTCAAGTTTTGATATTAGTCTAGCTAAAGGTATCCAAGGATGATGCAAGCCATGTCAAATAATCTAAGGGAAATCAAGAAGCTAATATTGAGCCGGTTTAGAGTGCTACAAGTTTTTTTTAATACTTGGTCTTTTTGTGAATAAGCAAATTTAGCACACTTGACTATTTCTCAAAATTATTTTTGGCTTTATCTTAGCAAAGCGAGTCCTGGACTAGGAGCCATCCACAACTGCCTCCTAAGCTTCAACCATTTTCACAATTCTTAGCCATGTGCTAGATCTCAAGCCTTATGCGATCACTCCAAGCGAGAAGCTTAAGGAGATGATCTTGGTCAACCAAAACTCCCCCTGAGTTCATGCCTAGTGCAATGGCAAGCAGTCTCATAAGAAAGAATTGGTGAGATCAATTTTTTCGCACAAAAGAGATCTTTTTGCTTTTACATAAATGTAGTTCTAGACCAAGGAGTTAATGATAATTCATACTACATAAAAGAACTAACATAGCTCAATCTAAAGCTCAACAAAGATTCAAGATTCAGCGTAGCCTATTTGACATGGCATGAATCATAAAAGGATAACTAAAGTCAGACTAGTCTCAAAAGCTAACCATGACATGAATTAATTCAAGTTAAGCATTTTTTTAAGTAACTTATCATGGCAAAGACTAGACTACACATATAAAGTCATGATAAATCTAGCAATTAAGCACAGATCATGGCAAGATGTAATGCGTTGTAAATAAATCATAATTGGATAATAATCAAGGCTCCATGTAGTTATATTATAATGCAAACTGAAATGCAATAAAATCCAGCTCCCCCTTAACATGAGATGCACTTTTAGTTCAAGTTGAGTTATGTCAAAATTAATATCTAGAAGCTCCCAAATGAACTCCCCCTGAACCAAAGCAATAAAAACGAGAAGCTGGCAAAGAAAATCTAAATGGGTAGTCCTTAAAACATAGATAAGATGTAGAGGATACTATGGCTTAGACAGACTCTCGTCTACCCCATATGACTCCAAGACTATCAGCTGACTGTCTAGCACACACACTAGAGAGCAAACACGTACCCTGTCTACCCGAGGATGGCCCAACCCTCGCTAGAACCTACAAGCCGTGAGTGAGCTCAATCTAGTGAGATAAGAAACAGCTAATAAGCAGCATCCTAGAATCACAAGATAAGAGCAGAAGTCTAAGCGACTAGACAAGAATAACACTCTAACCTATGCTAGAAGGACTAACCCCAATGCACCCCGAATGCTATGCAACAGAAAGGAGTAAGAACATAATCAATATAATAAAAGCAGTAAAGCATAAAGCTCCCCCTCACAACAGTCCATAAGGACAAACCACCCCAAGCTCTCCCCGCAAAGCTGAAAACCTAGAGCTATCCAATGGCTTGGTAAAGATATCAGCCAACTGGTGGTCACTTCACAACCGGAGTACGATATCACCCTTCTCCACATGGTCTCTAAGAAAATGATAACGGATATCGATGTGCTTGGTCCGGGAGTGCTGCACTGGGTTCTTGGCAATGTTAATCGCAGAAGTGTTATCACAAAGGAGTGCAACACTGTTGATAACTAACCCAAAGTCCCACAGGGTCGAAGCCATCCAAAGCACCTGGCTGCAGCAACTGGCGGCAGCTACGTACTCGGCCTCTGCGGTGGACTGTGCAACACCGGACTGCTTCCTAGATGACCAAGAAACAAGAGAAGTGCCAATGAATTGGCAGGTGCTAGAAGTGCTCTTCCTGTCTATCCTACAGCCAGCAAAGTCTGCATCGGAGTAGGCTCTGAGGGAAAGACAGGAAGACGAAGAGTACCAGATACCATAGTCAATGGTAGCTCGAAGGTACCGAAAGATGCGCTTCACCGCTTGACGGTGAGACACGCGAGGAGAAGCCTGAAATCGAGCACACAGACACACAAAGAAGTGTACGTCCGGTCTCGAGGCAGTGAGGTACAAGAGGGAACCGATCATGCTTTTGAACTCCTTCTGATCAACGGGCTTGCCATCTTCATCTGGATCAAGTGAAGTCGTTGTCGCCATCGGAGTAGATACTGGCTTGCCATCACTCATGTCAAAGCGCTTCAGGAGGTCTCGAGTGTACTTGCCCTGATGCAAGAAGGTACCCTCCCGAGTCTGCTTGATCTGGAAGCCAAGAAAGAATCTCAACTCGCCCATCATGCTCATCTCAAACTCCGAGCTCATGACATCGGAAAACTGAGAAACGAGAGCATGTGAGGAGCCGCCAAAGATGATGTCATCCACATAAATTTGGACGAGTAGAAGATCAGTGCCATGCCGACGAATGAACAAGGTCTTGTCTACTTTACCCATATCAAAACCATGACTTAACAAGTAGGACTTAAGCCTCTCATACCAAGCTCTAGGAGCTTGCTTAAGTCCATACAAAGCTTTGGAAAGCTTGAAGACATGGTTTAGGTATTTGGGGTTTTCAAACCAGAGGTCAGTCGGACGTAAACTTCTTCCTCAATAAAGCCATTGAGAAATGCACTCTTGACGTCCATCCGTAAAGCTTAAAACCTTTAGAAGCTGCAAAGGCAAGCGAGATTCTAATGGCTTCAAGTCCGCTCTGAGGCAAAGGTCTCTCAAATCTAGACCTCAACCCGGGAGTACCCTCGAGCTACCAGTCTAGCCTTGTTTCAATAACCACTCCATCTTCGCTCTGCTTGTTCTTGAACACCCACTTAGTCCCAATAATATTGTGATCGCGCGGGGGCTCGACAAGCGACTGACCTTGTTTCTCTCGAAATTTTCCAACTCCTCATGCATGGTATTGACCCAAGACTCATCGATAGAGCATGACAAACATCCTGGGCTCAAAAGAGGCAACAAAAGCAGAGTGGAGACAGTATGAGACGTGCTGGACTTTGAGCGTGTAACGCGCTCAAAGAGATCTCCAATTATCTCGCTCAAAGGATGAGCTTTACGGATATGATGGGGAGGTCTGGATGAGAAGTAGTGGCCTCTACCTCATGAGCTGATGAGGTAGGAACAGAGCCACTAGCTCCTGAGGATGCGGAAGGAATGGGCCGATCTCCTTGAGGTACGGTGGTGGAAGCAGCACCTCAAGGGAGGAGAAACTGGATCGGGTAGACAACCTCATCTTCATCCTCCTCATCATCCACAAAGATGGGTTTGGACTGCTCTCATCAACTCGAGATGTCGCCTAGTCCCCGGACTGGCCTCATCGAAGGTCACCTCGCAGGTCTCTACCATTTTACTAGACTCGCAGTTCCAGACCCTATAAGCCCGCAAAGAAGTCGAGTAACCCAGAAAAATTCCATCACAGGAACGTGACACGAACTTATCTAGGTTCCTGATTTCGAATAAAACACTTGCAACCAAAAACACGAAAATGAGATACGCTGGCTTTCGTCCGTATCTCAACTCAAAAGAAGTGCGATGCAAGTGTGCCCTCGTAAAAACTCTGTTTGAAACATGGCACGCGGTGGCTATTGCCTCACCCAAAACTTCCTAGGTGTAGAATACTCATTAAGCATCGTCCGGCCATCTCGACCAAGGTGCGGTTCTTCCTCTCCACAACGCCATTTTGTTGGGGGCGTATGGAGAAGAGAACCGATGCTCTACACCGACTCATCGCAAAACCTCTCAAAGTAGGAATTCTTGAACTCGTGCCATTGTCATCATGGATCGCTCGTAAGGCACCCGGAGCTCAACGAAAGCTTATCAATGCACCTCGAAAATGTGTAAACGTCTCATCCTTCGAGGCTAAGAAAAATACCCAAGAGTACCTCGAGAAATCATCAACCACAACAAGAACATACCACTTCCTCCTGCCGATCGCACTCTAGCTGGTCCAAGCGTGTCCATGTGGAGCAATGTCCCGTGCATCGGTCATCGTGGATGATGACCGAGGATGAGAAGCGGTAACCATCTTGCCGTGCGGCAAGGAGCGCAAACAAGATCTTTGACCATCTTGAGCTTCAAAGCAGACCACGAATGAGATCGTGGCGCTAACTCGGTCAAATGGTCAAATCCAATATGACCAAGTCTCCTATGCCAGAAAGAGAGGTCGCGGGAATCAGAAGCAACTAAACACCTGAGAGGATCACCAGAAGACTCAGAAAAATCAGCACGAAAGATCCTCCCAAAACGAGAAATCCCGCAAACCGACTACACCCAAGAATCAAGAATTTTGCAATTGTTTTTCTTAAAGCTCACCTCAAAGTCGTCATCGGTAAGCTGAGAAACGGAAAGCAAATTATATTGCAGCTTACTAACCAAGGCAACATCTTTTAAAACAAAAGACTCATTAATGCGCACTGTACCTTTAGCGATGACACGCCCAGAAGAAGCATCTCCGAAGGTGATCGTCTCATCACCTGGAGCACGGGCAAGGGAAGAAAACCAACGAGAATCTCCGGTCATGTGTCGTGAACACCCGGAGTCTACAAGCCAAACCTTTCCCTTCCCTGCCCGGCGAACCTGAGTCAAACAGAGTAAAGTCTCGTGATTGGGGTAAATCAACGGTGATTTCGCACCCATACTTGAATAACACGCCGAGCGGATGAAGTAGTCAAGCACGATCGACCTCTATCTACCATACGCCCTCGTTACTCAAGGCGTAAGGTCTAAGAGCGACCGGCCGCTTGCCGAGTCCGATCGCTACGGAGAGCGAGTCGGAGTACCAACAACACGCTGATCTCGCCGCGGGTAGCTATCTCGATGGAAACGAGATCTACCCTCAGGACGGCGGATATCATGACCCGGGACAAATCGAGGACGAAAATCAGAAGAACCAGAAAAACCAAGTCCTCGATGCTGCCCAAAAGCATCAACAGTAGCAACCTTAGACCTCGTGCTGGTCCTAGGTGCACTCAGGGTCTGGGGCTGACCCTGAATACGCCTAAGAGCTGCAACACGGTCTCTCGCACAATCCTAGCACGCTGAAGCATCGGCCGATCATATGTCCATCCTTCCGGCGAAGGTGCAATGAAACTTCACCCCGTGAGAAGCCGGTTGCGGGTGGAATCACCTTCTCGCTCAAATCCCTTGACAAAGCCCGCAGACTTAAATTTGACTTTCTCGATCCCGGCTCAGTCTCGATCACACCTGGTGCTATGGATCTGAGCACGGCAGGTGGATGCTTCCTCATGTCCTCATAGAAATCATATCCTAAACCCTGATTAAATCTGCAAATCTTAGATTGGTCTAGAATAAGATTGAGTTTTTTCTTACCTCCTACAAATCTCTCGAGAGTGTTCATAAGATACTGACACTCCTGAAAGAGAGAGGTGCAAGAAGAGCAGGGAGAAGAGGGAACAGCAGAGGGTAAGGAGGCAGAAGAAGAACCAACAGTAGAGGAAAGAATGGCTTGTGCACGAACAGCCGACTCTGATGGGACAGTCCTACTACTAGCAGGTTGGCTCACGTCGCTAGGCGTCTCTACCTTACCCTTGGGCTTCTCCCCAACACCAGCACACACATTACAACATGATTGTGACTTCTCTAGTAGATCCTTAGTTAGCTTCACGCATTTTTCTTCCAAAATAATCAAGTCAGATTTTAGTTTATCACAATTTTTGCAAGGTGAGCTAACAGGGTCCTTAGAAGCATATTTAGCCATTTTCTTGTTGTGGTCAACCATTTCTTGAAACTGTTTTGAGACAGATTCAAGTTCAGCAGTTAATTTAGGACAATTTAAACATGAAGCAGTTGACTCAATCAAAGAAGCATGCAATTCAGCAATTTTATGATCTGCTCTTTTTAAGTTCATTTTTAAGTTATTGCAATTTTCACAAGTTTCAGGCAGATCAATAAGCATAGTGTAAAGACCTCTAAAAGCATTATCCTTATCCTCACATGAGGTGCAAGAAGTAGTCTGAATATTAGAGGAAATAGAAGCAACCCTACTCATCTCTAGTTCAAAGAAGCGGACTATCATTCTTCACCTTAAGCAAATCAAGCTCAGAAGTCAAACTATCATGAGAGATCCTTAGCTTCTCCATATCTCCAAGCAAAGAAGAACATACATCACATTCATCACGAGAGGGAGTAGATATAAGTGAAGTAAACTCCCGTGACGATCTCTCTACTTCCTTCTCAAGATCCACAACCCTAGCTCTAGATCTTGCATAAAACTTTCCTAGCTTCAGAAATGCAGTATAGAGCTGGTCGTAGGAGGGACCTACCTCATCGGAGTCGCTGTAGAGCTCGCTGTCGCTGACGTCGTTGTCGTTGGCCATGAAGCACATGCCGATGAAGTCGTCGCCATCCTTGGGATCTTGATCATCCTTGTCATCGTCGTCGCTCCACCCCTCCACGCCAAAGTCGATGTCGCCGGCGGTGAGGACGCGTGGAAGAGCTTCTTGGCTTTGCCAAAGTTTCGGAACTTCTTCTTGCCTTGAGCGTGAACTAGGGGCTTCTTGTTGCGGTTCTTGTCGATGTAGTCGTTCTTGCTTACACCGCCGTAGTCGTTCTTGCCCTTCACCAGCTTGGGGCAATTTGCCCGAATGTGGTTGGGGCCACCACACTCGAAACAAATGACAGGTCCTCCCCTCTTTCTGTCCCTCCTCCTCTTGTAAGCATGGGAAAACTTCCGAGCTAGGAGGGCCAGTTGCTCATCCTCGAGCTGCTCTAACTGATCATCAGTTATGTCACAGAGAGCAGCAAGATAGAATCCACACGGCAAATCAGAAGAAAGACCAGAAGCTGAACCGGGATCGGTGACTAGGGCCATCGACTGTGACTTCGACTTGCGAGAGACAATGTCAATCTCGTGAGTCTTGAGACGCGAGTACAGCGCATCAAGAGTCAAAGTCGAGAGGTCCGTGGTGTCCTTGATGGTAGTCACTTTCATCTCCCAAACACGCAGATCGAGTGCAGTGAGCATCTGTCGAGCGTTATCCGAGTCGGAGTATGTGAGACCGACCGCTCGGAGGTTGCTCAGAATTTTGTGAAAACACGCAAAACACTCATCAAGGGACTCGCCAGCGAGCATTTCAAACTTGTTGTAATCTCGCTTAAACTGGTCCTATCGAACCGTCTTAATCTGGGTGGTGCCCTCATGATATGCGTCGAGGGTCGCCCAGATGTCGAAGGCCGATGTGAGATGAGAGATGCGATCAAATTCGCTCCTGCTCAGACCCTGGATTATAATGTTCCTTGCCTTAGCATTTGCCTCAACATCAGCCATATTATTAGTATTGATGTCCTCATCGGTAGGAATAACAAAACGGGTCTTGACCTTGCGCCAGATGGCATACCCCTGGGCCTGAATATATGTCTCCATTCGGCTCTTCCAGAAGGGGTAATCGATGCCATCGAAAACGGGCGGCTTGGTCGAGTACTTGTCCGTCGCCATGGCTCTTGAGACCGGTTAAGATCTATAGACAAGAGTTAACCGGCTCTGATACCAATTGAAGGATCGAAAACGGCAACAGAGGGGGGGTGAATGGTGCCTTTTTTTTATAAAAATAATACCCGAAAGTATCCACAAAAATCACACCTATTCCTTCACAAAGAAACCACACGAATGTTCTTTTCTTTAATAACTATACTAGCTATGAAGTAAGAAACTAGAAAGATAGAGGAGAAACTCGACCCAAGAAGTCACCCACTAATCTTACCAAAAAGGAGGCTCAAGATAACCACTAAGAAGAAGAGTTAACGAAGCAGTACTAAAAAGACTTTGATTATATATATATATATATAAGATAGAGTACGAGCAAAACAGGGAACAGAGGTGCTCTACTCTAAAGCCCCAACAGCTGACAACTAGATTGCAGGAAAAAGAAAGCCATTAACTCTAGCATCAACCCGAAACTAAAACCAAAAGGGGACAGCCGAACAGCAACACATGCATACTGTCACAAGTACTAGCCGAAAGGTGTCTCCACCAAACCGAAATCGAGCAAACAACAAAAGATAATCGCGGAGGTTTTCTTTTCACCAAAAGGACAGAAGATACACATGCCGCAGAATCGAGAAAGCAAGATTTGCAGCCAAACGAACACGGCGAACAGAGAACCGAATGATGATGATCTACAAAGAACCAACCTTTAAATACCAGGAAAAACTGCACATACGCACTAACAGCAAACCACCAAAACAAAAAACTATTGATTGCTGCTACTGCCGAAAGAAGCTGACTACAGAGTCACCACTAACCGAGAGAGCAACATACCAAAATAGCTTGCTGGCTGAGCATTAAAAGATAGGCTCACTCCTCACCGAAAAATGCTACAGCAGGAAGGGCTGCAAGAAATCGAAACTGCGTCCTACACAGACTGGGACCAGCAGCAAATAAAGAAGAGACACTGCTGTCCTGCAACCGAAACTACTGCAACATGCATTTGCTGTCTACCAACAACCTGGCAGTTCGGCAGCAGCTAGAACAATGCAGCAGCAATAAATAGAGCGATTCGTCTCATCGATACAGACTGAAACACCGCTAGGCGCATAAAGAACATACTCGCAAAGAAACAAAGTATCGAGTGTTGCTGTCCGAGAGAACAGTAATGAGAACAAGCTAGCAAATCAGATCTTTGTAGAAAGGAAGAGACACAAACACACTTCATAACAAAGAGAAATTTCGCAGAACGAGGCAAATAGGAGAAGCCGAGCACATGCATCGTTTCAGAGATCGCTACTTGAACAAATAAAAGAGACTATCAAGGCGGTGCTAGATAAACAAAGAAAGAGAGAGAGGGCTACTAGAAAAAAAGGAATATCAACTCCTTGCTGCAAGACAACCTGTTCGACAAAACAACCAGAACAATAAAGCCTATAATCTGGACTTCACCTCTAAGTAGTAGATAGACATGTAGAGGTAGGCATAATCACAGATCAAATGGCAGCGAACAAGACAGTCAAGCAAGAAATTTCTTACCAAAAGGGACTAAAAAGAAGTGATTCTATGGGATTAGATTGACCAAAAGGTCTTGGAGATAGGTTCCCATCACAGAGCAAGAACAAAACTTAAAAAAAAAACTAGAACTTAACTTAAGAAATGCTTTCGGGATGAACTAGCCAAAGCGCTATGAAATATATCCCCGTTCAAAGCACAAATGAATATAAACATACATATATATATATAGCACTAGAACAACAACATTAATTAAAAGGAGAGCAAGTAAATGGTACAAGATATAAAATAAGCATGTTCATATTGAGACGAAGAGTGATGAACGATTAATATAACACATAAGTGTTTACATCACTCTTCCATGTCTCATCCAAGAACACACAAGGAGAGAATAGAACCCTAGAACTTACAAAAATATTTCTCTCCCAAGAGCACAAGCATTAGGACACCCTAATACTCATACCCATTTCTCTTTCTCTCTCTCTCAAGGTGCACTTCTCCACCTAGAGAGCACCTCTATTTATAGCCTCCACTAATGGGTCTAGTAGACTACTTTACCCATTAGGTCACACCACTCTCCACTAATGGGTTTATACTCAATTATACCCATTAGGTTACAACTCCTCTCCACTAATGGGTTTACACTCAATTATACCCATTAGGTTACAACACCTCTCCACTAATGGATCATTCCATATAAAATCCGCTTCCGATTGTGCAGCTTTGCGTATTTTCCAAAACGCCCCTCCTGCACCTTCCCCGAAGCTTCGCGCCTCTTGCGCGCACGCTCGCAGCCACTTCGAGTCCTCGCCGTCTTGACACATCCCGACCGTTCGACCTCGGCACCGCTTTGTGCCTAGTCCGGTCACCGTGTCTCGCCACGACTCCGTCTCAAAGTCCTGCGATCCACCTGAGACAAGAAAATACATTACATAGCATCGCACAAAATGATATAATTTAAATATCTGCATCGGTAATTAGCATAAAAATACCCGGAACAAACTCAGACTTTATAGGACACGCGTCAATTACTCATGACACTACCGGGGTTACCTCCACATGGTTTCTCACTCTGTGACATACATCATAAAGGGCCACATACTCAGCGATCTCACGATTCATGCTTGGCCACTAATACTTATCATTAATATCCTGGTACATCTTGGTACTGTCCGGGTGAATCGAATACAAGGACTCATGAGCTTCCTTAAGTAACAGCTCATTTATCTCTTTCTTATTGGGCACACACAAACGCTGCTTGAACCACAGGGCTCCTTGGTCATCTTCTGTAAATCCTGACTTTTTCCTTTGCTCAAGTTGACCCTGATCCACTAAAATGTGTAACATCCTGATTTTTTTAGGATTTTTAAAACCTGGAATTTAAAAACAAATTTTCTGGATTTTTCTGGGAATTAATAAGCTTCAAATGAATTTTTAGAATTTAAAATAATTTAATATGATTAAAATAAACTTCAACATAAGTTGAAAATATTTTATTTGAGTTCCTTGTGTCACAAGGAATTTTTTGGTATTTTTGGTGATTGTTTTGGGATTTATTTGCTATTTTTGCGAAGCTCTTTTCCTTTATTTGAATTTCTGGAATTAAGAAATCCAGAAAATATTTTTTTAAAAATCCCGGGTCGCTTCCCCGCCGCCCGATCTTCCTTCCCTCCCATGCGGTAGCCATCCGGCCCACCCCTCCCCGCTAGCCATGAGTCGGCCGCACCCCACGCCGCGCGTCCACCCGTCGCCCCTCGGCCCGGCCCGCCTCACTCCGCACCGCTCCTGCGCCTTACGATCACGCCACCCCGCCACCTGGGGCACATCCGCGACACCTGGCCCCAGCGCAAACCCTAGCGCCCGCGCCGCACTCGCAGGCTCCGGCGCGCCAGTGCCCGACCGCACTCCGCCGTCCGATCTCTCCCCACCGCCACGCGGCAGCACCAGCTCGCCCGCACCCCGCCCTCGCTCGCCCATCTGATCCTCCGCACGCCCACGCGGCAGCATCCTCACCGCCGATCCCGTGTCGCCCGACCCTGCGTAACCCTAGCTGCCTCTTCCGCGTCGCCTGTGGCCGTTGGATCCGATCCGCGCCGCGCGTCACCATCCCGGCCGATCACGTGTCCTAAACTAACCCTGACTCCGCGCCGCACTGCCCCAGATCGATCTTCCTTCGTTCGCGTGTTATAAAAGATGTTGCTGCCTCGGTTCGTGTGCCCCGCCGCCCCGAACCCTCGCCGCCGCTTCCTCGCTTCATGCTGCCGTCGCCGGAGCCGCGCCGCCGCCATCCCGAGCGTCTTCTGCCGTCGCCGGAGCCGCCGTCGACTTTGCCCCGCCGGTGAGCCCTCCGCGCCATCCCCGCTGCTGCATCGCCTCCCAGTCGCCCGCATCGCCTCCCTCGCGTCCGCCCATCGGCCGTTCCCGCGCCCAATCTCAGCCGTCCATCTGGAACTGAGCCGATGGGGCAGATCGCGCCGCAAGTCCACTTCTCCACCGTCGGATCCCGCCGCCGCCGCCGCGCCCAAGCCTCTGCCACGTCAGCCCTAGCCGACGCGACAGCCACGTCAGCCCTAGTCCATGTGGCATGCCACGTGGCACGCCACGTCAGCGCCATGTAAGCCGAAACTCGCCCCGGGTGCTACGTCAGCATGCCACGTCAGCCTTTGCCACGTGTCAGCACAAGCGCACGCCACGTCAGCCCTAGCCGTCGCATCAGCACCGTCGCCTCGTGCGCACTGTTCTGTGCACCGGGTCCACAATGGACTGGTTTTCCCGTGGACTGAGTCTACAGCACAGTGCCCTTTTTCAATTTTCCCGAATTTCTTTTAGGGTTGTTCTTCCAAGAGCCTGTTCCCCTCCGTCCTAGCTCCGATTGACCCCGTTCTTTTTTTAAATTCATCTAAAATCAAGCTCTAGCTTTTGGTTTAGGTTTCATGATTTTTGGAGTTCATTTGCTTATCATTTTATGTGTTTTTCTTATTTCGATCGTTTTCTCTCTCGTTAGATTCCGATTCCGGAGGAGCAGGAGCTACGCCTGAAGACCAAGAGTACCTCGCTTAGCATAACCAAGGCAAGTCATGTCCTTTGATCATGTTGAACCCAGTTTGCAATCTATTATTTAATTATTCTGTTTTAAATTACATTGCATCGCTATTTTTATTCAAATCTTGTAATTGGTAGTTATTGTCCCAGATTGATTATCCCTGCTTGATAATTTGGAACACCCTCATGCCATTGTCACTTTAGGTTGGGTTATTATTTAGTGATGCTATGTTAATTGTTACATGGGATTGGTACGATAGAATTGCTTAGCCTTGCTTGAATTTACGAATGGTCTCATCATCACATGTAAATTATTAATTTGACTTAATGATATATGGAACTGTGGTTGGTGCTACGTTTATTAAAATTTGTGCCATGGCATTGGTGTGTCCCTGGCGTGGTTATAAAAACTTAGTTTTGCACTCAGGCGAGTGATCGTGCAGTAAAGGGGGAAGTGCAAGTTCACTTCGGGGGATGTGGTAGCCTCGCCCGGGTAGAATTAAGGACTTAACTTTTTGCGTCATTGATCTGAGCTTTACCGTGCAAACCACATGTCTAGTATGGGATAGACCTGGCTGGTTAATTTGGGATGTTTCAACTTTAATCTTGTCATTGAGATGAACATGGTTGCTGATTTCCATATGACGCAAGGGGGGTGTGATGCGAAACCCTAGCGGGCGGATTGAATTGAGACTGAACTTTGTAAAGGCCTTGTTGTGATTTCCTTAGTGCGAGGCTAATCACATCATGTGGGTACAGTTGTGCAACCTCTGCAGAGTGTAAAACTATTCGAATAGCCGCGTCCTCGGTCATGGACAATGCTCGGTGATTTCACACGAGGTATAGTTATTTCTGAAAACTTGTGGATTGTAGTTGGACAGTGGATGGTTAATTCACTGTTGGTTTAGCTTATGGATGGGAGGTCCATAAGTGGTTGGTTTAGCTTGTGGATGGGAGGTCCGCAAGTGGTTATGTCAATTGCTTTGATTATTCATTTATTATTATTTTACTTAAAGTTCGCTTTCAATCTATTTACTGTATTTACCTTTAAATATCATTTTATACAAATTAACATTTCAGTCTTCTATTGGTAAGCCTTGCATACTATATTTCATTCATTTGTTACAAACGACTTGCTGAGTACCAATGTACTCAAGGCTTTATGCCCAATGTTGCTCAGTTGAGGAAGAGGAGTATCACCAGCAAGAGGTTCCAGAAGGAGAGTACTTCGACGACTTCACGGATTAGGCTTCGTTCTCCACTCGATAGCCTGTGGGCTTGTCGATTGGCCGCTACACTTTATTTTGGATTTTCGCTGCTAGTTATTGTTAAGCCCTTCAGGCTAGTCTATTGTAAGCTTGACCATAAGGTCGTACATTTGAGATTTATTGATATTTGAGTTTTTCCTTTATTTTAGCGTGTATATGGTTGTAATTACCTCTATGTTTGACTGTGTGTACTAGCGTGATCCTGGGACTAGTGCAGTATACATAGAGAGTCCGGATTTGTATATTCGTGTCTCGACAAAATGCCTCATCCTCTGACTGAGCCTGTCGAATCTGACCATCCAAAGTTGGTTGTAACTCCATTGTGGCTAGAAATCCTTCCTCAACCAATTCCGTACTGAGCTTCTAGAATTCCTTATGCAGAGCGGGTTGACTTTCCTTAACCATCACTGTATTGCAATAAACTTTTCTGTTCAAAGCATCTCCGACTACATTGGCCTTCCTAGGGTGATAATGTATACCAACATTATAATCCTTTATTAGCTCTAACCACCTCATCTGCCTAAGGTTGAGCTCAGCCTGGGTACAGATGTATTTCAGAATCTTGTGATCCGTGTAAATCTCACATCGGTTACCCATGAGATAATAACGCCAAATTTTTAGAGCATGCACTATGGCTGCTAGCTCTAAATCATGTGTAGGATAATTCTCCTCATGCGGTCTCAA
The DNA here is from genome assembly GCA_036346265.1 of Melocanna baccifera. Classification (NCBI taxonomy): domain Eukaryota; kingdom Viridiplantae; phylum Streptophyta; class Magnoliopsida; order Poales; family Poaceae; genus Melocanna; species Melocanna baccifera. Next base: position 3,693,681 of record CM070699.1, read on the forward strand.
CTAGCGCGATGCATATGCTACCACTCTTTTGTCTTGCATTAGCACACATCCCAATCCTTTGCGAGAAGCATCGCAATAGATTTTAAAATCCTTCTTTATATCGGGCAACACTAGCACTAGGGCTGTGGTCAAACTCTCCGTCAGTTTCTGAAAACTCTTCTCACACTCTAGTGTCCATGTAAATTTCTTTTCCTTCTTGAGCAACTGTGTGAGGGGTTTGGCTACACTGAAAAATCCTACAATGAAGCGACGGTAATATCCTACTTTTGTAGGGGTGGCCCCTACCTAAACCCAGGTAGCCTGTTAGGAAGTTATAAACCCAACATGTACAATGACATAGTTGTCCTTGGGAAGGATACTCAGATGTAAGGGTACGATTGTAAAGACACTCCCTACGGGACATATATATACGTGATGCAAGCCATGGGGAGAACCCAAGAGAGCCTTGCTCACCTAACTCTCCACTACCATACACCCTCTCTCTCTGTTTGGTCTATAACCACAACAGTTGGTGCCGTCCGTGGGGAGCGGCAGGAGCAAGCTTCAAGATCTCGAGAAGGATGGCACCAAAGAAAGCATCATCATCGACGGCGAGGTCCCACGTCAACACCAGGGCTTTGGCATCGACGGTTGTAGGCGCGAATGACGACGCGGGCGCGGCAAACATGAGCGTTGACATTCACCGCTTGACGATCACCCCCGCCAGCGCCGACGTGACGGTTGACCCCACCACCGCCGATGCAATGCCCGACCCCGCTGTCGGCGTGATAGTCAACCTCAGCAGCACTAGCCGGGTGGTAGGGAGCGGTAACATCGACGCCCAAGGGGGCATGACCGCCGTCCCTACACTCGGTGCAGGAGCACCGAGCAGTCTTGGCAGCGATATGGGCCCCATCATCAACGCCGGGGTCCATCACGCCGGCGCAGTGGGCAACCAAACGGCACGAGCTGTGGTCGCGACTATCCCAGCAGCGCGACCGGGCGCGTCGACTACCTCGTCTACGTCGGCAGTGGAGAATGCCCTGTTGGCGGCCCTCGGCATGTTCCAACAGGAGTTGGTGGATCTCCGCGGGGCCGTGCGGAGAATGCAAGAGGCTCGGAGTCCGCAGACCCGCCGGTGGTCGCGCCGAAGCCCACGCCAGAAGGGGCAGATAGCCGCGATGCCCCTACGTCCAGCCGCGCCTCGCTACAGCACGTGGATCCAGAGTCCCCACTATCTACGGGCCTCCAGCAAGCGGCATGGCCGGAGGACTTCAAGTTCCCCAGCGCCATCGTGTCGTACAAGGGCGACACGGACCCCCGGGAGTTCATACGCGTGTACGAGACCGCCATCGAAGCTGCAAGCGGAGACGATACTACCAAGGCGAAGGGACTCCCCCTTGCGTTGCAGGGAGTGGCTCTCTCTTGGTTCTTCACCATAGAGCCAAACTCCATCTATGCGTGGGAGCAAGTTCGTGACCACCTCTACAACAACTTCCAAGGGAACTATGTCGAGTGCGTAGATGTGGATCAGCTCTTCACGGTCAAATAAAAACCGTCCAAAACGTTTTGGGAGTACTTCAAGCATTTTGCGAAGGTCCCTGTAACATCCTGTTTTTCTGCTACTTTTAAAGTCAGGAATTTAAAAATGAATTTTTTGGAATTTTCTGAATTTAATTCAAGCTTCACATGAATTTTAGAATTTTAAATGATTTAATATGATTAAAATAAACATTAACATAAGTTGAAAATATTTTATTTGGATTCTTCAGGTTTCAAGGAATTTTCTGGTATTTTTGGTGAATTTTTGGGATTTATTTGCTATTTTCTAGAGCTCCTAGTAGTTTATTTGATTTTCTGAAAAAGAAAAGAAGCCAAAACTCTCCCCGCCACCCGATCCCACCGCCGGCCACGCGTCGCCCATCCGGCCCGCGTCCCCGCAGCCGCCGTACCCCTCCTTCCCGCCCGTGCTTCGGCCGCCCGATCCCGCCGCCGGCCACGCGTTGCACATCCGCGGTTCCCGCCCGCGGTCGCGACCCCGCTCCTCCACCGCCACGCGGCGGCACCAGCGCGCGTGCGTCCGTGTCGCGCTCGCCTGTCCGATCCCCGCTCGCGCCGTGGCTCGATCCCGGCCGTCCACCCCCGCAATCGCGAGAAAACCCTAACCCTAACCCGCGTCGCACCCCCGCCGTCTGATCTTTCCCCGCGTCATCTCAGCCGTCCAACCCGCGTCCGAGCCGCGGCCGCGCCGCGTCCGATCGGGAGTCCCTCGGTGCACGTGTTAAAACCCGCCAACTGCCCTCGGTTCACGTGCACGCCTCGCCTCTCTCGCGCCGCCGCTCCTCGCCCGTTCCCGCGCCTACGCCGCCGTCCCGGAGCCGCGCCGCCGTCGCCCGTCATCACCTCCCCATCGCCGCTGTCGCCGCGAAGTCGTCGAACCCCGCGCCTCGCACCGCCCCTCGGTCCCCGCGCCGGACACAACACACCCCCCGCGCGCCCGCGTCCGCGTGCGATGCTTCGCGCGGCGTGCCGAGCCACGCGTCACCCATCGCCGCCTTCCCGCCTCCACACCCTCGCATCCCCACCGTCCGTCCAAGATCGGAGCCGTGAGGCACCAGCTGGCGCCACGCGTCCCTTCCTCCGCCGTCGGATCCCGCTGATGCGCCCGTGCACCCGCGTCGCGGGACGCCTCGCGCGACGCGCCCACCACACGTCGCCGATGGCCGCCGTCGCCGCGCCCGCGCCACTCCATCGCCGTCGCCCATCCGGATCTGGGCCGACGCCCCAGATCTCGCCGCGTGCACGCCCCGCAGTCGTCCGATCCCGCGCCTTCACTGCGCCCAAGCCCGTGCCACGTGGCAGCACCAGCGCGTGCCACGTCAGCGCCACGTCTACAGAACCCGCCCCTCGGTGCCACGTCAGCAAGCCACGTGTCGCCACCCCAGCCCGCCACGTCAGCCACGCCAACCCCGGTGGCGTGACACTGTTTGGTGCGCCGGGTTCACCGTGGACTCACCTTGCAATCTACTATTTAATTATTTTGAACCCAGTTTGCAATCTACTATTTAATTATTTTGTTTTAAATTACATTGCATCGCTATTTATATTCAAACCTTGTACTGGTAGTTATTGCCCAATTGAATTTCTCCCTGCTTGATAATTTGGAATGCCATGATACCATTGTCACCCTAGGTTGGAAAACATACTAGTGATGTTATGATACCTGTCACATGGGTTGGTACGATTAGACTGCTTAGCTGGCTTATACTTTACGAAGGGTTTCATCATCACATGTTAATTATTAATTTGACTTAACGATATATGGAACTGTGGTTAGTGCCACGATTATTAAAATTTGTGCCACGTCATTGGTGTGTCGTTGGCTTGGTTATACAAACCTGGTTTTGCGCCCGGGTGAGTGATCGTGCAGTAAAGGGGGAGGTGCAGTTGCACTTCGGGGGATGTGGTAGCCTCGCCCGGGTAATGTTAAGGACTTAACTTTGTGCGCCATTGATCTGAGCTTAATCGTGCAAACCACATGTCTAGTATGGGATAGACCTGACTGATTAATTTGTAATATTTTAATTCAATTCTACCATTGTGATGGACACGGTTGCTGATTTCCATGTGGCGCAAGGGGGGTGTGATGCGAAACCCTAGCGGGTAGGATTGGGTTGAGGTAGAGCACTGTAAAGGCCTTGTTGTGATTTCCTAAGATCGAGACTAATCACATCGTGTGGGTACAATTGTGCAACCTCTGTAGAGTGTAAAACTATTCGAATAGCTGTGTCCTCGATCATGGACAATACTCGGTGATTTCACACGAGGGTTAGTGTTTTCATTTATAACTTGGTGGTTTATGTTGGAGGTGGACAGGTAGTTCACCGTTGGTTTAGCTTGTGAATTGGTGTTCACAAGTGGTTCATGTTTATTCCTTTGATTATTTATTATTATCGTTTTCAGTTAAATTTCGCTTTCAATCTATTTATTACATTTAATGTGAAATGCCTGTATGTAAATTAACTTTTCAGCCTTCCATTGGTAAGCCTTGCATATTATATTGCATTCATTGGTAAGCCCTGTATGTACTCACGGCTTTACGCCTATGTTGCTCAGTTGAGGGAGAGGAGTATTATCAGCAGGAGGTTTCAGAAGGAGAGTACTACAACAACTTCACGGATTAGGCTTCGTTCTCCACTCGATAGCCTGTGGGCTTGTCGATTGGCCGCTACGCTTTATTTTAGATTTCCGCTGCTATTTTGTTAAGCCCTTCCAGCTAGAGATATTGTAAGCTTGGCCATAAGGTCGTACCCTTTTGAGATTTATTGATATTCGAGTTTCCCTTTAATATTATCGTGTGTATGGTTGTGATTACATCTATATTTGACTGTGTGCACTAGCGTGATCCTGGACTAGTGCAGTTTACACAGAGAGTCCGAATTTGCATATTCGGGTCTCGACAGAGATGGTATCAGAGCCAATGGTCGTTTAGCTCAAAAATTTTATTTTCTAAATCAAACCAACCATATTTGATATTTAGTAATATCTCTATCTTCTCATCTCATTCTAAAGGATTCTTGTCTCTCGCCCCATTCTTGCAAAATTTGTTTTCATAAAGTTATAAACTGATCTTTTCTTTATAAATGCATTAGATGTCCCAAGCTTCTTACAGCCCGACAGGAGGATGGAGAGCACTTCTACGCGTTCTGTTGCGGAGCCTCGGATTAAAGAGATTGCCCGTCTACCTCACCAAGGATGAGAAGTATAAAGGACAACGCATCGGGAGCATCTCCAGGCTATACTTCACCACCCGAGTCGACAAGCAAGTTCTACATCACAGCTTCAAAAATGCCTGTGCCAGTGGAGAGATGTCAGCACAAGGAGTTGCGCACAAAGCCATTCGCCGCCTTTGCAAGCTATACAAGATCAACATGGCCAGACTCATCCGAAAGTTCAAGGAGAAGTACGGAGTCACCCCTAAACTACCAGAGCCAGTCATGGAGGAGCCCCGACCGTAGTCGCCAGTACCTCTACCGTCGCCTACACCGCCGAGTCCAGAGCAGAGACGTCGTATCACCGGTGATCGTCGAGCATATCTCCGGTAATTCCACCCAGTTCCATTTCGATCAAAGAGCGATCGCGCGCGATGCGCAACTTGTGGGTTGTCTGACGATTGAGAGGGCGATAGCGGTGTACCCTATTTGTCAGGACCCGAGTGGGAGCCTTCAGACTAGATAGTGCGAGTAGACACGTTGGTTTTTATTTGCAGTTGTGTGTGATGTGAGCTGCAAATATTGCCTTAAAAGCATTATATTGCGATCATGTCAATCTTTTAATGGAGTTTATTTTTACTCAGTTTTGTTGTTAGCCTTTCTGGCTAAGTGTTTGTTTTAGTTTAGGTTTCCATTAGCAAAATCCCCTTAGACGCATTTACCTCTTATCTGTGCTTTTCCCCCTCATCTTTTGCCTTTGGTCAGTTAGCAGTTGTTTCTTTTTTCAGAGTAAGATGGTTGATACCAGGACTTCCTCAGGCCGTAGCCAGGCGAACCAGGATCCAGAGAGCAGTACTGCGCAGCCAGTGCCACCTACCTTGGACCCTGCTCTCAGTCAGTTTTTGGTGGCCCAGACTCAGATGATGCAAACTATGATGCAGAGTATGCAGACTATGATGCAGCGGCAAAGACCAGAGCGATACCACCACGGCACCTCGTCGTGATCGGCTATGCGAGTTCATGAGGACGAGATCGCCTGTTTTCTCCTGTTCATCCGAGCCTTTGGAGGCTGATGATTGGATCCGTTCAGTTGAGAAGAAACTGAACTTGGCTCAGTGCACCGATAGGGAGAAGGTGTTGTATGCAGCACACCAGCTTGAGGGACCAGCAGCAGAATGGTGGGAGAACTACTGTGCCGCCCATGAGAACCAGAACAACATCACCTGGAAGGAGTTCGCCAAAGCCTTCCATAACGCCCACGTCCTGGAAGGAGTTCAGCAGAGGAACCTGTCAGTGAGTGAATATCTCAATAAATTTACTCAGCTAGCTCGCTACGTGCCAGAGGATGTAGCGTCGGATGCAGCTCGCTAGAAGAGGTTCAAGAAGGGTTTGAACCCAGCTTTGAAGGTGCAAGTCGTAGGCAATGACTATGCCAGTTTCCAGTAGTTGGTGGACAAGGCCATTCTCATTGAGGAGAGTCGCCGCGAGCTCGAGGAGTCTCGCAAGAGGAGGATGATCCAGCAGGGGTCACAGTCGCACCAGTCCCAGAGACCTCATTTTGGTTCCTACCAACCTGCACGAGTGCCACAGCAGCAGCAGATCGTCGACTTTGGGACCCACTCGAGCGCCACGTCGGTTTCGGTCGGAGACAGGCGTCACGGTAGTTCGATGGTCAGCGATGAAGAGCAATAATTCAGCAGCGTCTGTCACTTGTTTCAAATGTCATGAGGTGGGACACTATGCTAGCAAGTGCCCTCAGAGGCAGGCCCCGACGCCAGTTCGCTTCAACTTAGGAGCCACACCCGGTCGTACTCCTACCTAGGAGCGGGGCGAGCAGCACCCCGCATCGGGGCAGGCGGTGGGGCGCCGGTGGTGAGAGGTCGAGTGAACCATGTCACGCGAGAGGATGCCGAGCAGCACGGATGTCGTGATCGGTATGTTTCTAGTACATTCCGTTCCTGCCACAGTTTTATTTGATTCTGGAGCTTCGCATTCGTTTGTTTCTCGGAGTTTTGCTTTAAAGCAGCAGTTGAAAACTGTTGCTCTTGGATCTGTTCTTTTAATCCAATCCCCCGGTTCCGAGTTGAGATCCAACCTAGGTTGTCTAGGAGTTAGGATAACCATTCAGGGAGTTGAGTTCAGGGCCGACCTGATTTTGTTGGATATGCAGTCGCTAGATGTAATCTTAGGGATGGATTGGCTTTAGAAGCAGCAGATAGTGTTAGACTATGGTAGCAGAGCAGTAACCTTAACCAATTCAGATGGGATTAAGGTGCGGTTCGCAGCCAGTGAGTGTCAGCCAGAGTCAGTCATGGTTTGCCAGAGCAAGGTGATCCAGTTGGGGGATGTACCAGTTGTTAGGGAATACCTCGACGTATTTCCAGATGATCTTCCAGGTATGCCACCGGAGTGAGAAGTGGAGTTTTTGATTGAGCTTGTACCAGGTACCGCTTCGATTTCCAAGAGACCCTACCAGATGCCAGCTAATGATCTAGCGGAGTTAAAGAAGCAAATTCAGGAGCTTTTGGATAAGGGTTATATCAGACCGAGTTCATCCCCGTGGGGAGTGCCAGTGCTTTTTGTCAAGAAGAAAGATGGTAGTCAGCGCATGTGCGTGGACTACAGAGCACTTAATGAGGTCACCATCAAGAATAAGTACCCTTTGCCCAGGATTGATGACCTGTTCGATCAGCTTAAGGGAGCCGGAGTGTTCTCCAAGATTGATTTGAGGTCAAGATATCATCAGATGAGGATTCGCAAGGAGGACATACCTAAGACAGCCTTCTCGACTCGTTATGGTCTATACGAGTTCACAGTGATGTCATTTGGTTTGACCAATGCTCCAGCTTATTTCATGTATCTGATGAATAATGTGTTCATGGAATATTTGGATAAGTTTGTCGTTGTGTTCATTGACGACATTTTGATTTACTCCAAGGATGAGAGAGAGCATGAGGAACACTTGAGATTGGCATTGCAGAAATTGAGGGATAATCAGTTGTATGCTAAGTTCAGCAAATGCGAGTTCTGGATGAAAAAAGTCGCCTTCCTAGGACATGTGTTGACAGCGGAAGGAGTCGCAGTTGACCCAGGAAAAGTGAGTGATATTTTGGATTGGCAGTCACCCACTTCAATTACCCAGATCAGGAGTTTTCTGGGCATGGCAGGATATTACCGACGCTTCATTGAAGGATTTTCCAGTGTAGCCAGACCGTTCACGCAGTTGCTTAAGAAGGAAAAGAAATTCACTTGGACGCAGAGTGCGAGAAGAGTTTTCAGAAACTTAAGGAGAGTTTGACCACAGCCCCAGTGCTTGTGTTGCCTGATATTAATAAGGATTTTGAGATATATTGCGATGCCTCCCGCAAAGGTTTGGGTTGTGTCTTGATGCAGGATAAGAGAGTGGTAGCTTACGCCTCACGCCAGTTGAGACCGCATGAGGAGAACTACCCTACACATGATTTGGAGTTGGCAGCCGTAGTGCATGCATTGAAGATTTGGCGTCACTATCTGATGGGTAATAGATGTGAGGTTTACACGAATCATAAGAGTCTGAAGTATATCTTTACCCAGTCCGAGCTTAACATCTGGCAGAGGAGGTGGTTAGAGCTGATAAAAGATTATAATGTTGGCATACATTATCATCCTGAAAAGGCTAATGTTGTTGCAGATGCCTTGAGCAGAAAGGTATATTGCAATTCAATGATGGTTCGAGAGAGTCAGCCAGCGTTGCATGAGGAATTTCAGAAGCTTAGCCTTGAGTTAGTTGAGCAAGGATTTTTGGCAGCTATGGAGTTGCAGCCTACTTTGGATGGTCAGATTCGTCAGGCTTAGTCAGATGATGAGGCTTTTTAGCGGATCAGGAAGAACTTAAGTGAAGGTAAAGAGTCAGGATTTACAGTGGATGACCAAGGAACCTTATGGTTCAAACAGCGGTTATGTGTGCCCAATCAGCAAGAGCTAAAGGATGTGTTGTTAAAAGAGACTCATGAGTCGTTGTATTCGATCCATCCAGGCAGTACCAAAATGTACCAGGACATTAAGGATAAGTATTGGTGGCCAAGCATGAAGCGTGAGATCACTGAGTATGTGGGCCTTTATGATGTTTGTCAGAGAGTAAAGGCAGAGCATCAGAGACCAGCAGGCTTGCTACAGCCATTGAAAGTCCCCGAGTGGAAGTGGAAATAAATTGGTATGGACTTCATAATCGGTCTGCCTAAGACCAAAGAGGGCTATGATTCGATTTAGGTCATCGTGGACCGATTGACCAAGGTTGCTCATTTCATCCCAGTTAAGACAACCTACAGTGGTGACAGATTAGCAGAACTATACATGTCCAGGATTGTCAGTTTGCATAGTGTGCCCAAGAAGATTGTGTCAGATCGCGGATCGCAGTTCACCTCTCGTTTTTGGGGTAGTTTCCATAAGGCTATGGGAACTCACCTGAATTTCAGTACAGCTTATCACCCCCAGACAGATGGTCAGACAGAGCGAGGAAATCAGATTCTTGAGGACATGTTGAGAGCATGTGTCCTAGATCATGGATCCAAGTAGGACAGTTGTTTGCCTTTTGCAGAGTTCTCGTACAACAACAGTTATCAGGCCAGTTTGCAGATGTCACCATTTGAGGCATTGTATGGTAGGAAATGCAGGACCCCTCTCAATTGGAAAGAGATGGGGGAAGGACAGGTTTTTGGTCCAGACTATTTGAAAGAAGCTGAGGATAAGGTCCGTTTGATACAGGAAAGGTTGAGAACTGCCCAGGTCAGACAGAAGAGTTATGCCGTTACTAGACGTCGAGAGCTGAGTTTTGAGCCAGATGATTTCGTGTATCTCAGGATCACACCATTCAAAGGTGTGAAGAGGTTTCAGTTAAAAGGGAAGTTTGCACCGAGATATGCTGGTCCGTTCAGGATTTTGAAACGCAGGGGAGAGGTTGCTTATCAGTTGGAGCTACCTGCGTCCTTTAGTGGGGTACACGACGTCTTTCATGTGTCCCAGCTGAAGAAGTGTCTGCGTGTGCCAGAAGAGGTTGTGCCAGTTGAGGTAGTTGACCTGCAGGAGGACCTGTCATACAAGGAGCACCCAGTCAGAATTTTGGAAGTGTTTGAACAAGTCACCCGGAATAAAAGTGGTCCGTTTTTGCAAGGTTCAGTGGAGCAACCATTCCGAGGAGGAAGCAACCTGGAAGCGCGAGGAGGACCTCAGAGCAGAGTTCCTGAACCTATTCTCTTAGTTGGCCCAGATCTCGGGGTCGAGATCTCGTTTAAGGGGGTAAGATTTGTAACATCCTGTTTTTCTGCTACTTTTAAAGTCAGGAATTTAAAAATGAATTTTCTGGAATTTTCTGAATTTAATTCAAGCTTCAAATTAATTTTAGTATTTTAAATGATTTAATATGATTAAAATAAACATTAACATAAGTTGAAAATATTTTATTTGGATTCTTCAGGTTTCAAGGAATTTTCTGGTATTTTTGGTGAATTTTTGGGATTTATTAGCTATTTTCTAGAGCTCCAAGTAATTTATTTGATTTTCTGAATAAGAAAAAGAAGCCAAAACTCTCCCCGCCACCCAATCCCGCCATCGGCCACGCGTCGCCCATCCGGCCCGCGTCCCCGCCGCCGCCGTACCCTTCCTTCCCGCCTGCGCCTCGGCCGCCCGATCCCGCCGCCGGCCACGCGTCGCACATCCGCGGTTCCCGCCCGCGCTCGCGACCCCGCTCCTCCACCGCCACGCGGCGGCACCAGCGCGCGTGCGTTCGAGCTGCGCTCGCCTGTTCGATCCCCGCTCACGCTGTGGTTCGATCCCGGCCATCCACCCCCGCCCTCGCGTGAAAACCCTAACCCTAACCCGCGTTGCACCCCCGCCATCCGATCTTTCCTCGCGTCATCTCAGCCGTCCAACCCGCGTCCGAGCCGCGCCCGCGCCGCGTCCGATCGGGAGTCCCTCGGTTCGCGTGTTAAAACGCGTCGACCGCCCTCGGTTCACGTGCACGCCTCGCCTCTCTCGCGCCGCCGCTCCTCGCCTGTTCCCGCGCCTGCGCCGCCGTCCCGGAGCCACGTCGCCGTCACCCGTGCGTTGCCCGTCGTCGCCATCGTCGTCACCGTCGTCAAAGCCGTCGGTGAGCCACTCCGCCGCTCCCCGTCGCCCGTGTCACCTACCCATCGTCGCTGTCGCCGCGAAGTCGCCGGACCGCGCGCCTCGCACTGCCCCTCGGTCCCCGCGTCGGACACCGCGCACCCCCCGCGCGCCCGCGTCCGTGCGCTATACTTCACGCGGCGTGCCGAGCCACGCGTCGCCCATCGCCGCCTTGCCGCCTCCGCGCCCTCGCATCCCCGCTGTCCGTCCAAGATCGGAGCCACGAGGTACCAGCTGGCGCCACGCGTCCCTTCCTCTACCGTCAGATCCCGCCGACGCGCCCGCGCACCCATGTCCGCGCGACGCCTCGCGCGACGCGCCCGCCACGCGTCGCCGATCGCCGCCGGGTTCACCATGGACTCGGTATTCTGTGCGCCAGGTTCACGGCACAGTGTAATTTCTAATTTTTCCGATTTTCTTTAGATTAAATTTTCCGAGGGCCCGTTCTCCTCCGTCCTAGCTCCGATTGACCCCGTTCTTTTTTCTAAATTCATCTAAAATCGAGCTCTAGCATTTGGTTCTAGTTTTGTGATTTTTGGAGTTTATTTGCTTATCATTTTATGTATTTTCTTTGTTTTAGTTGTTTTCTCTCTCGTTAGATTTGGATTCCGGAGGAGCAGGTTCGACGCCCGAAGACCAGGAGTACCTCACTGAGCATAACCAAGGCAAGTCGTGTCCTTTGATCATGTTGAACCCAGTTTGCAATCTACTATTTAATTATTTTGTTTTAAATTACATTGCATCGCTATTTATATTCAAACCTTGTACTGGTAGTTTTTGCCCAATTGAATTTCTCCCTCCTTGATAATTTGGAATGTCATGATACCATTGTCACCCTAGGTTGGAAAACATACTAGTGATGTTATGATACCTGTCACATGGGTTGGTACGATTAGACTGCTTAGCTGGCTTATACTTTACGAAGGGTTTCATCATCACATGTTAATTATTAATTTGACTTAACGATATATGGAACTGTGGTTGGTGCCACGATTATTAAAATTTGTGCCACGTCATTGGTGTGTCGTTGGCTTGGTTATACAAACCTGGTTTTGCGCCCGGGTGAGTGATCGTGCAGTAAAGGGGGAGGTGCAGTTGCACTTCGGGGGATGTGGTAGCCTCGCCCGGGTAATGTTAAGGACTTAATTTTGTGCGCCATTGATCTGAGCTTAATCGTGCAAACCACATGTCTAGTATGGGATAGACCTGGCTGATTAATTTGTAATATTTCAATTCAATTCTGCCATTGTGATGGACATGGTTGCTGATTTCCATGTGGCGCAAGGGGGGGTGTGATGCGTAACCCTAGCGGGTAGGATTGGGTTGAGGTAGAGTATTGTAAAGGCCTTGTTGTGATTTCCTGAGATCGAGACTAATCACATCGTGTGGGTACAGTTGTGCAACCTCTGCAAAGTTTAAAACTATTCGAATAGCCGCGTCCTCGGTCATGGACAATGTTCAAAAGGATCCAAAGCTTGTCTGCACTACTTAGATTATACCGAGAGTGTGTGGTTGAACAACTCATGCAAAACTGTGTACAGGCGTAACCGTAGGTTCCTTCCAAGGTATCACCCATATCGCAAGATGAAGATACAATTTTGACAGAAAAAAAGAGGATGACTCAGCACCAAGGACTTTTAGTAGGAAAGAAGTCTATGATATGGTTAAGAATATTGATATTGTGCTTGGAAAGAGATGTAAGTTGAAAACCCGTCAGAAGAACATGTGGAAGAAGAGTTCAATATTTTGGGACTAGCCTTATTGGGAGCACTTAGAAGTTTGAAATTGCATTGATGTCATGCACGTAGAGAAGAATGTGATAGCTTGATTGGTCTCTTACTGAATATTTGTGACAAAACAAAGGATGGTGTCAACGCACATCGTGACTTGGTCGCTATGAACATCAGGACTGAATTAGTACTGATAGAGACCGACAAAGGCTGGACATTCCTTCCCCCATCTTGCTACACTCTATCTATGTCTGAGAGAACTGAATTATACCAGTGCTTGTATGGTGTGAAAATTTCATCCGGTCACTCCGTCAGCATGAAGAAACTTGTTTCCATGGATGATTTGAAATTAATTAACATGAAGTCTCATGACTGTCATGTGCTAATGACACAAATGCTTTCTATTGCAATTAAAAGTATTTTGCCGAACAAAGTTCGAGTGATAATCATGAGGATATGTTATTTCTTTAACACAATTGCTCAGAAGGTCATCGATCCTGATGGACTAGATGCTTTGTAGACCAGAGTGGTGACGACTATATGTCATCTTGAGATATATTTCCCTCTATCATTTTTTGATATCATGGTCCATCTCATTGTCCACATTGTGAAAGATATAATGATATGTGGTCTCATGTTTCTATGTCATATGTACCTATTCGAGAGATATATGGGAATTTTGAAGTCTTATGTACACAATCGATCTCGGCCAGAGGGTAGCACCATTGAAGGTTATGTAACTGAAGAGATTATTGAGTTTTGCATCGATTACATGGCTGAGTTCAAATCAATAAGTGTACCTCTATCTCGTCATGAGGGAAGACTAGAGGGTGTCAAGACCATCAGAAGGAAAGCAATAACTCTAGATCTGGATACATATACTCAAGTCCATTTCGCGGTCTTGCAACACATAGCTGAAGTATCCCCGTATATTGAAGAGTACAAAGACATGCTATACCAAGAGAATCTAGGCCAGTCATAGGTTTTGATCATGAGACAACGCAATCGTCGGTTCAACGAATGGTTAAAAGTGCAATTCACTAGGAGATCGTCAAGTAAAACACTACAATAGTTGGCAAAAGGGCCAAAATTTACAATTGTGATATGGCAAGGATATAAAATTAATGGTACACATCAAGATGGAAAGAGCACAGTGCAGAACTCAGGTGTCCGGATAGATCATTTCATGTGCACTTCAGCACCTCTAGTCCAAAGCTCATACTATGGGTTTGTAGAGGAGATTTGAGAACTTGACTACATAATTTTCAAGATCCCTCTATTTCGGTGCCATTGGATCTAACTACCACGGAGTGTAAAGGTCAATAAGTACGACGTCACTACTATGGACCTCGAACATGTAGGATACAAAGATGAATTATTCGTACTCGCGAGGCAAGTTCTTCATGTGTTTTATGTAACCAACCCGACAAACAAGAAGCACCACATAGTTCTTCATAGAAAAAAAGATTATCAGAGTTGAGAATGTCGTGGATGAGGAAGAGTACAATCAATTTGACGAGTTGCTTTTATTCGGAGATGGTATCAGGCTTGAGGAAGAACAAGGCGATGAAGCAGGCTATATGTATGTCGATCATCGTGAAGGGTGAAATAGCCAAGTGTAATCAATGATCCCATATAGCGTACACCTATTTGAAAATTATTGCAATGTAATTATAATTATGAAACTCAGCATGTAATTATAGAACTATTCCATTGTAATTGATTAGGAAATTAAGAAATAATTATATTTATAATTATGTTGCCTTTTTTCATAAGGCACGGCTAGCATTTTTTTTGTGAAAACAAGACTATCATAGGCACTTTAGCGAAACAAACCATCTATGATAATTCTATTGCAGATGGTTCTAGCATGGAGCTATCTATGATATTCCACATATCACAGACAGTTCTAACATGGAATCGTGTGTGATATGTGGCATATCATAGACAGTTATAGAATGAAACTGTTTGTGATATGTGGATATCTCAGATGGTTCTAGAATAGAATCGTCTCTGATATTATTATCATAGACGGTTTCATTATAGAACTGTCTATGATAGTGCCTTTTACAAATAGGCCCTGCTAGGTTTTGCCCCCTCACTCTCCACTCGTGCACTCCGTCTCCACTGCCCCTACTAGGTTTTGCTACATCTAGTATGCCGCCTCTCCTTCCTAATGCTTCCTCTCCCTCCGACGCTCTCCTCCCGACACCGCTCCTCCCTCCGAGACCACCTCTCCCTCTCGACGCTGCCTCTCCTCCCTAAGGCATGAATCCTAAATTCCACTTCTTTTGAAGGTAGATCATGGTGAGTTTGGTAGATGAGAGATGTGGTGGCTCTACACGTGATGAGAGATATCTGTGGTTTATCGCTGATTGTAAATTGCAAAAAGATATATGTGGGTTCGGATATTAGCTCGATGATGATACTAGTCTAATACTGAAATTGGATATTCAAGCTTGAGCTCTACATTGTTATTATTACTGTTATTTATCAATCTTATGGTCTATCACTTTCGGAATAGTTGGATAATTTATTTTGTGATTTTTAGTACTTCATGATATATATATATATGCTAATAACTTAATACTACTAGCGACAGTGTGTGTAATTCGATGAAAGTGCAATCAATCTTGACAAACTCACCGAAATTCAAGGAAAGCTCTCCCAATTCTTGATAGCGGAGGTCATAAACAACACTGGAGAATTCCACCCCAGTGGTGATAATTAAATGTCAAAATATTGGATACAATTATAATCACTCAACTGTGTTAAATTGAACAATTTATTTAAATGATTGTCATGTACTATATATGTTATCAACTTGTGTTGTTTACTTTATTTGTGATATCTATATGATGATTGTCCTGTGCTATATATTTGTGATTTCACAGGGCATGACTAGCATTTCCTAAGGCTAGCCGAATAACAGAAAATACTGTAAATTTTTAAATAGCTATCATAGACGGTTTGGAACACTAAACCGTTTGTAATGTATATATCACAGATGGTTTTTAAAATAAATCATCTATGATATTTTGCTATCATAGGTAATTTTTAAAATAAACCGTCCGTGATATGTCCGCTATCACAGACGGTTAATATAAAAAACTGTCTGTGATACCAATATATCATAGACAGTTGTATTGAAAAACCATCTGTATTTTTACCTATCACAGACGGTTCAGGATCCATCTATGATAACCACCTATTATCAAAGACACATAAATTCGGACGGTTCAGAAACCATCCATGATGACTGTTTTAAACCGTTTGTGATAACCCTTTCTGTAGTAGTGTCAAACCACTTGTTATAAAGAACATCATTCGCAAAAGCTCCATAACAAGATATATCACCGCTTGTTACCGATATATCACCGCTTGTTACCGAAGCAATCTGCCCCAGCGATCTGCCCTACTCATCTATGGCCACCGGCCTTGCCAATCGAAGGGCAATGCCAGTGTCGGCCAGCCATGCAAGCTCGATGATGGCACTCCATCCTCCGCATTGAACGGGCATGATGTTCACACTTGCGGACAATCACGTGGTAGAAGCTGTTAGTGATGTGCCCAAGAGGCAATCA
The DNA here is from genome assembly GCA_036346265.1 of Melocanna baccifera. NCBI lineage: Eukaryota > Viridiplantae > Streptophyta > Magnoliopsida > Poales > Poaceae > Melocanna > Melocanna baccifera. The sequence continues at coordinate 3,709,827 of CM070699.1, forward strand.
TAAACAATTCGAAATTAAGACCACAAGGGATATTGATCCATATGGGATTAGGGTTCTAATGGGCCTACAACGTCGAAGCCCATTAGCATGCTCTATAAATATGTGGAGGTGGGGCTGCAGGGGACACACGACTATCCTGAAAACCCTAGCCGCCACCTCCCCTCGGCCGTATCCCGAAATCCTAGCCGGGCGTGCGGTGCTAGCACACCAGCGCACGGCATTCCATCCCGAACGTGTGGACTCCGTGGAGGCGCCGCTGCGGTTCTTCTGTGCTGATCGGCGAGAGCGCAAGGCTATTGCTAGGGCGCGAGGAGAGCGTTCGATTCGTGAAACGATCGGCCGCTTCTTCTTCATCGACGCGCATCTACGTTCGACCGGGCTGCTCCAACTCTTCTTCCGCTGCGAAGCGCAAATAGTGGTAACTATCCATGACTCCCTTACGCGCATGTTTTCTGGTTGAACGCGGTAGAAAATGAAATGTTGTAGCTAGCGTAGCCTACCCGTTCTCCTACAGTGGTATCAAAGCAAAACTGCGTAGTATGTGGTCTGGATCATGCGCTTGTAGATGCATGGATTGATTAGATCAATCGGTCATAAGGGGTTGAAATAGGTATGAGTTGATAGCATCATGTGGCCAAAAAGATTAGTTTGTGCTCCTTCTTTGATGTACGCGCGACTTGCCCCTACCGGCTTAAATCACCACCGGGCTAACTGCGCGCACAATCAGTAGATCGAGCCAACAGATCGAGGCCTTGTGTTGCGGTCTTCTCAAGTATACCGATCGCGATGATCAATATGATTGATCTAATGAAAATTGAGACATTTTGAATGGCTCGGATTTGGGTTGATTTGATCGACCAACGGGATCGCCGTTGCATACACGCATAGATTGTTATACAAAACATATTCATGTCAGGGCGATAGAATACCTTTTGCGCTTAACTTGTTTTTGCAGGGAATGATGTGAATGGTATGGCATAGATGTATATGTGATACATGTGTGTTTTGGCGGCCTGTGTGTCGTATTAATCACAGCTGGGTTGAGGCTGTTCTTTAATTGTATAACGACCTGTGTGTCGACTTGTGATGCTTGAGCTCCTCATGTAATTCACTTGCTAGTTATTAGTTGTAATAGTTTAGTTCTTTACCATGGAGACTTCAAGCATGATGACAAAGAGGACAGGAAATATGGCGAAGGAGATCACCGTGGAACCATGGCGATGGCGACCACTACAATTCAGAAGGCCATACCATTCACAGTATAATGTGATTATATGCATGTGATGTTTATTTCTGTCATACTATTCTTTCATGCCATACACAGAGAGATGTATTTTTATGACAGAATAGCTTCCCTCAGAAAAATTAAGAATTTAATTGATGCCCTTCCAATTGCTGCGCCTATAAGAATTACGATCATTGTTTGGTAGGTCTGCCAAAGCAGAGTACTATCAACTATCTTGATCTAATAGGGTGGATGTCGGACGTCCACATGCATAGTATTGGTTTACTTGACAAGGCTATCAAATTGGATTTGGGCCTTGGGGCATGATGTTGGGAGCCGGGGCATTGGATGCCACCCAACAAACAAGAGTCACATTAGATGTGATTAGCAATCATTGCTTACCTACGTTACTAGGTTTCTAGCGGTGATGCCAAAGCTCACTAGAACATAGATGAACATGGATCTTGACCACTATATGTCGTTAGAGGGAAGACAATTACAAAACATATAGTGGGAGTGTCTTTTGTTAAATTGTTTAATGGAAGATCAAACATGAACATAGTGCTAAACTTTGCTTGTTTATTTTCTATTGTAGATCATGGCTGCTTCTAGTAACAATTCTGGTTTTAACTTGCGATCTGTTCTTGATAAAGAAAAACTCAATGGAACGAATTTTATTGATTGGTACCGCAACCTGAGAATTGTTCTCAGACAAGAAAAAAAGGAATACGTTCTTGAGCAACCCTACCCCGATGAACTCCCTGAGGGTGCAAATGTTGCCACCCTCAAAGCTTATGAGAAGCACTGCAATGATTCACTCGACGTTGGCTGTCTCATGCTTGCTATCATGTCCTCTGAGCTTCAAAAGCATTATGAGAATGCAGATGCTCACAGTATGATTGAAGGACTGCGTGACATGTTTGAGAACCAAGTTAGGACCGAGAGGTTTAACATTTCAAAGTCCTTATTTGCGTGCAAGCTGGCGGAAGGTAGTCCAGTCAGTCCCTATGTGATCAAGATGATTGGTTACATTGAGAGCTTGGAGAAGCTTGGTTCTCCCCTTAATTCTGATTTGGCTATGGATGTTGTTCTCCAATCTCTCCCTTCGAGCTACGAGCAGTTTATTATGAATTTTCATATGCATAGCATGGATAAATCATTGACTGAATTGCATGGGATGCTTAAGACAGCAGAGCAAAGCATTAAGAAAAACACCAATCATGTGATGATGGTTCAAAGGGAGAATAAAAAGAGGAAGCGTTGGATGCCCAAAGGCAAAGGCAAAGGAAAGGTTCCTAATGAGCCCCCGAGCTCTAAGCCAAAGCCAAATGGTAAGGTCAAATCTGGCCCTTCTCCTGATGATGAACGCTACCACTGCCATGTCAAGGGGCATTGGTCTAGGAATTGTAATAAATACTTGGAGGATCTGAAAAGGAAGAAGGGAAGCGAGGCTTCTACTTCAGGTATAAATGTTATAGAAATTAATCTTGCAATTTCTTTTGGTGAATCTTGGGTATTTGATACCAGATCGATGATTCATACTTGCAAATCGTTGCAGGGTTTAAGAAGGACTAGAAGTTTTGCAAGAGGCGAGTTGGACGTGCGTGTCGGCAATGGAGCAAAGGTTGCTGTACTGGGTGTCGGCACTTATCACTTGTCATTACCTTCAGGATTAGTTTTGGAATTAAATAATTGTTATTACATTCCAGCATTGAGTAAGAACATTATCTCTTCTTCATGTTTGGAGGAAGATGATGGTTATGAGCTTGTAATAAAGAACAAATGTTGTTCTATTTATTTAAATGATATACTCTATGCACATTGTCCATTAATGAATGGGTTATATGTTCTTGATCTTGAGGATAAGCATGTCTATAATATTAATGCAAAGAGGCTGCGGCCTAATGATTTGAATTCCGTTTTTATTTGGCATTGTCGGTTAGGTCATATAAATGAGAAACGCATAGAGAAGTTCCATAAAGATGGACTACTCAACTCATTTGATTTTGAATCATTTGAGACATGCGAGTCTTGTTTACTTGGCAAGATGACAAAGGCGCCTTTCACTCGTCATAATGAGAGGGCAAGTGACTTGTTGGGACTTATACATACCGATGTATGTGGACCAATGAGCTCAGTAGCCAGAGGTGGTTTTCAGTATTTCATTACTTTTACCGATGACTTTAGTAGATATGGATACATCTACTTAATGAGGCACAAGTCTGAATCGTTTGAAAAGTTCAAAGAATTTCAGAATAAAGTACAAAATCAACTAGGCAAGACAATTAAAATTCTGCGATCTGATCGTGGAGGTGAATATTTGAGCCATGAATTTGGTGAACATCTAAAACAGTGTGGAATTGTTCCACAACTGACTCCGCCTTGCACGCCTCAATGGAACGGGGCATCTGAACGGAGGAACCGGACCTTATTAGACATGGTTTGGTCTATGATGAGCTAATCTGATCTTCCATTATCCTTCTGGGGATATGCTCTAGAAACTGCTGCGTTTACACTAAACAGAGTTCCATATAAATCAGTAGAAAAGACACCATACGAGAAATGGACCGGGAAACGTCCTGGATTGTCTTTTCTTAAGATATGGGGTTTGACGTCTGATAAGCTCCATCCTAAATCTTATAAATGCTTCTTTGTTGGGTATCCTAGGGAAACCAAAGGATATTATTTTTACAATCGAGAAGAAGGCAAAGTGTTTGTCGGTCGAAACGGTGTCTTTTTGGAAAAAGAGTTTCTTTCAAAGGGTGTCAGTGGGAGCAAGGTGCAGCTTGAAGAAATTCAAGAAAAACCTGAAAATGTTTCAGCTCCTATTGAACCTCAACAAGATGTAAAAGATGTTGTACAACCGGTTATGGAGGCACCGCCCCCACGTAGGTCTACAAGGGCACGTCGCGCAACTGAAAAGTTCACGCTCCTAACCACGGGACAACGCGACATATTGTTGTTGGACAAAGATGAGCCCAAGAGCTACACGGAAGCAATGATGGGACCAGACTCTAAAAAATGGCTTGGAGCCATGAGGTCCGAAATAGAATCCATGCATGATAATCAAGTTTGGAACTTGGTGGATCCACTTGATGGTGTAAAAACTATTGAGTGTAAATGGGTTTTTAAGAAAAAGATAGACATGGATGGAAATGTTCACATCTATAAGGCACGATTGGTGGTGAACGGTTTCAAGCAAATTCAAGGTATTGATTATGATGAAACGTTTTCGCCTGTCGCTATGCTAAAGTCTATTCGGATCCTCCTAACGATTGCTGCCTATTTTGACTACGAGATTTGGCAAATGGATGTCAAAACGGCTTTCCTAAATGGAAACCTAAGAGAGGATGTGTACATGACACAGCCTAAGGGTTTTGTTGATCCTAAAAATGCTGGGAGAATATGCAAGCTTGAGAAGTCCATTTATGGATTGAAGCAAGCATCTCGGAGTTGGAATCTTCGTTTTGATGAAGTAATCAAAGGGTTTGGCTTCATCAAGAATGAAGAAGAGCCTTGTGTTTACAAGAAGGTTAGTGGGAGCGCACTTGTTTTTCTGGTCTTGTATGTAGATGCCATATTATTGATCAGAAATGATATTCCAATGCTAGAAGCTGTGAAGTCTTCTTTGGGAAAAAATTTCTCAATGAAAGATCTCGGAGAGGTAGCTTACATTTTGGGCATAAAGATCTATAGAGATAGATCGAAGAGGCTAATTGGATTAAGCCAAAGTACATACATTGACAAGGTATTAAAACGGTTCAATATACAAGATTCCAAGAAAGATTTCTTGCCTATGTCACATGGCATTAGTCTTAGCAAGACTCAGTGTGCTTCAACACTTGATGAGCAAGAGAAGATGAGTGCGATTCCGTATGCATCAGCCATCGGATCCATCATGTATGCTATGCTTTGTACGCGCCCAGATGTTTCATATGCTCTAAGTGTTACGAGTAGGTATCAATCTTGCCCCGGTCTAGCTCACTGGGTGGCTGTAAAGAATATTCTTAAATACTTTAGAAGGACTAAGGATATGTTCCTTATTTTTGGAGGTGAAGAAGAGCTCGTTGTAAAAGGTTACACCGATGCTAGCTTCCAAACTGACAAAGATGATAGCAGATTGCAGTCTGGTTTTATGTTCTGCCTCAATGGAGGGACAGTGAGCTGGAAAAGTTCCAAGCAAGAGACGGTAGCTGATTCGACAACTAAGGCCGAGTATATTGCAGCTTCTGAAGCTGCAAAAGAAGCTGTTTGGATCAGAAAATTTGTTTTTGAGTTGGGTGTGATCCCTAGTATGTCCAGTCCAGTGGATCTCTATTGTGACAATAGTGGAGCCATTGCGCAAGCAAAGGAGCCTAGGTCACACCAAAAATCCAAACATATACTTCGGCGCTATCACCTTATCCGTGAGATCATTGATAGAGGTGAAGTGAAGATTTGCAAGGTGCACACGGATTTGAATGTTGCTGATCTGTTGACGAAGCCTCTCCCACAACCAAAACATGAGGCACACATGAGTGCAATGGGTATTAGATACTTACATGATTGACTCTAGTGTGAGTGGGAGATGATTGTATGAAGTCTATGTTTATGAAATTTTGAATAAGGTGTTATTTGGTTCCTTAAATAATGATTGTATGCATTGATTGGCAAGTATGTGACTTGTTCATGAAACTCTTTGTTTTATTTAATTTTATTCTAAAGATCCCTAGTCTTATGTCATTACGTGAGAAAATAATGATTTATGGACTAGCACATGTATTGATTGATGATCATGTTTCATGGATCATGGATATAGGAATATCAAATCAATAATGTGGACACATGTTAGAGAACATGGTGTTGGATTGACCCACTCTGAGATGTTGCTGGGATTGTTATGTTAATATGTGCTATCAAACGATCTCGAGTGGTATACCTACTGGATCCTTCGACCTGAAATCGCCATTGTTTCTCACTATGTGTAGTGGTGCGCTTTGGGGCTGCCAAACACTACTCCGTAACTGGGTAGCTATAAAAGTGGTCTTCAGGTGTATCATGAAACATGGAATGGGATGTGAGCGGATTAAGATGGAATTTGCCCCTCCTACATAACAGGAGAGATATCTCTGGGCCCCTCGATGTGGTTGGATTAGAAAAGTGCATGGCCATGCCAAGGTGATTAAAGAGTTAATCACAATGTGACTAAAGAGTTAGTCATAAGTTGTAATCCACCACAAGATCGAGTGAATGGTTGAGCTTTCACAAGGGTGGCAAGTTGTAATCCACCACAAGATCGAGTGAATGGTTGAGCTATCACAAGGGTGGCACGAATCTCGCCTTAAGTTCGACTAGTATCGTGTGGCAAAGGGATCTAAGTGTGTGTATATCAAGGTTTAGCCGATATGATCTTTATGTGTATTCGGAAGTCAATATGCCCTGCTAGGTGCTACTATTGACTTTTGGCTTGAAAAGGGTTTTCGGGTCATGGCTGTTTACACATGAACCTAACGGGTCATACACTTAAGGGGTTGGAATTTGAAAGCTTGCCTATATGATTATCTCTAGTGCAAGTGGGAGATTGTTAGTGATGTTCCCAAGAGGCAATCATAAACAATTCGGAATTAAGGCCACAAGGGATATTGATCCATATGGAATTAGGGTTCTAATGGGCCTACAACGTGGAAGCCCATTAGCATGCTCTATAAATATGTGGAGATGGGGCTGCAGGGGACACACGACTATCCTGAAAACCCTAGCCGCCATCTCCCCTCGGCCGTATCCCGAAACCCTAGCCGGACGCGCGGTGCTAGCACACCAGCGCACGGCATTCCATCCCGAACGTGTGGACTCCGTGGAGGCGCCGCTGCGGTTGCTGCTATGCTGATCGGCGAGAGGCGCAAGGCTATTGCTAGGACGCGAGGAGGAGACATTCAGTTCGTGAAACGATCGGCCGCTTCTTCTTCATCGACGCGCATCTACGTTCGACCGGGCTGCTCCAACTCTTCTTCCGCTGCGAAGCGCAAATAGTGGTAACTATCCATGACTCCCTTACGCGCATGTTTTCTGGTTGAACGTGGTAGAAAATGAAATGTTGTAGCTAGCGTAGCCTACCCGTTCTCCTACAGAAGCATCAATAGCACCTTGAATCATGTTGGCCCCTAAAATATATTTTAGTGATTAACGACAACTGGTTTTGAGGGACGAATATTTTAATTGAGTTATGTGAAGGATATAGGTCTTGGATTCTGAAAAGTGAGACCGATAATGAAATCAAAATCCATTCTCATGGAAATAGTCCAAGTCAAAAGGTAAAATCGAAAGCTAAGGACATTTTTGTACTATTTTGTCGATCTAGGAGTTTGGTTGGTAGAACGGATTGCTTGTAACATCCCAAATTTGTGACAGCAAAAATTAATAAAAATCTTTTCTTATTTGTGGTGAACTTCAAAATTTTATTTGAGCTCTTGATTTGGAATTTCTGGCGGCAAAAATATAATAAAGAAAAGCGAAACTTTAAAAGTAAGAAGCCGATTTCAACATGGAAATCCGAACTCTCAAAAATTTATTTGGAGAACCCTAATACCCTTGGTGAATCTCTATCCCAAAAATTTCTGAAAATTTAAAACATCAAGGTTCAAAATAATTTTAATGCTATCATTCAAATTCTTTGGCACTTAATTAAATCGGCAAGAAAATTTAATTGCTAAAATCTCATTAATTCAGAAATCTTCTTGCGCCTCAACCCTCTTCTTTCCGGCTTGGCCCATCCGAAACCCCTTTTTATTTTTCCCTATCCCCACTGCCTTGCTCCACTTCCTCCCTTCTTCCTGTTCAAGCGCCGCCTCCCCACTCCTGTTTACCCAGCGCCGCCAGGCTTCTTCTTCCTCCCCTCCTCTTTCTTGCCTCGCCTCTTCCCTGCTGATTCGCCCGGCCCAGCTCTTCCTTGCCCTTGCGCTTCCCTTCCTCCTCCCCTGTCTCCTGGCGCCACCCAGTCGGCCCAGCCCCTTCCCATCGCCCCACGACAGCAACTCCGGCTCGCCTCGGCATCTTCCCCTTCCCTGTGCTTGGCACCATCCACGACCGGCCCAACCCACGTCGGCGCCTCCGCTGCTTCCCTCTCCCCCCTGGCGCCTCTCACGGCCACCTCGCCCTGGCCCAGCTGAGCATCGGCTGCTCCGCCCCGGATTCGCGCGCGCGCTGAGGGGTGCAGTCGTCATCCACCGTCCCCTCCATCGGTCTGCGTCGCATCCAAGCTCCGGCCTAACGCCCCTCCTCTACCCGCCTTCAACACCGAGCAGTCCCCTCAAGTCGCTTCGCCGAGCTAGCACCTCTACCCTCCTCGCTAGCCTGGCACCACTCCCTTCCCTCGGCTTAGTCACGTGCACGCCACCTCCTGCTGCCGTGCCCTTGAGCCGCCCGCTGTCCACAGTGCAGCCCTTGAAAGCATGAAGTTATGAGTTCCACCGGCCACCCCACTTCATTGCCTGTAAAAGGGGCCCGAAGTATTCAACAACTCCCCCGCGTCCTGAAGTTGCCCTGGTAGCCGGCTGGCACTCTCCCCTACGGTGCAGCCTCTCTGCGGGTACCTCCCCTGCGCCACCTGCGGCCATCGCCGCTAGGCTGCCCCCGTGCCACTTCGACCAAGCCACCGCCGCGGGTAAGACCTCCTTGTCCCCCCTCTTGCTCCTGCTCACTCACCGTTCAGCGCCGCCGTTGGTTCTCGTGGCCCTGTCCCCTGCTGCGCCGCTATTCCAGTGGTATCGTCGCTTTGGGAGCGTCCCAATCCATCAACTCCGGCCAGCCTTCCCCGACAAACACCACTGGCAGCCCGGAGCTGTGCCTCTCCTCCGTTCCGACCAAGACCGGTTACTCGGCCCTCCGGCTCATACTGATACCCTTCCCTCTCTTGGTTTGGACCAATGAGCCCCAGTGAAGCTAAAAAGGTATACCTGCTGTTTGCAAGACCTGTGTGCCTGTATCAAATCTTGAAGTTGTATGCAATTAGCCTGATCACTCTCATTGCTAGATTGTGGAGTTTGAATCTACAGATTATACTGTGAAGCAATAATTAAAGCCTGTTGGTAAATGATTTTGGGGATACAAATGAGATTATGAAATCAAATAATATACTTGTGTCAACCAAATACCAGTTATCCTTGTGTAAAGGTTCACTAAGGCAAGATCACACATGACTATCCTTCCTATCAAAAAGTGATTATCTTGGTTTGGCAAAGGTATTAATAATTTAGTTCGGGGCAAAGCTAAATGAAGGATTATATAAGCTAAGAATGCTAAGAAAGTGATTCTAAAAATATTGTCAACTCACCTACCAGCTGCATAAGCATTTTAAAAGAAAATGAAATTTGCTTGTCATCACAAATTAAGTTTTACCGCTTCTCGTCAATGCCTAAATATCGTCAAGTTGCCAAAAGTTTAATTAAATCTTAAGGCAAAATATTTAAGGAATCCATGCCAAACTCTAAAATCTTGCATTAGAATCTTAAGTACTATTGATACCTGCTATTATAATGTTCCTGTCTTTTAGACTCATCAATTTGGGAAGTCCAGCAGGGCAAGCCCTCATCCAATTAATAAATTCCATTTTTGCCTTTAGATTTAAAATATAAGAATGTAAGATAATTAATTAAGCAAGTATCATCACATAAAAATAATCCTAAGTTTACTCCTCTCTAGAAATCATGGAATTAATCTCTAATAGCTAGTAGATTCTATAGCTTTCAAAAGTTTATCTTGAAAATACCAAGAACAAAATTAAAAAGGCTCCATATTGTTGTTTGCACATTCTTCATCACGAAGACTCTCTTGCTTATAACCATTTAAAATGATTCTATAATCTAAAGTCCAAAGCTTGTGTAAAATAATAGCTAATGAGAAATTACAACCTTATTTAAGAAATCTTGCTAAAGCCCAACTTTGCATCCAAATTAATCTAAATCACCCTCTAGTGATTAAAGAATAAGTACTATATGCAATCTTATCATCATAAACCTTATTAAACCCTAATCGTTAAATCACAACCCTCGGTCTTTCCTACCAAGACCATCAAATCATCAAGACGATTAATGCTATTCCAAATCATAATGGAATAAATAACCAACTCCAACTATAATAAAACTTGGGAAAAATACTTAAACTCAAGTATCTCAAGCAATCTTTCTAAAAATACATAAGCCCTATTTAACTAAATGGAACTTCCTTGATAAATATAAAAAGAATATAAAAGAAGTTATAAAGAAAAGGAACAAGCCTTTATCTTGAACCCATCAGAAGGATCCTGCGGGTAATCCTTTGATCAATTTCTTATTTCTTAAAATTTTCCCTCACGGCAAAGCTATCAAATCAATTCTTTCCTTCATTCAAATCCGCTCCAACCTTCTAGCTATTTACTCTTGAAATTGTAAGCAACACAAAATAAGTTCAATTAATTTAAACTAGACTTTTGCCGCAATTGGATTTATTTGGTTTCCCCATGTTGTTGCCACGTATTAGAAGCTGTAGTTCGAAGAACACAAGCTCAAGCGGATTCAAAGTACGGTGGAGGGCGAATTCAAGACTTTATACAATTGACTGGTTAAGCGGGCCTTTGAATTAAAATCAAGACCGCGGTAAATAATCAAGGAAAGTCATCACTTTGATCATACTGATCCCACATTTATGAAAGTTATGTTCTTTCAAATTATCAAAATGCATTCTTACTTGTTATACAAATTATATCAAATGTCAGGTAGATATTACCCTTTATGCTACCAGTATTACTAATGTGACGCCCTTTACCAGTTGATTCAACCAATCCTTGTCGCCCTAGATAATAATGCTATTAACAATAGTTAAGTCATATTTACTGCCAAGTGAGTCTAAAGCCAGGGCATTCAATTGTCCGACTCATCATTATTCTTCAAACATGTGAAATTGTTTTGGGCAGTCATTGGATGTAGATGACTGATATTTGTGTACAGCTTACCTTATTAAAACCTCAAAACTGCTTTACCTGTCTAGGCGGTTGGTAAGAGTGGTTGGGGTTGGATTGTGGTATGCACCGCCTGGACGAATTAAGGACTTAATCTTGTATGACCTCTCCATTTAAAACAGTACAACCACAAGCTGGCAAAATGTAGGCATGACTAAATAATTTGCACTCGCCGGTAAAGAGGAGCACTTCGGGGGAAACTCATGACTTTCATCGCTGGACGCAAAACCGTCTTGGATGGGTCGTGTCGCCGGATAGAGGCGGGCGCAAGGGGGGTCTAGCTAGGGCCCAAAGGGGTTTTCCTGTAGACGAAACCTTAGCGAGTGCTAGTCTTTACTAGATGCATTGTAAAGGTCATGTGATCACCCGGTTGACCTGCATGTCTAAGGAAACATGCGGAATACAACGATTGGGTTATCTCTTGTGGGTAAATATGTACCACTCTGCAGAGTCTAAAACTATTCGAATAGCCGAGCTCACGGTCAAGAGCGGACATGGGAACATCCTCGAGTTAGTTCTATTTCAAAAATCTTTTTCAGGTGGGATGAAAACTAAGTAGAGGGAATATTTGGAAATGCTGCTTTAGCAAATAAAATGACCTCAAGCCTCCTTTCACAGCCATACATGTAATAGTTATTAGTATTGCATTCTGTGTGATGGCTTGTTGAGTACAATTTTGTACTCACTGTTGCTAATTACCCTCCAGTCAATCAAGAATAGAAGAAGTCCTTACAAGGCTCCAGAAGGATCGACAGAGCTGATATTCAAGAAGGCCATGGACATAGGTCGCGAAACCCCAGTTGGCTGCCTGTGGGCAAGTCCTAAGGGTCCCACTTGTGTGAAGATTTTTCGCTGCTGCATTCTCTGCTTTTCGGCCTAAACGGCCCATGTAAGTTATTACTGTATAAATTATGCTTCCGCTTAATATGTTTTGATATATCAGTAATGTAATCGTGAGCAGCTGCTGATCCAGAGAACAGATGCGCGAGATCACAGAGGAATTCGGATTTCTAGATCCGGTTCTGACAGAGATGGTATCAGAGCATGTTGACTGTAGGTCGTGACCTTAGTTAGCATGGCCGATAGTCTGAAAAGTTAGATTTACTTTCTTAAAACCCTATTTGTGAAAATATAAGCATCACTGCTTTATCTTACCCTTCTTAGACAGTCTTTCCTTATCTAAGTCTTAATCTCTCCTTGTCTGTATTTTGTTTTGACCAAAATTTTAATTCTGGAAGCTTTCTCTTGCCTGAAATTCAAAATTTAAGATTTTGGGACGCCTTTCAGAGAGTTCGTCCTGAAGACCTCAAGCTGGATCCTTAATTACATATGAAGGTTGATGGATTCAAAGCAATTGTTTGGAAGAGACAAAGGTGCAACTTTCCGAATAATTATTGGATGGATTAAGTCAATTGATAGAAAAGAATTTCTGAGAAGAGGTGATTGGATCAATCTAATGTTTGGATTGGCTATAGATTGGATTATCCAAATCAGTGAGGAAAGAAAAGATATCTGCCACTACCTCCCAGGTAATTGCAAATTAATTTGGTGGATTTATATCGGATCTTAAAGAGGTAGTAATATGAAATCTTGAGTGGAAAATGGATAGACCACCTAAAAGCTAAGTAGACTGAATCAAGTTCAGTTGGATTTCTAGGCAACATATGGATCAATTTTGGTTGATTTATATCAATTCTTATAAGGTTTAAATGGTAGGAAATAGTCGGATTTAAATTGGATTAAGCACAACAATCAGCTAATACTCGGATCTGCTAAAAGAATGGAACAATCCAGTTGCTTGAGGTGGATGAAAATGTGGACTCATTCATGGATTGGTATAAAAGAAAAATGGGATATCCTTGCAAGAAGAGAGTTGTTTTCCTCCCCAGTCTCGATTAGGATCTAGTGTTCAGAACCCTGCGCTCTCTTTTGTGTGCCGTCTCGCTTAGACGTTGCTTCTTTTATTCGTCCCTGTGCATTGCCTTCTTGCCCTCAGGCATCCTATTTTGCAGTCACAGGAAAAGCTTGTTTATAAAAATTTGATTGTTCTGTGTGGTTGGTGTGTTGCCCCAATTCTCTGGGTGCGCTCTCCTTGATTAGTTTAGAATATCTCATCTGTGCGAATCTCTTCATACCTCATGCTATTTCCCTCTTATCTTAATTGCTGAACCCTTGATAGGCTTTCAAGCAAGAAATGATCAATAATCAAGCCAAGATGATCAAAGCTCGAAAGTCCAAAGGAAACCGTACCTCGAAGAAGGACAACAATTCAGACAATTTGAACCACAAGAGACTCAAGACCCCGTTCCCACTTCGTAATGGACATACTACCCAAATCTCCATCAAGCAGGCAATGACGAAGAGCAAGGCAACTACCACTGTCAGGAATCAGAGAAAGAGACAAGTAATTGATGCTCGACAAGACCCTAATCATTCATACAAGTTGCCATCCAACCCCACGGTACGAGAAGGATTAAAGAAAAACCATCACAATGGGAGTACTAGTAACATCGTGACCCATGAATCTCAAAGGGACATCAGTGGGTGCAAAGATAGCAAAACTTACTCTAAGGAGTGCCTCAAAAGGAATCTGCACCAAAGAACCATTTGTTTTAATTGCGGCTACCCAGGACATATATCAAGGAACTGTCCCCAACGGGAGTTGGATACACAAAAGGAGAAGGCTGTCAACACCAACTTCAGCCTCAACAAGGAAAAGTACTGGAATCTTAATAAGGAACAAGACATGCCTTACCAAACCACACTATCTGGCCCAGAAGCTCTACCCATTGACTCTTGCAGTGAATGTGGCAAGGAAGGACACCATGCCCTATCATGCCCTCCACTACGACGGAATCAAGACAGAGCATGCTTTACATGTGGACAAAAAGGGCACTATTACTACCAATGCCCAAATCCCTATTGTCTCTACTGCAAGAAACATCATCCGCCAGGAGATTGCTACAAACACCTAGTGGCATGCACCCGATGCGGAGAAAAAGGACATCAAGATGACCAATGCACTGTCAACTGCCCCAATTGTGACGAAGATCACCAACCCGGAGGATGCCCAACAAGGAAAATCACTTGCTTTCTTTGCGAAGGAAAAGATCACTGTCCCAAGGATTGCTCCATGAACATTTTACTGACCAAAGCTGCCGAGATACAATAGATGAGCCTACAAGTTGCCATCAAACTCGCCATGATGACTGCTGATAAACAACAATAGTAATGGGCATCAAACTTTTAAGGGGGGTAGCCAAGATAACACCAGGATATCAAAGGTGTCGCAGCAATAGACTACTACCCTTCTAGCCTACAAGGATTTTTGGACTTGGTATTAAGAGACCACGTGGTTATCTGGAAAGGTTTCTTCTCACTCCCGACTACTCCAAGGAAAGGATGACTTGCCAAGTAGAACCTTGCAACCTACTGCTAGCCAGTTATTCCCCACCTTCTTTCTACTCTACCCGAATCTCGGGGTCGAGATTCCTTTTAAGGGGGGTAGGATCTGTAACATCCCAAATTTGTGATAGCAAAAATTAATAAAAATCTTTTCTTATTTGTAGTGAACTTCAAAATTTTATTTGAGCTCTTGATTTGGAATTTCTGGTGGCAAAAATATAATAAAGAAAAGCGAAACTTTAAAAGTAAGAAGCCGATTTCAACATGGAAATCCGAACTCTCAAAAATTTATTTGGAGAACCCTAAAACCCTTGGTGAATCTCTATCCCAAAAATTTCTGAAAATTTAAAACATCAAGGTTCAAAATAATTTTAATGCTATCATTCAAATTCTTTGGCACTTAATTAAATCGGCAAGAAAATTTAATTGCTAAAATCTCATTAATTCAGAAATCTTCTTGCGCCTCAACCCTCTTCTTTCCGGCTTGGCCCATCCGAAACCCCTTTTTATTTTTCCCTATCCCCACTGCCTTGCTCCACTTCCTCCCTTCTTCCTGTTCAAGCGCCGCCTCCCCACTCCTGTTTACCCAGCGCCGCCAGGCTTCTTCTTCCTCCCCTCCTCTTTCTTGCCTCGCCTCTTCCTCTTTCGCCTGCCCAGCTCTTCCTTGCCCTGCGCTTCCCTTCCTCATCCCCTGTCTCCTGGCGCCACCCAGTCGGCCCAGCCCCTTCCCATCGCCCCACGACAGCAACTCCGGCTCGCCTCGGCATCTTCCCCTTCCCTGTGCTTGGCACCATCCACGACCGGCCCAACCCACGTCGGCGCCTCCGCTGCTTCCCTCTCCCCCCTGGCGCCTCTCACGGCCACCTCGCCCCGGCCCAGCTGAGCATCGGCTGCTCCGCCCGGATCGCGCGCGAGGAGGGCGATCGTCATCCACCGTCCCCTCCATCGGTCTGCGTCGCATCCAAGCTCCGGCCTAACGCCCCTCCTCTACCCGCCTTCAACACCGAGCAGTCCCCTCAAGTCGCTTCGCCGAGCTAGCACCTCTACCCTCCTCGCTTCTTTGGCACCACTCCTTCCTCGGCTTAGTCACGTGCACGCCACCTCCTGCTGCCGTGCCCTTGAGCCGCCCGGCCCGTCCACAAGCAGCCCTTGAAAGCATGAAGTTATGAGTTCCACCGGCCACCCCACTTCATTGCCTGTAAAAGGGGCCCGAAGTATTCAACAACTCCCCCGCGTCCTGAAGTTGCCCTGGTAGCCGGCTGGCACTCTCCCCTACTGTGCAGCCTCTCTGCGGGTACCTCCCCTGCGCCACCTGCGGCCATCGCCGCTAGGCTGCCCCCGTGCCACTTCGACCAAGCCACCGCCGCGGGTAAGACCTCCTTGTCCCCCCCTCTTGCTCCTGCTCACTCACCTTCTCTCCATCCTTTCTTCAGACGGCGCCGCCTCGCAGCCACGCCAAGGGCACCGTTCAGCGCCACCGTTGGTTCTCGTGGCCCTGTCCCCTGCTGCGCCGCTATTCCAGTGGTATCGTCGCTTCGGGAGCGTCCCAATTCATCAACTCCGGCCAGCCTTCCCCGACAAACACCACTGGCAGCCCGGAGCTGTGCCTCTCCTCCGTTCCGACCAAGACCGGTTACTCGGCCCTCCGGCTCATACCTATACCCTTCCCTCTCTTGGTTTGGACCAATGAGCCCCAGTGAAGCTAAAAAGGTATACCTGCTGTTTGCAAGAATCCTGTGTGCCTGTATCAAATCTTGAAGTTGTATGCAATTAGCCTGATCACTCTCATTGCTAGATTGTGGAGTTTGAATCTACAGATTATACTGTGAAGCAATAATTAAAGCCTGTTGGTAAATGATTTTGGGGATACAAATGAGATTATGAAATCAAATAATATACTTGTGTCAACCAAATACCAGTTATCCTTGTGTAAAGGTTCACTAAGGCAAGATCACACATGACTATCCTTCCTATCAAAAAGTGATTATCTTGGTTTGGCAAAAGTATTAATAATTTAGTTCGGGGCAAAGCTAAATGAAGGAATATATAAGCTAAGAATGCTAAGAAAGTGATTCTAAAAATATTGTCAACTCACCTACCAGCTGCATAAGCATTTTAAAAGAAAATGAAATTTGCTTGTCATCACAAATTAAGTTTTACCGCTTCTCGTCAATGCCTAAATATCGTCAAGTTGCCAAAAGTTTAATTAAATCTTAAGGCAAAATATTTAAGGAATCCATGCCAAACTCTAAAATCTTGCATTAGAATCTTAAGTACTATTGTTACCTGCTATTATCATGTTCTTGTCTTTTGGACTCATCAATTTGGGAAGTCCAGCAGGGCAAGCCCTCATCCAATTAATAAATTCCATTTTTGCCTTTAGATTTAAAATATAAGAATGTAAGATAATTAATTAAGCAAGTATCATCACATAAAAATAATCCTAAGTTTACTCCTCTCTAGAAATCATGGAATTAATCTCTAATAGCTAGTAGATTCTATAGCCTTCAAAAGTTTATCTTGAAAATACCAAGAACAAAATTAAAAAGGCTCCATATTGTTGTTTGCACATTCTTCATCACGAAGACTCTCTTGCTTATAACCATTTAAAATGATTCTATAATCTAAAGTCCAAAGCTTGTGTAAAATAATAGCTAATGAGAAATTACAACCTTATTTAAGAAATCTTGCTAAAGCCCAACTTTGCATCCAAATTAATCTAAATCACCCTCCAGTGATTAAAGAATAAGTACAATATGCAATCTTATCATCATAAACCTTATTAAACCCTAATCGTTAAATCACAACCCTCGGTCTTTCCTACCAAGACCATCAAATCATCAAGACGATTAATGCTATTCCAAATCATAATGGAATAAATAACCAACTCCAACTATAATAAAACTTGGGAAAAATACTTAAACTCAAGTATCTCAAGCAATCTTTCTAAAAATACATAAGCCCTATTTAACTAAATGGAACTTCCTTGATAAATATAAAAAGAATATAAAAGAAGTTATAAAGAAAAGGAACAAGCCTTTATCTTGAACCCATCAGAAGGATCCTGCGGGTAATCCTTTGATCAATTTCTTATTTCTTAAAATTTTCCCTCACGGCAAAGCTATCAAATCAATTCTTTCCTTCATTCAAATCCGCTCCAACCTTCTAGCTATTTACTCTTGAAATTGTAAGCAACACAAAATAAGTTCAATTAATTTAAACTAGACTTTTGCCGCAATTGGATTTATTTGGTTTCCCCATTTTGTTGCCGCGTATTAGAAGCTGTAGTTCGAAGATGACAAGCTCAAGCGGATTCAAAGTACGGTGGAGGGAGAATTCAAGACTTTATACAATTGACTGGTTAAGCGGGCCTTTGAATTAAAATCAAGACCGCGGTAAATAATCAAGGCAAGTCATTACTTTGATCATACTGATCCCACATTTATGAAAGTTATGTTCTTTCAAATTATCAAAATGCATGCTTACTTGTTATACAAATTATATCAAATGTCAGGTAGATATTACCCTTTATGCTACCAGTATACTAATGTGACGCCCTTTACCAGTTGATTCAACCAATCCTTGTCGCCCTAGATAATAATGCTATTAACATTAGCTAAGTCATATTTACTGCCAAGTGAGTCTAAAGCCAGGGCATTCAATTGTCCGACTCATCATTATTCTTGAAACATGTGAAATTGTTTTGGGCAGTCATTGGATGTAGATGACTGATATTTGTGTACAGCTTACCCTCTTAAAACCTCAAAACTGCTTTACCTGTCTAGGCGGTTGGTAAGAGTGGTTGGGGTTGGATTGTGGTATGCACCGTCTTGACGAATTAAGGACTTAATCTTGTATGACCTCTCCATGTAAAACAGTACAACCACAAGCTGGCAAAATGTAGGCATGACTAAATAATTTGCACTCGCCAGTAAAGAGGAGCACTTCGGGGGAAACTCATGACTTTCATCGCTGGACGCAAAACCGTCTTGGATGGGTCGTGTCGCCGGATAGAGGCGGGCGCAAGGGGGGTCTAGCTGGGGCCCAAAGGGGTTTTCCTATAGACGAAACCTTAGCGAGTGCTAGTCTTTACTAGATGCATTGTAAAGGTCATGTGATCACCCGGTTGACCTGCATGTCTAAGGAAACATGCGGAATACAACGATTGGGTTATCTCTTGTGGGTAAAGATGTACCACTCTGCAGAGTCTAAAACTATTCGAATAGCCGAGCTCACGGTCAAGAGCGGACATGGGAACATCCTCGAGTTAGTTCTATTTCAAAAATCTTTTTCAGGTGGGATGAAAACTAAGTAGAGGGAAGTACTCTACTTTGTTGGGATTTTCCTGGAGAGATGTACTCCAGTGATAATTAGGGTGGATGTAGCCCAGTAATCAAAATTAGCATTGGCAAAGGTAACCATGCTCCTCAACAGGTGGATGTAACCTGCGCTACTATTTATATTGCACTCTCTCTTTACAACTTGAAATCAGTTAAAATTGCTAAGTCGTAGGAATTTTATTTATAATATTTGGAAATGCTGCTTTAGCAAATAAAATGACCTCAAGCCTCCTTTCACAGCCATACATGTAATAGTTATTAGTATTGCATTCTGTGTGATGGCTTGTTGAGTACAATTTTGTACTCACTGTTGCTAATTACCCTCCAGTCAATCAAGAATAGAAGAAGTCCTTACAAGGCTCCAGAAGGATCGACAGAGCTGATATTCAAGAAGACCATGGACATAGGTCGCGAAACCCCAGTTGGTTGCCTGTGGGCAAGTCCTGAGGGTCCCACTTGTGTGAAGATTTTCCGCTGCTGCATTCTCTGCTTTTCGGTCTAAACGGCCCATGTAAGTTATTACTGTATAAATTATGCTTCCGCTTAATAAGTTTTTGATATACCGTAATGTAACTGTGAGCACTGGCTACTGATCCAGGGAACAGTGCAGAGATCACAGAGGAATTCGGATTTCTAGATCCGGTTCTGACATTGCTAGAAATTATTTTTAGAGTTTTCTTATTATTTACAGCGGTCTTTCACTAGTACTTGAGGAAAAACTGGTGTTAGAAGCTCATATTGTATGCATCATATTCTTGAGTAACCCATTTCCTTGAAAGAGTAATCTATGACTTGATATTGTCTACGCAATGGAATGGCCGTTGTTTTCAACTTTGCACAATGCATATTGTTGCCTTATATGACTGAAAAACCTTTGAACCGAACTGATCGGTTACTAACCGTTCTGCATCGACCGCTTTTAAAATGTTGGACGGTCACATAGAGAGGGTGTTGCGCCATCACATCTTGGCCTGAACCACGTTGTAAAGTCTCTTGTCCAGTCATGACCGGACTGTTGTTATTTTGTCATCGGACAATCGAACAGAGGGTTTCCCAGGCTGGCTGACATGTTTTTAAAGGTTGGTTGGTCCCATCCGGACTGGCCGTTGCATCTTCGTTGAACAAGGGAACAGAGAGTATATTGTTGCCCTCTATTGAAGCCTGTACAACAAGATTGGCCAATGGTTTGGACCAAACTGGGCGGTCGTGGGGTGGGTTCTGTTGGGCTTTACCTTTGGTTAATCGGTTTATCACTTTCTGCTACAGTAACTAGCTTTTAAACAGTGTGTCTTTTTAATGCGGGGTTTACAGATATATTGTAGTGAATACTGTACCGAGTTCAGCTATGTCGGCTAAAATCGTATACGACTATTTTTCTCTATATACTATCTCTCGCAAACAGTCAGAATTCAAAAACTATAAGTCAAAAACTAAAGCCACAGCCCAAAAGAACTCACCCGTGATTTCTAATGGCTATACAATGCATTTAATGCACCATGGCTAGTGACTGTTATATGACTGGGTTGGCTAGTAGTACATTTTTCAATAGGATTATTGGCAACAGCTCTGTTGGGGAAGGGTCCTAGTGCTACCTCAAGCCAACGATAACTTCAGCATGGTGTCACACATCGGGGGGAATCCACCCTAGATAAGATCCTGGGCTAACCACAGATGAGGTCCGCGGACCAGCCCCGAATGAGCTTTGGAGTTTACCCCGAACGAGGTCTACTGACCAACCCTAAACAAGGTCCGGAGTCCACCTCAGATATGGTCCGTAGACCAACCTCGGTGAGGCGTACCCATGGTCCAACCTTGGACAAGATCTAGGGGCCAACGTCGGTGTGGTATCACACATCAAGGGATCCAACCCATACAAAGCCCTAGCTAGCCATGCGCCGAGGCATCATCGATAGCTGCATAGAAGCAAGGTCGGCGATATCGTGATTTCGGATGTGGTAGGACCCACTTGGCACAATGGACGAAGGTACCCCTCGGCACGAGCTAAGATCCAAGGGCAAAAATGTAACTTCAAGTGCTCCCCCTCCCCCCAAACTCTATAATAGGACTCTTTGTAAATAGCGAGGGGGAGGCCACTTGTAACACACACCTATTGCAATACATTTGTACGGTCGTTTGTGTGTGATTCTTGTTGAGTCCTCTTTGCATCCTCGATGGTCCACGAATTCGATCAGGGGTTCCTACAAGTTCAAAGTCTAATCTCGTATCGACGACAAGCTCTTTGGTTGGTGTGGGGTCTACCTTGCCGACTCTCTTGGCACCCCATTGAATTCCTTTGAGATATTGCAATCCTAGTTTCCTACTCACTTGAGCATTCGTTTCTGCATCCTTGAGTTGGTGAGAGGATTCAAGTGTGTGCGCATCAATTTGAGCTTCTTCAACACCTAACTGGCCTCAAGTGTTCGTCGTCGGTTCGTTATTTTTAGATGATGCCACCTCCTAGATGGTTTAGGGGTGTTGGTGATGGATGATCTCTTCAAGAAGCTTTTAAGGAGATCCAACGTACCGTAAAGACTGGTGCTTGCTTATCCGGACAGGATAAGAGCAACATCTAGTGGATTGAGGGAAGACCTCGTGTGGACCTGGTATAATTTGTTTGGATTTCCTCAATGTGGAGCAGAGAGAAATATCTTCCTTCTCATATACTTGCGGCTTCTTCATTGCTCTTTACTTTGAGCATTTACTTTCCTAGAATTTTTGCGCGATTGTTACCCTAGAATTTCAAAACTTGTTAGTAGGTTGTTCGCTCACTTAGTGAGCCCAAGTTCTTTGAGGCATTGTGTTGCGAGAAACTGCTTTCTTTCATATTGCATAAAATAGGTATTTGCAGGGGGCTCAATAAATAAATTTAAGATCAACGGGAAAGTAGAAAATGGAATAACCGCAAGAGCTCCCCAGAGATGAGAAATATGAAGGGGGAAGAACTAGCGTGTTGCTTGAGTCGAAGGATTGCGAATTGGTTGGATTCCACAGGATTCAGCAGGGTTGAGGTCTAATTTGTTCGTCCCTCATTTTAGTTGTTCACCAATTAAGTGGAATTGAGCCGATTTCCAATTCCGGATTCCAAGCTACATCTAAACAGCACCTGGTTAAGGAATTTCGGTCCCAATTCCCTAGGTCAGGCCCAATTCCGCGGTACAAATGCTATTCCTTAAATAAAAATATCATACATAATTTTTTGAACGAAAAACCTCAAACACGTATCAGTCCTAAATCGCAGGATTAGTATGGATTAGTTTCTGTTAGTTTCTGCTGCACATCTCTGTTTGCCCGCTATGCTTTATGGATTAGTTTCTGTTAGTTTCCGCTGCATATCTCTGTTTTTCCGCTGCGCTTCCTCTGTTATCGGTTGCAACTGTAGCCGATCAGGCAAAGTTAGGATTTTACTTGTTTCCCGATTTTGCTTATCTCTTTCCTTTCTTGTTGTACATGATTTCTGTTGTAACAAGTATAATCTTGCACAATATATAAAGAAATGAGAACCTTAGAGGTTCTGAGTGGCACAATTCTTGTTTCATATTGTATCAGAGCCTCTATCAAAACATCATGACAAGCTCGCCATCCACAGCAGCCTCCATTGCATCCCAGATGACTTCTACTATTTCCCACCCAACGCCATTGAATCCACCAGCCATTAATCACTTTGTAAATGTGAAGCTGAACAAGGAGAACTATCCCCTGTGGAAGCTCAACTCGTCCCAATCTGAGGAGCCAGCAACTCCTAGGCTATGAGGATGGATCAGTTGGAGCGCCAGATGCCACCATCTCCGAAATGGTGGACGGAGGAGTTCGTCACGTTCTGAATCCAACATACAGGGTCAACTCGTGCTGAGCATGATTCTATCTTCTCTAACAGAGGAGATTCTTTCCCATGTCCTTTTTATGACCTCAACTACAGAGGTATGGAGAGCACTTAAGGAGATGTTTTCTTCATGCAAATTCACATGCAGTTGGCCAATCTGAAGAAGGATGATCTCTCTGCCACCGACTACTTCCGAAAAGTGAAGAGCTTGGTGGACACCACGGCATCAATCGAGCGCCCTCTCTTCGATGAAGAAGCAGTCACAAGTATGTTGGCTAGTCTCGGGCCAGACTACAACGCGTTGGTCACATCCACGATGAGGCGTCTTGACCCTGTTACATTTAATGATATGTATGCACACTTGATCAATTTTGATCTACACAGGGAACACAACAACTTGGTGCAGCAGTATACTGCTTTAGGCAATAGCGCAGCAAGGTATCAACAAACCTAGCAAAATCAGAAGCTGAAGAATTTTCCCAAGAACAATGGTGGATGAGGCAACAACAATTGTGGCCGTGGCAATGCACCATGGCGCAACAATGGGAGTGCACCATGGCGAACCAATAGCAGTGGCAAGCTGGCATGTCAGGTCTACGGGAAGGCAAGCCATGAAGCTTTGAGATGCTATCACAGGTTTGATCAAAGTTTTTAGGCTGACGATCTGCCCGTGGCAGCAGCTACAACCACTTTCTACACTGTGGACTGTTAGGTATGTGATCTCAGGCCAAAACGAGAAAGAGATAAATCAGCGCCCTGATCGGGGGTGCCTTCCATATATGGTTACGGTCCCCTGTTGCAACAGCGCAATATAAATGGGAGCTACGGTCTCTCACGATGCCATCCATCGTTCGTTCCTGTGAGAACCAAAACTCTGTAAAAACCTTAAGAGACCCGATCTACTGTGCGCTGTTAGCAACGGGAAGACCGCCGCCGCCGCCGCTACAGGACGCCGACGGCAACTCTCTGGACGACTGCACCGACTCTTCCTCACGCCTGCATCACGCAGGCACGGGTCTTCGCTCATGGCGTTCATCGGCGACAGTAAGCCTCTCGATTCCCTCCTCTCTAGATGTTCTGGTGATAAAGCTAGCAGATCATGTCTTACATGACGATTAAGATCCCACATTTGGTATCAGAGCCAGTGCTAGTCTTTTCCTAGAACTCTAGACCCCTGATTGGATCGGTTTAGCAATTAGAAGGAGGGGAATACGAATCCTTAGCAAACTCTGTTGATAGACCCAAGGTTCAGATCGGCAATAAAATAAAATAAAAATAAAAGGGGGCTTACGGGCCACCGCCGGGCCTTGAGGCCGGCCACCGCCTCCTTGCGCGCGCCCCTGCGGCCTGCGCCCAGCGCCTGCGTGCGCGCTGAGCCACGGCCCGCCGCCGCCGCCTTGAGCCAGCGCTGGCGCGCGCTGCCGCGCGCCAGCTGCTGCCGGCCGCAAGCACTGCGCTGTGCTCGCGGCCGCCGCTCGCCGCTTCCGCCGCGCGCGCGCGCGCGCCCGCCGCTGCGCGCCGCCTCCATCTGCCCGCCCGCGCTCCTGCGGCGCCGAGCCCCTGCGCTCGCTGCGTGTGGCCGCTGGCGCTGCGAGCCGTCGCCGCCCCTGCGCCCAGCGCTTGCATGCGCCGCCGCAGCCCTGGCCGGCCCGCGCCTGCGCACCGCTCCTCCGCTGCCCCAGCGCCATCCGGCCGTGCGCGCTGGCCCGAGGCCACACCTCCCTGCTGCCCCGCTGGCCGAGTCTCTGTCAGATCCGAGAAATACGGGAGCCATTTTTTGGGTGGAGCATGTTTTCAGGAGATAGTCTATAAGCTTTGACTGGGCAAGATGGAGGAAATGAGTGGTGGAGGTTTTCCTGGTAGAGATAAGGTTGGACAAGTTTAATAAAAAAAATGTCCCCCCCTAAATCTCTCAAAATTATGTATTACCTTTTACTTTTGGGCCCCTAACGTATAATATTACGTTTTCAGCATAAATTTTTTTATGCATATTTTTCCAGATATATATATATACATGAAATTGAATTATGATGTATTTTTATGATGTTAAATTTTATTTCAGTATATATATTTCATGTATTATGATATGCCTCATGTTTTTTTAATTAATTGATTATTTGATGCCTCTCATGCAATATACTACTGGATAATGTTTTAAGCTGCTGCAAATATTATTATGCTATCGTTTCCGCTGCATGATGTCCTCCCCTAATTGAATGGAACCAACGAGAAATTCAATTAGAGGGGTATAATTAATTTTACGTGCTATTACTTTTGGACCAACGTTAATTGTAATAGCATGTTACCGATTATGTTTATTCTTGATATGTTTTGTTTTGGGCCATGCTATTACTCTTTGACCAACGTCAATTGTAATAACATGCCCTAAATTATGTTAAATTTTTCATCTGCCCAACGGTGATACGAAAAATTATTATGAGCATATTGTTAATCATACCAACGTAAGATTAATTTTCATGCGAATCAATTATGTATTTTCCTAATGTAAAATTTTTAAATTTTTTCAACTGGTTCTATTTCGGCTCAGGTTAATGCAATTGAGCCACTTAATGGCAGCAACTTCCAGAAATGGAAGTTCACCCTTATGACGACTTTCCAGCTCTTGGACCTAGACTATGTGTTTAGATTCGATGAGCCTGTCGCTCCTAATGAAAGAGATGACAATTTTGATGATAAAATGAAGGAATACAAACTTAATGTTGAAAAGTGGGAGCGGTCTAACCGCGTTTCACTTGCTGTCATGAAAAACTCCATCAGTGAGGCTATTAGGGGAGCAATCCCTAAAAAGGAAAGGGTGAAGGACTACTTGTCCTCCATCGAGGATCATTTTAAAGGATCCTCTAAGGTTTATGCTACCACACTGATGCACAGGCTCATGAACACAAAGTACAATAGTACTGGAAATGTCCGTGAGCACATCATGACCATAATGAATATTGCTGCCAGACTTAAGACAATGGACATGGCAATTTCTGACGGCTTTGTTGTCCATTATATTATGATGTCTCTTCCTAAGCAATTTGAAGCTTTCAAGGTGAACTATAACACCATTAAAGACAAGTAGACAATGAGCGAGTTAATCGCCAACGTTTCTAAAGAGGAAGAGAGGCTCAAGGCTGAAGGGGGTGATGATGTTGTGAATCACATCAACTCCTCAAACAGAGCTGGTCCCTCTAGAAATAGAGTAGACTATAAAGGAAAGGGCAAGAAGGAGCAAGCATACTCTCCTTATAAAAGGCCACAGCATCCACAGCGTTCTTAAGCGCATAAAAACGCTTCAGGTCCTGGGAGCTCAAACGAACAAAAGAAAAATGATGAGTGCCATTTTTGTCAGTCCAAGGACCATTTCAAAGATAATTGTCCTGGATGGCTAAAATGGCTCGCCAAGAAAGGGATTCCATATGTTGAGAAATCTCATAGGGGAAAAAAGCCTAAGAGTGGCTAATGGAATGGAAGCTGAAATTAAAGCTATTGGATCAGTTTCCTTAGTTTTGAATAATGGTTTTGTAATGAAACTTCATGATGTTCTTTATGTTCCCTCGATGAGAAGAAACTTAATTTCTGTTTCATTATTGGATAATGATGGATATTCATGTAATTTTGGACACGGACAGTGTCTTGTTTACTTCAATAATGATAATGTTGGTCGTGCCATCCGACACGTCAAGTTTTATATGTTATCCCTGCAAGATTCTCCTATATCCATGAATGTATGTGATGTGAATAAAAAGCGCAAACAAATTGATGAGACTTCGTCGAAATTGTGGCATTGTCGTTTGGGCCACATTTCGAGGGGGAGAATTGAACGTCTCATTGAAGATGAAATTCTCCACCCTTCCTTTAGACTTTAATGATTCGGATGATCATTGTCTTGATTATATCAAAGGCAAGTATGTAAAGCAAATAAAGAAATGTGCTACTCGAAGCACAGGGATTTTGGAGTTAATCCATACTGACATATGTGGTCCTTTCCCTGTGACATCAGTGGATGGTTATAATTCTTTCATTACATTCACTGATGATTACTCACGTTATGGCTACATCTATCCCATTAAAGAGAGATCGGAAGCACTAGATAAATTTAAGATATTTAAGGCTGAAGTTGAAAATCAGCACAATCTAAAGATTAAAGTAGTGCGTTCAGATCGCGGGGGAGAGTATTATGGGCGACACGCAACTTATGGGCGATTCTGGTCCTTTTGCGAGTTCCTACAAGAAAATGGTATAGTCGCACAAGACTCAATGCCCGTGATCCCAAAGAAAATGGAGTAGCGGAAAGAAGAAACCGCACACTTATGGACATGGTTCAAGTATGTTGAGCTACTCCACTTTGCCGAGAAAGTTATGGATGGAAGCATTAAAGACCGCTGCACACATACTCAATCGGGTTCCCAGAAATCGCCCTAAAACACCATATGAATTATGGATCGAGAAAACCAAGTTTGAACTACCTACATGTGTGGGGTTGTGCAATGAAGCTAAATTATTTAACCCACAGATTGGGAAATTAGACCCCAAGACGTGAGTTGCCATTTTATTGGCTACAGACAGTCTAAAGGGTACCGATTCTACTGTCCAGATCGTACCACAAAATTTGTAGAAACAAGACACGCAGTGTTCTTAGAAAATGATGGGATCAGTGGGGACTTGGAGCTTAGGAAAATTGATCTTGAGGAGAAGCGGATTTATGTCCCTTCACCGCTAATCCGACAGACTGATTTCCCTATGCCCCAAGCTGTTGTACCCCAAGTGGTTGTGCCCACAGTTGATCCTGTTGTTGCAACTCCTGTTGCATATCCAGTTAATCCTGTGGCCACCCCTCCTGTTGAGAGCTCTGAAAATGCTAGTGCTGTACCTAATGATGAGCTTTCACAGCCCTCTGTGACAATTAATGAACAGCCTAATGAGCCTACTATTGTACCTGTCAGGAGATCAGAACGAGTGAGGAGATCTGCTATCTCAAGTGATTATGAGGTTTACTTAAATGAAGATGATCTTAGGAAGATGGATGATCCTAACTCTTATAAAGAAGCTATGAAAAGTAAGGATTCATTTAAGTGGTTAGATGCCATGAAAGATGAAATTAAGTCTATGGGCGATAATTATGTATGGGACTTAGTAGAAATTCCTAATGGAGCCAAAACAGTAGGCTGCAAATGAGTCTACAAAACCAAACGGGACTCCAAAGGGAATATCGAAAGGTTTAAGGCGAGACTTGTAGCAAAAGGGTTTACACAAAGAGAAGGCATTGACTATAATGAAACATTTTCTCCTGTCTCGACTAAAGATTCTTTTAGAATCATAATGGCGCTCACAGCACATTTTGATCTAGAGTTGCACCAAATGGATGTTAAGACTGCATTCCTAAATGGAGACTTGTATGAGGACGTTTACATGACACAACCGGAAGGTTTTGTTGTGGAAGGTGAGGAACATTTAGGATGCAAGTTAAAGAAATCCATATATGGCCTGAAGCAAGCTTCTAGGCAATGGTATCTTAAGTTCGATGAAGTCATAAGGAATTTTGGATTTAAGGAGAATAATGTTGACAATTGTACATATGTTAAGTTCGGGGAGTAATTACACCTTCTTAATCCTTTATGTGGACGATATATTATTGGCCACAAGGTGTGGACATGTCATGCGGAAACTAAAAGATTCCTCTCGTCCAATTTTGATATGAAGGATCTCGTGAAGCATCTTATGTTCTTGGTATTGAAATTCACCGAGACAGTCCAAAGGAACATTAGGTTTATCACAAAAGGCATACATTGACAGAGTACTAAAGAGATACAATATGCATAAATGATCCGCCTCTTTGCTCCTATTGTTAAGGGCGATAAGTTTGGGAAATTTCAATGCCCAAAGAATGACTATGAATCGATCGATGAAGGCTATACCTTACGCTTCGCATGTCGGAAGTATTATGTATGCTCAAGTATGTACACGCCCGATTTAGCTTTTGTTACCGGGATGCTTGGCGATATCAGTCAAATCCAGGACCGGACCACCGAAAGCCGTTAAGAAAGTCCTACGCTATATGCAAGGCACTAAAGGTCACATGCTCACATATAGAAAATGCGATAACCTTGAGGTTGTCGGTTATTCGATGCTGATTTTGCGGGTGTAAAGACACTAAGAAGTCCACATCGAGTTATATTTTCACCTCGCAGAGCAGCAATATCATGGAAAAGTGTAAAGCAAACACTTACCGCATCGCCGACAATGCAGCTGAATTTGTGGCATGTTATGAGGCTACCGGCAAATTTGTATGGCTAAAGAATTTTATCCCGGGATTAAGAGTGGTAGACAACATTTCTAGACCACTCACTTTGTACTGCGATAATGAACCCGCAGTTTTCTATTCGAGTAACAAAAAGTCAAGTGCGGCTGCCAAGCACATTGACATAAAGTATCATGTTGTGAAAGATAGAGTCCAGGATCAAACAATTAAGGTTGAGCATATTGGAACTAAATTTATGCTCGCGGATCCGCTCACAAAAGGCTTACCACCCAATAATTTTCGTGATCATGTTGCCGGCATGGGTTTATTGGAGAGCCTGTGATCCTGGAATAAGAGGACCAAATAAAGTAACCAACTCCCATAAAGTATTATGTTATCCGATCGAGATAGAATGGAGCACTATAAGTACTGATGTCCAGCGGTACTTAATTGATCACAGACGCATTACTTTGGTGTGAATTTTTATTGCGAGAGGGCTCATGATGTTTAGCCTTACGATCAA
The DNA here is from genome assembly GCA_036346265.1 of Melocanna baccifera. Taxonomy (NCBI): domain Eukaryota; kingdom Viridiplantae; phylum Streptophyta; class Magnoliopsida; order Poales; family Poaceae; genus Melocanna; species Melocanna baccifera. The sequence goes on from CM070699.1 coordinate 3,739,354, forward strand.
GGGGGAGAATGTTAGGTATGTGATCTCAGGCCAAAACGAGAAAGAGATAAATCAGCGCCCTGATCGGGGGTGCCTTCCATATATGGTTACGGTCCCCTGTTGCAACAAATAGAATATAAATGGGAGCTACGGTCTCTCACGATGCCATCCATCGTTCGTTCCTGTGAGAACCAAAACTCTGTAAAAACCTTAAGAGACCCGATCTACTGTGCGCTGTTAGCAACGGGAAGACCGCCGCCGCCGCCGCTACAGGACGCCGACGGCAACTCTCTGGACGACTGCACCGACTCTTCCTCACGCCTGCATCACGCAGGCACGGGTCTTCGCTCATGGCGTTCATCGGCGACAGTAAGCCTCTCGATTCCCTCCTCTCTAGATGTTCTGGTGATAAAGCTAGCAGATCATGTCTTACATGACGATTAAGATCCCACATGGACAACAACTGGTATGCTGATACCGGTGCGGCTAATCACCTAACAAGCGATTTTGATTGGCTGTCAATTAAAGAACACTACAAGGGGTCAAATTAGGTTCAAGTATCCAAAAGAGTAGGTTTGTCAATTGCCCATATTTGTCAATCTATTGTTGCCAGTCACTCCCTCCATTGAACCAAAAAAATATTTTACATGTTCCTCATATTAACAAGCATCTTGTTTCAGTTCAAAAACTTGCACTAGACAATGATGCATTTGTCAAGTTCCATCTTGATTCTTTCTTTGTGAAGGATTAGACCTCGAGGATAGTTCTTCTTCACAACAAATGTGAAGGGGGTCTTTACCCTCTTACTAGCATGTGTCATCCTAGTGCTCTTCAACCCCATCATTCCTTGGCTTCCACAAAACTCACTCTCGAATAGCGGCATTATCAGCTTGGACACCTACCTCTTCTACGGTTTTAGAGATTCTTCGATCAAATAAAGTTTTCAGTGTGCCAAATAAACACCTCCCTATATATGATGACTGCCAATAGGCAAAAATACATCAACTTCCTTTTAGTACTTCTACTAGGGAATCTGATGCTCCTCTTGAGCTCATTCATTCTGATGTATGGTGACCAACAACCACATCTGTCAGAGATTATAAGTATTATGTTAGCTTCCTTAATGATTTTAGTCATTTTACTTGGATTTATTTACTCAAACATAAATCTGAAGTTCAAAGTGTCTTTCTTCACTTCCAAAAACGTGTGGAATGTTTACTTGGCACCAAAATTTGGTTTATCCAAAGTGACTAGGGAGGAGAGTATGAAAAGTTCAACAAATATCTCCAAACTATAGGAATCTCTCGTAGAGTTTCATGTCCTCACACACACCAACAAAATGGGCTTGCAAAACAAAACACCATCACATTGCAGAAACTGGACTTGCACAAGCATCCATGCTAATCCATTTTTGGGATGAGGCATTTCTTACGGCTTGTTGTCTCATCAATATATTGCCAAGCTGTGTTCTTCACCACACTACCCCTCTTGACCGACTTCATAACACATCACCAGACTATTCTTTCTTACGCACTTTTGGCTGTGTGCTAGCCTAATCTACAGCTATACAATGCAAGAAAACTCCCTTTCGATCTATGTGGTGTGTGTTCCTTGGATATAGTAGTCGGCATAAAGGGTATAAGTGTTTCCATCAAGAAATAGGCCGGGTTTACATCTCAAGAGATGTTGTCTTTGATGAGTCGGTATTTCCCTTTTCTGTCAAACCAGATAAGTCTCTCGACTGTCCTTGTTGCTATCCTTCTACCCATGTTGTTTCCATCAAAAACTGCTACTCTTTTGGCTAAAAATGGACCAGCAACAATAGATACCAATATAGCTTTTGATTTACCTGATTCAGCAGATAATGTGTCGCGATCTAAATATACAAATCCAGACTCTCTATATATTCTGCACTAGCCTAGGATCACGCTAGTGTACACAGTGAAAAGATAGAAGAAATATCGACCATATTCGTGATTAACAAAGAAAAAGACTCAAAATATTATTTTACTTACACGATGTGATCATCTCTACGTAAAAGAAAAATCATAACAAGGCTTTTACAATGCACAACCTCAAACTCAATTTCGTCCACTAAGGTCTCGCCATCGAGTAGGTTAACCACCTAGTCGATAATTACCATCTCTTGCGTCTCGTGGAAATGTGATGATGATAAACCCAACGTGATTGTAAGCATGGCTAATCATACTAAACGTACAACCTATGTGATAACTAGTATTGCATACTAAATAATTACCCATCCTATGATGACAAAGGAACCATATCATTCAAATTATCAAGGTGGAATTAATCAAATTGGATAATAACTACTAGGTACAAAGGTTTGTAATAAAATAGCAATGCATCATAATTTGAAATAAATAAATAAATAGATTTAAAAACTAAATTCAATATGATCAAAGAGCATGACTTGTCTTGGCCTTACTCAGTTAATGACTCTTGATCTTCAGATCTTGCTTCAGTTCCTTCGAAGATGTTATCTAACAAGAGAGAAAATAAAACGAAGTACAAATAAGATCAAAACAAAATTCAAATGAACTCCAAAAACATCACAACTAGAATCAAAAGATAGTGCTCAATTTTAGATAAATTTAGGAAAAATAATTGGGTCAATTAGAGTTAGGACGGAGAAGAACGAGCTCTCGAAAAATAAATCTAAAGAAAATACTAGAAATTAGGAATCCTACTACGTTGTGGACCCGGTGCACAAAATAGCAAGTCCATAGTGAACTCAGCTCATGAAACAGTGTATTGGTGATGGCTTAGATGATGTGGCAGCTGACTGGACAACTAGGGCTGATGTGACAGACAAGTGGCCTGACACCTAACCCTTAGGGCTAACGTGGCTGCTGAGGTGAAAGGACACGTGGCATGCTATTGTGGCACTCAAGATGGCTTGGTTGGCTGACATGGCACCCACATGGCACAACACATGGCTAACATGTGGACCTAGGGCTTACATGGCAGGTGACATGGCTGCTAACTCAGCTTGGCTCAGCTCAAGGGTCTATGGAACAATCGATGCTGATGTGTGGGACCCACGGTCAATGACTCGGTCCACAGCAGATCAAGTTCACAAGAATTTGAAGGGGCATGGTCAACGTGGGTGCAACTGATGTTGGTGCTGACATCACTGGGCGCACGAAGCAAGGCAATGTTTTGGCCGAGCGAACGGACGCATGGGCGATGGTGAGCACATGGACCAAGGAGTGGTGCGGTGGGGCGGTGTGGTGGTCAAAACGAGATGGCAAACAACGGCTAGTCGGCGGGGTTGAGCGAGATGGGTGTGGTAGGACTCATCACTTAGTGGCAATGCTGGAGGTGACGACAACGGCGCTGGGGACAAATATGAAGGTAACGGTGCGGATGAACTCCGGTGGCTCGAACGGTGACAATGAGCTCGATAGCACATGACACAGACAACGAGGACACTATGCTGACCACAACGTATACGGCGCAGATACCAAGGCCGTGTCCGACGTGGACAACAGCAACAGAGTGCAGCTCGAAGACAATGATGAACAGTGCCTAACCACTTGGATGGATGACATGTGGCACCGCGAAGGATCGAACAGCACAGATGAACAAAGATCGGTGGCCTCGATGCTTGACACGTGTCAATCCGACAATGGGTGGAACAGACGGCACATATGCATGTGGCGTGCGGCGGATGGTTGATGCGTGGCATGATGGAGAAGGGTGCGGGCTAGGCCGGTAGGTGTTGGGCTTCAGCCCAATTGGCCTTTTTTAGAGGCTTTTCCAATTTCAAAAATTGGAGAAATTAAATTGAGCTCTAGAAAATAGTAAATAAATCCAAACAATTCGCATAAAATTCCTTGAAGTACAAGAAACCTAAATAAAATACTTCCAGCAAATTGTAATGTTTAATTTAGTCATATTAAATTCTTTTAATTACTAAAAATTCAATTTAAGCTTGAATTAATTCTAGAAAAATCCAAATGGTGAATTTTAATTTTAAAGCTTCAAATAACTCTAAAAAACATGATGTTACAATATGGCTGTAGAATCTACTCTATCCCTTGCAGGTATTGAGAACAACATTGCTCTCTATCGGACCCGGATTTGAAATCTAGAATCCTCTGTGATTCCACCGCACAATTCACTGGATCAGTAGATAGTGCTCGTAGTATATTGCCGTTATCATCTCATACATCCCATGATATTCATAAAGATATAATATATTTACATATATCAGAGTTTAAAATATGCCACGTCGGGCGACTATTTTACATAATGGGCCTCCCAGGCCAAATATTATAGATCAAAAGTATAGCAGCGAAAATGAAAACATCGGTGGGGCCAATAGCCACAAGCAGGCAACTGGGGGTAAATGTGTGCATCTACATTGCCTAACCCTAGGTAATATAGGCACACACCCTTATGGAAAGTCTACATGCTTAGGACTAGGCGTTAAGAAATCCACCCTAATTGCAGTCATCGGCTCCTTGGCTTGGTGCATCCTCGTACGCATAATGGTCTTGTCCTTCTGCTTCTGGATATGATGATGCGAGGGTGAGCACACTAACCACCGTGCTCCGTGAGCCAATATATAGAATGCAATTAAGTAACATGCATGGCTTGACAAAGGATATGCTCGAGTTATTTTATTTGCCGAAAATTCGCTTTTAAAAGATGTAAGATACATATCTAAAACCTTCTAGGACTTAGCCATTTGGACTAAAATCATAGTGTTTAAAAAGAAATATGATGATAATATCGGTACAGATTACATCCACCTTTACATGTCACCTGCACTATATATTCACTTTTCAGCGTTATAGCTGCTTACCTTATCACTGGGATGACACCCAGCGCAACACAAACCAGAACAGTCCATCATCCTTCATTTTCTATTTCCAAGTCCCAACCATAAAAATTATTTTTAAAATAGAACTATATCAGAGTTAAGTTCCCATGTCCGCCCTTAACCGTGGGCATGGCTATTTGAATAATTTTTACTCTGCAGAGTTTGTACACTTTCATCACAAGAGACAATCCGCTCGTTGCCCCACATAATTTCTTAGTCATGCAATTGAGTAGACCATCATAGTAACCTTTCAAAACTACCTGACCTCTTGTTCTCATCTCACCCTATGGGCTGCTCCCACTTGCGGTAGGTCCCAAACATTGCATGGGATGTTACTCACTAGTACTAGTGCCTCCAAGCTCCACTCCTTATAGTGCTAGTAAGACAGAGGAACAAATCACCCTCCCCTCGGTATCCCTTTAGACACAACAGGCCCTTGCATACCACACTTCTCCCCTTCCTACCTATGAGATGAGTCCGAGGTTCGATAGATTTACTCAGCCAAATTGCACTTTGCAGACTTGTGGCTGTACGGTTTTACAATGAGAGATCATGACCTGATTCGGTCCTTGTGTTATCTGGGCGGTTCTAGCACAATCCACACACTCGTGCACTCCAATGCACCCTGCCCTCGAACCATCCGCCCAGATGTATAAGCAATTGGGGATTTTTGGGGGTATAAAATATTGATCTTTTTAAAATACTCGACCATTTCCAACTGCAACCTTCCCCAAAATTTGTTCTTGTATTTGCATATGATGTTAGGGTATTTTAAGCACCCCGAAGACTAAGCAATGCTAAGCCGTAAAATATAAACATAACTAATTTCTGAAATAATTACATTTATAATTTTTTTTAGGGATAACAAGGTTCACGGTATAAAGTGCCGGGAGGGTATAATAGTAGCACTTAATAGAAGGACTGATAGCTAAAGTATATAAATAATGTAAGATAGCACATAAAATATCAGCATGCATTTTAATAATTTCAGTATAAATAATTTGCGAAAATGGGTATTCAAAATTATCAAAGTATTGACTCGCCTGGGTCACTGTTGCCTAGATCTTGCTGGTCTTTGTTTGCGTCTGCCTCGGATTTCTCCTCTTGAGCTTCGTACGCTAATTTTACGTCAAACGAAAATTTAAAAACAAATTCAAATAATTAACATAACCAAATAAATTCTCATCAAAAATTCAAACAAGCTCAAAACTTTATGATGAATTTAGCAATTTTTCTCACTAAATTTGTAGTTAAAATGAATTAGTATGAATTTTTAACGTTTTCAGTCGATTTACATCAAAAATAAAAATTAGAAATTCATTAAATAATCTGAGAAGAGGGGGTGTGTGTGACTGACAAGTGGGGTCCACTGAGTATTTTATTTTTCCTCTACTTACACTGACAGGTGGGACCCACTGGCTTTTATTAATTCTTTAAATTTTCAGAGACTGACACGTGGGGACACTGGGGTTTCAATTTCTTAAGTGTGCCAGAGATTGACACGTGGGGTCCACCGAGGGTTATTAACTCTTTTCTCTATGTCACTGATAGGTGGGACCTATGGGATTCAAAATTTTAAGTGACACTAACAGGTAGGGCCGCGTAACGGCTTAAATTAACTTGGGCCCACTTACTAGAGACTCATTACTATTAATGACGATTATTAGCATTGAATTAAGTGTGCGCTAATCAAATCCCACCGGTGAACAGTGCTTCTTCCTCCTCCCGACAACGGCGAAGCTCGCCGTCGATGGAGGAGGTTGTGGCCGGCCATGAGCATTCGCAAAATGGATTACTCGTGACCGCGCCCTCCTCTTGCCGAGCTCTCACCGGCCGATTTGGCTAGAGCATTGGTCGGCAGCAATCTCGGGTGGCAGCAGAACAGGGCGGTGGTGGCTACAACGCTAGACAGCATGATCATTCAATCGGTGGCTAGGAGAGCACCTCGGAGTGGTCACGGTACCAAATCTAAGATCGAAGAGGCTCAGGGAAGGCTGTGATGGTCTGGCGGCATGCGGCGTTGGTTCTCTACGGAGGTGCACGGCGAGGGGGTAGCTCGGGCTAAGGGAGCTTCGGGGGATGATCAGAACAGCTTCGCTGAGCGTTTAGGAGGCTTCTGGCAAACGGAATCGATCGGGGATGGACGCAATCGACGGCGAGCTCCTCGGCCGGAGTTGGAGGGGATGACGTTGCCGGCGAGCTTTAGGGCATGAAAAGCAAATTGCGTTTGGGGGAAGCGAGAGGGAGGTGTGGGGAATCCGCTGAGGGGCTTGGCGGGCTTTTATAACCACCGAGGCGAGCTGCCCGCGTGGAGGGGCATGGCAGCCACAGCGGATGACGAGGGAAGCGGCGAGGCTACAGTACGCGGGAGCTAGACATTTCACTGGCGATTGGACGGTGATGGAGCACGCAGGGGATGGCGAGCTATCACTGTAGTGACACGGGGAGGAGTTGGCACTATGGCCGACGGAGGGGGATGGCGCGGCTGGCCGGCCGTGCGTGGAGGGAACAGGGGAGTAGTTGGCGTGCTATGGGTGGGCAGGCGAGGGCATAGGGCGAGGAGACATGCCATGGGCTGTTGATCCGTAGGGGGTGCATGGGGGCGGGGCCGGCCATAGCGGAAATCTAGGGGAGAGGGGGCTGAGCGACACTGGCGCACACGTGCATGTGTGAGAGATCGGGCAGAGGGGAAGGGAAGCGAGGGAGAAAGAAAAGGGAGGGGGCTGGCCGAGGCCATTTTGGGCCAGCTAGTTTCTCTCCTCTCTCTCTCTCTTTGATTTAATTTCATTTTTGTTTTCAATTTTCATTCACATTTTTGACACATATATGTGTGTATTTTTTTTTGAATATATATATTTATGCATAGAATTTCAAGACATCCAATTTAGTTTTATCACTTTTCTTGTTATATTTTCCACATTTTGAAAATCTCCTTTTTTAAATTTAGATGACTTTTGGGAGGCTTTTGGAAGTTTGGATATTTGAATGATTTTTACATACAATGCTAATTTACTTTTATGAATATTTGGGCAAAGTTTTGGATCATCTTTTTAGATTCATATTTTCATTTAAAATTTTCTTTTGTGAATATATTCTTTCCCTTATGGTATTTCCTTTACATTTTGCTTTAACATTTACTTATATATATTTATTTGTACTTTCTTTTTATTTAATGGAACCTCAACCAAAAACCAATGAAAATCTAGAAATTTTAAAATGTCAGAAATTGACAAAAATTCAAAAGGCCCCAAATTACACACTATCCATAGTTTCAAAAATTGGAATGTTACACTCTGGATCCATAGTGAGGGGGAGACAATATTCAAAAGCAATGGACATGGAATACAATGCCTTCATGAGGAACAATACTTGGCCCATGGTACCGCAACATCCTGGACAAGACATCATTGGATGTAAGTGGGTTTGCAAGGTAAAACAAAAAGCAGATGGGACAGTTGATCGCTATAAAGCTCAGCTAGTCGCAAATGGATTTGAAAAATGCTATGGAGTGGACTATGCAGAAACCCTCAATCCTACAGTGCAGCTTATTCTCTCATGGATGGAACTTGAGATAGATCGATGTACAAAATGCCTTTCTTCATAGCATATTGGAAGAGGAGGTATATATGCACCAACCACCTAGCTATGAGGATCACATTCATCCGAGACATGTTTGCAACGTACAAAAGGCACTCTATGGCTTAAAAAAAGCTCCAAGTGTATGGTTTGCAAGGTTAAGCATGAAATTGCAAGAGTTGGGCTTTACCCCCATCCAAAGCAAACACGTCATTGTTCATATTCAGAGGAGGTAAAATTGTCATCTATTTTTTTATATATGTTGATGACATAATCATAGCAAGCTCTGATGCTGAGGCCATAGATAAATTGATTAAGCAACTTACAAGTGATTTTGCAATTATAGATCTGATTTTGCAACGTACAGGTGGGCTGAATTATTTCCTAGGAGTTGAAGCTACACCTAGGAAAGACGGCTTGATTCTCACTCAAAGGAAATATGTCACCAATCTACTTCAAAGAGCAAACATGTTGAACTGTAAGACTACTATCGCACCTTTGTCTTGCACCGAAAAGCTACCCAGAACTCAGGGAAAAGCCCTTTCAAAGTTAGACACATTCATGTATCACAGTATTGTAGGAGCCCTACAATATCTAACTCTTACTTGGCCTGACATATCGATTGTAGTGAATAAAGTTTGTTAGTTTCTTCAAGAACCAATAGATGCTCACTGGGCAGCGGTAAAAAGGATACTCAGATTCTTGAAAGGAACAACTATTGGCCTTGTTATTTAGAAATCACCTTCCTAGCTTCTCAATGCATTCACAAATGTAGATTGGGCTGGGTACAGCCTACTGTCTCTCACTCAAGCACCGAAGTAGAATACAAGGCCTTTGCTAATGCAATAGCAGAGTTAATCTGGTTGCAATCCTTGTTGAAGGAACTCAGGATTTATCATGACCATGCTCTATCATTATAGTGTGATAATCTTGGTGCAACATACCTCACTACCAATCCTGTGTTTCATGCTCAAACAAAACATATAGAGGTTGATTTTCATTTTGTTAGAGAGAGAGAGTTGCAGTAGGAGCATTGGAAGCCCAACACATTTCTTCTAGATATCAAGTCATGGACATTTTTACGAAGGTACTGTCAAGAGAAACGTTGTCTTGCTTACAACTCAGTCTTAACCTAGGAGAAGCCAATTGAGATTGAGGGGGTCTATTGGAAGAAATAGATCACACACACATAGAAAGGATGGATTAGTTTTTGTTAGTTTCTACTGCATATCTATTTCCCATTGCGCTTCCTCTGTTGTTGGTTACAACTATAGCAGGTCAGGCAAAGTCAGGATTTCATTTGTTTCCCGATTTTTCTTATCTCTTTCCTTTCTTGTTGTACATGATTTCTGTTGTAACAAATGTAATCTTGCATAATATATAAAGAGATGAGAACATGAGGTTTTGAGTGGTGCAATTCTTGTTTCATACCCTATGCCACCTCCTCCTCCTCCTCACTGTCGCTGCCACGACCGCCATCGCATTCCCGCGTCTTTGCCGCCGCCATTAACGCCCATAACCGAAGTTTAAAAACTTTGGTTACTTCCCGCCTTTCCTCCCGTGCGTTTGTGCATTAAGTCCCCCATTCCCCGCCGCCATCAAACCCGTCGTTTCCTCCTACATTACCTCACCGCTTTACTCAATTGCATGCGGAACGTTTTTAAAACCGGCGAGAAATTAATCGGCCGTTACTCCACCCCTCGCGCCTATTAAGCTCTTCTCACTGTCCTTGGAACCGAACCCGCACTTCCCCTCACCTAATTGTCCTCGGGTCCCTCTCCTTTTCCATCACACCGTGCGGCGTGCCTTTTTATTCGTCAGCGAGTTCCGACGAGCAATGAAGGCGCCCCGGGCCTCCTCGTGCCACGCCGCCACCTCCCATAGCACCGCCGAGCTCCCGCGCACCCCGTCCACCTTCTTCCTAGGCGAGAGTGTCATCGGAGGACCCCCACCACCGTAAGCCTCCTCCGACCGTCGCCTTTATCCGCCGCTCGCCCTCTCCGGCCATCCTCGAGATCCGCACGAGGTACCAGATTACTCCCCTCACTCCCCTCTTGCTCGTGCCCTACTTGGTCGGCACCGCTACCCGCCGAAGTGCTGGCGGCCATCAAGCCCCGTGCGCCACCCTCCGGCGGCCGTGCCACGTAGGCGCCTATGCGCACGTTGCGGCTGCGTGAACACCAACATGGCTACCATGTCCACCCCAAACCCGCCACGGCAGCGCCACCCAGCGCCCTCGACAACCGCATGCCACCTCACCCCACTTCAGTCCATGGACTCAGTCCACCATAAACCAGGCCCACCTGTCAGCCTCTTTTCCGATTTTTAAATTGCTAGGGCTGACATCATGCCTACGTCATAAGTCTGATTTTTTTCGTTTGAAATTAATTGAGCTGAAATTTAATTAGGATGCTGACATCATAATCACAGTTTTTCTTTAGAAATTTAAATCGGTAAATTGCCTGCTGACGTCATAAATGCTTTTTCAGTATAAAAATAATTCCAGAAAATGATCTTTTCCTTTTTCTTGTATTTAAACTTCCAGAAGCCATAACTTCTTCATTTTAACTCCGATTTGACCCGTTCAAATTTTTAAATTTTTCTAAAATCATGAACTATCCATTTCTGGCCTCTTTTTGAATTTTTGAAATTTATTTGAATTTTGTTTTTGAATTTAATTGGTTCTTCGGGTATAGATTTTGACGATTCGGGAGAGTTTGATTTCGACGACGTTTCGCGGTAGGACTTCGAGCAAGACAAGTTACACTCTTAACCATATTGTTCCTATTATTTTAAAATTATTTATGTTAGTTTACGGTATATGCATGCGTAATTTTATTCAATTATAATTTAAAGACGGTTTAAACTGTAGTTATACCTAAGTTCCATTGTTTATGGCCAAATTTGGACTTCGTCATCACATGCCTTGTCACTTAGACAAAAACTAGTTGGTACAGTAGTATTAACAAGAAAACTTTAGTAAATTGTTTTGCCATGCTTAGAAGAATTTAGGCGGGATCAACTTTTCACATGAAATGACGAATCTTACAAATGCATTCTTGACTTCGGTGAGTCAAGGATAGTTTATAAAATGATTCTAAAATAAAATAGAAAACTTTGGTTGGACTTAGGCTATTGGTTAGGTGGTGAGCTGCCGGCATGCTACGTGTTTGGTGACACGCAGTTGAATGTCAAGCACGAGGATATGTGGATTGAGCCTAAGTCAAGTTAAGAACTGTTTTTGTGAACTGTTTTACAAAGTCACCTCGTACTTTGACAAGTCCAGTATGGAATAGACCTGACTAAGTAATTTGTAACATTCCAAACATAGATACACTATAGGCTGAATGTGAGTGTGGCATAGGCCACGAGAAGTCTCACATGGCACAAGAGGGGGCTCCAACTCATGGATTCAAGTTGTGGTGAAACCTGAGTGGTGGCGTGACTATTTTGGCTATGAAGCATTATAACAGCCTTGTTGTGAACTCCCCGCTGCACACCTAAGACAGTGTGTTAATCACGTGACTCAAGCGGGAGAACACGTCTTGTGGGTAAAGTTGTAGACCTCTACAGAGTTTTAATCTATCCTAGATAGCCATGTCCACGGTCATGGACATGATTAGTAGAGTTTTCACATATTAGACTTGGTTTTTATAAAATGTGGTTTATGGACAAACAATAACAGTTTTGATGGTCCGGGTAGGATGCCCGTGGTTATGTTAGTGTAGGTTGGAGCCAACGCTAACGATAATACCTTGTTAAAATATTGTTTCTTATGATGTATTAAAATTCATCTTTTGTACTTTGTTTTTGAATTTAAATTCAATATTGCTTTTCCGCACAAATAACCATATTAAGCCTTCCTTTGAAATTCTTATGCATGCGCATTTATTCTGTTATATTCCCTGGTGTAACTTGTGGAGTACTTTAAAGTGCTCACCTTGCTTAAATCTGTTGCCAGAGTACAACTCCGACAACGTCGGTGAGGATTTCGACAAGTAGACTGCGTCTTACAATCATTCGCCTGTGGGTAGACAAGATGGGCTAATCTTCTACACTTTATTTTTTCGCTGTTTTTATTTCAGTTGGCCATGGGCCCCTTTATTGTAAAACTTGGCCAAAAGGCCCATACCTTTGCTTAATAATATTTTGTGGTTGTTATGCATGATATGTATCGCTGTTGATTCTGTGTGCACTAGCTTTTCTTGGGATAGTGTGATTTACACAGAGGAACTTGGAGTTGTTGTTCCAGGTCCCGACAAATGCCTCCAACAGCTGACCAAGCTCACCTTGCCTATAAAAAGAATGGAGCTTCCAGCATCTCCCCACGCCATCCTTCTTCTTGTCCCACAGCTCGAGCTCCTTGAACCTCTATTCTTCCCCTTCCCAATTGCTCCACTGCCACTAGGCGATCTCCTTCGCCACGGCACCTTCCGCCAATTACTAACGCCTGGAGCTTCCCCTAGATGACCTAAAGCTGCTCCAATCATTGGCCAGAGCCCTCAACGACCACAGCTCGCCGCCCACAGAAAGCTTCCCCATGCCGCCCATGGCCTCTGAAACCAGCCTGCCGCTGGAACCTTTCGGCCAAGCCGCCATCGCCGTTGAGCCCTCTGCGATCTCCTTTTTCTCACACTCACCTCCTCCCCCCCCCCCGGTCGACCCCTTCGGCCACCAATGCTTTCACTGGCTTCCATCGCCACCGCATGAGGTCACCGCTACATCGCCACCCCGGTATATGCTACCGCCTTCTTAGGGCCCTCACCTCGGGGGCAACCCTTCTTGCCGGCCACCACCACCTCCCGGAACCATACCCCGCCAGCGACACCACCGCTGACCGTGCGCCGAGCTCTTTATGGCCTGTGTTTCCACCGATGTTTCTTCCCTCTGCCTCCCTCCCCACCTTTCCCCTCTCTACATGTGACCTGTGGGCCCAATTGGTTAGCAGAACCCAAGTTCTTGCTTGAAGATCTTGTTAAATGAATGAATGTATACATATATTAAACCCCCAAGTCCGAAAACAAATGGGTGAATTAAGAATATTTGCGAAGATAATAAGTTACTTATGAACTGATGATAAGTAGATCAGCATAAATTTGTGACCAAAAAGATTAACGAATTGATCTACAAAGTTAACTAAAACATAACCATGCACAGATTAATCCCTCGACTAACAAGTCATTTATTTTAGAAAGCATGAACAAAGACATGCTTATGCGAGGACCATTTCCAAAACATTTTAGATGGGTCTCAGCAAACTGAAAAGCTAAGTTGCCAAATAACAATTAGTCTCTCCCCGATCTAAATGATCGTCACAAATTGAAAATAAATTACCATAACTAAATTCCGCCACACGAAATATCAATTATAGCTTTTTAACTCAAAACTCATAAGACATACCTTAAATGGTAATGAATAAATAATGGAAGTAACGGGAATCTTAGCATCAAAGCTATTTAAAGCTATAGTAACGAGGTTTGAAATAAAATTGTACCTAATTTGCAATCAAGTATTATCTTAGGATTTAGATGACTAAAGAATAATATTAACACAAATTATAACTCTATCAATTTAATCCCTAACTCATTCTTCCATTGGAACACGAACCGCTGATCACTAATAAATAGACTTGTTAATCTACCAATTCATCAACTTTGGTTATAGGACGAATTGATTAGTAACCTTTATCTCGCATATTTGGTCTTCAGATAATTTTGAAACCCTTATCGCAATCCTACAAGGAGGAGCATAAAATAATGGATCTAGTGCAAGTAATACTCTTAACTAAAGAAAACTTGATAAAACACAACTTTGCACCCCGAGAAATCATCCAACCATTACCTCATCATTTAATTAATAATGCAAAGTGCGACTTTATTAATTAGACTTGCTCCTGAACCTAATTGGATAAGTACCCAACTCCTCTCTATGACTAAAATACATGGGTTCCAATATCCGGCAATCACATCCTCAAGTAGTCCCCCTAAAGATAGCCATAAATCCTTGTTAGCACATGGAACTTTCTTGATAAATATAAAATAACATAAAAGAGGTCATAAATTAAAAGATAAAGCCTTATCACTTTCTAATCGGCTATGCCTACCAACTTTCTCTATCACATCAGAGGCATCCTATAAATGTTTCTTTACCCTTCTCTTTCTTATTCTAAAATTTTCCCTCCCGGTAAAGCTACCCAGTTACCCCCTTTCTTTGCTCAAACCCGTCGACTCGATGCCTACGTCACATTGGCTCCAGCCGTCTCTCTTTAATCCCCAATTTTAACAACATTAAATAGACCCAATTAACTTGAACCATACTTTTGTCACTATTTAGATTTATTTGGTCTTTTATTCGTTGCCACGTATTAGAAACTGCAGTCCGAAGGCAACAAACTCAAGCGGATCAAATTTCAAGACAAGGAAGAATTCAATATCTAATATGATTGACTGGTTAAAATTGGCTTTTAGCTAAATCAAAGCTGCGGTAAACAAGCAAGGCAAGTCATCACTTTGATCATATTGATCTCACATTTTTACGAAAACTATGTTCTTTCAAATTATCAAAGTGCATGCTTAGTTTATTACGCAATTGTATGTCACATATAAGGTAGTTAATGCCCGTGTGATATTACCAATATTTACTATGACACTCTTCACCGCTCGATTCAACTAATCCCTTGTCACCCTAGGTATTAATAATAACTTTATAAGTTGAGTCATACTTAATGCTAAGCAAGTCAAAATCCAGGGTATTAAAACTGTCCTGCTCATTACTCTTCAAACATTGAAAACTATTTTGGGCAGTCATTGGACGTAGATGACTGATAATTTGGTACAGCTTACCTTATGCTTCTCAAAACCCTAAAAACTTGCTTACCTGTCTGGGCGGTTGGTAAGAGTGGTTGGTGTGGATGTAGCACGAGAATTTGTGGTCTGTGGTATGCACCGCTTGGATGAATTAATGACTTAATCCTGTGTTGACCTCTCCATGTAAAACAGTACAAATCACAAGCTGGCAAAGTGTAGCCTTGGCTGATTAATTAACTAGACCCCCAAAGTCATCTCACAAGTTAGCTAGGAGAAAGAAGGGGACATACAAGAGGACGGCGAGGTCCGGCCTGAAAGGGACATCGAGTAGAAGGTAAAGTTTGCTAGATAGGGTGGCGTTGCGGAGAGTGGAGTCTGGACTGTGCCAGCTACTATATAGGGACATCCTGCATAACCTATAGAAGCAACCCCATAGGGGTGAGATGCTAAGGGGGAAAGGTATGTAAAAGCCTCATGACGATCTCTCGATCTACATGACTACGGAATCACGTAGGCTCGTCGGGTTGATTGTCTCTTATGGGTAAAGATGTATAAATTCTGCAGAGTCTAAACTATTGAATAGCCGTGCCCACGGTCAAAGGCGGACATAGGAACATCCTCGAGTTAGTTCTATTTCAAAAACCACTTTCAGGGTGGAATAAAAATCTATCTGAGGGAGGTACTCTGACTTTAATTTTTCCTGGACGGACGTACTCCAGTGGTTATAAAAGCTAGCATTGGTGGAGGTAGCCATGCACTGTAAAAGGTGGATGTAACCTGCGCTATTATTACTATTGCATTCTCATAATCTCTTTACAACATATGATTTGGTTAAAACCGCTAAGAAATAGGAGATTTCTTATGTATTGTATATGAAAAATAATGCTTTAGCAACTAAAATAACCTCAAGCCTTCCTTTCACAGCCTTGTATGTATTATTACTGTTGCATCCTGTGTGGTGGCTTGTTGAGTACGTTTGTACTCACTCTTGCTTAATCATTACCCTCCAATCAGTTAGGAAAAAGGAGATAAAGGCCTTGCAATGCTTCAAAAAGGGTCGATAGAGCTGGTATTCAAGGAGGCCAAAAACTAGGTCGCGAAACCCCAGTTGGCTGCCTATGGGCAAGTCCTGAGGGTCCCACTTGTGTGAAGATTTTCGCTGCTGCACTCTCTGCTTTTCGGCCCAACAAGGCCATGTGTAAGTATTACTGTATAATATACGCTTCCGCTTAATATGTTTTCGATATACAATGATGTATCTATGAGCACTATCTACTGATCCAGGGAATAGTGCGGTGGAATCACAGAGGAATTCGGATTTCTAAGTCTGGTTCCGACAGGAGTTTCTAGTTATTCATCTATTTTTTTCTCATTGTTGATCACTTTTAATTAATAATGCTAGACTGTGGTTCGCTTTATTTGATTAAAATTGTTAGCGGATGTTTCATATTTAGTATTTTTCCGTTACTCACTCTATTGTTTTACTTCCTCTTAGATGTCTTCTGTTTTAGAGAATATTGCCGGTTTATTTTTACCTTATAATCTGGCTAATTGTGGAGTGGTTTAGTGGCATCCCAAAGTAATGTGGGTCCTGGGGTGTTACATTTTTCATAAGTCTTAGGTTCATCATTGTCTAGCAATAAAATATCACGTCGATACTATATCGGCAATTGACGTGGCCTTTTAAACCTATGTGGGATTGGTGCCTCTTCCATAGTTTTTTTACAACATCTTGTACACTCTGTAGAGATTCAATAAGAGTTGAAATATTTTTTGATGTCTCTTGAATTTCTTCAAATCTCACTATGCTCCCACTAACTCCTTTTAGAGAAACTTTTTCTCGAAAAAGACATCATTTTGGGAAACAAACACTTTGTTCTCATCCCTTTTATAAATGTAATATCCTTTAGTTTCCTTAGGATACCCCATGAAAAAATATTCATCGGATTTATGTATGAGTTTGTCAGACATCAAATATTTTACATCCCCATATTTTCAGAAAAGACAACCTGAGACGCTTTCTAGTCCATATCTCATATGGTGTCTTCTCTACGGCTTTTGATGGAACCATACTTAATGTAAATGCAACTGTTTCTAGAGCATACCTCCAAAAAGACAATAGCAGGTCAGATTGGCTCATCATAGACTAAACCATATTTAACAAGATCCAATTCCATCGTTCAGACACCCCATTCCATTGAGATGTTCCCAGTGGAGTTAGCTGTGGAATAATTCCACTTGCTTCAGATAATCACCAAACTTATGGCTCAAATATTCACCTCCACGATATGATCGTAGGGATTTAATTACCTTGCCAAGTTGATTTTGTACTTTGTTCTGAAATTCTTTAAACTTTTCAAATGATTCAGACTTATATCTCATTAAGTAGATATATCTATATCTACTAAAGACATCGGTAAAAGTTATAAGTACTGAAAACCATCTCTATGAGCTCATTGGTCCACATATATCCAAATGTACTAAGGCCAACAAGTCATTTGACCTCTTGCTTGGACCAGTGAAAAGTGTCTTAGTCATTTTGCCAAGTACACAAGACTCGCATGTTTCAAATGATTCAAAATCAAATGCGTTTAGAAGACCATCTTTATGGAGCTTCACCATGCGCTTCTCATTTATGTGACCCAAACGACAATGCCAAATATAAGTGGACTTCAAATCATTAGGCCGAAACCTCTTAGTATTAATGTTATAGACAAGCATATCCTCAAGATTTAAAACAAATAATCTATTTATCAATGGAGCATAACCATAAAACATATCATTTAGATATATTGAACAATAATTGTTCATTATTCTGAACTCATAACCTTCTGCTCCCGAACATGAAGCAGAAATAATATTTTTTCTTAAGGCAGGAACATAATAATAATTATTTAATTCTAAAACTAATCCTAAGGGTAAAGATAATGGTAATGTGCCAATAGCCAACGCAGCAACTTTTACTCAATTGCCCACACGAAGATAAACCTTGCCTCTTGCTAAACTCCTACTCCTTATCAGCCCCTGCATCGAATTGCAAATATAAGCAACCGATCCAATATCAAATACCCAAGAACTAATATGAGAACTAGCAAGATTTATTTCTATGACATTTATACCTCAAGTAGAAGTCTTACTTCCCTTCTTCTTTTCTAGTTCTGCCAAGTACTTCTTGTAGTTTCTTTTTCAATGTCCAGTAACATGGTAATGGTAGCTAATGTCATCAGGTGTAGCACCAATCTTGAGCTTCTGAAGCTTAGATTTAATACTTGAAATCTCATCTTGAGTTTTATTGTGCCCTTTCTTTTGCTCAAAACCTGATGATTCTTCTTTTTGAAGTTGGTAGTCTTCTGAACCATCATCACATGATTAGAGCTTTTCTTAATGCTCTCCTCTGCTGACTTGAGCATCCCATGCAACTCGGTCATTAACTTCTCTATACCATTCATATAAAAAATTCAAAATGACAAGCTCAAAGCTCGGATAGAGTGACTGGGGAATCACATCGGTAGCCAACTTTTATCTAACGGAAAAATCAAGTTTTTCCAAAATCTTAATGTATCCAATCATCTTAATCACATGAGGGCTGATCGGACTTCCTTCAGCTAATTTGCACACAAACGACTTAGAGGTGTTGTACCTTTCAGCCATTGCCTAGTTCTCAAACATATCTTTAACACCCACAATCATATTATAGGCATCCATATTATCATATTGCTTCTGAAGCTTTGAGTTCATGGTGGTAAGCATGAGATAGTTAACATCAAGTGAGTCATTGTAATGTTTCTCATACTCAATCTTTTGAGCACAAGTAGCATCTTCAGTTGGTTCACCTGGATATAGAACCTTTAGAACATATTCTTTCTTTTCTTACTTGAGAACAATTCTTAAATTGCGTTAACAGTCAATGAAGTTTGTTCCATTTAATTTTTCTTTTTCAAGAATAGATCGTAGGTTAAAACTAGGTGTGGAGGAAGTAGATGGTAGCATTATCTACAATATAAAAAGTGTATGCAAAAATTTAGCACTATGTTTATGTAAAATCTTCCATTAAATAATTTAATAAAAAATACTCCCACTATATGTTCAGAATTATGTACCCTCTAATAACATATAGTGAATCAAGATCCATATTTTACGAAGTCCTAGTGAGCTGCTAGAAACATAGCGACGTAGGTAAGTAACCCCTTGCTAATTGCATCACATGCAACTCTTATTTGTTGAGTGACATCCATATACCCCCGCCTCAACACTATGCCCCTAGACCTAAAACTATTTTGGTAGCCTAGTCAAGTTAAACCAATATTATGCATAAAGTGTCTAACACTTTACCTTATCTCGTTGAGATAATTAATGGCACCCTAGTTTGGTAGATCTACCAATTAATGATCAAAATTTTTGATAGATGCAACTATTGGAAGGGCATTTAGTTTTACTTAATTTTTCTAAAGAGATGCTATTCTATCATGTTAAAAACACCCAAGATACTAATAACATGAATAATAGTATAACAGGAACATAAAAGCATTCACAATTAAATCATATTAAACTGTGATATAGTATGGCCCTTAGCACGGCAAAATACATCACCACGCTTCCTGTCCACCAAGCCATCAATGCTTGATTTCACCATATTTATCCACTTAGCTATTACTCCTAACAGCTAATAATGAATTACATATGAAAATATCAAACATCACAAGTCGACACACAAGTCATTATACAATAATATGTAGCCCATGGCTATAAATCAACATGACACGTAGGCCGTGAAAAACTCATACATGCATCACATACACAATGAGCCATACATTTCACACAACTCTGCAAAAACGAGTTATATGCGGAATCCAATTCTATCACGTGATATGAATACATAACACTTATAATGCGTGGTATGATTACCTAGCACAGCAGTCCTGCTAGTCGTGAATCCTATAATGGGATCAAAGGGGTAGCGCCCCTCGCGGGTCGACGGTAGCGCCCTTGGAAAATTTTTTTGGGACGTGAATCCTATTCATGAAATTGCCCTTGAAAATTTCATCGGATTAATCACATTAACCCAATTTCAAACCAATCTTATCTGCTTGATTTTCCATTGATCAACTGTATTGATCAACACGGGAGGTTTCCAAAAAAAAATAGCAATTCGATGCTATCAATTCATACCTCCTCCAAACCCATCTAATATCGTCGAAACAGATTGATCTTATCAACCAGTGTCTAAACCAATCCAATAACAATAACCAATCTATGTTATCATATTAGACCAGAAATAGATTCAATCTACTACCACCACATATCAACTATATGTGACCAATCTAGATCAAATACTATACGGGATGGCTCTGATACCACTGTTGGGATACAAGTAAGCTACACTAACGCAAATTAAAAATTTTTATCGCATAAACCATGAAGCCATGCAAGTAAGTAGATTGTTACCACTAGACGCATAGTGTAGCGGAAGTAGAGTTGAAGCAGCTAATTCAATGAAGAGCACGTCGATGTAGTGAAAGTAATCGATCATCATCCGACAAACCATCTCCTCCTCGCGATCATCCTGATCAGCGCCGCAGTCGTAACAATGTCTCTATCGAGGTCCACACATCCAGGGATGGAAACACTGTGCGTCAGCGTGCTAGCACCAACACGCACGGCAGGGATTATGAGAGGTGGTGGCTAGGGCTTCGATGGGTATGTTTTGGTATACCTCCCTCGGCATCGCACCTCTTCTTATATAACCTCCAATCGGATTCTTATTTGATATGAGTAGAGATCATATCCCACTCAGAGACTACCATCTAAACCCTTATCGTTCCTACCCATTAAGTGTGTGACCCTGTAGATTCATGTATATTTGGCTATGGGCCAAAAACTCCTTTTCAATCCATAAGTCGGTAGCCATCTCTAGCAGGATATAATGACACCTAAATATACATAAAGATCATAGCAGACTAACCTATATAGTGCTTTTGTACTAATCCCTTTGCCTCATGATACTAGATCGAACTGAAGGCGAGAAGCATGCTATCCTATGATAGCTCGATTCTGCGCTCGAACCTATAGTAGATTTCTCAGCTGTGATTGACTCCTCAACCACATTTTGCATGATCATGCACTTCCTTAATCCGAACACATCGAGAGGGCTAGAGATCTCTTTTGTTATGGAGGGGCAAATTCCATCATGATCGCTCATATTCTTCTACATATTTCTTAGTAAATCTGAAAACTACATTTATGACCACTCAACTACGGAATAATATTTGGTAACCCCTAAGTAAACTATTATACATGT
Source organism: Melocanna baccifera (assembly GCA_036346265.1). NCBI lineage: Eukaryota > Viridiplantae > Streptophyta > Magnoliopsida > Poales > Poaceae > Melocanna > Melocanna baccifera. The sequence continues at coordinate 3,760,862 of CM070699.1, forward strand.
AGAAAATAATGATGATCTCAGGTCTAAAAATCCTACATACACTATGTATGAAACCAACTGATGACACTTAAGAATATAACAATTCCTGCAATGTCTCATGGTGGGTCAATCCAACATCATGCTCTCTAACATATATCTACATTATTGATTTGATATCCTATATATATGATCCATGAAATATGATCATCAATCAGTACATATACTGATCTGTAAATCATAATTGTCCTATATAATGATATAAGATCAGGGATAATTTAGAATAACATCAAAATATAAATAAAGAATTCCATGAACAATTCACATATTTGTTGATCAATATGAAAGACATTTATTCAAGGGACAAAATAACATATTAGTCAAAAGATCATAAATATAGAAGTGATACAATTATCTCCATGATTGCCTCTAGAGTATATCACTAACATAAAAGGCAAGAGATCGGGAATTCTCAGGAAGGATTTCTTCTGGTTTCCGTCTGGCTCTGTCGAAGGAAAGGTTTTTGATGAGCACTTCAACACTGTAGGGTAGCTTCCCTTGATCTCTTATACTATTGTCCTTTATTTTCAGGTAAATTTTGTTGTTTTCTTGAACAATGCTCTTGATTGATAGGGACAAATACATTTGTTTCTGTTTTGTTGATTGTTTGATGCTGCACCAATAACGCTATTCAAATGAACATTTATCCCTGTCAAAATATCAGATCTTGTTCTTAAGTAAACAGCACAGAAAATCCATCTAAAGTTCAGAGTTTTTCCAGACTTATACACAGGGCTTCAGTGTCGGGAACTCCAGACCAGAATAGGTCAGTTTTGAAACTGTAGATGTACGTTTAGAAAAATTTGAAACCACATGTCGGTCCTGTGCAATTTACTCTGAAGTCTTAACTAAGCTTTCATGCATGATGCAATAACATTACTGGAAGATTGCATATAATTATTCTTCCTAGATTGACAATTTCCTAAGAAAAAATTCACCCTGCAATTTACTATGATGTGCATTTGAATAGACATGCCATTTTCAGGTATCCACATGATAAAATTTATATTTTGCAAGTATGCCTGAATGCCAGGAGGCTAGTTTGAGCTGTTAGTGACTAGGCTCCAACATTTCTTTAAATAACTAATTTGAAAACATGAACAGCTTGTACATGCATGATAAAGTTCCAGTATTATTGGCATCTATTCCCTATGATGTACATGCTTTCTTGTCGGAACTAGTGAAAAATACTTGAATTTAAAATTCTCACTTTAAGATGGTAAGTGTTGCTAGTTAGTATTGCTCAGTTACCTTCTTGTTAGAACTATGCCCAAATTGTAGATTGCAGGACTCATGTACAGGCAAATCTAAAATCCATAGCAGAAGTAGCAAGTTCTATGAATACTGTCAAATGTAAGAAGATTAAACAGTTAGTTTGCTTTTATCTTTCGGAACACTTCTTGATATACTGTGGTTGTTAACATCTTAAAATACCTTAGATGACAATTTCAAGAGTGATTTGACATAAATATTTCTAATTTTTAAATCACTGACAGAATGAATCTTTGAGTACATATCTATTTGTCCCTTTTTGGTGATGTTCTTTTCCTGAATATTAGCTTTTTCCTTACTCTTGATTCCTGAATAATGTTACCAATTGAAAGGCAAATGGGTGCCATCTTGGTGGACAATCTTGAGATACCAAGTATGAACGTCATTAATGATGCAGTACAAAACGGCCAACGTGCTCTTATGCTCGCCGAGTTCAAGCTGTCCCTGAACTCTTACATGTCTGAACTGGCCACTTCACCTGTTAGATCATTATCACACATAATTGGCTTCGACAACAAGCACCCTGTCGATGTAAAGATTGAAAACGTAGTGTATTAGAGGCAAGACATACACACACAAATAATCATCTGTGGTGAATGTTGCTAGAACGGATTGTTTCAATGTAAGACTACTTACAAGCACCTTGCAATCTCAAACTATTTATAGAGAGATTAGGGAGGTGAATGGTTAGGGAGAGGTGAATGGTCATGCACCATAAACATACAACAGGTTAGAGAGGTGAATGGTCATGCACCATAAACATTTAACACTCCCCCGCAGTTGGAACGAGAGAAGGCCGAACGTTTAGACTGGAACGGAACTCCGTAAAGGCTGAAGACGGCAGACCCTTTGTGAAGATGTCGGCGTACTGTGACGAAGTGGGAACATGAAGGACCCGAACCTGCCCAAGGCCAACACGCTCGTGGACAAAGTGCAGGTCGATCTCCACATGATTGGTGTGCTGATGCTGAACTGGGTTGCTAGAGAGGTACACGGCACTGACATTGTCCCAGTAGACAAGAGTTGTGCGCCGAAGTGGACAGTGGAGCTCAAGCAGAAGCTTGTGCAGCCATGAGGCCTCAGCAACACTGTTGGCAACCGCGTGATACTCGGCCTCGACACTGGAGCGGGACACTATCTGCTGGCGTTTGGATGACCATGAGATGAGATTATCACCGAGAAAGACACCATAGCCTGAAGCGGACTTCCGTGTGTTGGGATAGCCAACCCAATCAGCATCTGTATAGATAGTCAGAATCTCCGAAGAGGTGCGGCGAAGTAGGAGGCCATAATCATGGGTACCCTAAAGATAGCGTAGAATCCGCTTCATCGCAGCAAGATGCGGCTCGGAGGGTCATGCATATGCAAGCAGACCTGCTGAACAACATAGGTGATGTCGGGACGAGTGGAAGTCAGATACTGCAGTGCACCAGCAAGACTCCATAAGTGACTGGCATTTGCCACAGGCACACCAGCAGAGGAGAGCTTCGACTGAGTATTCACAGGAGGACTGCAAGGCTTGCAGTCTGACATTCCTGCTCGATCGAGAATGTCCAACAAGTACTGGTGTTGAGATAGGAAAAGAGAATCGTCCTGCTAATGAACAGACATGCCCAAAAAATGATGGAGTTGACCCAAATCCTTCATAGAGAATTCGCGCTAAAGAGCTGCAATAGTGCGGCGCAGTAGTGGCGAGGAAGATGCCGTCAAGACAATATCATCAACATATAAGAGCAGATAAACTGTGTCGGTGCCACGATGAAACACAGAGAGAGATGTCTGTCTTTGCTTCAACAAAGCCAAGAGAAAGCAAATAGGTAGCAAACCGATTGTACCAGACATGAGGTGCTTGCTTCAGTCCATAGAGAGACTTGTTGAGGCGACAAACATGATCTGGACGAGCAGGATCAACAAAACCCGAAGGCTGCGCATAGTAGACTGTCTCAGTGAGGGTGCCATAAAGAAAAGCATTTTTCATATCCAGCTGATGAATTGGCCAATCCCGAGAGAGTGCCAGAGTAAGAACTGTACGGATGGTCGCCGGCTTTACCACAGGACTGAAGGTCTCATCAAAGTCAACGCCAGGATGTTGAGTGAAGCCCCAAAGAACTCAGTGGGCCTTGTAGCGATCAAGAGAACCATTATTGTTGAACTTGTGCCTAAAAACCCATTTGCCAGTGACAACATTAACACCGAGGGTGCAGTACGAGCACCCAAGTGTTGTTGCTGAGGAGGGCGTCGAATTCCTCAATCATCGCCTGATGCCAGTTTGGATCAGCCAGGGCACTCCGATAGGAAGTTGGAATGGGCAAAAGCGCCACTGCATGAAGATTGAGGCACTTGGTCAGCAATCGGAAACCAGGTTTACCCCCGTGACCATTCAGTGATCATTGGTCACGGGCGGCACCGAGACCATAGTGGTAGGGCGTGGAGGCCACCGGAGGCCTCCGGTGTGAGCTAGCGGGTCAAGGCCAGCACCAAGAGCAGCAGGTGCAGTGCAGCCAACCGCCTGTTGAGCGAACGACGCTGGGTCGATGAGAGGCCCTGGGGGTGAGCTGGGCCCAAGAGGCGAGCCAGGCCCAAGGGGTGAGCCAAGGCTCACAGGGGAGCCGAGCCCAGGAGGCGAGCCGGGCCCCAGGGAAAATGTGCCAGGGCCAGGCAGCTGGCCAAAGCTACGTGGCGAGGCCGGCTGAGGCCCGTTTGTCGCAGGTGGTGGCCCAGGAGCAGGCATAGCGCCTGGAAGAAAACTGGTGGTGCCCTGTACGTCGTGACCTACATGGGACTAGGAAATAGTAACGTGAGTTAGAAAATCAAGATCTGGCGGCTGGGAGGAGGCCTCGAGGAACGGGAAGGAGGTTTCATCAAAGAAGGCATGGCACGAGATGATGATTTTATTGGTGGAAAGGTCAAGGCAACGGTAACCCTTGTGGTCGGAAGGGTAGCCAAGGAAGACACACAAGGTGGAACAGGGAGACAGCTTGTTGGAGGTTGTGGAAGAAAGACTGGGGTAACACTTGCACCAAAAACACGGAGATGGGAGTAAGGAGGGGTGACACCGTAGAGAGCGAAGTAGGGGGTTAGAAAATTGGGGGTCTTGGTGGGATGGCGATTTAGCAAATATGTGGCTGTGTGCAGTGCCTTGACCCAGAATGAGAGTGGGAGGCCGGCTTGGAACATGAGGGAACGCATGATGTCATTGGTGGTGCGGATGATTCGTTCAGCCTTCCCATTTTATTGAGACGTGTAGGGACATGACATACGTAGAGTGATGCCATGGGTGAGGAGGAAAGCATGTGAGGTGGAGTTGTTGAACTCACGTCCATTGTCGCACTGGAAGGCCTTGATGGAGGCACCAAACTGCGTGCAGACAAAGGCGACAAAATGAGCAATGTGAGAGAACGTGTCAGACTTAAGGCGCAATGGAAAAGTCCATGAATAATGCGAGCAGTCATCAAGAAGAATAAGATAATATTTATAGCCAGACACACTGAGTACAGAGGATGTCCAAAGATCACAGTGTATCAAGTCAAAGTTATGACTAGCTCAACAGGATGAAGTGCCAAAAAGTAAACAAACAGGGAGGAGGGAGCCGATGGGGAGCATGGCAAGGTGCTGGAGCTGATGAGCTTATTGAGGGTGGCCACAAGGTCGATGAAGTAGTGCTGACGAGAGCTTTAGGACGGACCGGTAGATGAAGAGGATAGAGATCCCCGGAGCTATTGCACCTGGTGATCACGTTCTTGGTACGAAGATCCTTGATAGAGAAACCAAACGACTCAAATTTGACAGAGAAATGACTATCAATAGTGAACTGCCGAATGGAAATAAGGTTCATTATGATGTTCGAAGTAACAAGAACGTGACGCAAATGTAAAGGTGTGGGGGTGGGAAAAGACACCGAACCACTAGAAGTGACAGGTATAATGGACCCATTGCTAACAATGACGTTGGGATGATGTGAGGGGTGGGAGTGGAGGGAGGAAAGGATACCGGTGTCCGAAGTCATATGAGAGGATGCTCCTGAATCCATGTACGATTCAGTGGGGGAGGTGCGCGGTTTGAGTGTCGCAGTGCTGAAGGCGCTAGTGAGCTGTTGCAGATCCGAAAATCCAGTGCCAAACATGGGGTTCCATGCGGCCGGTTGTTGGGAGGCTATTCCCCCGGCATCGGACGGGACTGCCCCGGCATGTAGGATGGCCCTAGCACCGTAGGCCACGCTGGCTAGCCTAAACCCAGTGGGTGCAGTGGCAGTCATCGCATGCTGCGGTTGAGGAAGCGACGCAAGCTGGGGTGTGGGCATGGGCGTGCCGGGCGCATAGGCATGCGGCCACACCTGCACAGTGCCCGACCACGGGTTCACAGGGAGCCAGCCGTGTGGCAGACAGGCAGAGGGGTTGTTCGGAGGGCGGCTAGGTAGACCACCCTGCGCACCACCCAGTGCACCGATCTGGGACAGTGCGCCAAGGGCGTTGCCTCCTGCTAAGGTAGGCTGGAAACCACTGCCCTTGCGCCAGTGACGCCGGTTGCCCCGTCTGGCCCCGCCTGCTCTAGTGTTGGGAACGCCAGAGTTGGGCGTGCCAGGACGTGGACCTTGCGACGGCTGCTGGTTGGTGGTGAAGAATGTCGTTTGCGTGCCCGTCACCCGTGTCTTGGAGATCTCCTCTAGAAGGAGACAGGAGCGAGCCTCAACAAAGGATGGGAAGGGGCGCTACATCTTGAGGATGGGCACCATGTGGGAGAATTGCTCGTTAAGACTGTGGAGCATGGACAAAACGAGGGTTTGGTTAGAGATGGGCTCGTCGAGGTCACCGAGAGTATCTGCCATGGACTTGAGTTTACGGCAATAATTAGATATAGATTGATCACCTTGAAGGAATTTTCGGAACTCCGCCTCTAGGTAGAGAGCACGTGTTTCCTGATTGCTGAGAAACTGGTGCTCAAGATTGAGCCACACGGCACAAGCTGTTGTCTGCGGTGTCATGACGAGTTCGACAAGATCGGAGGAGATGGTGGTGTAGAGCCAAGATCGCACCATGCAATCCATGTACGCCCAATCGCCGGTCGGAGTGGCCGGAGCGTTGGACAAGATGTGATCCGTCAGAGCGTACTTGCCGAGCATGGTGAGAAAGATCCCCCGCCACTAGGTGTAGTTAGCGGATCGGAGATCAAGGGTCACTGGCACAAGAGCTTTGATGTTGATGACACCGATGGCTTGGGCATGCAGAGCAATGACAGTGCACCCAGATGCATCACCGAAGGTAGGTTGAGAGGGTCAGTGGCAAGAGCACCCGAGGACGCGGTGTGGGGTGCCGGTGCGCTAGACAAAGTCGTCGACAGGGAGTTGCAGCGCTCGGCAGCGAGCGCAGCTAGCACGTCTCGGTGAGCGCGATCGATGGCCGCAGAAACCAGGGCCTCGATGCGCTGTTCCTCAGAAGCGATAGCAGCAAGACACTGGGCTTCAGCATCCTCAGCTGCACGGCGCGCCGCCTCGGCAGCGGCGGCGGCGTCGCCATCAGGAGAACCAGCCATGTGAAGAGTGGCGGCTAGGGTAGGGAGCGGAAGCGTGCAGTTACAGGAACAACTGCATTTGATACTATGAAAACGTAGTGTATTAGAGGCAAGACATACACACACAAATAATCATATGTGGTGAATGTTGCTGGAACGGATTGTTTCAGTGTAAGACTACTTACAAGCATCTTGCAATCTCAAACTATTTATAAAGAGATTAGGGAGGTGAATGGTTAAGGAGGTGAATGGTTAGGGAGGTCCGGAGGTGAATTGTCATGCACCATAAACATACAATAGGTTAGGGAAGTGAATGGTCATGCACCATAAACATCTAACAAAGATCACACTAAGTCATGTTCATTCAAAATGCTTGCTAATTTTGTCGAACATGAACGAGCAACTCTTGCATTATTTGTAACAGGAAAGGATGGCTGAATTTGGTCAGAGTTACCTTCTACAGTCTGAAGCAACGAATGGCATTGGTCCAACTGAGGAGCGGGCCATTGTGTCATGGGCGTGAAGGCGAGGCAGGGACACTGAATGGCGCCAACTGAAGCAAGAGCCATGTGGGCCATAGGTCACTCATTTGAGTTAAAAATTAATGGTTTATGGTTGAATTTACACTGTAACTAGTTTATTTTATATTGTAGCTGATAGTATTAAATTAAATTTAAAAAATCTAAAAAATAGAAAAAAAGGTTATCCCATCATGTATAATACAAATAAGTATGAGAAAAAAAGAACCGGTAAAAAAAGCTCAAAAAATCAAAAAGTCAACAAAACGAAATTTAGAAATAATAAAAAATAAGTCAAAAACAAGAAACTTAAACCGAAATGAGCAGAGCCTAAAAGGCTTAAGCCTTTGTAATTAAACTATTTGTTTTGAACTTGGTTGGATCTCAGGGGGCGTTTGGAATAGCGATGGCTTCTAGCTGGCTAATTTTTTACTGTAGCTGGCTAATTTTTTACTGTAGCTGAGTTAACTTATTGGATATAATTAAATTTAAAAAATATATAAAAATAAAAGTGGTACGTTAACTTATCACAGACAATGCAAAGGAATACGGAAAAAAACAAAACACAAAAATACCAAAAAATAAAAAAAAACACAAAATGACAAAAAAAAAACGTGAACACTTCTGCCGCTGGCGACAAGTTAAGGCCGCATAACTGGCCCAGTGTCGGCTGTAGCGTGGATGCAAATACCACTTTTACATGGTAGTGCTTGAGAAGATAGCTCATAATATTTTGGCTAGCATGTGATCAAAACCTTCTCATTTATGTGCAACCCCTCTCATGAAGAAATATTAATCTAGCATTGAACATTCAATAACATAGTTTTCTCGTTGCAAGACAAGATAGTCATCCAGTTGTGGTAACTAAACCTTATTTATTGCCGGACACTACATCATATTTTGCTGCTACTTTATTTCATTCTACAAGTATTGCGCCATTTGAGCTGTTCTCTACAACTCCTCTAATTAGGCTGAGAACTCGAACAACATAGTGTGCTTGTACTTCTCACCAGGCTGCACTACCACAGAAGGAAAGTTGGGTTGATTGATGGCATTGGGAAACCCCTGGGTTTCCAAGCATACTCCGGCATGCTTCCTGTAAACAGCATCAGCTTTGCCAGTGATGCCATCCACGTAGTTGGCGGTGTAGAACTGAATACCGGGTGCATCAGTCCAGAGGTCCAGGGTCCGTGAGCTCGATGGGTCTTTCAGCTTGGCCGCATGCTTCAGGCCATTCTTCTCGTCACCACAGCCCAGCACGTAGTTATGATCGTATCCTCCGGGAACATCGTTGATGCGGGCTCCAATCTTGTGCTCTGTGGTGAAGTCGAAAGGCGAGTCCTTGACGGGCACTATTTCACCGGTGGGAATTGTGTTTTCGTCTACTGGAGTGATGTGCTTCCCCCAGATCTGGATTGAATGGTCCAAGGTGTCTCCGGAGTTGTGGCCTGCCAGGTTCCAGTAAGTGTGCTGCGCCAAGCTGATAGGAGTGGCTTTGTTCTCTGGTATAGCTTCCATGTCAAGCCTTAGAGTGGTAGCCTCAGGAAGAGAATATGTTGCTCGGACAGTTACATTGCCTGGGTAACCTGAGGAATGTAGAACAATTAACGCTTGAGTTGTCTGACTCCTTCAAGCATGGGAATTCTGTAGTTCCAACAAACATGCTAGTGACTGTACCTTCTTCCCCATCCTTGCTGTGATATTGGAAAGTGATTGATGGGTATTCGCCATCTTTATGCTCTATGACATCCCACAAAACCTTGTCAAAACCCTTCAACCCACCTGCAATTTACAATTGAGCAACAAAACAAACAAAGTTTTGCAGGTAAGTCACATGAAGACAAACAATTACAATGCAATGAATTGAAAGCAGAACAAAAACATGGAACTCTGGAGGGCATTATATTTTCCGGACACATCAATTATCACTGGATTGAGTCATCTAGGCTAAAAAATGTAAATGGATGTTAAAAGTACAGAAGGTGCAATCTGCAAGACATTTCTGTGTATGGTACTGTATGGTACTGAGTACCAATGACAAAACAATAGGCATGCCAAAAATTGTTTGATAAAACAATAACCATGCCAAAAATTGTCGCTCATCATCAATAAAATTGACAATACAGTTACAGTGTTCCATTAAAATTTAACATCTAAGTAAAGCCGTAGACACTTAACTACAGTTTATGCTCTAGCTAAAGCAATTATATACCCTTTCTAAACCAACCACGCAAAATTCATGAAACCTTACCGTGAAGGCTGTTGGGTCCATTGTTGATTGGCAATGAAAACTCAACTCCGTCCAGAGTAAACTTCCCACTCTTGATCCTATTTGCAACTCGGCCAACTATGCAGCCAAAATAAGGTGCCATGCCTTTCTGCAAAACAGAATAGAAAGAAAAGACATACATTAACAAACTTAGATAATTCTTCTTAGATAGTTCTTTGAAACAAGTTGCATGAAATTTAACAGAACTAGATACACTCTCGACACTTACAATTTCTATATAGATTTGGTTGGTAGATATATGAAATAATTATTATCATTTGGTTTTGGAGTCTGCAATGATTAGCATTAAGGTTTATAAACATCACAATAGGCCCAGTTTTACTTAATTACAGAGTTTCCCACTTCCCTGAATTGCACAATCAACATTTGACCAGAATATAACCCAGGTATCTTCCCATCTGAGGATCTGTTGGAGTGGTAACAAACATCAATTTAAAGGCATCGAGACATAATGATTTGCATGTGTTTTACAGAGAAACACTCGTATTTATTGATACAGTGCAGCCATTTTTTAATGACAAAAACAGAGTCTGGCCTTGGTTCTTAACAGTTTTCCTTGCGAATAGGCCAGACATTGGAATAACTTATTGAATTATATTTTTTCAGAGGAATTCGGTTCACTCTTTTCCTGGCAGCAATGGGGTGGAATTTGGTTCAGGACACCCATCCCTATTGCGTGAAGCAACCAAATTTTCCTAAGAAGATTTTGCCATAAGCCATAGCGATTGAAACTGGACTCTTGTCCAATAATTTGCTATGCCTGCTGGAAATAGTCATCTACTTTTTATCAGCCTTCCATATGGCAATTTCTGCTAAAACATACACAAGATGAAGTTGTTTGAATCTAATCAAGAAATACAGCCAGCATTTACAAAGAAAAAACGTGTTAAGGTAAAGTCAACAATTGAACAAAAACTAAGAGCTTCCGAACACACAAACTACGCACCAATTAGAACCACATTTAGCGTAACGTAGAATCCGATCCAGTTCAACCCAAAAGTCAAAACCAGGGTACAATTCCCAACTAAACCAGAGCAACGATTAGTAGTACAACCGCATTACCGTAGCATCCACTCCAGTTCGGTTCAATCAAAAAGTCAAAACACGATAATACAATCTGTAAATCGGGATGGAATTACAGACAGATCTTACCAAGTATGGTTCCAGAGTGTCGAATCCAAGAACCACATCAGCGAGATTCCCTGCTGACAGCAACCGCGTCAATTTGCCAAGAAACGAGTTAAGGCTTATGAATCAAACCCAAGAATCTGAAGAAAGAAGGACCGTGGGCGTCGGGGACGAGGAGGGAGGTGATGGTGGCGCCCCAGTTGGCGATCTTGGCGGTGATCCTGCCATTGGAGAGCTCGAAGATCTCGGCCTCGGTCGCCATTGATGCCGCGCACGAATCCGCTACTGATCTCTACCAATCGGCTTCGCTAAATAACCGCTGCTGCTGTTGTGACCAGCTCGCACCCTGCGTCTCTATCAATCCATCTATCCCAACGCACACACCTCCAATCAAGTGTCTCTATCCAACCAGCCGGTGGGGCCCACTTTTGGGTAATCTGTACATAGGTAACACAAGCATCCTAATCTTCCCAAACTGCAAACCCTAGGAATAGTCTATCAGGGAGAAGTGAATAGTTGATATTTTTTATTTTAGTCAGTATTTTTAGCCAAAGAATCGTCTTGCCCACACAGCAGAGCATCAGGGTTGCAGAAATCGTCGAAAACTGGCATGTCTGGTCTATAGAACCTCAGTTTCGATTCATCTGGTTCATCACCCGCCCCAAAATTCAACTTTTGTAGGCTCATTACTGTGTCTATTTTATATCACGAGCTTCAAATCTGCCTGAAGAAAGAAAAAATTTTGAAAATTCAAAAAGTTGGAAAATCTGCTTTCAGCCAAAAATTAGAATTGCCCTGCTTGGGTTTTTCTAAAATAGCATCTAGCGTTTGTTAGCTTTTCTTCTTAGTAATTTAATTAGAAATTAAAAAATAAAAAATATTATTATATCTCTACAAATAAATAAAAAACAATAAAAAAACAATAAAATTAAAAAGTTAAGAAGTCAACACATTTATTTCAAGCCGAAGCTGGAATTAGTACGAAAATCTCTGCAGGTTCGATTTTCAAGAACCTCGCCTGTTTCATAGCTCCCACCCGCCTCTTGTAGACGCCCTTGAACGCCACGCGCCTCCAAGACCACCATCTCTACCATGCCCTTGCCCATTGCCACGTTATCTTTGTCCCTCTCGTAGCTCACCGCTGCAATACCTCACCGCTATTTGCACCATCGTCCCTATTGTCTCCATTATCCCACATGAACTCCACGCATTGTTGATTGCGATGATCGCCGGGTTGCTGGCTTTTGTGGGAATCAAGGGGGAAGATTAGACCACAGACTCATGCTACCCAATGGTCGTTGATGACCTATTCTGAACGCAGGATTCGAAAAAATTCCTGCAATTCAAACGGCCCTAAATTCGAAAAAATTCCTGCAATTCAATCGGGCCTGACTTTCGTTTATCTGAGAGGAACTTCAGCAGTTCAGATAAGTTATAACCTTTAGCTTTGCTATCTGTTGAATGTCCTACACGTTTGAGCTCTCGGCCTGAAGTTTTAGATTGAGAAGGCTCGGCGTCGACTTGAATAGGCTAACGTAAGAAAAGTAACAAATTACAAGATAGAATCCGAGGCTTGTAAAGTCTATAGTTGAGTTGTGCTCAGGCCAAGCTCAAATTTTAGTTTGAGCATATAATGTTGGAAACATAAGCAATATTTTAATTCTAAACATTATTAGGAGATAAATACAATAAACTAGCAATATAAAATATATAACTAACAGCAGACTACTTATTGTACTTCAAAAAATACACAAAGAAAATATAGTATTAAAGTCGATCAAACGTGCAAACGACTTACTGTTAGGCTTGATGAAGAATAGAAAGTAGCGTAGGCTCGATGCAGTATAGAATGTAGATGGTGCAGTGAAGTGAGTGGTCGCGCAGATGTGTCTGCCCAGAAACCTTATTGTCGTTCCTATGCAGGTCTTCATGGCAACAACGGCTCGAAGATACCGCTCCTCTTCTTCACGGTACATGCTAGGAAGAAGAGTTGATGAAGCTCAGGAGGTCAACACAATAACACAAGTTCGTAGGAGGAAAAGAATGGAGGCAGCAAGATTATTGGCTATACTCTGGATGTCTCCAGGTATATATATATATAGACAGACTATAACTGACATGATTAAAAACAGTTATTTACCCATTGGTAACTGACATATTTAACCAGTCATTTACCAACTAGTAAATGCCTATCATTAAACCCAATAAAACCCTAAATTCATACGTTTGAATCTCATTCAAACAAGGAGAGAGTGGTGCACGTTTCAGCAAAAATAAAGATGGACTTGGTCTAGTAAGTGGTACGCTACGTCACAGTACGGTTGCGCATTGCAAGTCATAAGTCACGCGATTTTCACACGAAAAATACGCAAATATGCGTGTGCACATGTGTGTGCGTGTGTGTGATTAGCCAAAACCCTCCTCATGCCATCATATCCATAATTCAAGGAGTGGCATTAACTCCACCTTATAAATTGACCTCCCTCACCTTACCTTAGCAATATAGTATTAAACCATAAATACTTTAGAATTAAGAAAATGGACCTTCTAGTCTATTTCTAACAATCTCCCATCAATTACAATGCAAGAAACAAAATGATGTCAAAGATATTATGCTGAAATACTGTTTATATACCAGACTTTTAGTGTAAGTCCTGTACGGGTTGAACTTACACCTAGAATGATAAAATTCATCTTCTCACAGTTAATGAATAGACTATGCCTTAAATTTATAACTTTTCATGACCAGATTTCAGTTGAAATCTAAACTGGTATTAGGCTGCCAATAAATCACGTCTTAACAGAGCATTATATGGTCATACTCTTTTATCTGCTCATGAGTTTTCTAGAGAATTCCATGTTCTCATGTACTACGACCAAACAGTTAAGTTCAAATAGGTGTATTCTCTCTAGGTACCTTTTCCTCATTTGAATAACAGAATACATTAAGACTTTATGCCAACCTTTCATATAGTCGAAAGTAGTTTGTTTATTAGGACATGGGTACAATGAATATGTACTCTCTTATTACAACATCAACTTGTTTTTTCTATTGCCTAAGTCACGGGATCTCCGATCAAGAAGGTATGGGTTACCATTGTGATTTGGGCCTCATTCCCATGTCCATAGAAGTAACAAAAATCGCTTTCCATGCTAACCCCTTTGTAAAAGGGTCTGTCAGATTTTTCTCAGTGTTAATATAGTTCACATCTATTACCCTGGAGTTTCTCAGTTTTCTGACAGATTTAAACCTACGCTTCATATATCTAAAGGACTTCATGTTATCCTTTGTACTTGTGACTTTGGCCAACATAGCTTGATTGTCATAGTACATCAGGTTTGATTACCACTCTTTTAAGTATCTCCCAATGATCATTTCTTAGGTTGGAAGTAAACTGACTTAATTTGTTGACAGCAAATAAAATGTCAGATCTTGTGGTACCAGCTAAATACATGAGTGACCCAATAATTTGTGAATATCTCAATTGATCCTTTTGTAGCCCTTGGTTCTTTCGAAGCTTAATGCTTGTGTCATAGGGCATTGGAGAAACTTTATAATTTTTAAAGACGAACTAGCTCAATATTTTTTCAGTATAATAGGATTGATTCAAAGTGATCCCATTACCACTTTTGATCAATTTAATATTCAGAATGACATCTACCTCTCTCAAGTCTTTCATATCAAAACACCGAGATAAGAAAGATTTAACTTCGTCAATTACGATAGTGTTTGTTCCAAATATAAGTATATCATCTACATACAGACATAAGATCACTCCTTGAACCCCTGCTATAATAGTAGTATACACATTTATTAGCTTCATTCATAATGAAACCAGCGGATGTCAAAGTTTTGTCAAACTTCTCGTGCTATTATTTAGGTGCTTGTTTTAGGCCATACAAGGATTTTAATAATCGCATACCTTATTTTCTTGTCTAGAAATCACAAAACCATTCGTTGATCCATATAAATTTCTTTCTCCACCTCTCCATTAAGGAAAGTTGTCTTCACGTCCATTTGATGAACATGTAGACCATAGAAAGATACTAACACAAAGAGCATTCTAATAGGGGGAACTTCATCATATACCCTCCCCATATTTGAGAGTTTCAGGATTTACCCTCCCCACTCAATGATATGTGGGGTCGGGATGAGTCACTGACACGCGGGCCGGAGGGTAAATCCTAAATTTCAATCTAAAGGGAGGGTATATGATGAATAAATCCTTCTAATAGTGGTTAATCTGGTGACAGGAGAATAGGTATTAAAGAAATCTTCTCTCTATTTTTAGGTATAACCCTTGGCCACAAGTCTTGCCTTCTACTTCTCAATAGTACCACCAGGTCTCAATTTCTTTTTAAAGACATATTTACATCCTACAGGTTTGCACCTAATAGGGTGATCAGTGATCTCCCAAGTGCCATTAGCCATGATAAAGTCTATCTCACTACGGACTGCCTCTTTCCAATATTTAGCATCAAAAGATGCATAAGCCTCCGAAAGAGTTTTTGGCACATCATCCACGAGACATATAATAAAGTCATCACCAAAGATTTTATCAACACTTTGTCTCTTGATCCTGTGAGGAGCTTCTGCAATTAGATTGGTATCCTCCTCAAGAATATCACAAATTGATTCAGAAATGATGAGAAGTTCAGAAATTTGATTGTTCTCATTTTTGATATTATCGGTTTGAACATTCTCAATTTATAAAATACCTCCTACTGTTCTCATAGGAAAGATATTCTCAAAAAATAAAGTATCTCTAGACTCCATTATTGTGTTAGCAATAATCTCAGGAGATTCTGATTTAACTATTAAAAATCTATAGGCCATGCTATTTTGAGCATATCCTAGAAAAATACAATCGACTATTTTTAGTCCAAGTTTTCTCTTTTTCTGCAATGGTATATTGACTTTTGCCAAACACCCCCAAGTTCATAGAAAATTAACATTAGATTTTCTCCCCTTCCTCCGTCATATGGAGTAATCTCAATCTTTTTAGTGATTACTCTATTTAGGATAAAAGTTGTTGTTAATATAGTTTCCCTCACCATGTCTTAGGCATATCGGAACTCTCTAACCTAGCATTAACTAAGTCTGTTAGTATCTAGTTTTTTTTCTCAGCTACCTCATTTGATTGGGGATGAATATAGTTGTGTTAATTCATGGATTATTCCATGCGCAGAATAGAATTAGGAGAATTCATGAAAGACATACTCTCCTCCACGATCGGATATTAATCTTTTTATTTTCTTTTCTAGTTGGTTCTCAACCTTGGCTTTATATGTCTTAAAGTAGTTTAAAACTTCATCTTTAGTTTTTAGCAAATACACATAGCAGTTGCATGTTACATCATCAATAAAAGTTAGAAAATATCTTTTACCTCCTTTTGTCAACAGTCCATTCATTTCATACATATCTGAATGAATAAGATCTAACGGTGCCAAGTTCTTTTCATCCTGTAATCTCTTAAAGGGTTTATATAATTTCATCTTTTGATAATTTCACATTTTAGAATTAAATCTAATCTAGACATTCTAGCAATACTATCAAAACAAATATGACAGAAACAAGAATGCTACATATTTGCCTCACATTTATTTAAACCTATTGCCACATTCAGATTATAACAAGACTCTAAAGTACTTAGGTGATTTTTGAACTTAGACACTATAATTTTATTTGACTTAAAAACTAGCTTATAACCATCCATACATAGGAGAGAACCACTAATAAAGTTATTGTTTATTGTAGGACCATGATACACGTTCTTTAAGTGGACAATCTTCTCTGAAGTAAGGTTCAGATCCACCGTGCCAACACCAAGAACAGAAGCATACAAGCCGTTTCCTATTAGGACGGAGAAAGCCCTACTACCTAGTAAGAAGAAAACAAGAAAATATCAAAACATACACGAACATTAGCACCAATATCAACCCATCAATCAGTGGATTGATATAATAAAAAGACAATAGGAGAATTACCATACCCTCCTAAAGTCGAGGCCTTACCTATGATCATATTGACAGTCTGCTTCTTTAGCTATTCACCATATCTGATTTTGCGAAAACGACAGTTCTTTGCCATATAACCATCTTTTTCCGTATGCAAAGCAGGTGATGTCCCTCAAATTTTTTTTCTCAATTTTATTCTTCTTAAAGCTAGTTGTTTTGTTAGGTTTGTTGGATTTGTACTTCTTTTCTGCGGTCTTTTTCTCTATGAAATTTGCATTGTTCTGACCAGAGGTGCTTAGTGCATCCTTTGCTCTTACTTTTTCTTCCACGTCGAGGGCAGCAATAAGATCTTCAATGAAAATCTCTTTCCTCTTGTGTTTCAAGCTAGTGGCAACATTCCGCCAAGACGTAGGGAGTTTAGCAACAATTCCTACAGCTACAAATTTAGGAGACAAACACACAGCCTAGGTGTGCAATCTCACCGACTAGTAGCTGGAGGTCATGAGCTTGTCCAACTATGGACTTAGCCTTATCCATGCTAAAGTTAAAAAATTGCTCACACATGCCACATCTTTACCCACAAGAGATAGCCCAATTGTTATATTCCATATGTTTCCTTGGACATGTAGATCAACCGGATTATCACATGACCTTTACAATGTATCTAGTAAAAGAATGCACTCGCTAAGGTTTCCATCTACAGGAAGGCCATTTAAGCGCCAGCTAGACCCCCTCTTGCGCCCACCGCTATCTGGTGACACGACCATCTCCAGGACGCTTTGCGTCCAGCGAGAAAAATCGTGCTTTCCCCCGAAATGCATTCATTTACTGCCGAGTACAAATTATTCAGTCATGCCTACACTTTGCCAGTTTGCGGTTGTACTGTTTTACATGGAGAGATCATACAAGATTAAGTCCTTAATTTGTCCGGACGGGCTTCCTCAACCCAATGTTACGTCCACCAACCACTCTTACCATCCGCCTAGACAGGTAAGCAAGTTTTAGGGTTTTGAGAATCATAAGATAACCTGCATCAAAACTATCAGTCATCTACGTCCAATGACTGCCCAAAACAATTTCACATATTTGAAGTAATGATAAGCTGGACAATTGAATGCCCTAGCTCTGGACTCAATTGGCAGTAAATATGACTTAGCTAATGTTAATAGCAATATTATCTAGGGCGACAAGGATTGGTTGAATCAACTAGAAACAGGGTGTCACATTAATAATACTGGTAGCATAAAGGGCAATATCTACCTTACATTTGACATAATTTGCATAACAAGTAAGCATGCATCTTGATAATTTGAATGAACGTAATTTTTTTA
The DNA here is from genome assembly GCA_036346265.1 of Melocanna baccifera. Taxonomy (NCBI): domain Eukaryota; kingdom Viridiplantae; phylum Streptophyta; class Magnoliopsida; order Poales; family Poaceae; genus Melocanna; species Melocanna baccifera. The sequence continues at coordinate 3,778,903 of CM070699.1, forward strand.
AAAATGTGGGATCAATATGATCAAAGTGATGACTTGCCTCGCTTATTTACCGCAGCCTTGTTTTAACTCAAAGCCTGCTTATATAGCCAGTCGATAATATAATTCTTGAATCTTCACGGTAGTTTGAATCCGCTTGAGCTCGTCATCTTCAGACTGCAGCTTCTAATATGCGGGAACAAAAGGGAAAACTAAATAAATTCACATAGCGACAAAAGCTTAATTTAATTTACTTGAATTTATTTAATGTTGTTCAAGAATTGAGAGTAGAGAGGAAGCGATTGGAATGGGTTTATTTGATAGGAAGGAGTTGATTAATTAGCTTTACCGTGAAGGAAAATTTTAATAAACAAGAGGGAAGTTGAGTAAAGGATTCCCGCAGGATCATTCTGCTGGGTTCAAGAAAAGGGCTTGATCTTTTCTTTATAACTTCTTTTATAGTATTTTATATTTATCAAGGAAGTTCCATGAGTTAAACAGGAAATACGAATCTTTAAAAAGACTGTCGGAGAGGGTGATTTGGCAGATACTTGATTTTAAGTATTTTCTTCCAAATCTTAATTATACTTTTGGAGTTTTAGTTATTTAACCATTTAAGATTAGAAGTAGGGCTGGTAATTTTGATATTTTGATAGACTTGAGGATATAATCTAGTGGTTGGGATTTACTGAAAAAGAAAGGAATCTATGCTTAATAAGGTTTATGTGGATAGATCTGCACACGTTGAGTTATTGTTAATCACTGGAGGATGGTTGGAGTGTTTTAGATGCAAAGTTGTATTTTAGCAAGATTACAAGTTAAGAATGCTAATTACTCAAGAGCCAATATTTTATGTTCTTTTTCTTGGATGATGTAGGATACATTTTTTAAAATCATACCAAGACAATTTATTTGGGTAGAGAGCAATAATCCTTTATCTAGGTTTAAGAAGCTTTTGATCCAAAGGAGATTTGAATCTTTAGATTTTTATTAAAGATTTGATTTGCAAGGTTTTTAAGTAGTAACCCAAAAGGGAGTTTTATTGATTTTTTAAAAAAATGAATGATCTTTTGTTGGCATTATTTTATTGATAAAAATAAAAGAATTTTACTGATGTAGGCTGTCGCTAAAATAGACTTGATTTGCATGAATAAAACCATATTCCTATTTTTAAAATCATTTGCCAACATGCTTTATTTAATTTCTTCAAAGTAATACCAGCAAATTAAATCTCCACAATTGGCAATGAGAGTAAACAGGATAATCGCTTGCCTAATCTTTATTGAGGTTAATTAAGGTTAGTAATATTGTTATTTTGCTTGGTCTTTTATTATCATTCCATAATTATTTTCCCATACCCAAAATTATCTGCCAGACCTATTCAATTTGCTAAATGGAATAGTTTGTGGATTTACATGTTCATGCAAGATAAACACTTGATAATTTGGAAAGATGGTTATGAGCTACTTCCGCATCAACAATCTTTTACACAGAGATACAAGTCATTTAATCGGCACAAGATTAAACAAAATCCTAATTCCGAAATCAATTACCAAACATGCTTCCTCTTTATGAAATAATTGATGGATTCACATTTTGAGGATTAATCTTACAAGCAAGATTGTAATTGAGCACTTGCAACTAATTAACACTCTCATGGGACCCACCTGTCATAGATAGAGGCAGTCAAGAACAGGAGGGGAAGGAAAGGGCACTCGGCCGCAGGGGAGACCGAGAAGGGCAGCGCATCCCTGGGCGGCGGAAATTAGGTCAGCAGGGCTTACCGTCGAGGGGCGGCCGAGGAATTGCCGGCGGCTGACAGAATGGGAAATCCAGGAGTGGTTGTCGCTCAGTCCGAAGTAGAGTCAAGGTTAGCCCGCAGCGATAGGGGTGCCAATCACGAAGCTCTGGTTGTGGCGCCAGCTTTCGGAGAGAAGAGAGCAAAATCTGAGGTGGGCATGAGTAGAAGGAGGCCATAGGGACTTACCAGTAGTGGAGGTTTGTCCAGAGGGTCACGGTGGCGGGCTGGCGTCGGAGGCCATCGATGGCACGGGGTGGCTCCCGGTGGTGGCGAGCTCAGGTGGCTGGGAGGCTTGGCCACCGGTTGGAGTAGCTTCGGGGTGCCGAGGTGTCGCTCCTGCTGCAAAGAATCGAAGGGAGACCAGTCAGAGAGGGAATAGTGGTGGTGTAGGCGGCTCGACCGGAGGCAAGGAAGAAGAGACCGTGCAGCGATTCCCGACGTCAAGACTTCGATTGGCTAAGGAAAACGGGGGAGGGGGTCCAGGGGTGCGCCGAGACTCTGGTGGCTTGTCACAGGCTTCGCCGGAGTGGTTGGGTAGATGGCAAGGCGTAACCGCAGGGGAGGCTTTCGGCTGGGGAAGAAGAATGAGGAAGACACAAGTTCGGTCCCTTTTTAAACACAGTGGAGAAGTGGTTGGCTGATGAAGTCCAATGAAGGCGGTTGCAGTTGGAGTAAAGACGACATCACACTGAGCTGGCCGGTTGGTCGCCATTGAAGACACGCTCAGAGGGGGCAGTAGCTATGGAGGTGATGGGAAAACTAGTGGGCAGCGAAAATCCGCGGTAGGGGCGCAAGACCAGTCGGCGGGGCACTGGTGCACGTGCTGGGCCAAGGTGGCGTGGGGGAAGCAGGAGCTGGGCCGCCGAGCGAGCGCGGGGCGAGGAAGGGCCGGACCGGAGGAGAGGGGAGAAGGCACTGGGCGAGGCTGAAGCTGGGGTGGCCGGGAGCCCGAGCAAGGGGGAGAAGACGAGGAGGAGCCGGGCCGAGCAGCTGTTGGCGAGGGAGGGAGGAAGAAGCACCGGGGAGCGCACGCGCAGAGTATAGATCCGAGCCGCAGTGGAGAGGCGACTGGATGGGCTGGTGGCGGCGGCTTTAGGAGAAGGGAGGCGTAGGGGGGAGAGGGTAGGAGAAAAGGAGGAGTCCGGGTAGACCTAGGTGGGCTGGAAGAAAGAGAGGGGCCGGGCCCAGAAGAGAGTTTTCCGAATTTTAAGAATTTTGCAATTAGGTTTTCTTGCTGAAAAGATTAAGTGCTAAGAAATTGGAATGATGATATTAATTATTTTGAAGCTTGGTGTTTTAAATTTTTAAAGATTGTTAGATTGAGAATTAACAAGGGTTTGAGAATTCAAACTTTGATTTGAAATTTTGGGTTCTCAAATTTTGGGATTCCAAGATTCATAAAAGAATCTGGAGACTCCCGATTCGATTTTCGGAGACTTGGCTATTGATTCCAGAAAGTTTTTCTTTCCTTGAATTGAATTTTTTTTTGCCGCTAGAAGTTCAAATCAAGAACTCAAATAAACGGAAATTTTGAAGTGCATCCAAAAATCGAAAATGATTTTTATTAATTTTGCAAATCAAATTTTTGGAATGTTACAATAATGCGGATGGATAACCCACCACAACCTCAAAGACATGAGCTAAAACTTGGCTCTTGTCTGCCATCTACGAAAGTTCTAACCAGAAAACCTTGGTATTGCAACATCAGAAGCACTAATCATTTTGTATCACAACAAAGTTCATAATAAAGTTTCTGAAATGTTGAAAATGTAGGCAATATTTTAATTCCAAACATTACTAGAAGACAAATACAATAAATTAGTGATGCAAAATACATATCTAATAGTAGGCTACTCATTGTACTTCAGAAAATACGTAATGAAAATACAGTATTAAAGTTGATCGAATGCGCGAATGACTTACTGTTGGGCTTGATGAAGAATAGAAAGCAACGTAGGCTCGATGCAATATAAAACGTAGATGCGTAGTGAAGTAAGTGGTCGCGTAAATGTGCGCTGCCCAAAACCTTAATGCCACCCCCGCACAGGTTTTTGCAACAGCAACAACTTGAGTATACAGCTCCTCTTCTTCACGATATACGCTGGGAAGAAGAGTCGACGAGACTCAGGTGGTGCAGTACAACAGCACAAGTTCATAGGAGGAAGAGAACAGAGGCAATAAGATTCTTGGCTATACTCTGGACATCTCCAGACATATATATAGACAGACTGATAACTGACATGATTAAAAATAGTCATTTATCCATTAGTAACTCACTTATTTAACCAGACATTTACCTACTGGTAACTGCTTGTCATCAAACCCAGTAAAGCCCAAATTCAAATGTTTGAATCTCATTCAAACAGAGAGAGAGAAAGAGAGAGTGATTCACGTTTTAGCAAATATAAAGGTGGACTTGGCCTAGCAAGTGGCGCGCCATGTCACGGCTCGGTCGCATGTCGCAAGTCACAAGTCACGCAATTTTCATGCATGTGTGATTCACCAAAGCCCTCCTCTTGCCATCCTATCCATAATTTAAGGAGTGACATAGACTTCACCATATAAATTGGTCTGCCCCACTTTACCTTAGCAATATAGTATTAAATCATGAATGCTTTGAATTATGAAAATGGGCCTCCTGGGCCTATTTTTAACAGTTACAAATGATACATAGAAAAATACAGATGAGACACAAATTTATGTGGAAAACCCTTGTAGTGAAAAACCACAGGTATTTCAAGGTAAATCACTATAATAAAGAGAGATTGCAATAGAGCACTTCATATAGAGCACATATCTTCCTATAGATTATTGGGGTACATATATAATGTGAAGGAAAATAATCCCACATGAAGAAGAAAATGAATCAGAGTCGATGCTACATATTGACACCACGTCTGATACAACCTGTGCATACACCTACCATGCCATATCTGGTATGAGGCGACGAAGTATCCTAAACGGATACAATACAAATTCAAATTAAGTTCAACAATCTCCACGTTGAGCCGAATTCTCTTCAGTAGTCAATGAATGCGATAAACTCCTCTAATAAAATCAACATGAACACCTTGTATGTCGAAAGTCCAAAGGACTAATCTTCAACAAGAAAGATTGAAATAGTCTTATCCAAATGCTTCTCGTGAAGCAAAATTGAGCAAACAACTAGGAGGTTTGAACACACATCTATTAACAAAGCAAACAGACAATTCTATGTTTTCAACACTTCATAACCCTAGTAAAAGTCTGAGTTTGTGCAACTAATCTCCTGAAACAAATGCACAATCATAGAATGGCATAAACCAAAACATCACTTATGGCGCTGGATAGGTAGTAAAGAATTCATATCATAAAATTTAACATGCTTTACCTAGAACATAAAACTCAACAAACAACACTCATTGAAAGATCAACTCTTCAACAAGACTGGAATAGTCTTATTACACGTGTAACCATCACATATATCAAACTGCTGGATTCAAATGTAATTGAATTCTATGATATAGTTGAAACTGCTCTTGTAAAACTATATGGATGAAAGGAACTCTTGTGCCGTCAATAGAGAATAGACTACAACAGACCTCTCATATCGACTTACAATAATTAAAAGACGTTGTAGTATCCATGTAAAAATAAATTCCTTCTTGCACTTAAATCTCTCATCTCAATCTGAAATTGGAGCAAAACCTTCATTTTTAAACAGCAAAACTCTGTAGAGTATTATGCTAGATGCCATCAGTGTGTTATCAAACGGTGAATAAAACATCAAATTCAGTTGTCCTCATAACTGACATTATTTTTTTTCAAAATCTCCTCGATTAAGCATAGCCCAAGTTGTGTTGAAAAGCTTGCAACTTTACTGTAGACTTCTTATCTACAGATCTTGTTGCAGTAACCTATAGAAGACGAAGTATCGTCGATGAAATTGCTATTGATTAATTCCACATGAATGCCTCAAATAATAGGTACAATAACTTAAATTGCAATGAACTTCTCCTCTAATAAAAATATATAGAGAGCTAAAATCCTCTAGTAGAGATGCTGAAATCTCTTGCTACGTCTGAAATTCACATGGGAAAGGCCGCTTGAACCGATGGACGAAGAATCAAGATACTATTTAGACTGGTGGACGAAGATTGGAATCGGTGCTTGGACCAACGGATCAAAAACTAGGTCAGTGCTTTATTGTTGTGCTCTCTCTGTGGAGCGGATGCATGTTGTATGGCTCGGTGACTTTTTTCTTCTGTCATTGATTTTTCTCTACTGATGTTTGCTTGCTATGAGGTGAGAAAAACGGTGCGTTGGCTACTCTGCTGTCTCTCTTCAGACCGATGGCTTTTTGCCAATGATTTGGTGCTGTCGCATGCAAACCGACGGGTGGAGACCGGGGCTCTGGCTACTATGCCTCGGGTGCACTCGGTTTTTCTTCTATCGCCCACGAACTTGGCTTGGAGCATGCCGGGATGATGCTGATGATTCTGCCAGGAGTGCACAAGTCCTCGTGCTTGCCTGCCGATCACTGTTTGATTGCCTCAGTTTTGCTGCTTGTGGATGCTCTTGGCTCTGCTTCACGGTTTTGGCGACGAACTGGGCTGCTGCTCCTTGGGTCTAGCGCGCGTCGAGTTTTACTGATGCTGCGTCCTGGGACTTCCAACTTGGATTCGACGTTTACGGACATGGCAGTCACGTCTCCATGGATCGAGGTTGCTCGGAACGGCTTTGCCTGCGAAATCGGTGTAGAGTAGATAAATGGTAACACAATCTATGATCACAATCGTCAAGAGCAATCAATCAATTACAAAAGATATGAAGAAGATAAAACACTAAAACGTAGACTTCGTAACACTTGTAGATTTATAATAGAAACATACTAGGGATAATAGAAACATACTAGGGATAATTTGGTATTTGCCCACATTAAAAACCTTGTAGATTTCGTAACACTTCTCCTTGGGTAAATACCGCGGTATGCACATACCTCATCAAAAACTCCTCCTAAAAATTCAATAAGAAAAAAGGATGGAGAAAAAAATATATCGCATCCGTTTCTTGTGGCACTTATTGTCTCATTAAAAACTTTTACGTGAGAAAACTTCAGAAAAAACTCACAACAGGAAAAAGAGTGCAACATTTAGATCTTCAAGATCATGTAAGTCTTCTGACCTTACATATGGGCTATGGTTCAGATATTTGCTCCTCCTGAACCTTGTAAATCTCTAAACCGTCTCATACCTATGCTTCGAATGCATTTATAGAAATTAGAGGCCGGAGAGTGATTTTGTGAATAAATCTGTTAGATTATCACAAGACTTAGCCTTTCACTTTTATCTCTCCATTCTTTTGAAGCTCATGAGGATAAAAGAATTTAGGAGCAATATGCTTCATGATATTACTCTTAATATAGCCCATTTGCATCTGTGCAACATAAGCGGCATTATCTTCATAGATAATGGTGGGGTCATTAATGGTATTCATGCTACATGACTTCTGGATATGGCTAACCATTCACCTAAACTAAACATATTCTCGTAAGGCTTCATATAATACGATTATTTCTAAGTGGTTTGTAAATTTAGCTACTAAGGTCTGCTTGAATGACCGCCAAGAAATGATTGTACCACCACAAAGAAATACAAATCCTGTCTGGGATTTCGCATTATGTGGGTCAGACAGATATCCCACATCTGTATATCTAACCATAGTCAAGTCTTTTTTTCTTCGGGTAATATAACCCAAGATCTTGTTGTAACACCTCAAAATTTTATTTTTTAAAAAATTTAATTCTAAATTAATTATTTAAAATTTTAGAGGTTTTCATTGGATTTTATTTGGATCATTGGTAATACTGAAAGAAAATCTCCAATTCCACTTCCATCCTAAAAATTCAAGATTTAAATTCAAATTTTAAAAATTCAAATTCAAATCTAAAAAAATCCAAAATCACCAGAAAAATGTTTGTTTTATTTTCTCGGGCCTAATCTATTTTTTCTTAGCCTATTCTTTTTTTTCTTTTTCTTTCCTCCCTTTTCTTTCTTTCTCTCTCCTCTCGTGCACTATTCATGCTAGAGTACCCGAACACTGTTCACTTCTTAAAATAGCCACCAGCTAGTTTCTCTCCTATTTCTTTCTTCAACCGAGTCACCTAAGCCGTGCAATCAAGAATCAATTCCTTCCCACTAAAGGAATTAAGGGCAGTAAGAAACGCCTTCCTTCACTGCTAGCAATCAATTTTTCTCTCCAGTTCTTGGCCGTTTGCATCCACAGTAAAGCCTCCAACTCAAACTATTGACATCAATGTCATATGGCTTATCAAATTTCTTCTCTCCTGTGAGGCTATAAATAGGAGCCAATTCCTACATTCTACTCATGCTATCCCTAGAGACTCCACGGCCACGTGTGTAATTCAACCAAAGCCACCTCGTCACAACAAACCATATTTCGGAGCGTCACCCATCTTTTTGTGTCGCCAGTCGCCGCTGAAGGTCGCCGGTCACCGCGCCACTGCTGGTCATCTACTCTCTGGTGAGCCGCCAATCCGTTTTACCCTTGGCCAATCTCCCTGGTTTCCCCTCACCAGCAAGTTGTCCCATATGAGTGCCACCATGCATGGCTTGATGGATGAAAGTTCTTGTTGATTAGCATACGTGCATAGGCCATGCAAGCTCCTATTCTCCCATACGTGTATACATGCATGTAGAATACTTAGATGGCCTACTTCGCCGGAGTTGCGCGACACCAGCCACTAGCACCTTGGACGTTGCTTCGCCGGAGTTGCGCAACTGCTCATTGCCCCTGGTGGCCGTGAATTTGGCTGTTCTTGTTTCCTATCTTTGTTCTTTACTTCACCTATCTGGTTTCATTCCCTACTGTTAGTTGGCCATCTTTTTGCCTTTAGTCAATGACAGTGGGGTCCCTCTGTCTTGCATACAAAAAAAATTCTTCTTTTGCTCCTCTTTGTAAACATCTGATCAGAATGAGTTCAGTGCAGTATTTTTGAATTTTCGTCATTTTATGTGTTAACCAAACTTCCATATGTTCGTTCTCCCTCATATGAACTCCAAATCGTTGATTCTTGTTCCTACATTCATATAAATTCAAAATCTTCCTTCTAGTATATATTTTGCATTTTTGTGATTTTATTTGTTTTTATTTATTTATTTATTTGTATTTGTCGTTTCGTGCATACAACCCCATGTTGCCGAAGAAATTTTGGATCCACAGCAAGAAGTTCTAGACCACATGCAAGAAGGCAAGTCTCCTTTGAACATTTTGTACCTATGTTTGAGAAAAGCTTTTTATTATTTTAAAATTTAGTTGCATTGCTATTACATAAAATGATAATTCATGTCTTAAGGATTTTAGTTAACACCATAATTGTTATGCCCTCATTTGAAGTTGAATGTCATGTACCTTTGTAACCTTAGGTTTTTCCTTTGACTCATTAATGAGTTTAATAATGTTTCTTAATAATTTTTAGAATGGTAGTAAATGCTTAGTCAAGTTAATCAACTCTTAAAACCCTATGGGAGGGAAAATGTTATTAAATCCATAAACGATTGTTTTTACCAAATGTTTGGTTATAGGTGTTGCCATTGGTTTATAAAATAAAGTAAAATGGTGAAAATTGGTTTTAGAATTGGGCGGATGGTAAGATTGGATTGGTGCGGATTTAGCACGAGATCTTGTAAAGTGTATGTTCTACCCTAGTCAATTAAGAACTAACACTTGTGAATGTTCAAACTGAGCACTACCGTACAACCACAAGTCTATATGGGTACAACCTAGCTGAATAACTTGCGAAGGTTTAGTTCAGATATCACCAATGGTAAGTGATGCCAGGGTGTACTGGTTTACTCACAGTGAGGCACAGAGATTTACTATATTCATACGGTGTAAGAGGGGGTTTCTGACTATGGTGGATTTAACCCTTCAACGGTGAAACCTTAGCGGGTGGTGTATGGCTAGACTGGAATGAGGTAAAGGCTTTGTGATAAATTATCTAGGTCTCATGCTAAAGGAAGCATGTTGGCTATTAAGATTATTTATCTCTTTTGGGTAAAACTGTATAAACTCTACAGAGTATATAACTATTCGAATAGTCATGCCCATGGTCAAGGACAGGCAAGGTGCGCTTTCACATGGTAGATCTTTGGTTTTAATTTCAAAGTAAAGATTCTGGGAATTCGGGAATGGATAGAACTCTCAGGAGTATGTCTTGGCGGATGGAGCCAGTGTTGGTGGATGGAACCTGTAATCTTAAACTTTGGCAGTTTGAGCCTATGTACTAGTGTTGGTGGTTGAAACTTTCACTAAGAAAATTTATCTAGTTTCAATTATTGCAATTACTTTGTCAAATTGATGATTTTGAAAATATATAGTGGTGTTTGAAATAAAATATCGCTTTGTGCAAAAGAACATATTAACATTTCTTTGTTAAGCCCTACATCTACTGCATTTTCTCCAAAACTTGCGAAGTACTTTATGTACTCACATGCTACACTCAAAAATAACTCTCAGAGGATTATGAAGTCCAAGAAGGGGATTACAACTACTTCGCGTGTGGATTTGATGAAGGCTTTCCAGAGTATTAGGTTGCGCTTCCCTAGTCAATTGCTTGTGGCGTATTGATGGGCCTTCACCAAAGTTTATTTTTGCTTCCGTTGTGTTTTTGTTTGAGAGGTCTGGTAACCTCAGTTGTAATAAAGTGGCTATAAGGCTTGTACTCTCTATTATTGTAATAAAGTGTTGTTGATTATGTAATCATCACTGTTTAACTCTGTGCACTAGCTTTGATCTGAGACTAGTGCGATAATACACAGAGGGTTCGGATTCAGAAATCCGGTCCCGACACTTGTGTACCCTGAAGATACCTGAATAAGGTTTTAATGCCAACCCAATGTCTTCAGGTTGGAGCTGCGCTGTGTCTAGCTAGCAAGTTTACTACAAAGGCAATATCCAGCCTTGTGCAGTTAGCTAGGTACATTAGTGCCCCAATGGCACTTAAGTATGTCACTTTTGGTCCAAGAATTTCCTCATCTTCCATCATTGGTCTAAAAAGATCTTTATTCACTTCTAGGGATCGAACCACCATCAGTGTTTTCACTAGATATGATTTATCCATGTTAAACTTCTTTAATACCTTCTTGGTATAAGAGGATTGGTGTACTAAAACTCCCTCAGGGAGATGCTCCAGCTACAGGCCTAAGTAAAACATGGTTCAGCCAAAGTCTTTCATTTCAAATTCTTTAACAAGATAAGAACTTGCTTCCTTTATATCCTCTGTCATCCCAATAATATTCAAATCACCAACATATACTGAAATAATGCAGAATCTATTTTGGGATTTCTTTATGAATACGCATGGACAGTCTTCACTATTAGTGTATCCCTTCTTCAAGAGGAATTCATTAAGTCTGTTGTACCACATTCTATCGGACTGTTTTAAACTGTACAACGACCTTTCCAGCTTAACGTTGTACAAGTTTCAATTCAGTTTATCTTGATCTGGAATCTTTACTCCTTCTGGGATTTTCATATAAATAAGCAAATCAAGTGACCCATATAGGTATGTGGTCACTACATCCGTTAACTGTATACTTAAATTCATACATGTTGCCATTGATATCAAATATCGGAATACTATCCCACTCATGAGAGGAGAATATATTTCATCATAATTAATACTGGGTCTCTGCGTGAACCCTTGTGTCACAAGTCTCGCTTTGTATCTCACTACCTCATTGTTTTTGTTTCTCTTCTGGATGAAAACACATTTGCATCCTATAGGGAATACCTTGGGCGGTGTTTGGGCTATCAGGCCAAACACTTTTCTTTTATTTAGCGAGAGTAATTCTACCTCAATTGCTCCTTCCACTTTCCCCAGTCTGAATTCTTCTGGCATTCAGCTAAGGACTTTGGTTCTGGAACCAGTTCAAGGTTTCTAGCAATCTTTAAGGCGAAGTAGATGTCGACAACTGTAGTTTTTCTCATGTATAGTTCTCCTGACTCAACAAAATTAGTGGCTATTTTCTCATTTATCTCATCTAGCTCCTCTTGATTTCCCACAACGACTGAGTCTGGCTGTTCTAAAATCCCAATATTAGTTTGTGCACACGTAATTGTATTGGGGTTACGATCTTCATGATCAATCCCTTTAGGGGTTTTCTCAACTTTAGGTTGAGCCTCTTCAACTGATATGGGAGATGTCTTATTCTTATTGAGTTTCGTTTTCTATGGACGTCTTCGCGGAATTGAGGCCTTATTCTCTGGTGCTCTCCCCTTATTCATATGAGGGGTTGGAGTGGTTTGAATATCCTTCTGGGGGTATTTCCACTCTTTTCAGAGCATTTGCTGCTGATATGTAAGACTTTGCCACTCCCTTCTGATCAATGAAGGCATCTGGCAAATTATTTGCAATTTGTTGCAGGTTTCTTATTCGCTGAACTTCCAGTTCAGTTTCTGTAGTGCGTGGATCTAAGGCTTGAATGCCTGAGATATTTCAATCTATTTCTCGATATTTATTATCATTTATATACTTTTCTCCCCCTAATGCCGGGAAATTATCTTCATCGAAGATGCAATCGACGTGTCGGGCCATAAACATGTCTCCCGTGGTAGGTTTAAGATATTTAATAATCAACGGAGACTTAAAACCAACATATACTCCCAATTTCCGGTAGAGGCCTTTGGCTGTCCGTTGTGGTGGTGAGGGAAATACTTAGTTCTTTTCCACGTACTAGTTGTAAGGAGGAAATTTGATAGTATGTAGCTAGTCTTAAATTTATTAATGCTGCTACATGCAACACTGCATATCTCCAACAGCTGGTGGGGAGTCTACTATTCTACAGTAGGGGTCTAGCAATTAGCTTAATCCTTTTGATAAATGACTCTACAAGGCCATTTTGAGTGTGGACATGTGGTACAGAGTGCACTACCTTAATGCCTAAGACTGAACAATAGTTATTAAATGCCTTAGATGTAAACTCGCTGGTATTTTCCATTCAAATGGACTTAATCTTTCATTAGGAAAGTTTGCCCTTAATCTGATAATTTGAGCTATTAGTTTAGCAAAGACGTGGTTCCTAGTAGACAACAGGCATATATTGAACCACCTAGTAGAAGCATATAGTACCACCACAAAATATCTAAAAGGGCTTGATAGGGGTTGAATGGGTCCAAATATATCACCTTGTATTCTCTTGACAAAAATAGGTGATTCTACCTCTACTTTCAGGTAAGAGGGTCTAGTAATGAACTTTCCTGTGGCACAGATGCGCACAACAAATCTTCAGGTTTAGGAAAGGATAGAGTTTTTAAGCTGTGGTCAACAAAGTTGCTTACTATTTTTCTCATCATACCTATCCCAGGGTGCCCTAAGCGATCATGTCAGATCTTAAAAGGTTCTAAGGCTTTATACTCTATTTTCATTGCTACATATTCTTCAGATTTTATGTAGGTATAATATAAACCGGAAGAGAAGGAGGGAAGTTTTTCAACCACTCTTTTCTGATCACCATCAGATTTGGTCAAGAGAAGGTATTCTGGACCACCCTCATTTTCTGTCTTGATATGGATATCATTCAAGTGAATATACTTGAAACTCAATAGGTTATGCTTGACTCAGGATACAAAAGAGCATCCTCAATTACTATTCTGGTACACATAGGGAGAATAATTGTGGCTCTTCCAGTGCCAACAATTAGAGCATCGCTTCTGGCGATAGTCATGACATTTCTCGTTTTCTTTGTTAACGTATGGAAGTTGACATGAAGCCTCCCCAAAATGTCCGCAAGGTACAGAAATTGACCGGTTGGCTAGATGCACTGGGGTAGTTCGTTTCTCGCTCAGCCAAGAGAGTGCTCCCCTTCTTCAAGATCCTACGGGGCTCAGACACATTTGAATGGAATTCTGGGAGCCAAGCTGCCCTTGACGACCTGAAGGACTACCTGATGTCTCCCCTGCTGTTGCATAGCCCTAAGCCAGGGGAGGGCCTGCTCACTTACGTCACAGAAACTCCCATTGCCGTAAGTGCTATGCTAGTCCAGGAAGAAGAAAGAAAGCAGAACCCAGTTTGCTATGTATCTAAAGCTTTGTAAGGGGCTAAGGTGAGATATACCGAGTTGGAGATGCTCGCCTATGCCGTCTTCATGGCTTCATGAAAACTCTAGTACTACTTCTTAGTGCGCAAGATCCAGATACCATCATCCTTTTCGATTAGTTGGATGCTTCATAACAAGGAGGCGTCTAGGTGAGTAGGCAAGTGGGCGGTCGAGATAGCACCATTCTCAATCACCTTCGTTCCCCACACAGCCATCAAGTCCCAGGTACTAGCAAACTTCATCACAGAATGAACTCCCGTGGAGTTGCCCCCAGTTGCCCTATCGACTGACCCCTTTGGACAATCTATGTGGATGGCTCTTGGTGCTCAGAAGGTGCTGGGGCTGAGGCGGTCCTTGAATCTCCAAATAGGACATGTGCCTTCTACTCCGCCCACATAAACATCAAGGCCACTAACAATATCACTGAGTACGAAGCTCTATTGCTTGGGTTACGTAAGGCTCGAGCGTCGGGGGCCAAGCAGCTCTTGGTGAAGACCAATACTCAGCTCATTGCTTGCCACATAGACAAGAGTTACCAAGCAAAGGATTTGGCATTTGTGTACCTGGATCTCATCTACACCATGGAGAAGTACTTCAGCGGCATCACTATTCGAAGCATCCCTCGATCGAATAACCTCGAGATAGACATCCTAGTAAAGGCCGCAAGCACACAAACAGAGAGACATGCGGGCGCCTTTTATGAGGTACTGGTGGAGCTGATGGTGAAGGGGCTCCCGGAGGTGCATGCCATTGGGGAGCAAGACTAGAGGAAACCAATCATAGAATATTTCACCAATGGAGTCGAGCCTACAGATCCCACCAAGGCACAAAGATGGAGACATCACGTAAGGGACTTTGTCATGCACAGCGACATCCTCTACAAGTGCAGCGTCTTCCAGACAATCCTCCGATATGTATCCAGAGATGAGGGTGCCAACCTAGTTCGTGAAATACACCAGAGGTTCTGTGGTTCCCACCTTGCACCCCACGCCTTGGTCTCAAAAGCATTCTAACAGGGGTTCTACTAGCCCACGGCCTTCCGAGATGCAAAGTCCTTTGTTCGCACATGCCCTGGCCTACCAATGAATGGGGGCGTGGTATGAACTCTCTAGCAAATAATCTATAGTCAATACCACCGTCATGGCCACTCACTTGATGGGGAGTCAATCTATTTGGTCCCTTCAAACTGCAAACTAGGAGATACAAGTTCGCAGTAGTGGTCGTTGACTACTTCTCCAAGTGGATCGAGGCTAAGCCACTAGCCAAGATAACCTCCACAACAGTCCAGAAGTTTGTATGGAAGAATATCACATGTCGCTTCAGAGTGTCGAGAGAGGTGACCATCGAAAATGGCACTTAATTCGATGTGGCTTCCTTTCGCAAATTCTGTGTAGGCCTAAGAATCAACCTTTGTTTCATGTCGGTTGCTAATCCAAAGGCCAACGGGGCTGTGGAAAGAGCCAATGGTGTCATCCTGTCGAGACTCCGCACTCGCCTCTTTGACCTCCCGAGAGGTTGTTGGGTGGATGATCTTCCAAGCGTGCTTTGGTCGATGTGTACTTCACTGAGCCGAGCAACTGGGTTCACCCCATTCATGCTTCTGTACGATGATGAGGCTGTCACACCGGAGGAGGTCAAGCTTGAATCTCTTCGTACCATGATGGCCCTGAGCGACACTGTCTACCAGATCTCAATGGAATTGACCGATGCCATCCGCCAAGAGGTAACTCACAACATTGATCAATATCAAGCAGCGATGGCTAATACATACAATGGAGTTGTCTGACCGCGTCCCATCCAGGTTGGGGATCTTGTCCTCAAGAAGAAGGCCAACCTGGACCTTTATGAGAAGTTGAGCTCCAAGTGGGAAGGATCGTATGAAATCATACACACCACTCACCCTGGATAATTTTGACTTCAATCACTCGATGGAATCAAGCTCAAGCATAGCTGGAACACAGACAACCTATGTATTACATATAACTACTGAGCTTGTCATGTCACCTTCATTGCATCATTTTGCATCGGGCCTTGTATGATGCCCCTCGATCTGAAATACATATGCCTTTACCATGATCTTATGGAATATTTTGTGCTCTTAGGTTGCAGCCCAGGTTAAGTTGGCGATTTTCTCCCGGGGTCAAGTTGGCAATTTTCCTCCAGGGCAAAGTTGGTGATCACCCTCCCCTCAAGGGTTGAGCTAATTCTCTCCTCTAGGGTCGAGTTAGTTCTCCCCTCCAGGGTCGAGTTTAGTCTCCCCTCCAGGTTTGAGCTAGTCCTCCCCTCCAGGGTCGAGTTGAGTCTTCCCTTTGGGGTCGAGTTGAGTCTTCCCTCCAGGGTCAAGCTAATCCTACTCTCTAGGGTCAATTTGAGCCTCCCATCAGGGGTTGAGTTGAGCCTTCCCTCTAAGGTTGAGCTGATCGTCCCCTCTGAGGTTGAGTTGATTCTCCCCTCTGGGGTCGAGTTAAATCTTGGTGCCAAGTCTTTTTCAATGGGAGCCTCGTCCCGACTGAAATGCCGCTCGGGAGCCCCATCCTATGTGCCAAGTTTTTTCCAATGGGAGATAGTAATGTTCTCGCCTCCTCCCGCCAAACCAAAGTGCCGCTCGAGAGCCCCGTCCCAAGCGTCAAGTTTTTTTGATAGAAGACAGCGACGTTGTCACCCCCTTCCCCAAACTGAAGTGCCGCTCGAGAACCCCATCTCGAGCGCCAAGTTTTTTTCGAGGGTGACGGGGTAATAGGGATACCCATAGTAAAAAGAAAAGAGAAGCAGTGAGTAGCAACCGAATTTTATTTTAGCAAGTAGAAGTTGGGGTAGTCATAGTCCCTGTACATTATTGTTATATAAAACCAAGCGACAAGAGGTCAAAAAATAAGTCTCATGTGCCCGGGCTCTATGTCACACTAGTCAACAAGTAGGTCATCATGATTTTAAGACCCCTCATGCCAAAGAGTCCTGACATAGGGCTGGGAAGGTCTATTCCCAAGCACGTCCAGTGTCATGGCTTGTCTTTGACCTCAGACCCCATCGTTGTTTAGATGTTTTTTGCAAGGCCCAGTGCTTGAGTGACTCAACTCAGATGGTTTAGTACCCGAACAACCGGCAACGGACTTGGTTCACGACACCATTTGTCTGCAACAATGAACACTCATTGTAAACATTCCATCATATGATTGTGCTCAAAAAAAGGAGAGGAAAACAGGACAAAAGGGCACTATTTCATATATGGCATCATGGCTACAAAAGAGGTCGGTTCCCTGGATACAAGGGGCTACATCAAGCACCAGCTACGGTGCGGTGGCCAGGTGACCTAAGATACAGAACAAAGTTAACCAAAAAAAGAACACTGGCAAGCTAGTGGCTCCTTTCACACTTGGGATGAACCTAGTCCCTCGGGGCCTCCCTCCCATGCTCCAAAGGAGCCTCCCTCAGCCGAGCGAACATGAGCACAGCGGATGATACCGCCGAGGTTGATCAACCCTTGTGAGCCCCAAACTCACATGAAGAGGTAGTGGACGTAGTCAGCAATGGCACTTTGGCCTTCCTCCAAGTCGATGAAGCCCAATGCCTCATACGTGGACGTCCCAGAAGACGCAAAGTGCTGGAAACCCACCAGTTGAAGGGAGGTGAGGAGGACCTTGATGGCGGCCTTCACACAGACCCACTGGAAGCCCAAAAGTGATGCCCTAGCCGCTTCACTGGTCGTGCTCAGCCAAGAGAGCCAAGTCTCCACGATGACCTCAGAGGTGCCAGGAGGAAGCTCCATGGAGATGCCCAAGTACTGGGCAAGACCCAGAATTGTCTTGGAGGAAGAGACAATGGTGGTAGCTACCTTGTCCCGCTCGTCATTGAGCTAGGACATGTCATGGCAGAGGTGCTCCATGTCGAACTCCTGCTCGGCAAGCTTACGGGTCAACTCAACGATGGTAGCTGGGCTGTCTCTAATTCCTGCTCCACAATAGCTGCTTGACCCTCAGCCTCTCGCACAGCCGTCTTGTGCTCCATCAAGATTTTGTTTTACGCGGCGGCCATTTTGCGCACAATGATGAGGCTCTACAAGAGGAAACAGAAGGTTAGGCGTTATACTGAGCAAGCCAAGCAATCGACCTAGGTACCGTCATGAGGTCGTACTCCACTGAAGTGAACGACTCTACAAGAGGAAACAGAAGGTTAGGCGTTATACTGAGCAAGCCAAGCAATCGACCTAGGTACCGTCATGAGGTCGTACTCCACTGAAGTGAATGCCTACCTCTTAGTCAAAGGGTCATCCTCAAGGGCCCAGTCGAGGTCGGTGGGCATTGCGTGTGTGACAGCATCACCTAGGAAGTCGAGCATGGGCATCGATAGCATGAAGTCCTCCATGGTGACGCACCTGAGATTGCAATGGCATACTCAGGCCTGCGCCCAGAGGCGTGCATACCCAGCACCAGGGGCGGGAAGCATGCACCCAGGCCTAAACAAGGGGGCTGCTGTCTCCTCAAGAATACCCCGTAGCCAGTGAAACGCCGCCTGCCGTGGCCCTCAACATGCTCACCAAGGTAGTGCTTGTCATGTCAGCTTTCATTGCTATGCTGCCTCCACCTAAGCTCTCTGGTGAAGATATATCAATGGGAAGAGCCCTCAGCAAGATAAAAGCATGAGGGATGATGGTGAGCACCACAGCCGATGCCCCTTAACTGGTCTCTCCCCCAGGGGCTCCCCTGGAGCCCAAGATTGAGGCCCCACCCAGGAAGGAATGGGAGATCCTGAAGAGCCAGGCGGGGTGTCACTCATTGCAAATCCCTTCCCCTTTTTCAAGGTAGTGAGAAGTGCCCCGGCACCAAAAGATGTAGTGTAAGGCAACAGTGAGGGATCCCGCGCTTTGCTGACTTAGGAGTTGGGGGTGAGTCCTCTAGGGCCTCATGATGGTGCTTCACCCTCTAGGGCGAGCAGGCACGGGCACATTTAGCATCTCACATGCCCGATTGTGCCGGGCCCCCATGATCACGTCCTCCACAACGCCATGCTCTGCCTTCGTCTCACGCCCAAGTATGACCACCGCCACCTTCTTTGCCTGTAGGAGCGTCAAGCCTGCACGACCAAGCAAGAAGTCAGAGGAGGGCTATAAACCATACACACATGACACATGAAGGGGTGGGAACTTACATTACAACTTGGTGAAGTCTCAGAAGGCCTGAATGTTCCCTGACGCCTCACCTTCCATAAAGGTCAGGTTCCAGCCCTGGTTGAGGGGGGCGATCCTCAGCATGTAGTACTCCTCGACAAGGTCACGCATGTTGAACCTCGAGGCAAGCCCCTGCAAAAGATGTCAGTGGGCCTTGTCTGTCACACCCAAAGAAAGCGAGAAGTGCATCAAGCGATCTACTAATGGCTTCTTGCCCGTGCTGACAAGGCCGGATCCCTAAGCAGGATTGTAGAACCATAGGTCCCTCCACGACTCCCACTTAGCATTGTGAGCCTTGGCGAAAAACTCAAACTTCTGTTGGCTACCCCAGGGCTGAAGGGTTATCACCCCGTATGAGGAGCACACATTCTCAGAGGCATACACTATTGTGAGCGAATCAGAATAGGTCAGCTGAAGGGTGCTTCACACCCAAACTGTGCATTGCCCACTTGTACCCTACAAGACGAATGAAGGAGCCTAGATTGAGATGGGAGACCTCAAGGTCAAAGGTGTCCAGCACATCATTCAACAACCTGATTGGGGGGATGCAGAGCATGGCCACAAATTGAGCACCAAAGATGACAAGCATCCCTAGCCCTAGTTTGGGACGGACTTCATCGAGCTTGGGCAAGACGGACAGATCGACATCCTCAATCTTGCCCTCCTTTGCTAGCTGCGCCAGGAGGCCCTTTGTCATTCCAGACGGGCCCAAGTGGCAAGATAACCATAGATCTTCTTCGGGGTCCCCCCTTCTCGTCATGCTTTTGGGAGGCAAAAGGTCCACCCCTCTTGCCAGAAGTGCTAGTGGTCGCCACAACCTTCTTCCTGGTCATCGCGCTAGCAACCAAAGTGGTGAAAAGGCGAAGAGCCTGGAGGCAGCTGGGATGGTCTCGAGGCGGACGGGTTAGCCCTTGGCGCAGGATCGACGAAGTGTGCATGGAGGTGGCTGAAAGAGAAACCTAGGGGGAGCCCTGGTCTTTGGCGTCGGTGATGGAAGGGTACCCTAGGAGTGAGCTCATCCTTCGATGATGGCAATGGAAGAGCCCCGGGGTGAGCCCAGCCTTCGACGGCAGCAACGGGCGGGTACCCTAGGGGCTCCCAGCCTTCGGCTGTTCTAGAAGGGGGTCCCGTGGGGAGAGCCCGGTCTTCAACGGCGATTCCAGAAGGGTGCCTTGGGGAGACAGCCCGACCTCTGAGAGTGGCAACAGATGGGTACCCGGGGAAAGCCCCAGCCTTCGGTGGTGACTGGTGGAAGGTAGCCCAGAGAGTGACTAGTGGAGCATCCCGTAGGGTGGCCAGGGAGAAGATCCCCTGGGTGGGTTGACCGAAATTTTCCTCGGGGTGGCCAAGGAGCCGACAGAAGGTGGCCTGGGGGGCCAGTGGATGGTTGCCCAAGGAGCGACTGGTGGGAGTTTGCCTAGGGGTGGCCGGGGAGAAGATCTCCCAAGGGGCCGGAGGAAGTTGGCCCAGGGGTGGCCGAGGGAAGTTACCCCGAGGGCACAGTCGACGAAAGGTGGCCAGGGAGAAGATCCTACGGGGCCAACGGAAGTTCGCTTGGGGGTGTCTAGGGAGAACCACCCCAGGGGTGGCCAGGAGAAGCACCCTAGGGGTGCACTCGACGGAACGTGGCTAGGGGGGCGGCTGGCGGTCGGTTGCCAGGGGAGCGATCGGCGGGAGATTGCCCAAGGGGTGGCCGGGGAGAAGATCCCTTGGGGGGCTAGGGGATGTTTGCCCGGGGATGGCTAGGGGAAGTTACCTTGGGGGCATGGCCGAAGGAAGGTGCCCCAGGGAGCGGCCGGTGAGAGGCGGCTTAGGGAGCAGCCAGCGGAGGGTCACCTGGGGTGGCCGGGGGAAGTTTCCCAGAGGGTGCAATCGATGGAAGTTCGCCCGAGGAGCGGCCAGGGGAAGTTCGCCTGGGATGGCACAGTTGGGGGTGAGTGAAGGAATTTGGGGGAAAGTGAGGAGAGGAGTGGGAGATGTGATGAAAGGAGTGGCAGAAGTTGAGGGAAAAGGAAGAAATGAGAAATGGAGGGAGGGAAATTTATAGGGCTAACCTGGCTCAAGGTGGATTGGGTCCACTCAGCTCCCCCCGAAGAGTTCAGTTCGTCGTGGACTGGCTATTCAACGCCCCTCCCTGGGGAATTCCGATGATGTAGGAGCACCTCGTACCGTATGTAGCCACTGGAGATGAGTACGCCAAACCATGGTTGGGCTCCTCATGAATTGCTCCTTTGAACTTGCTTTAGTGTGAAGGCAACGCCTTGCTGAATTCTTGTGGGCCATCGAAGAAACCTTTGGCCCAAGGCCATGTGCCGACCCATTCTGAGATCAATGCGGTGGCCCAGGCTAACGATTGATGACCACTCGAATTGGCGAGGAGCTACTATTTGGGGGTTTCCCCACGCTACCTCAGGGCAACGATGAGCCAACCTCGGTCGACGTATGCAAGGTCAGCCAAGGTGCGTGAAACAGACTCTAGGTGGACCCTAGGTCAACCCTAGACAAAGTATGTGAGACCGACCCCAGGAGGATTCATGACTGACCCAGGACTAACCCTGAGCGAAGTACGTGAGACTGACCCTAGGAAGGTCTGAGATCGACCTGGGGCAACCTCAGGCGAAGTATGTTAGACAGACCCTAGGAGGGTCTGGGACTGACCCCAAGTCAACCCTAGGGTCCCGGACGTGGTGACCCGCACAAAGCAAATGACTGAAATACCACCAGAAGTAGGCCAAACCCCGGGGCAAAGTTGTAACTATAGTGGCCTCCTCCTCTCCCCCTATAAATAGGATCTCTTGTAATGGGAGAGGGGAGGCCACTCTTGTAATGCTAATACAGTCCTCTTGAATTCACTTGGTGGTTATGTTACTTTGAAGTCCCTTCGTACCCACGGCGGTCTTTGTATCTGACCGGAGGTGCTTTCAAGTTTAATATTTGGATTCGTACCAATGACAAGTTTATCATTCATTGTTAAAGTAAAGACAAAGGTTGTGGTGGTTGAGATCAAGGGTTCAAGACCTCATTCCGCTTCTTTAAAACAAAGATATACAGTTACTCATGTGTATTTTCGTATGCACCTTTTTAAAAAAAAACAAAGACTAAAGCACTTTAGAAGGTGACGATAGTGGGAACACCCACTGACCCACCTGTGCAAGCACCCATGCATTTCCCATGTGGAAAACACAAAAAGGCAATAAAGGCGCAAGTTGTATTGTTTTTACTTTTATTTTTTTGTTGACCTTCTTTGGGAACATATTGAGAGAGTTCTATTGTTTTGATGAAAATTATGTGCAAGTTTATGTAGTACTAAAAGAGGTACAAATAGGAGGGGAAAATTATGTGCAAGTTGAAACATGCATTGAAATTGTCCTCATGATTATGCTTTGTATCTGGTCTGGCATGTTTTCTACATTTATTTGCACATGCTGTGACTTTACACAGGCATATGCTGTACATTAGTTTTTTTATGGAATTGTTGTGGACTTTTATTGGGCGGAAACTTATCAGCGACATCTACAGCAACAAGGAGGTGCCCAAGGGGTAGGAGGCGCTCAGACGGTGGAGTTCGGCTAGGATATCGTGTCTGGCCAGGAGTAGGAGTCGGCTTCCAGTTGGAAGGAATTAGGAAGTTAAGTATATTAGGAAATCAAAAGTATTAGTCGTATTTGAGTAGGAAAAGAAGAGTCATGTGCATCCATTATATACAAAGATGCTTGTATCTATTATGAGACAAGCAAGAACAAGTGTATACGTAAGGCCGATTGATTGACTCAGTTCGGACTCCAAGCAACAAACAAAGAAAAAGACCGAGTTAGTTCAGTCAAAGGCACACATGCCGAGTCTTCTTTATCCTTGTGTCACCAACCGAAGGGACGGCCAACCCCTTGCATGCTGCCTTGATCGAAGCAATGAAGTGCCAGCACAACAACCGAGTACACGTCGTCTTTGCTTTGATTTCATGATTCCACACGTTGTGACGTTCGTGGGCTGGTTCCTTGCATGCACATGCTGACCCATATCATCTTCTGTAGTACAGACTATTAAGCAAAATTTTTCAACAATATCTTCTTTATTCTTATTATCTTTTAAGACTTCTTCTCGTATAAACCTAAAAACAATTAAATAGTAATTATTAGGTAGTATATTATTCTCATATAAATTAAAATCAAATTCAATTAAATCTTTTTAGCTTGTGCTCGTGTAAGCGGTCTAACCAGGATATCCATCACGATTCTCCAAAAAGAGGAAATTGAACGTCAATGCAAGTATATGATGGAGTGTTCCTTTGGATAGGAAAGTGTGGCCTATCTTGGACATGTGGTTTCTGCTAATGGCATTTCCATGGATGAGGAAAATTTGAAGGCGGTAATGGAATGGCCTCAACCTTAGTCTTTGCTAGCGCTATGGGGTTTTCTCGTACTCGCAGGATATTATCGTAAATTCATGAAGGACTTTGGTATTCTAGCAACTCCGTTGGCAATTCTATTAAAGAAAGAAACTTGTGCGTGGTCTTCTGAGGCTACCAATGCATTCCAACAGCTGAAGATAGCCCCCTCTTCCGCCCAAGTTTTATAATTGGCAAATTTTTCATGCACCTTCACCATCGACACCGATCCTTTCGGTTCCGGATTTGGGGCTGTTTTACATCAAGGAGAATGACAGTTACCTTTCTTTAGCCAACCCATCCTACCACGGCATGCTAAAGTTGCAGCTTATGAACGAGAGCTCATTGGATTGGTGAAGTGTAACATCCTATATTTTTGCTATTTTTGAAGCCAGGATTTTAAAAATGAATTTTCTGCATTTTTCTGAATTTAATTCAAGCTTCAAATGAATTTTTAAAATTTAAATGATTTAATATGATTAAAATAAATATTAACATAAGTTGAAAATATTTTATTTGAATTCTTCAGGTCTCAAGGAATTTTCTGGTATTTTTGGTGAATTTCGGGATTTATTTGCCATTTTCTAGAGCTTTTCCAAGTTTATTTGAATTTCTGGAAAAGAAAAAGAAAATAAAAATAACCCAGCCGCCCGATCTCTCCTGGTGCCACGCGTCGGCCATCCGCCACGCCCGCGCCGCCGCCGTACCCCTTCCCGCCTTCCCCCGCTCCACGCCGTCCGATCCGCCTCCCCGCACCACGCGTCGCCCATCGACCCGACCCAGCCGCAGCCTCGTGCCCTCGCCTTGCCACACGGCGGCATCAGCACGCCCACGCCGCTACCCTCGCTCGCCCGTCTGATTTCCCCGCCCCGCGCCGTGGCTCGATCTCCGCCGTCCACCTCGCGCCGCGCCCGCAAACCCTAACCCTAACCGCCTCGCGCCCGCGTCCGATCCCCGCCGTCGGATGCGCCCACGCGTCTTGATCCCGGCCATCCAAACCGCGTCCGCATTCGCTCCAAGCCGTCCCCGAATTGAACTCCTCGATTCGCGTGTTTTTAACCGCCGCTCGTCCTCGGTTCACGTGCCCGTTCGTCGCCGCCGTCGAACCCTAGCTCCGCCCCTCACCCGCGCGCCCTCGCCGGAGCCGTTCCGCCGCCGCCCCGTGCCTCCCCGTCCTCGCCTGGAGTCGCCGGAGCCGCAGCCGTCGCCGTCCCCGCCGGTGAGCCTCCGCACAGCCCCCTCTCGCCCGCGTCGCCCTCCAGTCACCGCTGTCGCCTCCCCGTCGCCGGACCCGCGCTCGCTCTCCTCGCCTCGGCCACGCCCGCGACGCCTCGTGCGGCGCGCCCGCCACGCGTCGCCATCGCCCGCGTTCCCGCCCGCGCCCGCGCGACGTGCGACGCTTCGTGCGACCTGCCGCGCCACGCGTCGGCGATCCGCCCACCGCCCGCACTCAACCGCATCATCCTCGCCGCACGTTCAGATCTGGATCAAGGATCCAGATCGCGCCGCGCGTCACGACCGCAACCATCGAATCCCGCCGCCGCCGCCCGCACCCGCGCCGCGCCGCGTCAGCCCTCCCACATGGCACACCACGTCAGCCCTAGGGCCACGTGGCATGACACGTGTCCCCCACATCAGCAAAAATCCGGCTCCCGAGCCACGTGGCAGCCACGTCAGCATGCCACGTCAGCCCGTGCCACGTGGCAGCATAAGCGCTTGCCACGTCAGCCCTAGCCCTGCCGCGTCAGTGCCGCCGCCCCCGCGTGTACTGTTGTGTGGACCGCGTCCACCGTGGACCGGTTATTTCGTACGCCGGGTCCACAGCACAGTGCATTTTCCGAATTTCCCGATTTAATTTCTGAATTTATTTTCCGAGAGCCTGTTCTCCTCCGTCCTAGCTCCGATTGACCCCATTCTTTTTTCTAAATTCATATAAAATCGAGTTCTAGCTTTTGGTTCTGGTTTCATAATTTTTGGAGTTCATTTGCTTATCATTTTATGTGTTTCTTTGGTTTCGGTCGTTTTCTGTCTCGCTAGATTCGGATTCCGGAGGAGCAGATTCTTCGCCTGAAGACCAGGAATACCTCGCTGAGCATAACCAAGGCAAGTCGTGTCCTTTGATCATGTTGAACCCAGTTTGCAATCTATTATTTAATTATTTTATTTTAAATTACATTGCATCGCTACTTTTATTTAAACCCTTGTATTGGTAGCTATCATCCCAATTGAATTTATCCTTCCTTGATAATTTGGATTGTCATGATACCTTGTCACCCTAGGCTAGGAAACATACTAGTGATGTTATGATACCTGTCACATGGGTTGGTACGATTAGACTGCTTAGCTGGCTTATACTTTACGAAGGGTTTCATCATCACATGATTATTTATTAAGTTGACTTAATGATATATGGAATTGTGGTTGGTGCCATGAATATTAAAATTTGTGCCACGTCATTGGTGTGTCGTTGGTTTAGTTATACAAACCTGATTTTGCACTCGGGCGAGTGATCGTGCAGTAAAGGGGGAAGTGCAGGTTCACTTCGAGGGATGTGGTAGCCTCGCCCGGTAATGTTAAGGACTTAACTTTGTGCGCCATGTCTAGTATGGGACAGACCTGGCTGATTAATTTGTAATATTTCAATTCGATTCTGCCATTGTGATGGACATAGTTGTCGCTTTCCATGTGGCGCAAGGGGGGTGTGATGCGAAACCATAGCGGGCAGGATTGGGTCGAGGTAGAGCATTGTAAAGGCCTTGTTGTGATTTCCTGAGATCGAGGCTAATCACATCGTGTGGGTGCAGTTGTGCAACCTCTGCAGAGTGTAAAACTATTCGAATAGCCGCGTCCTCGGTCATGAACAATACTCGGTGATTTCACACGAGGGGTAGTGTTTTCATTTATAACTTGGTGGTTTTTGTTGGAGATGGACAGGTAGTTCACTGTTGGTTTAGCTTGTGAATTGGTGTTCACAAGTGGTTCATATTTATTCCTTTGATTACTTATTATTATTGCTTTTCTTTAAATTTCGCTTTCAATCTATTTATTATATTTACCCTGAAACGCCTTTTATGCAAATTAACCATTCAGCTTTCTATTGGTAAGCCTTGCATATTATATTGCATTCATTTGTTACAAACGACTTGCTGAGTACCAATGTACTCACGGCTTTACGCCTATGTTGCTCAGTTGAGGGCGAGGAGTATTATCAGCAGGAGGTTCCAGAAGGAGAGTACTACGACGACTTCACGGATTAGGCTTCGTTCTCCACTCGATAGCCTGTGGGCTTGTCGATTGGCCGCTACACTTTATTTTTGTTTTTCGCTGCTATTTTGTTAAGCCCTTCCGGCTAGAGATATTGTAAGCTTAGCCATAAGGTCGTACCTTTGAGATTTTATTGATATTCAAGTTTTCCTTTATTATTATCGTGTGTATGACTGTGATTACATCTATGTTTGACTGTGTGCACTAGTGTGATCCTGGACTAGTGCAGATTACACTCTGGTAATGAAAATGCGACTTTAAGAAGTAAAGATATTGCTAAACCCCAAAACCCCACAACATCCCTCTCCGCTTAACGGTTTCACGCTCTACCCGCTGCAGCAACGCTGGTTAATTTTTTTTGTATCTTTAAGATTATTAAACCGTTTACAAAGAAAGATATATTTCTGGATTCCTCACTTAAATACCTTCACTTTTCATATAGATCACTTATTTTTATTTTCTTACTAATAAGGTGTAACTTAATGCGCAAAACAGAGGACGATCTCTGTTGTGGCAATCTGTGCAGCTAGATTCTAACGCACCCCAACCACAGTACAAAGCTCTAAAAATTATGATTTTTATACAGAAGTTAAATTACTAAATTCTCTACATTTTTCACAATCGTGACCAAAAACATAAAAATCATCTATTACTCCTAAATTACACCCGAACAGCCATCTATTCCAGTCTGCACCCCTGATAGACAATAAGGTTCCCGACCCTTCTGTGCCCAAATCCGCAGGCAACAATTCTAAAAAATATAGAAGATATGATGAGGAAATCACTTCTTCGGATACACACAATACTCCTCCACTTGACATTCAAGGACCAATCACTAGAGCTCGCTCCCGACAATTGAATTTACAGGTGAGCTCGTTCCTAAGTACTTCTTTTTGTTCATTTGAGAATCGATTGCTACCTAATGAGTTAATTATGATTAGAAACCATGGAGAGGACCTGGAAGTACTTGGAGAAGGGCTACGGGGTGCACAAGTCCAGCAAGGGCGGTCAAATCATGTTGGAGGCCCAACTCAAGCCGACTTCGAATCTAATTCGGAGTCCAGGACCAGGCTGCACTAAAACGGACGCCCAGATCGCATCCGGGCTCCGTTTTGGACGTTCTACATATGTATGGAAAGCTGAGAAGGAGACTTTTCCAATGACTCTGGTCCCATGTCAAAATTCATTCTGAGTCAACAGGAATCATCAAAACATGTGGACATTCAGAATCTGTCCGGGTGCTGCGCCACCGTCTTTTGGGCCGTTTGACCTTGTATCGTGTTGGAGCCCATTAGGGCACGTCCAGGGGTTTTGCACGCCCCTCACTCCTCTATATCCAGCCGCCACCCCCACCATTAGGGTTTGGGTTTTGCTTAGATTAAATCTATCTTGAACAGTTCCGTCGTTCATCGGTTTGTGAGACCCCAACATTCGAGTGCTAGATCAATACATCTGCAATTCCGTTGTGTTCTTCCTTGTTCTTGCTTGTGTTCTTCGATTTGCAGGTGAGGATTAGCCTTCTTGGCGAGGTCAACCAGGCTGCGCACGGTTGATAACCTGAGGAGACGTGGTGCTGCGATTGCGGGGTTTGGGATGTGTTGTTCGGAAGCCAAATCGATTTGTGTCGCGCCTCCACCAAATCGAACATATCTAGAACCTGTTGGAAGATCGGGACCCCGTTCCCATCAAGATAGGTCTCAACGTCCTCTATAATTTTTTGTTTGGGCAGACCCGTAGGAAAATTCATTTCATAGGTCTAAACTACGCAAACAGTCACGCTGCACGAATTGATCTACAAGCAGACAGCAGGAATTCCCTAATCAGAGAATGTAATTGGTAATTCCCATCAATTCTTAGGCTAAGAACCCTAATTGCAGCAAAATCAAAGGGATTTGGGATGAGAGAGAGTTATCTAGGGGATCCCTTGGGATCTCCCCTTCTTCCCTTCTCCTCCTCTTCTTCCTCCCTTCCTTCTCTTCCTCTTCTTCCTCCTTCTTCTTGATTCCTTCTTGCTCCAATGGACAGCAGCCATGGGGGAGAGGTGGAGGCGCAATGGGAGGGGAGGGGGTGGCGGCTGGGGGGTTAAGGGGGAGGGGGCTATGGCCTCATGGGTTTTATGGGGGGTGGGGCGGCTAGGGTTAGGGTTGGGGGTGCAGCCACCCCTTGGGCCTATTGGCCCAAGGTGGCAAACCCACCCTCCAGCCAGCGCACTAGAATATTTTTTTATTATTTAATTATTTCATTCTTTTTTATTTTATGTTTTTCCACAGTTTTATTTTTCCCTTCCCGCGATTTACCGAAAATCCGGCGACTCCACGTTTACTTTAAAACCGATGCTGAAACAACATTCAGAGTATTACACAAACCACTGAAGCACACACGGAATGGCAACTACCTCTACCACTACTATGCCTAGTCGTGTGAAGGACTACACCAACTGTTGTGTAGGTAATCATCCCAAGTCATTGGCCTACATGTGGCACTTGTAAGAATCTAATGTAAATCTTACCCACTTAAATAGCAATGAATAAAGTTTTCCCCTGTCAAAATGAGTCTAAAATTGGTTTCCTTCCTACTCTACAGAGTCTACATGAATGCCCGGAGGCCATCATGCCCTAGCGTACTCTACAGAATCTAAATGAATGCTCAGAGGTCACCGTGCCCTGGCATACTCTACAGAGTCTAAAGTAATGCTTGTAGGCCACCGTGGTCCAGCGTACACTATAGAGTCTAGATGAACACCTGAAGGTCACCGTGCCTTGGTGTGCTTTATAGAATCTAAATTAACTCCAGTAGGCCACCGTGCCCCAATGTACTTTATAGAGTCTAAATGAATTCCCGAAGGCCACCATGCCCCAGCATCCTATACAGAGTCTAAATTAATGCCTGCAAGCCACCGTGCCCCAGCATATTCTACGGAATCTAAATGAACACTAAGAGGCCACCATATCCCGATGTACTCTATAGAGTCTAAGTTAATGCCTGTAGGCCACTGTGCCCTAGAGTACTCTATGGAGTCTAAATGAATGACTGAAGAATCTAGTCCATCTATTATGTGTTAATGGAATGTTTTAGATGATTAATGACAACAAATATGTAGCTTTGCTAGCATTTGATTTAAAGTCAAACACTTCCATTCAATGAGTTAATTGCTTCCAAAGTTTATCCTAGAGTACACAATTATTGTGTACATGATGTATACTCGTAAATCAACTTATTATCTCATTATTTGTTGATATTATTATCAATTACCAAAAAGAAGAGATTGAATAATCTAGTCCCTCCATTATGAGTTAATAATGAGTTTTGGTAATTAATGACAATCAATTTGTAGGACTAATATTTTCTATGAGTTAGTGAAATATGTTAGGTACCATGATGAGGATGACTTGGGAAGGCATCATAAGTTGATCATGATCAATTTAAGATACAGGATAAAGAATGTCATTATGTGTTGATAGTCATCAAGTCGAGATCCTTAAGTGGTGGATGGCTTCATATGTTGAAGGCCATCAAGTTAAGAGGATGCATCATGTGTTGATGCACATAAAGACAACCCGGACTTGAAGTGAACATGTTCATCGTGAAGTTTAAAGATGATGCGCAAGGCAAAGTTATAACTAGTATAGGCTAAAAATGTGTTTCTAGTCTTTTACTAGTCTCGATGTTTGCTTTGGGAGACAAGATTGCTAATGTAGATTGCCGTACTATTAAGAGTGTCCTTTGTCTAGTAGTTTGAGTTTTTTCATGTGTTGATAGCTCAATCCCGCTTGCTCTAGTTGTCTGTCGTATGATGCTATTATTGTGAATATGTTTTACAAATAGTTGTGGCTCATGCATCTCTCCTTACAGCATATGACTAAACTTTGCAAATGGTTGAAGTCCGTGTAATATGCTCCGTATGGTATGATCTAAGTTTGCAAATATATTTTATAAATTGTTGGTGTTTATGTGTTTTCTCTTGGCATGGTCTAAGATTGTTTGTTGCTATTCCCTTAGACTTGGACCATAGTAATCACTCTTTGGAGTTCTTATGCTTTTTTACATTGATCTAATGTATTTGAGATCATGTAAATAGCTGGGTTGTATGGCCCAATGAGCTTTCCATAGAGTCTAAGATTGCTCAATTTTGACATCGGAGTCAAAAGTTATGACCGTTTTTTTAATGTCACATGTGTTGAAATTCAGTGCCGGTAATACCGCCCTTTTACCTACGGTATGACCGCCCAGGCCGATACTACCGCCCATTAGTTGGTGGTACTTCTATTTGGTATGATCAACCGGTTTGATCGGGGTCTCTGATATGACTGGGCTTTGTATGGTAGTTATTTTTTCTAAAGAATATATTTTGAGCTCTTCTTATCACTTTAGGCCGGTATGACCATACTCCGTGTGACGGTACTATTACACCTTTTATAACGACTAGTTTTGAGTATTTAATACTAAAGTTTATATCCGTTGGCACTGTATTGTGGTACTACCACTATGTAAACTGCAGTACTACCACTCCTACTAATTTTTGCTGATTTAATCTCCAATGGCTAGTTTTTTGTGGTGGGAGTATAAATAGCTCCTTGGCCGGTTGTGGAGAAATTTTATTGTGTAATAAGCGAATGAGGTGGCAACACATGGTACGTATTCATTCTAGCAATGCTATAGTTTGTACAGGAAAACTATTTTTTAATGCCTGCTACAGTATCAATCTGCATAAAAATATTTTTTAGAGCTGCTACAGTGATTTCACCACGTGTCGCCACCTTATTTGCTCATTACACAAATTCATTTGTGTAACCATTACACAATAAAATTTTTCCCGGTTGTGAGACAATCGTTTGGCACTCTATTTTCATTCTCTTGTGCTAGTGTAAACTTTTTCTCTCAATTGTGCATATGTTGAACCTTGTGAGTAAGAACAGAGGTCTGTAGTTTCATATGTTGCATCTAGAGGTGGATTGAGTCTTCACTTGAGTTTGTGCATGTGGTGCACTTGGTGAGAGTCAATAAGGGGCTTGGTATGTTACTGTTGGAGGTTGTTGACTCTTAGATAGCGTGGAGGCATCATGGTCTAGTGATCTTCTAAAGAAGCTTATGAGAAGGTTCGACATGTTGCGAAGGTTAAAGCTCATCTACCCAGAGAGAGAAAGATGTGCCACTAGTAAAATTGAGGTGTTTAGTTTAATTCATGGAGCTATTTCAATTCATTTGGGCTTACCACACTATAGATTAGGGGGCCGGCAAGTCTTCGAACATCACAATAAAAAGAGATCATGTCAATTGTGGTTTGCTTTCTTGTGCTCAATTTACATTATTGTAATTTATATTCCTAGAATTGAATTACTCGCTTATCACCCTAAGATTGCAAACCTTGACATAGACTTACGTTGTTGGTGCACTTAGTGAGACCAGTTGATTTAGGTCTTAATTATGCAAAACCACTTTGATGTACTCTTTCACATATAAACTTGGTTTTAGCCAAAGAGAATTTTAAAAACACATATTCACTCTCCTCTAGTCAGCCTCCTTGACCATACAACGCCTAAAGGAGATGGTGCCCCGACGTACTCTATGGATTCTAAATTAATGCTTGTAGACTACCGTGCCCCGGCATACTCTAAGAGTCTAAATGAACACCTAGAGGCTATCGTGCCCTATCATACTCTACAGAGTCTAAATTAACGCCTACAGGCCACCATGTCTCGGTGTTCTCTATGGAGTCTAAATGAACACCCAGATGTCACTACGCCCTGATATACTCTACGGAGTCTAAATTAACACCTATAGGCCACTGTACCCTGGCATATTCTATAGAGTCCAAATGAACACCCAAAGGCCACCCTGCCTCAGTGTACTCTACGGAGTCTAAATTAACACCTACAAGACACCATGCCCCAGCATACTCTAGAAGGTCTAAATGAATGTCTGGAGGCCACTACGCCTAGGCGTACACTATGGAGTCTAAATTAATGCGCGGGGAATGACCTAGCGTACCCTGTGTAGTCCTCATTTGCATTTGCAGGCCACTCGGCACCGGCATACCTAAAGTCCCAAAAAAAGCAAGCTGCATGAGCCTACGAAGTTTACTACTATCTTTGATGATGCTTGTTCGAAGGGTGGGAAACGAAGTATACGCAAGCCTATCGAGCCCACCACCATCTTCGATGACGCACATTCAAAGGGTGGGGCTGAGTGCATGTGAGCATATCGAGTCTACCTCCATCTTCGAAGATGCTCATTCGAAGGGCAATGGTTACCATAACCTCGAGCGACATTGAGGGAGAGCATCATGGATATGATGGACACTGCTGGCAAGGTCCTCGGGGCCATGTGACCTCATAGGAACTAAAATGGTCAGCTCGCTGAGCATCCCCTCCAGTTCCCCTATCGACTCCCATCCAGAGAACACTGCCTAGTTGCGATGGCAGTGGCCCTCTCCAGGCTCAACCACCAACCGCGCAAATGAAAGACCTAGGGGTGTGCGGATCTACTCATTTCCCTTCAATTTCTGCCTTGTCTACGGGGGCATCCCTCGAGCCATCCTACTTGTGCCATCATCCACACTTTCCTTGCTACCCCTCCCCTTGTGCATCCTGCCTTGCATCCTCCTCATCCCTACTGGCTCCCTTCGAGGCAACATATGGGCCAAGGGGAGCAAGGGCACTGATGACACCAGGATTACAGTAAGGGGGCAGGCAACTCTTCGCAACCATCATTGAAGGGATAGAGTGCACTGGGACCAGAAGGCCTAGGACCTCCCAGATGCGGTTGATGCAGAAGCCATCATGGGTGGCGTTGGCTCGAAGGTTGTGCTCCGTTGGGCTGTAAGGGCCCAAAAACATAGCCGCAGCCCTCTCGATCTCCTCTAGTGAGACACTAAAAGTAATTAATGAACCACATTTGGTGGGGGTTATCATAGACAAACTGGTGGAACTAGGTTTGCGCCTTACCTTGACCCGTAGGTCTTGCAAGCTGTGTCAAGAGGCCCCGGATACTATCCTCCAAGGGTGGCCCGATTTTTAGCATCCAACTCCAGGTCAGTGGGGCCATGTGGAGTATGCAAAACTCCTCGATGAGGTGTCGCATGTTCATTGAGCCTCTTCATGCGGGCCTTGTCGTCTCAGTCAAGCTTCACACATAGGGACAACATGAAGTCCATATTCTACCTGGTACAGCAGACGAGGGTGCCCAGTTCAATGATCTGGTAGAACCATCTACACACCTAGTTGGATTCCCACTTCGTGCGGGTAGAATTTTACGTGAAGTCCTTCGAGCAACCCAATTGGACATGGAAGTAAATGCTCGCCAGGTTGGAGAATTGACAGTCACTTCAATTGGCAATAGGCATCATGCAAAGACGCTAATAGTGCCGCTAGGCATGGTGGTCCTGGACTGTGTGGCCCATGAGAATACTACTAGCCGTGCCATGGTGATCACAGTCAGCTATGGAAGCTCCATGTCGTATAACCGGAGCACATAACCCACGAAATGAGTTGGATAGAATGCAGAGGCTGGCATCAAACTACATAGTGAAGACCAAGATCTCACCGTCCCTCGGCCGGGGAACCACCTCGTCTGCGTTCGAGCAGTGATCAAGTTGCCAATCGAAGACTTTGCCTTCCTACATGAGTGCATCCAAGAAGTTATCCATCACCAGCGAGCAACCAAGTGAGTTCATGAATGAACCAACATGCTTGGACCATTTCCAACACTTCCCTACGGCCACCTCGGACCGCATATCCTCAGGGGAATTACACGTTCGGAATAGCGATGGCTTTTGGCTTTTGGCGTTCGGAATACCTCGGACCAAAAATAGTGGAACTACAAATGAATAAGATGGTATGGTGAGAGGAACTATAAAAATACAAAGCACTCGTATGCCATAGTATCGACAGTACAGGCACGCCTTTTGAGGAGGCATGTGTGCCCCCATGGCTGGTGCGACCACCCATGGCCACAAGGGTGGATTGTCGCCACACGTCCAAAACCAATGGTGCGTGCTCCAGGATAGTATACGAGGCTGGCACGGTACCCTAGGCATGGGACATGTGGACGCAAGTGGAGCATGCAGAACCAGACCTCGAGGGAGGGGGTTCAGAAGCGTCCCCCAACGGCACTCAGATTGAACCTAGCAGGTAAGCTTAGGGATCTCCAGCATGAAGGTAGCATGTCTTGCCCAAGGCCCAAGCAATGAAGGATGCCTCCTGCCTCAATGACACGTCTGGGAAAACCATGAGGTCCAGGCAAGGGGAAGACACATCGAATGGAGGGGGCTATAGAGAAGCCCGCTCAATGAGTGGATGGTGCCATCGGTGATTCAGGCATGGCCCCCAGAGGTGCTCAAAGGACTACCCGTGGCATGGGTAGTGCAGATGAGCTCATGTACCATCTCAAGGCCCATTCATCACACTGAAGGGGAAGCATAGGCCATAAAATATCTCACGGATGGCAACGGTGGGCCGAAGGGATGGAGGGGGTTAAAGCGTGAAGGGCATGGCTTTGGCCTATCAGTTACAAAGCCCTTGCCCATAAAAGGCTGCTGTTGGGAGAGTGGCCTCCACCTTGGCACAGTCGCCCCACCAGGTGTAATCCCAAGCATTCGTGTAGCTAAAAGGCATGCCTATGAAGGCCATGCCAAGAAAATGACATGCCCCCCCTAATTAAGAACCTAGAGGAGCATTTGTGTAAATACCTTCACCCATGGCTATAAAATATGGCTTCTAAGGCACCATAGTGGGTAGGTAACATTGTTGTAAGAAAAAGACTTGAGTATTATGCATACACGCTGCACCTCTCTCTTCTCTTGAGATTTAGGTTCCTACTGCCTAGCTCAGGTTTCCTGAAGCTCCGCTATCTACTATTTAATACGTAACCACAACAAAGGGTATTTACAAGCCAACTTAACTTATAGGATACAAAATAAACAAAAATAAGATATAGGGGAAAATCAAAAAAAGCATGCTGGGTTGAGAAAAGGAGATCCCGGTATAGGAAGCTAACTTAGGCCTAATAGCCCTATTAGATCTGGCCCGATAACCTTTTTTCGATTTTTAGAATAAAAGGCAGCGGCCTAACCCAACAACCCCAAAGACTCTAATGGGCCAGGTCTAGGCCTAAATGGTGCGGCCCAAATCAAGTAGTGGAACATGCTCGGGCATTTTAGCCTGGGAACGTGCCTACCCCATCCTAACTAGGAAGATGCACAATTTTTCTTATAAAGTGCGTAATTTCATTTATATTGTCAAGAAAAAAAACCGTACAAGTACGATGGATGTCATCAGTGGCAGTGCGTGACAAGAAATTAAGGAAGAGCTGCTAGTGGCAATGAATAGTCAAAAGTTTAGATGCTATACTCAAAAATAAATGGTTTAAATAGACTAGAGCAAACTACTATATTATTTTTAATTTTATTTAATGTGAGAACGTCTGTATTATCGCAACTATCTTAACACCTATAGTTGGCAAAATATACTCTTTTTTTTGTTTTTGCCCTTACTTTAGTCGGTGAGTTAAACCTAAACTCTTCCTCTCCCCATTATATCAGATTCAAAAATTCCTGCATTTAAAAAGCAACAAAAATCCACTAATGATAATATGGCTAGGCCAGTAGTCCACAACCACCTCCACTGTAACCCTAAACCAAAACTTCACACGAGCAAATGTCCAATATCAACTAATAACCCAGCTAATGCTTCGTCACCGTCTGCGAGCAGAATGCGCTTGTCCTAAGTATACAGTGCTCAGTGATGATTGATGAGCCAATCACCACATTCTGCTGGTCATAGACAATAGTTGATTAAGTTCACATTGATTATTTTTAATACTTTCCAGACTGAATCGTCACTCATAGTGCATTCTGTTTGTCTAGTCGTCCCAACTATGATTGTGGTATGGTGGATGTCTTTTTGGACATGTACTAAATCTTTTGTGAGGTTGACAGAATGTCATATAGGATGATGCTACCCACATACTATAATACAACTTTTGGAGGTTTAATGTAACAAATTAATGGAGAACAGTGCACTTGGACCTCTTTGTCATTCGTCTTTGTTCGATCGAGACTCTTTGACAAATGAAAACACGGCTATTTTACTTCATTTTTATTCAGTTAGGCTGTTTGACAGATGAAAATAAGGTCCCGTGTTTAGAGCATGGGAATTCCAGAGGCTAAGAAATTCTTGTGTTCCAAGTGGAAGCACAAGGGTTTATTAAGCATAATTGAAGCTGAGCGCTCCAATGAACAAAAGTGATGACTATATGTTTTCCGTTGTACCAAAAATCAGATAAAAGGACATTCAGCTGAACACGATAATTAATATAGGTGCGTAGAATGATGGCCTAGCAATGCCCAAATTTTGACTCTGGTACAAGCCTTATATGGTTTAAGACCATTGACAAACAAGATCAGAGAAAAAAAACCGAGGATTTATCACTGTAAAGATGTTCACTCTAGATTTGCAACGCGACGTTCTGCTGACATGTAAACACGACCCATGTGTCAGTAAGATGCAGGGGTTTTGGGCTTACTCCCCAGGCAGGAGGCACGCTGTAGTGCGTCATGTCAAACAAGCAGTTAAACGTCCTGTAACATCCCATTTGCAGGGAGTGTAAACATTTGGTTGAATTAAAAATTCAGATTTCAATTTGGAGCGAATTCAACCTTAAATGACAAATACCAATTCAATCCGATTTTCATTTCAAAAATTCAAACCCCAATCTTGCTGGGCCGAGTCCAACCTCTTCACCCTTTCCTTGGCCCACTGGGCCTTTGGCGTCCCCAGACAGCCCATGCCACCCTCCCCAGCGCCAGAGCATGCCCTGGCCGCGCCGTCTGCGCCCAGTCGCTATGCCGCCTCGGCCACTGCTCCTCCCTGCATCGCCAATGTATCATCTCCTCGCCTATCACGTGCCGTCACATGAAATCGCCAATGTATTATTTTAACTCAATTAGATACTAAGGTGCTTTGTTTAGAGAGTTTGAAAGAGTTATATGCTACTGATTGTGATTTTGCTGAACCCTTTGCTCATTGTTCACATGAAAAAGGATGGGATAAATTTTATATTCATGATGGATTCTTGTTCATGCTAACAAATTTTGCGTTCCAAATTCATCTGTTCATTTATTTCTTGTGCAGGAATCACATTGTAGGGGATTGATGGGACATTTTAGGCATGAGAAGATGTTGAGCATGCGTTGAACGGTACATACAGCTATGTATGACATGTCACAAAGCTAAGTCCAAATAGTTTGTATACTCCTCTTTCGGTTCCTACAATTCTTTAGGAAGACATTAGTATGGATTTTATTTTAGGATTGCCTAGAACTAAAAGGAGGAGAGATTTCATATTTGTTTTTGTGGATAGTGTTGTAGGGGTGGCCCCTACCTAAACCCAGCTAGCCTGTTGAGAAGGTTATAAATCATGTATTAAGGACGTAGCTACCCTCGGTCGGAGGCTCTGTGTAAGGTTACGATGGTAAAGGCGCTCCTTACGAGGGAACGCATATATATCATGACCAGCCCTTGGGAAAGACCCAAGAGGACATTTGCTCTCCTAACTCTCCACTACCGTACACCTCTCTCTCTATTTGGTCTTTTTCAAGAGGGGGAGGATGATAATGATATTACTATTATCAAGGCTTCATCTAC
The DNA here is from genome assembly GCA_036346265.1 of Melocanna baccifera. Classification (NCBI taxonomy): domain Eukaryota; kingdom Viridiplantae; phylum Streptophyta; class Magnoliopsida; order Poales; family Poaceae; genus Melocanna; species Melocanna baccifera. The sequence goes on from CM070699.1 coordinate 3,817,232, forward strand.
ACAATCATCACCTCTATCATCATATTCAAGTAACAATGATAATGACAAGACTAATATTGGTCCAATGGCTCAAACTTTGCAGCAATTGTAAAAGGACTAATCACTCGAGCTAGAGCAGGAGAACTCACTAAATAGGTGAATATGATCATAATTTCCTTTTATTTCACTACTAAAGATAGCTTGTTACCTAATGCTTCCACTTTATATATTTTCAGGTTATTAGGAGAGCAAGAACTTGGTCCTACCAAACGGGACATGAGGGAGGCTGGTGCACCAAGAGAAATTCTAAAAGGAGGAGATGATAGCACTTCACTTATATCATTGGAAAATACCACCAAGATGCTAAAATCAAGTTTTTAAACTTGAAATTGAAGATTAGATAAGACTACGATTTAGAAACTCGATTGTGTCTAGTCTTCAATTCTAAGCTGGTTTGAGTTTTTTGCCAAGTTCAATGTGTCATGGACAAGTTTGTAGCTATAATAAGACATATTAAGGTTGTTTTGGGCTTTAGTATTTGTTTTGTTTTAGTTTTGAGGTGATGACGATGCCGAAGCTTGAAACAAGCTAAAAACAAATACTTGGGCCGCAAGAAAAGTTAGGTTATTGTCAATAGAGTTGTGTTCTACCCTTATGGGCTAGCCACCATGTGGAGCCCACCTCATGGGCGCTCAAACCAAGACGACTAGCTAGTGACTTCTTATTATTTGCGGTTTAAATTAGAAATTAGAATAGAATTCTAGTTGTTTCCCTACTTTGAGTCCGGCTACGCTTGTACGAGGGTATAAAATCTTGGCCACCGTTCCTTGTAACCCTCGAACATTAATTTTAAATCAAAGTAATTTTTTACTCTTTGTTTATACCATGTGCTGCCGTGGGAATTGAGAAGCCGACTAGTTAGCTTTTTTAAAGCCCTGTCTTAAAAAAATAAATTTTTGAATTTTTTTCTGGAATTAATAAGCTTAATTTGAATTTTTAGAAATTAAAATAAATATTAACATGAGCTAAAAATATTTTATTTCAGTTCCTCGGGTCTCAAAGAATTTTCTGGTATTTTTGGTCAATTTTTGGAATTTATTTGCTATTTTTCTGGAGCTCTTTTGCTTTATATGAATTTCTGGAAAGAAAGAAAGTGGGGGAAAAACCACCACCGCCCAATCCGCCTCCCCTCCACGCGTCACCCATCCGCCTCCTCATTCGTGGCCGCCCGTGCTCGCACCGACCCACCCCGGCCCGGTCGCACTCTGCTGCCCAATTCCCTGCGCTGGCCACGTGCCTGGCATCCACCGCACCGCGCCCTCGTGCCCTAACCCTAGCACCGCACACGCCCCGCTCCGCTCCGAGCCGGCGGATCCGCCACGTGACGTCATCCCGCGTGCCCGCACTCACCGCCGCCACCCGCACCTCGCCCGGACTCCCTCTCTGCAGTCCGATGCCGCCCCATGCCACGCGTCACTAATCCGCGCGCCCATACATTGTTCATCCGTAAAATCTCCTGTCACCGTCCGATCTCAGCACCCAATCCTAGTCATCCGATCCGCCACGTGTCAAGCTCTCCGGTTTCATCTCCGATGCGGTTTTGATCGACGCCGTACCCGATCGGGACTACCTCAGTTCGCGTGATAAAACCCCGCTGCCGCCCTCGATTCGTGTGCAAGCACCGCCGCCCCCTCCGCACCTTCCCAACCTCACCACCGCCGTCGTCGAAGCACCTCGTCGTCGTCTCGCCTCTCCCCGATGACCGTCGCTGCCGGTAAGCAACCGCGCCCGCCTCCGTTCCCCTACGCACCGCCTCACCGCCCCACCAGAGCCGCGTCCACCCCTCGGTCCCTGAGCCCCACGTGCCAGACCACGTTCGCGTCCGCTGTGACACCTCGTACGATGCGCCCATCACACGTCGAAGATCCGATGGTTCCCGCACCCGATCACAACCGCAGATATAGATCTAAACCAACGGCTCGGATGCGCCCTCGTGGCCGCACCTCAGCCGTCCGATCCCGCCGCCGCCAACGCGTCCGACCATGTCAGCGCCATATGTCGTGCCACGTCAACAAAATCGACCCCCGGTGCCACGTCAGCATTCCACCTCAACACCACGTCAGCATACCACGTGTCAGCACCAGAGCTTGCCATGTCAGCCACCGTGTATGGACAACGCTCGGTGATTTCACACGAGGGGGTAGTGGTTTCATTTAAACTTGTGGTTTACGGTTAGTTAGTGAACAGGTAGTTCACTATTGGTTTAGCTTGTGGATGGGATATCCACAAGTGGTTTACTTCAACTCCATTGATTATTATTATTGTTTTCCATTAAAGTTCGCTTTCAATCTATTTATCATATTTATCTTGAAATGTCATTTATACAAATTAACCTTTCAGCCCTCTATTGGTAAGCCTTGTATATTATATTGCATTCATTTCTTACAAAACAACTTGCTGAGTACCAATGTACTCACAGCTTTACGCCATTATTGCTCAGTTGAGGAGGAGGAGTATTACCAGCAGGAGGTACCAGAGGGAGAGTACTTCAGCGACTTCACGGATTAGGACTTCGTTCTCCACTCGATAGCCTGTGGGCATGTCGATTGGCTGCTACGCTTTATTTTAGTTTTCCACTCCTAGATTTTGAGCCCTTCAAGCTAGTGCTATTGTAAGCTTGGCCATAAGGTCGTACTTTAGATATTTATCGATATTTGAGGTTTTCTGTTATTTTAGCGTGTGTATGGTTGTGATCACATCTATGTTTGACTGTGTGCACTAGCGTGATCCTGGACTAGTGTAGTTTACACAGAGAGTCCGAATTTGCATATTTGGGTCTCGATAGAGATGGTATCAAAGCCATATCGACTGTAGGACGAAGCCCTAGTTAGAATAATCATTTAACCAAAACTTATTATCTAAACCAAACCAAATAAATTGGATACTTAGTAATATCTCTATCTTCTTACCTCTTTGTTAAGGATTCTCATTCTTCGCCCACTCTCATAGCATTATTTTCAAATCCTTAAGCTGATCTTTACCTTATAAACATATTAGATGCCCCAAACTTGTTTCAGTCAGACGGGAGGATGGAGAGGACTTCTTTGTGTCCTGTTGCGGAGCCTTGGATTAAAGATATTGCCTGTCTACCTCACCAAGGATGACGAAAATAAAGGACAACGCATCGGAAGCATCACCAAATTGTATTTCATCACGAGAGTCGGCAAGCAAATTCTACATCACGGCTTCAAGAATACCGGTGCATGTGGAGAAGAGTTAGCACAAGGAGCTGCGTATAAAGCCATCTGACGACTTTGCAAGCTATACAAGATCAACATATCCAGACTCATCTGGAAGTTCAAGGAGCAGTATGGAGCTACCCCAGCCTACTGGAGCCAGTCAAGGAGGAGCCCCGACCGCAGTCGCCAGTGCCTCTACCGTCGCCTACACTGCCGAGTCTGGAGGAGAGACGACACATCACCGGTGATCAACGAGAGTACCTTCGGCATTAAATTCCAGCCCCAGTTGAAGAGCAATCACCGCAAGTCCGTAACTTGTGGGTTGTCTATAGCGATTCACAGGATGAGAGTAGCGAGCCCTACCTATCAGGACCCGAGTGGGAGCCCTTAGATTAGAGAGTGCGAGTAGAACAATGGTGTTATTTGCAGTTGTGTGTGATGTAAGCTGCAAATCTTGCCCTTAAAAGCATTATATTGCAATCATATAAAAATTTCTTTATTGGAGTTATTCGCTTAGTTTTGTTGTTAGCCTCTTGGCTAATGTTTGCTTAGTCTAGGTTTGCCATTATAAAACCCTCTTAGACGAATTACCTCTTATCTATGCTTTTCCCTCTCATCTTTAAAACCCAGTGGAGTCAGTCTTAGGCAGTGTTGGATTGTGGGAGTAGAGCAGTGACCCTAACCAATGCAGATAAGAGGAAGGTAGAGTTCGCCGCAAGCATGAGTCAGCCAGAAAAGGTTATGGTTTGTCAGAGTAAAATAATCAAGTTAGAGGATGTGCTAGTTGTCAGGGAGTACCCTGACATATTTTCAGATGATCTTCCAGGCATGCCACCAGAGCGAGAAGTTGAGTTTCTGATCAAGCTAGTACTCGGTACCTCTCCGATATCCAAGAGACCCTATCGAATGCTTGCTAATGAGTTAATAGAATTGAAGAAGCAACTTCTAGAGCTTTTGGACAAAGGTTATATCAGACCGAGTTTATCCCCGTGAGGAGCACCAGTGTTATTTGTCAAGAAAAATGATGGTAGTCAGCGTATGTGTGTGGATTACCGAGCTCTTAATGAGGTCACCATCAAGAACAAGTACCCATTGCCTAGGATTGATGATTTGTTTGATCAGCTTAAGGGAGCAAGAGTTTTCTCCAAGATTGATTTGAGGTTAGGATACCATCAGATGAGGATTTGAAAGGAGAATATACCTAAGACAGCTTTCTCAACTTGTTATGGTCTATACGAGTTCACAGTGATGTCCTTCGGTTTGACCAATGCTCCAGTCTACTTTATGTATTTCATGAATAAGGTGTTCATGAATTATTTGGATAAGTTTATCGCTGTATTCATTGATGATATTTTGATCTACTCCAAAGATGAGACGGAACATGAGGAGCACTTGAGGATGACATTACAGAAATTGAGAGATCATCAGTTGTATGCCAAGTTCAGCAAGTATGAATTTTGGATGAAGGAAGTCGCTTTCCTAGGCCATATGATGTCAGCAAAAGGAGTTGCAGTTAACCATAGAAAAGTAAAGAATGTTTTAGATTGGCAATCACCTTCATCAGTGACTCAGGTCAGGAGTTTTCTGGGTATGGTAGGATATTACCGTCGCTTCATTGAATGATTTTCCAGTGTAGGCAGACCCCTTACACAGTTACTTAAAAAGGAAAAGAAATTTACATGGACGCTAGAGTGCGAGAGGAGTTTTCAGAAACTAAAGGAGAGTTTGACCATGGCCCAAGTGCTAGTGTTACATGATATAAATAAGAATTTTGAGATTTATTGCGATGCCTCTTGCAAAGGATTGGAATGTGTGTTAATGCAAGATAAGAGAGTGGTAGCTTATGCCTCACGCCAGTTGTGACCGCATGAGGAGAACTACCCTACTCATGATTTGGAGCTAACAGCCATAGTGCGTACCTTGAAATTTTAGCGGCATTATCTGATGGATAATAGATGTGAGGTTTACACGATCCGAGCTTAATCTCAGGCAGAGAAGGTGGTTGGAGCTAACAAAGGAATATGATGTTGGTATACATTATCACCCTAGAAAGGCTAATGTGGTTACCGATGCCTTGAGCAGAAAGGTTATTGCAATACAGTGATGGTTAAGAAAAGTCAGTCAGCTTTGCATGAGGAATTCCAAAAGCTTAGTTTGGAATTGGTTGAGCAAGGATTTTTAGCCACAATGGAGTTGCAGCCAACTTTGGATGGTCAGATTCATCAGGCTCAGTCAGAGGATGAGGTATTTCAGCGGATCAAGGAGAATATAAGTAAAGAAAAAGAGTTAGGATTTACAAAGGATGACCAAGGAACTTTGTGGTTCAATAAGCGTATATGTGCGTCCAATAAGAAAGAGCTAAAGGATTTGCTGTTAAAAGAAGCTCATGAGTCGTTGTATTCAATTCACCTTGGCAGTACCAAGACGTACCAACACATTAGGGATAAGTACTGGTGGCCCAGCATGAAGCATGAAATCGCTGAGTATGTGGCACTTTGTGATGTTTGTCAGAGGGTAAAAGCCGAGCATCAGAGGCTAGCAGGTTTGTTACAGCCATTGAAAATCCCTGAGTGGAAGTGGAAAAAAATTGGAATGGACTTCATTATAGGATTTCCAAAGACCAAAGAGGCTTATGATTTGATTTGGGTCATTGTGGACCTTTTGACCAAGGTTGCTCATTTCATTCCGGTCAAGACGACCTACACTGGTGACAGATTAGAGCTATATATGTCAAAGATTGTCAGCCTACATAGGGTACTAAAGAAAATAGTGTCAGATCGTAGATCGTAGTTTACCTCTCATTTTTGGAGAAGTTTCCGTAAGGCTATGGGAACTCATCTGAATTTCAACATAACATATCATCCCCAGACAGATGGTCAGACAGAGCGAGTAAATCAGATTCTTGACGATATGTTGAGAGCCTGTGTATTGGACCAGAGTATCAAGTGGGACAGTTGTTTGCCTTTTGTAGAGTTTTCGTACAACAACAGTTATCAGGCCAGTTTACAGATGTCACCGTTTGAGGTACTTTATGGCAGAAAATGCAGGACCCCTCTCAATTGGAAAGAGACAGGGGAAGGTCAGGTGTTTGGTCCAAATTACTTAAAAGAAGCTGAGAAAAAGGTCTGTTTGATTTAGGAAAGGTTGAGGACTGCCCAGGCCAGGCAGAAGAACTATACAGATATCAGACGTCGAGAGCTGAGTTTTGAGCTGAATGATTTTGTGTATATCAGGATCACACCATTCAAAGGTGTGAAGATGTTTCAGCTAAAAGGAAAGTTTGCACCAAGATATGTTGGGCCGTTCAGGATTTTGAAACGCAGGGGAGAGGTTGCTTATCAGTTAGAGCTACATGCGTCTTTCAGTGGGGTACATGACGTCTTCCATGTGTCCCAGCTGAAGAAATATCTGCGTGTGCGAGAGGAGGTGGTGCCAGTTGAGGCCGTCGACCGGGATTGCCTCAGTTCACGTGATAAAACCCCACCGCAGCCCTCGGTTCATGTGCAAGCGCCGTCGCCCCCTCCGCACCTTCCTGACCTTGCCACCGCCATCGTCGGAGCACCTCGCCGACATCCCGCCTCTCCCCGACAACCGCCGCTACCGGTAAGCCACCGCGCCTGCCTCCGTTCCCCTCTGCGCCGCCTCGCCACCCCGCCGGAGCCGCGTCGTCTGCGCCGCCAACGTCGCCTTAGCCGCGCCCACGCGCTCCTCCCCTCGGTCCCCGATAGGGCTAGACAAAAAGCTCGAGGCTCACGAGCTACTCGAGCTCGTAGTCGGCTCGGCTCAAGCTCAAAATTTTTTTCCAACGAGCCAAGCTTCTTCTGTAGCACAGCTCACTAAGGAGCCGAGCCCGAACCACTCGCGAGCGACTCGTGAACCCAATCGAGCCACTGCATGGCTGCCTTTTTTTCTCGCTGAGCGTTGGGACTTACCGCTCAAGACAATGATCGTAACCGAGACAAAAGCTTGGCTCACGAGCCGGCTCGAGCCATCTTCTGAGTTGAGCCAAGCCTGCACTCTAGCTCAATTTCTAAATGAGCCGAGCCGAGCCATGGCTCGGCTCGATGTGAGCATGGCTGAGCCTGGCTCGAGCCGGCGCGGCTCGGCTCGTTCCACCCCTAGTCCCCGAGCCCTGTGTCGTCAGACCCTGTGCCTGTCCACCTCGACCCGCGTGCCAGACCACGCTCGCGTCCGCCGCAACGCCTTGTACAGCGTGCCCACCACATGTCGGAGATTCGACGGTTCCCGCACCTGATCACAGCCGTAGATCCAAATCTAAACCAATGGGTCGGATACGCCCACATGGTCGCACCTCAGACGTCCAATCCCACTGCCGCCGACGCGTCCGACCAAGCCACATCAGCCCTAGCCACGTCAGCTACCACGTCAGCCCAACTGCCACATCAGCGCCACATGTCATGCCACGTCAACAAAATCGACCCCGGTGCCACATCAGCATGCCACCTCAACGCCACGTCAGCATACCACGTGTCAGCACCAGAGCTTGCCATGTCAGCCACGCCTGTTGCGTCAGCATGACACTGTTTCGTGGACTCACGGACTTGCTTTTCCGTGCACCGGGTTCACAGCACAGTAACTTTTCTGATTTTCCATAATTTTCTTTAGAATTTATTTTTTGAGAGACTGTTCTCCTCCGTCCTAGCTCCGATTGACCCCGTTCTTTTTTCTAAATTCATCTCAAATCAAGCTCTAGCTTTTGGTTCTAGTTTCATGGTTTTTGGAGTTCATTTGCTTGTTATGTTATGTGATTTTAGTGTTTCGATCGTTTTCTCTCTTATTCGATTCCGATTCCGGAGGAGCAGGAGTGACGCCAGAAGACACCGAGTACCTCACTGAGCATAACCAAGGCAAGTCGTATCCTTTGATCATGTTGAACCTAGTTTTCAATGTATTATTTATTTATTTTGATTTAAATTATCATGCATCGCTATTTATTACAAACCCTTGTATCTGGTAGTTATTATACTATAATGCCATTGTCACCATAGGTTGGGTATTATTTAGTGATACTATACTAGATGTCACATGGGTAGTGCGATTTATATGCTTAGCCATGCTATGTTACGGTGGGTTCATCATCACATGTGATTAATTCATTAATTTGACTTAAAGAAATATTGAATCGTGGTTGGTGCCACAGTTATAAAATTTGTGCCATGACATTGGTGTGTCATTGGTGTTGATTATACAAAACTGGTTTTCACTTGGGTGAGTGATCGTGCAGTAAACGGGGAAGTGTGGATTTACTTCGAGGGATATAGAAGTCTCGCCTAAGTAATGTTAAGGACTTAACTTTATGCGTCATTGATCTGAGCTTTATCGTGCAAACCACATGTCTAGTATGGGATAGACCTGGCTGATTAATTTGATATATTTTAATTTCAATCTCGCTATTGTGATGAATATGGTTGCTGATTTTCATGAGGCGCAAGGGGGTGTGATGTGAAACCCTAGCGGGTGGGATTGAGTTGAAGTTGAACTTTGTAAAGGCCTTGTTGTGATTTTCATAGCGCGAGGCTAATCACATCATGTGGGTACAATTGCGCAACCTCTGCAAAGTGTAAAACTATTCGAATAGTCGTATCCCCGGTTATGGACAACGCTCAGTGATTTCACACGAGGGGTAGTAGTTTCATTTAAACTTGTGGTTTACGGTTAGTTAGTGAACAGGTAGTTCACTATTGACTTAGCTTGTGGATGGGATGTTCACAAGTGGTTTACTTCAACTTCATTGATTATTATTATTATTATTGTTTTCCATTAAAGTTCGCTTTCAATCTATTTATCATATTTATCTTGAAATGTCATTTATGCAAATTAACCTTTCAGCCCTCCATTGATAAGCCTTGTATATTATATTGCATTCATTTCTTACAAACAACTTGCTGAGTACCAATGTACTCACGATTTTACGCCATTGTTGCTCAGTTGAGGAGGAGGAGTATTACCAGCAGGAGGTACCAGAGGGAGAGTACTTTAGCGACTTCACGGATTAGGACTTCGTTCTCCACTCGATAGCCTGTGGGCGTGTCGATTAGCTGCTACGCTTTATGTCAGTTTTCTGCTTCTAGATTTTGAGCCCTTCGGGCTAGTGCTATTGTAAGCTTGGCCATAAGGTCGTACTTTGAATATTTATCAATATTTGAGGTTTTCTGTTATTTTAGAGTGTGTATGGTTGTGATCATATCTATGTTTGACTGTGTGCACTAGCGTAATCCTAGACTAGTGCAGTTTACACAGAGAGTCCAAATTTGCATATTCGGGTCTTGACATTAGCATTCCACCAAATTATCAGTTACCAATGTTTTTGTTGTTTGGACCAGCAAAGTCATCTTCCTTAGTGTGGTAGGAAGATAGACATCCAAAGTGTGTTACTAGTTGAATTCCGGTACATGGGAGTCTATAATTAGATAGACAATCATGTGCTTTTGTTCATTAAAATCCGTGGGATTTCAGGTTAGCTACACATTTACCATTCAAGAGAGATCCTGCATCGTGAAGATTGAGCACCCTCGTATCAGCTTGCTCTCGCTCATTTTAACTTCAAATTTAATGAAACTTATTTCTAAATTTATCTAAATTGAAGAGCTATCTAATAGTAGTAAAATCATTCAGTTTTGAGTTTATTTGAATTTTCTTTTTGGATTTTATTTCTGGCTTGAGTATTTATTTGCTTATTGGTCTCAATAGAGTACGAGGACGCTAAAAATCCTAGTTCAAGCCGCAACAAGACTTCCAAGACCACCTTGCTTTTATTTGTTGTGCAAGTTCTATTCAAATTTAAGGTTGTAAATCCATACCTATCATTCTTATATTACTATATCTCACACCTTGTTCAAACTGAACACTTAATTCTTTGTCACCCTAGAATTATAGTGATAACCTTACTAGTTATAGGTTGTATCTAAATGCCATGCTTAGCCTTAGTTAGATACCTGGGGGCATTAAATTACCCTAATCATCATTTCAGTCATGCAACTAGTTTTAGGCAACCATTGGTGGGAGATGGCTGATATGTTGGATAATTTAATTGTATACTTCTTAAAACCCCTCAAAACCTGCTTTACATATAGATGGAAGGTAAGAGGTGTTGATGCATATGTAGCATGAGAATATATAGATTATGGTAGTATCACTTAGATAACTCTAAAGACTGAATCTGGTGATGATCTCCTAATATAAAATAGTACAACTATAAGTTTATAATGAGTATAACCTGGCCAATTAATTTGCATAGACCCAATGTGGGTTGTGCCATTCAGTGGAACACGGGATGAATGTTGGTTTAAGTCTTCGTGTGGTACAAGAGGGGGCTTCTAGAGAGGGTGAATGTAACCCCCACAGTGGTGAAAATCTTAGCAGGGTAGCGTCACTAGGGAATGCATTGTAAAGGCCATCTAGTGATCTTCTTGATTCACATGTCTAAGAAAACATGTGAAATACATTAAGTCGATTATCTCTTGTGGGTAAAGTGTACAACTTCTACAGGGTATAACCAATGATCATAGGCGGGCATAGAAACTTACTTAAGTTAGTATCTGTTTCTAAAAACTTTATGGGTGAGATGAAACTCGTCGGGCGGTTGTAGTTCTGATTTTAGTTTGTCCTAAGTGGATGTAACTCAATGGATATAATGGGTAGATGTAATCCTAACTAGTATATGGTGGATGGAACCATAAAATAAGTGAATGGAATCTACACCAATAATAATATTGCACACTCTCATTTTAATAAAAAAATATGGTTCAGTCAAAATGCTAGGTCATAGGCCAATTTTTAATCATAGTAAATTTGAAGTAAATGCTTTCTCAGCAGATAAAAAAAAACCCGAGTCTCTCACTTGATAAGCTATGCATCTATAATATTGCATTCTGCATATTGGCTCACTAAGCATTATTGCCTGTGCTCACCCTCATTCACCAAAACCCCTAGGACCTGGGAATCAAGACGACTATGCATACTACGACGGCCCCGAAGTTGACAAAGGAGAAGACGGAGCACTTTAGGCCATTTCCTTAGTAGTTAGTTCTTACCATAGTCGAGTGGACTTAATGGTGATTGTGTGCACATATATTGTCGTAGTTTGGGTAATATTTGCCATGTGTAATCTTAACCCCAGTCGTTTGCATGTAGCAAGATGTGTCATTCCCTTTTGCTTATCGCTTTCGCTGTTGTAATGAAACCATTTGGCCCTATCAGGTTTATGTAAACTCGACCTGATGTTGTCTATTTAAACCATTGTTATATAATATTAATGAATGATATGGCTTCCGTTATGTATGAAATGATTCAATGATGTATTCTGTAAGCACTATCTACTGATTAAGTGAATAGTGTAGTGGTTTCATAGAGGATTCTAGATTAGCTAAATCCGGATCCGACACATCCAAATAGACAGTGATAAGAAAATATAGTCATAGGCTCTCTTCTTTTCAACTTATAGCTTACGGTTTCTCTCAAATAATCACACGAGACGGCTTCTTTGCCATCTTTCCAAAGTAATTGATCGAGACAGCCTTTTAAAGTAGTTTATTAGTATTCGGTATATTCTTATAATGGATCACATCAGTATAAAAAATCAGGAATAGCCAATATCCGAAAAAAAACTCAACCGTAGCCTGCAAAGTTTCACAATAATGCAGTGTTTCTGGGCTTCTGCACCTAAAGCCCACTAGCAGCAAATCTAGTCCCATCGACAGATGAGTAGGCGGCAGACAACACGTCGGCGAGCGCACGACAGAGAATCCCACTCCCACTGGCGCACACATTCCCCCTGCCTATATTAAAAAGCACTGAAAAGGCACGAGGTGCCTTCCTGCACGCTCACTCATCTCTGTCCCCTAGTATCTGTACTAGGAATATAGCCCCGTCATATGCTGCGGCAGCTACTCTGTTGCATTGGGTATGGCCGATTTGGTTCCACTAGCGACTCATCCACCCCCTCACCATGGAAACAAATGCAGGAAACAGATTCTGAAGAAAATCTTGCACAATGAAAACAATGGAGAAACTACAAATGTTGAGCTCAACGGTCGCTTTTCTATGATTTTAGAAAATGTTATCTTGGAGCTCCATAATCCATCACAGGATTATCTTTTGGTTTTCTAATGAATTGGTGATGACTGCCAATTTATGCTTGATTTTGTGTTAGGTTCTGTTTTTTAGAGGAGGTTCCATTTAGCTCTTGTACAGTCCTTGGTGAGTTAGTTGTGTTTGGCTGCCCCCACCATATATCGATGATATCTTTGTGTCGCAAATATAGATTCTGAGAAAATCTGACACGTGGAAACAATGGTGAAAATACAAATGATGAGCACAACGATTACTTTTCTCAGCTTTTGAAAAACATTGTCTTGTGCTCCATTTCAAAATTATCTCTTTTTTTGCAAGGAAATGATGATGAATGCTTGAATTTTATGTTGACTCTTCGGGTACTACTACGCATCCTCTCCTCAAAATATAGTGCAAATAGTTATGAAAAAAACTAAAAAATTTTGGTTGGATAGGCTATGGTATAATCAATTATTATAAAAGTTCAACTGAACCTTTGACGTAGGCCACGCTCAGCGACGCAATAAGTCAGTGTTCGACGTCTGCTATCTACTTTTTTTACTATTTATTTTTTTGTTTTTTGTTTTTTTATTTTGTGTTTTCTTTTTTCCCGTATTCTTTTGCATTGTCTGTGATAGGCTAACATGTTTTTCCTATTTTAAATTTTTTTAAGTTTAATTATGTCAAATAAGTCAACTTAGTTACAATAAAAAAATAGCCAGTTACAGTAAAAAAGTCATAAGCCAACGCTATTCTGAATGCTACCTTACATTAGGAGAAACAACAAGGACAAATTCAGTGAGCGGTAGCATTACCTTTTTCATTTATCCCTTTTTATTTTCTGATTTTCTTTCCAGTAGAATTTGTTTGGTTTGACTTCTCAACGTGTAGATCGAATATAGACTTGAAATTTTGTAGCATGATAGATTGATTTTGTGTCAATTATACCATTTTTGTAATTTTTTACTATTTGCACAAAATTCAAAGAGGGGTGCATGAGGGTACGCGAAGGATAGGATACACCAGATACGTCAAACAGAGGTGGTTCCATTCAGCTCTTGGACAGAGACATAGTCCTTTGTGAGTTGCTTATGCTTGATGTTGATAGTCTTTGGGAGAGTTCGGAATAGCGTTAACTTATAGTTTTTTTTATTATAATTAGCTTTTTTTTACTATATCCATTGCAACCATAGATGTGTGCATGGTGGCATCCCGATGGTAGCTAAGCTGAGATGACAAACCAAAATAATAGAGTAAAATGCACTCTGAAAAATAGAGTAAAATGATTGTAACAAAAAAATAGATGTGTTGTGACAAAAAAAAGAGGAAGATTGTGCAGAGGCATATATCTAATAAGCAAACTGAAGTTATATGCTAACATCATAACATTTGTCAGATCATAACATTTGTCATCACTGTCACCACCAAGTTAGTTGTTTGTCCCATTGATATTGATGAATATACCAAGTTACAGGGGTCATTTCCTTTTACCAGTTCTCAAAAACTCTCCCCTTGAACTATGATTTGCCTGTGTAGCGCCACTTCATTGCTACACACGATAAACTAGAGTGATTATAGCAATCGAAAGTTATCTATATGATTTGTAAGGTACACGTGTGATGCAATGGGATCCTAGAAGAGAATGATACGTATCATCAAGCATGATCCCAAACAATACAATATTGTTATCTAACCATAATTTAAAAGATCATTGCTGTGAGATAGTTTTTCAGGGTTTTTTAGCATGCCTTCCAAGCAAACCAATACGTTGAGAAAGGGAATCACTAATTAGAACCAATGGCAAGCTAGGAAAATTCTTAGTGGTTTCTTGGATAGCAAGAGGTTAGCCTTATTGTTTATATACCAAACTAAGAATGTGAATTGGTTGGTTCACACCATAAGAAGCACAAAAGGCAACTATATTAAGACAGGGAATAACGTAAAAAAAATAAATTGTTAGACAGTGCCTTTTTATAACTTACTACTCATTGATACATCTTCTTTGGTCAGCTGGTAGGGTATTTTCAAGTTCAAACTGAAGAGAAAGCAAGTCAGATTGAAGTACTGGTATCTGCTTCAATAAAGCATGTGCTGACATGTATGTTGGCACCGTAGCTTGAACATTTACACAAAAGATAGGCAGCATTAAAAATAGGTGAATTAAAATCTCAAACTACAAACTGATTACGAAGTTGTCTGCTTACTTGAGTGAATACATAGGAGATATCGCACTGCATGGTGGAAAGTGTCACGATAATCAATTGCTACTTGTTCACATACCTCGGATGCAGCTTGATTTAATGAATTATAATGGCCCTAAAGATTAAATCATCACAAATAAAATTTACAACATTTTTTAAGACAATAAGAATGACATGTGAAACAAGTATTTTTGAAAGTAGCATGAAACATATATAGACATTGAAGAAGTTAAGACATGGGGGAAGTTCACAACAATAGAGATTGCTTACCAGACAAGTGTTGACTGCCGAGAGGTAGCTCTGTAACTCAATTTCTATGACTCTAAGCAATGAGTAAGCTGAAGGGAACGGGTAGGGTAGGCTACGCTAGCTACAACATTTGATTTTTCTACCGTGTTCAACCAGAAAACATGCGTGTAAGGGAGTCATGGATAGTTACCACTAAATGCGCTGCGCAGCGGAAGAAGAGTTGGAGCAGCCTAGTCCAACGTAGATGCACGTCGATGAAGAGGAAGCAGTCGATTGTTTCACAAACTGAACGTCTCCTCCTCGCATCCTAATAATAGCCTTGCGCTTCTCGCCGATCAGCACAGCAGCAACAACAGCGGCACCTCCATGGAGTCCACACGTGCGGGATGGAACGCCGTGCGCTGGTGTGCTAGCACCGCGCGCCGGCTAAGGTTTCGGGATACGGCCAAGGGGAGGTGGCGGCTAGGCTTCCACGTTGTAGGCCCATTAGAACCCTAATCCCATATGGATCAATATCCCTTTTAGCCTTAATACCGAATTGTTTATGATTGCCTCTTGGGCACATCACTAACAATCTCCCACTTGCACTAGAGACAATCATATAGGCAAGCTTTCCAATTCCAACCCCTTAAGTGTGTGACCCGTTAGGTTCATGTATAGACAGCCATGATTCGAAAACCCTTTTCAAGCCAAAAGTCAATAGTGGCACCTAGCAGGGCATATTGATTCCCGAATACATATAAAAATCATATCGTCTAAACCTTGATATACACACATTTGGATCCCTTTGCCACACGATACCAGTCGAACTTAAGGTGAGATTCGTGCCACCCTTGTGATAGCTCAACCATTCACTCGATCTTGTGGTGGATTACAACTCATGACTAACTCTTTAGTCATATTGTGATTAACTCTTTAATCACATTGGCATGGCCATACACTTCCCTAATCCAACCACATCGAGGGGCCCAGAGATATCTCTCTTGTTATGTAGGAGGGGCAAATTCCATCTTAATCCGCTCACATCCTATTTCATATTTCATGATACACCTAAAGACCACTTTTATAGCTACCAAATTACGGAGTAGTGTTTGGCAGTCCTAAAGCGCACCACTACACATAGTGAGAAACAATAGTGATTTCAGGTCGAAGAATCCAGTAGGTATACCACTCGAGATCGCTTGATGGCACATATTAACATAACAATCCCAGCAACATCTTAGAGTGGGTCAATCCAACACCATGTTCTCTAACATGTGTCCACATTATTGATTTAATATTCTTATATCCATGATCCGTGAAACATGATCATCAATCAATACATGTGTTAGTCCATAAATCATTGTTGTCCCACATAATGACATAAGACTAGGGATTTTTAGAATAACATTATATAAAATAAAGAGTTTCACGAACAAGTCACATACTTGCCAATCAATGTATACAATCATTATTCAAGGAACCAAATAACACCTTATTCAAAATTTCATAAACATAGACTTGATACAATCATCTCCCACTCATACTAGAGTCAATCATGTAAGTATCTAATACCCATTGCACTCGTGTGTGCCTCATGCTTTGGTTGTGGGAGAGGCTTCGTCAACGGATCAACAATATTCAAATCCGTGTGCACCTTGCAAATCTTCACTTCACCTCTATCAATGATCTCACGGATAAGGTGATAGCGCTGAAGTATGTGTTTGGACTTTTGGTGTAACCTAGGCTCCTTTGCTTGTGCAATAGCTCCACTATTATTACAATAGAGATCCACTGGACTGGGCATACTAGGGATCACACCCAACTCAAAAACAATTTTTTTGATCCAAACAGCTTCCTTTGCAGCTTCAGAAGCTGCAATATACTCGGTCTCAGTTGTCGAATTAGCTACCGTCTCTTGCTTGGAACTTTTCCAGCTCATTGCCCCTCCATTGAGGTAGAACATAAAACCAGACTGCGATCTGCTATCATCTTTATCAGTTTGGAAGCTAGCATCGGTGTAACCTTTTACAACGAGCTCTTCTTCACCTCCAAAAATAAGGAACATATCCTTAATCCTTCTAAAGTACTTAAGAATATTCTTTACAGTCACCCAGTGAGCTAGACCGGGGTTAGACTGATACCTGCTCGTAACACTTAGAGCATATGAAACATCTGGGTGCGTACAAAGCATAGCATACATGATGGATCCGATAGCTGAGGCATATAGAATCGCACTCATCTTCTCTTGCTCATCAAGTGTTGAAGCACACTGAGTCTTGCTAAGACTAATGTCATGTGACATAGGCAAGAAACCTTTCTTGGAATCTTGCATATTAAACCGTTTCAATACCTTGTCAATGTATGTACTTTGACTTAATCTAATTAGCCTCTTCGATCTATCTCTATAGATCTTTATGCCCAAAATGTAAGCTGCCTCTCCGAGATCTTTCATTGAGAAACTTTTTCTCAAAGAAGACTTCACAGTTTCTAGCATTGAAATATCATTTTCGATCAATAATATGTCATCTACATACAAGACTAGAAAAACAAGTGCGCTCCCACTAGCCTTTTTGTAAACACAAGGCTCTTCTTCATTCTTGATGAAGCCAAACCCTTTGATTACTTCATCAAAACGAAGATTCCAACTCCGAGATGCTTGCTTCAATCTATAAATGGACCTTTGAAGCTTGCATATTCTCCCAGCATTTTTCGGATCAACAAAACCCTCAGACTGTATCATGTACACATCCTCGCTTAGGTTTCCATTTAGGAAAGCCGTTTTGACATCCATTTACCAAATCTCGTAGTCGAAATAGGCAGCAATCGCTAGGAGGATCCGAATAGACTTTAGCATAGCGACGGGTGAAAACGTTTCATCATAATCAACACCTTGAATTTTCTTGAAACCTTTCGCCACCAATCGTGCCTTATAGATGTGAACATTTCCATCCATGTCTATCTTTTTCTTAAAAACTCATTTACATTTAATAGTTTTTACACCATCAGGTGGATCTACCAAGTTCCAAACTTGATTATCATGCATGGATTCTATCGGACCTCATGACTCCAAGCCATTTTTCAGAGTCTGGTCCCATCATTGCTTCCGTGTAGCTCTTAGGCTCATCATTGTCCAACAACAATATGTCGCGTTGCCCCGTGGTTAGGAGCGTGAACTTTTCAGTTGCGCGACGTGCCCTTGTAGACCTACGTGGGGGCGGTGCCTCCATATCCGGTTGTACAACATCTTGTACATCCTGTTGAGGTTCAATAGGAGTTGAAACATTTTCAGGTGTTTCCTGAATTTCTTCAAGCTGCACCTTGCTCCCACTAACACCCTTTGAAAGAAACTCTTTTTCCAAAAAGATACCGGTCCGAGCGACAAACAATTTACCTTCTTCCCGATTGTAAAAATAATATCCTTTGGTTTCCCTAGGATACCCAACAAAGAAGCATTATAAGATTTAGGATGGAGCTTATCAGACGTCAAATGTTTCACATAAGTCTCACAACCCCATATCTTACGGAAAGACAATCCAGCACGTTTCCCGGTCCATTTCTCGTATGGTGTCTTTTCCACTGATTTAGATGGGATTCTGTTTAGTGTAAACGCAGTAGTTTCTAGAGCATATCCCCAGAAAGACAATGGAAGATCAGATTGACTCATCATAGACCGAACCATGTCTAATAAGGTCCGGTTCCTCCGTTCAGATACCCCGTTCCATTGAGGTGTGCCAGGCGGAGTCAGCTGTGAAACAATTCCACACTGTTTTAGATGTTCACCAAATTCATGGCTCAAATATTCATCTCCACGATCAGATCACAGAATTTTAATTGTCTTGCCTAGCTGATTTTGTACTTCATTCTGAAATTTTTTGAACTTTTCAAACGATTCAGACTTATGCCTCATTAAGTAGATGTATCCATATCTACTAAAGTCATCGGTAAAAGTAATGAAATACTGAAAACCACCTCTGGCTACTGAGCTCATTGGTCCACATATATCGATATGTACAAGTCCCAAAAAGTCACTTGCCTTCTCACTATGACCAGTGAAATGCGCCTTTGTCATCTTGCCAAGTAAACAAGACTCGTATGTCTCAAATGATTCAAAGTCAAATGAGTTGAATAGTCCATCTTTATGGAGCTTCTCTATGCGTTTCTTATTTATATGACCTAAGCGACAATGCCAAATAAAAACGAGATTCAAATCATTAGGCCACAGCCTCTTTGCATTAATATTATAGACATGCTTATCCTCAAGATCAAGAACATATAACCCATTTATTAATGGACAATGTGCATAGAGTATATCATTCAAATAAATAGAACAACGTTTGTTCTTTATTACAAACTCATAACCGCCATCTTCCTCCAAACATGAAGAAGAGATAATGTTCTTACTCAATGCTGGAATGTAATAACAATTATTTAATTTCAAAACTAATCCTGAAGGTAATGACAAGTGATAAGTGCCGATAGCCAGTACAGCAACCTTTGCTCCATTGCCGACACGCACGTCCAACTCGTCTCTCACAAAACTTCTAGTCTTTCTTAGACCTTGCAACGATTTGTAAGTATGAATCATCGATCCGGTATCAAATACCCAAGATTCACCAGAAGAAATTACAAGATTAATTTCTATAACATTTATATCTGAAGCAGAAGTCTTGCTTCCCTTCTTCTTTTTCAGATCTTCCAAGTATTTCTTACAATTTCTAGACCACTGCCCCTTGACATGGCAGTGGTAGCATTCATCATCAGGAGAATGACCAGATTTGACCTTACCATTTGGCTTTGGCTTAGAGCTGGGGGGCTCATTAGGAACCTTTCCTTTGCCTTTGCCATTGGGCGTCCAACGCTTCCTTTTTTTATTCTCCTTCTGAACCATCATCACATGATTAATATTTTTCTTAATGCTTTCCTCTGCTGTCTTAAGCATCCTATGCAATTCAGTTAATGATTTCTCCATACTATTCATATGAAAATTCATAATGAACTGCTCATAGCTCGGAGGGAGAGATTGGAGAACAACATCCGTTGCCAGATCAGGATTAAGGGGAGAACCAAACTTCTCCAAACTCTCAATGTAACCAATCATCTTAATCACATGAGGACTGACTGGACTACCTTCCGCCAGTTTGCACGCAAACAAGGACTTTGAAATGTTAAACCTCTCGGTCTTAGCTTGGTTCTCAAACATGTCATGCAGTCCTTCAATCATACTGTGAGCATCTGCATTCTCATAATACTTCTGAAGATCAGAGGACATGGTAGCAAGTATGAGACAGCTAACGTCGAGTGAATCATTGCAGTGCTTCTCATAAGCTTTGCGGTTGGCAACATTTGCACCCTCAGGGAGTTCATCGGGGTAGGGTTGCTCAACAACGTATTCCTTTTTTTCTTGTCTGAGAACAATTCTCAAGTTGCGGTACCAATCAATAAAA
Source organism: Melocanna baccifera (assembly GCA_036346265.1). Classification (NCBI taxonomy): domain Eukaryota; kingdom Viridiplantae; phylum Streptophyta; class Magnoliopsida; order Poales; family Poaceae; genus Melocanna; species Melocanna baccifera. Next base: position 3,837,398 of record CM070699.1, read on the forward strand.
TTTGTTCCATTGAGTTTTTCTTTCTCAAGAATAGATCACAAGTTAAAACCAGAATTGTTACTAGAAGCAGCCATGATCTACAGCAGAAAATAAACAAGCAAAGTTCAGCACTATGTTCATGTTTGATCTTCTATTAAACAATTTAACAAAAGACACTCCCACTATATGTTTTGTAATCGTCTTCCCTCTAACGACATATAATGATCAAGATCCATGTTCATTTAAGTTCTAGTGAGCTTTGGTATCACCGCTAGAAACCTAGTGACGTAGATAAGCAACGCTTGCTAATCACATCTTATGTGACTCTTGTTTGTTGGGTGGCATCCAATGCCCCAGCTCCCAACACCATGCCCCAAGGCCCAAATCTAATTTGATAGCCTTGTCAAGTAAACCAATACTATGCATGTGGATGTCCGATATCCACCCTATTAGATCAAGATAGTTGATGGTACTCTGCTTTGGCAGACCTACCAAACAATGATCGTAATTCTTATAAGCGCAGCAATTGAAAGAGCATCAATTAAATTCTTAATTTTTCTGAGAGAAGCTATTCTGTCATGAAAAATACATCCTCTACAGGTATGGCATAAAAGAATAGTATGACAGGAAATAAATATCACATGCATATAATCACATTATACTGTAAATGGTATGGCCTTCTGAATCGTAGTGGTCGCCATCACCATGGTTCCACGGTGATCTCCTTCGCCATATTTCCTGTCCTCTTTGTCATCATGCTTGAAGCCTCCATGGTAAAGAACTAAACTATTACAACTAATAGCTAGCAAATGAATTACATGAGGGGCTCGAGCATCACAAGTCGACACGCAGGTCGTTATACAATTAAAGAACAACCTCAGCCCAGCTGTGATTAATACGACACACAGGCCGCCAAAACACACATGCATCACATATACATATATGCTATACCATTCACATCATTCTCTGCAAAAACAAGTTAAGTGCAGAACGTATTCTACCGCCATGACATGAATGTATTTTATATAACAATCTATGCGTGTACGCAACGGCGGTCCCGCTGATTGATCATTGCTGATTGATCAAAATGTCTCAATTTTCATTAGATCAATCATATTGATCATCGCGATCGGTATACTTGAGGAGACCACAACATAAGACCTCGATCTGTTGGCTCGATCTACTGATTGTGCGCGCAGTTAGCCCCGATGGTAATTCCAGCCAGTAGGGGCAAGTTGCGCGTACATCAAAGAAGGAGCACAAACTAATCTTTTTGACCATATGATGCTATCAATTTATACCTATTTCAACCTCTTATGACCGATTGATCTAATCAATCCATGCATCTACAAGCGCATGATCCAGACCACATACTACGCAGCTTCGCTCTGATACCACTGAAGGGAACGAGTAGGCTACACTAGCTACAACATTTGATTTTTCTACCGTGTTTAACCAGAAAACATGCGTTTAAGGGAGTCATGGATAGTTACCACTAAATGTGCTGCGCAGCGGAAGAAAAGTTGGAGCAGCCCGGTCCAATGTAGATGCGCGTCGATGAAGAGGAAGCAGTCGATCGTTTCACGAACTGAACGTCTCCTCCTCGCGTCCTAGCAATAGCCTTGCGCTTCTCGCCGATCAGCACAGCAGCAATAGTAGCGGCGCCTCCATGGAGTCCACACGTGCGGGATGGAACGCCGTGCGCTGGTGTGCTAGCACCGCGCGCCCGGCTAGGGTTTCGGGATACGGCCGAGGGGAGGTTTTCAGGATGGTCGCATACCCCCTGCAGCCCCACCTCCACATATTTATAGAGCATGCTAATGGACTTCCACGTTGTAGGCCCATTAGAACCCTAATCCCATATGGATCAATATCCCTTTTAGCTTTAATACCAAATTGTTTATGATTGCCTCTTGGGCACATCACTAACATAAGCACCGGCTATGTTTTTCCTTTCAAGTTGGCAAGCAATATTCAGAAACTAGTGTTTGGTAAGCTGATTAACCAAGTGATTGATGAACTTCAAAATGAATAAAATGGCACTATACAGTTCTACACAGCATATTTTTGGAATTCCAAATGGTACTATACACTTGGATGTTGGGTAGTGTTGTAGCGCCAAGTTTGTTAACTTGAACTAACTGAATTATGTGTTCAAAGGGGATGTAATTTGTAAGTTGCAGCCTAAATGTTGATGCTCATGTATCAAAGTGTCTCATGCCTGTAGATATGATTTCCACTTGTGCATCTTCTAGCATGGTTCTAAAAACTAAAAGAAACTAATATAAGTTCAGACAATAAGAAGATATGATGCAAAACTTTAATTATGCATGTTGTGCAAATTTTCCTTATTTGACATGGTTTTAAAGGTAATTCATTCCTACTGTTTTAATTATCCACTATATGTTGAATTTAATATAATAAAAATAAAAAAGAAAAAACTCTTGGTTTGCTCCAACCTAATGGGTCAGCCCGTTTGGCCTGATCCCACCTGCTACTATGCCTAATCTTATATGCCCTCACTCTCTCCCCCCATTTCACTCCCCCACCTCTCTCTCTCTCTCTCTCGCACTCTTTGCTCGAGCGCTGCCGGCTAGATCCACTGCATTCGGGAGCCTCCCCGGCTAACCCTCATCCTCCTTTGCCTATCCCCCTCTCTCCTACGCCATCACTGCCTACAAGCACTATCACCAACACACCCTAGCACCATCGACCGATTATCCAAGTCTAGAGGCCTCCTTCACCGCGCGTCCAACCCCTGGGCTGCTCTCTCCTCCTACTGTTGTAATGCCATGAACGTCTTTTCAGCATCCCTGAGATTATTTAGTTGAATCGTGAAGTTCCTTATTTTTCGGTGAATCGCGGGAGATGGGAAAAAGTTTACAGACTTGTCTAAAGTGAGAAAAATAATATAATATAAAAAAGTTGTGGACTGCCTAGAGAGAGGGAATTCTCCCACCTTAGGCCCAGACCAGGCCCATCTATGCCCAGCCGCCCCCTCCCCCTTTTATTCCCCCTCCCCCCATTTTCCTAAACCCTAGCCGCCACCCCCCTCTCCCACCCCTTGTGGCCGTCCCCTGCTCTTCCTCTCCCCATGCCGCCCCTCCCATCTCCATTGCTGCTGTGCTGAAGGAAGAAAGAGGAAGGAGAAGAGAAGAAATGGGTGATCTTGTGGGATCACCTAGATATAATTTATTACCTCAATCCCCTTTGTTTTAGATTAATTTAGAGTTTTTGGTTCGTGATTAGATGTGTTCTTATGGGGTAAATCAAATGATTAGTGATTAATCGTTGTCTGTGTGTAGGCTATTTAAGCAGATTGTCTGTTCGTCTAGTTTAGGACATCAAGATGATTTTTTCTGCAGAAGCAATTATCATGAAAGTTGTAGAGAACGCGGAAAACTAGCTACTGTAATTTTTGTAGAATTTTTGGCTGTGGGGTTTGGGTGCAACGGAGATTGGAACTCTGCTATGTAGTAGGGAAGAATTCAGAGTCTAAATTCTGATCATGAGCAAATTTAGAGGGTCTAACGAATTTTATGAATTTGCCCATAATAACAAAATTTGTATACAATTATGTAAACTAGTTTCTGTGAAAATTTCATGATTTTAAGACCAGTGTACAGTGGGTGATGATCGGTAGAAGCTTGCTGGCCAGAACTCCGATGCAAAGTCTGTCCTCTATTTTTCATGGTGTTTTACACCTCTTAACAACAGAATAAAAATAGGGTGTCTTCTTAAAATTGTAGTCTTTGTTCTGTAGTTTTCAGAAATATTATTGTTGGCTATGTTTTACCTAGTGGATTAAAAGATACGAAAAAACAAGCAGCATTGCTGCAGTGGGCTAAGCGTGGGAACGACGAGCTAAGGGAATTGTTAGATTTTGGGCATAACGGCGGTTTATTTATCAGTTATGGATGTTATGTTGTGGATTTGTGATGAGTGGTGACCTGTGAACAGGTTGTTTTTGCTCCCAACCGTGCTTGTGGCTTTCGTCCCTTCGGTAAAAACAAGTAAACATAGCAGTTATTGCTACACTTTAACTTGTTAATTTTACTACCTTCACTTTAATTATTAAACAATTGGCTATTAATTTATTTTAAATCAAGATGCCTTGCTATGATACATGCTCCATTATAAATTGTGGTCTGTAATAATATTCTTTATGAAACGATTGTGGTCTATGAGATAATATTCTTTTTGAATTGATTGTGGTCTATGTGGCTATATTCTTTATGAATCAATTGTAAACTATGTGGTTATATTCTTTATGAATCAATTGTTGACTATATGGTAATATTCTTTATTTCATATCATGCATATCATAGCATGTCATTTGCATCGTGGATGTCACCGCACCTAGCCGCGATCGTACCAGTACAGCATCGTATATTGGCGTAGTACGATGCACACTCTTACCTTGTTGGGTAAGGGTGCAGTGGATCATATGTATACATATGCATTTCTTTGTGGATAGATCATTTGCATACATATGCACATTTCGTGGATGAATTATTTACATACTTATGCAATTTCTTATATCTAATGTGGAATTGACTCATGAGAGTCACTTGCGGTATGGGGTATGATGATCTTCTGAGATCTTATGTGAAATTGGCTTATGAGAGTCACCTGTGGTTTGAGAATTGTGGTTGGGGTCATGGAGTGAGGTTCATTCTTTTATGGTATGGTTGTGGTTGCAGTTGTGGTAAGAGATTTTTCTCTTATGGTAAGTGTTGATGTCGGCTATGGTTGAGAAAAATAATGAGGCTAATGACAAAATAATTGCTAATGCTTTACTATTGTTGGTGGTAATTGGGGTTGTGGATATGAATGCAGCTATTGAGAAACTAATTTTGATGCTTAATCAACCGTAGTTTAATTAACTTGTTAAACAGTTTGCTTGCTGAGATTTTATCTCACTCTTGTTTTTCCCCTTCCAGATGATCCTTGAGCATATATGGGATGGATAGAGCGGCACGACACTATTACACATCACTTCATGAATTTTGATGTAATAATTTAGATGAGTTTTTAGTCATTTTTCTATCTCCAAATTGTTCAGCACTATTATTTAATAATGCTAGAATGTGGTTGACTTTAATTGTTTTATGATCTTATCGGTTGACTCTTTTAAACATCTTTCATTACTTGTGGTATTGTTATGCTTCCACGTAGTTTTTATTATCTTGGGAAGATACTATCGAAACTTTCTTGTATCCTGGCTAGTTGTGGTGTAGTTTAGTAGCATTCCAGGGTAATGTGGTTTCTGGGGTGTTACAACTGCCTTCAAGCTCTACTGCCTCCTACCATGCCGGCGCTGACACCCTAGCTGCCGACCATCTTTCTTAGGTCTAGTGGCCTCCTCCTCCTCCTCTTACCACCTTCAAGCACCGCCACCTCCTACTAAGCCAACGCCGACACCTTAGCCTTCGGCCATCTTCCTTAGGTTCAGTGGCCCTACCACCATCTCCAACACCAATGACTAGCTCTGGTTCCTACCTAGCCCCACTCCTATGGTGCAACCACTCCCATTGATTGCACGGCCTTACAGGGAACTAACATCAACCCATGGGTCCCACGCCTACACTGATGCTACTTCCTTCGACACCGATGACATGGCTGCGCCAGTGCCGCCTCCAACATGGTGTCACACCTTGGAGAACATGGCCGCCATCAACTATGTAATGTGAGGACTCACCATGGCGAGCCCTTGGCCTCCACCAATAAGTATGATTCCACCCCATCTCTGATCCGATCTAGTGTCTGCTAGGATTTCAGTTTTGATATGATTTCTGAGGAATTTTTGGGTGTCATTTTGTGTGTGTAGGGTGTTGTGGTGGTGCAAAGGGGGAACAAGGACTACCCATCGGCGATTCAGAAGAGGAAGTTGGTGGTATCGATGGCCACGATGGCAATAGGAGGCGCCAAGATGAGGATGGCAGCATCGTGTGACATGGTGGCAGTAAGCAAGGAGGAGGTAGCAATGCTTGCACGGTCGGTGTGGAGCACAAGGCAGTAGCGGTATAGGAATAGATTAGGATAACAAGGGACGTGGTGTGGGGAACTCAAGACGACGGTGTGATGAGGGAAGGATGCCATCGTTTTTGCCTCTTCCTCGTGTGCCATCGCCTCCTTTCTCCCTTCCCTTACGCCATCATTTATCCTCCAAGGTATTGTTGCCTCCTCTCATTCCTTCCCTCTCGATGCCTTCTCCTGTTCTCCGATGATGCCTTACCGCGCTAGCGCCTCCCATCCTGCTACCTCCTATCGCTAGTGCAGCCAGCAGCAACTACCCCAACATCACTCAACAGGGGACTTGCTGACAAATATGGCAAGGCGTCATTGCAGGAGATGGATAGGGAGGATAAGGGCAGGAGGGGGTGGCGCAGTTCAAAGACTCGGCAGGGAGAGAGGAGAATGTTGGGCAGTTGGGGACGTAGCCACACACGGGAAGAAGACCATCGTGGGGAGTGGTTGGGGAAGCGAGCGAGCAGTTCAGGGAAGGCTGGTGATGCGGACCTACTTGTCGGCGCAAAAAAGAGGATGAGGAGGCCAGAGCGATTAGCGCGAGTGGATGGATGGTCTAGATCCTACTCATGGCTAGATCGGACGACTGCGAAGAGGGGAGGGGAGAACGAGGAGGTGGTAAATCACAACATTATATAAAAAAATCGCAAGTCTAAAAGTACAGGTGCAACATGTTGTGCAAACTAAATTTTCCATCTCTTTTTTATCCACTTCCTAACGCCTTATCACATTCACCTCTCTCCCACTCTAGTTCAAAGTCTCACACCTGCTGAATAGAGCTTCTACAAGGATATTGCGCTATTCATAGCCAAATCTTTGTGGCTTTTACTATCGGAGGAGAGAAAGATCCACTGTTTGCCTGGAAGAGCTATAGGAGGAGCCCACCGTTGATGTAGGAGTAGCCACAGGGGTAAGAACGATGGTGCGTGCCTACATGGGGATGAGTAGTGGGGGAGTAATGGAGAGATAGTGCATTTTCAGATGATATGCTGTTGGGAGGTGCTGGGGCTAATAGAGAGAACTTATTACTTGGATTGGATGCTTAAACACTGACATAATGAACCTACAACAAAGCATTAGGTTGGTTCCTAAACTTGGAAATTAGCGTGTGTCGATGGTAGAGACCTATCCACAATCGGACGGACGAGACGGCGTCGGATCGCCATGTCTACCCCGTGGCTTTCTTCCTTCCTCCTTTTCTCCTTGCCTTCCATTGTAATCACCACCCATCCACCTCCACCCGCACCGCACGCCAATCAAAGCATCCACCCGTCCAACCATCCAGCCCACCACCTTGTCACACGGTTACACATGTCGGCGACGTCGCACGTGTCCTCCCTCCTCCTCCTCCACCTTCTCCTCTTATCGCTCGCCACCTCCGCTACGCCGCCGCCGGCAAACAGGTCCGCGGCCGTCCTCATCTCCTTCCTTGCCTCCCTGACCCCGGCCTCCCAGCGCAGGCTCCTCCCGTCATGGCAGATCAACAACACCACCACCGCCAACGCCCACTGCGCGTTTCTTGGCGTCACCTGCTCCGAGGCCGGCGCCGTGGCCGCGCTCAACCTCTCCGGGATGGGGCTGTCCGGCGCGCTGGCCGCATCCGCGCCGCTCCTCTGCGCGCTCCCGGCGGCGCTTTCCGCGCTCGACCTCAGCGGGAACAACTTCACCGGCTCCGTCCCCGCGGCGCTCGCCGCGTGCGCCGGCGTCGCCACCCTCCTCCTCGGCTTCAACAACCTCTCCGGAGGCGTGCCCCCGGAGCTTCTCTCCTCGCGCCAGCTCCGGAAGGTCAACCTCAGCAGCAACGCGCTTACAGGAGAGATCCCCGCCCCCTCCGGCTCGCTGGTTCTTGAGTACCTCGACCTCAGCGCTAACTCCCTCTCCGGCGCCATCCCGCCGGAGCTCGCCGCGCTCCCGGAGCTCAGGCACTTGGACCTGAGCAACAACCAGCTCACCGGGCCAGTGCCGGTGTTCCCGGCCCATTGCCGACTCGACTTCCTCGGCGTCTACAATAACCAGATCGACGGGAAGCTCCCCGGCAGCCTCGGCAACTGCGGCAACCTCACCGTCTTGTTTCTATCCTACAATCGAGTCGGCGGTATGGTGCCCGATTTCTTTGCCTCCCTGCCGAGGCTGCAAAAGCTGTTCCTTAACGACAACCATTTTGTCGGGGAGTTGCCGGCAAGCATTGGTGATCTTGTGAACTTGGAAAGGTTGGTGGTGTCGAGAAATGGCTTCACTGGACCTGTCCCTGAGGCAATTGGGAAGTGTCGGTCCTTGATTATGCTCTACTTGGACGGCAACCGGTTCACCGGCTCAATTCCGTCGTTCATTGGCAATTTGAGCAGATTGCAAATGTTCTCTATTGCAGACAATGGCATTGCCAGGACAATTCCACGGGAGATTGCAAAATGCCAGGAATTGGTTGTGCTCCAGCTCCAGAACAACAGCCTTTCCGGGGCGATACCACCGGAGATTGCTGAGCTCAGCAAGCTGCAACTGTTGTACCTATTCAATAACCTACTCCATGGGCCAGTTCCTCCAGCATTGTGGGGATTGGCTGACATGGTGGAGTTGCAACTCAGCAACAACAGTCTAAGCGGTGAGATACATTCTAATATTACTCACATGACGAAACTAAAAGACATCAGATTGTATAACAACAGCTTTACTGGCAAGCTTCCACAAGCCCTGGGGTTGAACACAACACCGGGACTTCTTGTTGTTGATTTCACTGGCAACCGCTTCCACGGCGCAATACCTCCTGGTCTGTGCACAGGTGGCCAGCTTGCTATTCTTGATCTTGGAAACAACCAGTTTGATGGGGGCTTTCCCAGTGAGATAGCAAAATGTCAGTCTCTATACAGGGTTAATCTGTACAACAACCGGATCAGCGGGAGCTTACCTGCTGATTTGAGCACTAACACAGGGTTGTCATACGTCGACATGAGAGGCAATCTGCTTGAGGGGAGGATACCAACTGTGCTTGGTTCATGGTGCAATCTCACAATGCTTGATATATCAAACAATCAATTCTCAGGTCCAATACCTCGTGAGCTCGGTGCTCTAAGCAATCTTGTGATTCTACACATGTCGTCAAACAGGCTGACTGAACCAATACCACAAGAATTAGGAAACTGCATGAGACTTATCCGTTTGGATCTCGGAAATAACCTCCTAAATGGAAGTATACCTGCAGAGATTGCAACACTCGGTAGCCTGCAAAATCTTCTACTCAGCGGAAACAACCTCACTGGAGCAATACCAGACTCATTCACCTCAATGCAGGCACTCCTTGAGTTGCAGATTGGTGACAATTCTTTGGAAGGAGCCATCCCTCGCAGCTTAGGCAATCTTCGGTACATCTCTAAAATTCTGAACATTAGCAGCAACAGATTGAGCAGTGAAATCCCAAGCAGCCTCGGCAACCTTCAAAACCTGGAAGTGCTTGACTTGTCGAAGAATGCATTGTCTGGTGCAATTCCATCACAGCTGAGCAACATGATCTCACTTTCTGTTGTAAATGTTTCATTCAATGAGCTCTCTGGTCAGCTCCCTGTTGGCTGGGATAAGCTCGCAGCACAGTTACCTGAAGGGTTTCTGGGGAATCCTCAGTTGTGCGTACAGTCTGGCAATGAACCTTGCTCAAAGAATTATTCTGGGAAAAACAGAAGGAGGAACACGCAGATTATTGTGGCATTTCTAGTGTCAACTCTCACTGTCATGGTTGCTGGGTTGTGTGCTATTCATTACATTGTGAAGAGGTCAAAACGCCTATTAGCGAATCGTATCTTGGTGTGTAACCTGGACTCAACAGAGGAATTACCTGAAGACTTGACTTATGAAGACATCCTTCGGGCCACTGACAACTGGAGCGAGAAGTATGTCATTGGAAGAGGCCGACACGGAACTGTCTACCGGACAGAGTTTGCAGTTGGAAAGCAGTGGGCAGTCAAGACGGTTGATCTGTCCCAGTGCAAATTCCCCATTGAGATGAAGATATTGAACACCGTGAAGCACCGGAACATTGTCAGGATGGCTGGATACTGCATCCGTGGCAATGTTGGCCTAATTTTATACGAGTACATGCCAGAGGGTACACTCTTCGAGCTATTGCACGAAAGGACCCCCCAAGTCACCCTTGACTGGAAGGTCCGGCATCAGATCGCCCTCGGTGCAGCGGAAGGCCTCTCCTATCTTCACCATGACTGTGTGCCCATGATTGTCCACAGGGATGTCAAGTCAAGCAACATCCTGATGGACACGGAGCTAGTACCCAAGCTCACAGACTTTGGCATGGGGAAGATCCTAGGTGATGAGGATGCAGATGCGACAGTGTCTGTTGTCGTTGGCACCCTTGGCTACATTGCTCCAGGTAAATTGATTTCTCATCAGATACATTTTTGTAAGATATTTTATTTTCTTAATTTCAGGGTTAACACATGTCGTTGTTTGCACCCAGAGCATGGATACTCCTCCAGATTAACCGAGAAGAGTGACGTCTACAGTTACGGTGTAGTGCTTCTCGAGCTCCTAACCAGGAAGATGCCTGTGGATGCTGCATTTGGGGATGGTATTGACATTGTGACATGGATGAGAACAAACCTGAAGCAGGCAGATCACTGCAGCATCATGGGCTTCCTGGATGAGGAGATCATGTACTGGCCTGAAGATGAGCAGGTGAAGGCACTGGACTTGCTGGATCTGGCGATCTCCTGCACGCAGGTGCCATGTCAGTCAAGGCCTTCCATGAGGGAGGTGGTGAACATCCTGATGAGAATATCGAAGTAATCATCTGCAGATCTTTCAATAGCATCATGGCGCTGATCGTCTTTGAACATACCTGAAATGGAAAATGCAATTGTACAGTTCTATTTCAAGTGCGCTATCAATATTTCTTGCAAAATTTTTAAGACCTTGAAAAAGTGAAATGAAAAATTTACAGTAACATGTCTTTCAGAAATGGAACCATCAATAAGTAGACACCTTGCCGGTTGCCCTGTCATCTTGTTTGTCATTCCTCTGATTACGACATGAGTATGGCCGGCTGTGCTGCCCCCGCCTCCTCTCTGCACACCGCCTGAGAAAATGCCGTTGGAAACATAGGGAAGACTTAATAGTATGCCAGGAGGAGTTAAGAACAAATGGAACGATGCAAAAGTTTGGGATGTGAAGACAGGAGACGGAGCGTGTTCAAAAAAGAAAAGAAGCAAAGACAGGAGATGGATCAGCTTGCTGTGATGCAATTCATGTTACCAATCTGGAGTTTATATATGTATGTATTAGAGTAAGATGTGACAGCAAAAAGTTACGCACAAATTCTCTGCCTTCTTCAAGAAAATATAGCAGTCAGTTGCTTTTTCAAAAAAAAAAAAAAGGGCAGAAGATGCTTTTGTGCTTGTTGTTTTCTAGTGCAACTTCTTATTTTTTGCTACTTTCAGCTTTGTCTTTCAGAGTTCTTTCTTTTGTCCTCCATAATGCTTACATACATCATCCAAAGTACAAACAGTTGGATGAGTTCCTAGCTTCTATTGTCTCAAATGTTATTAGCTTCTCTTGGGTATAGTGAATTTAGGCATACTTGACCGGCATAACCTGAAAGATGTCATTTGCTTTGCTAAGCAGTAAAAGATTGTGCACAATTTCTCTGCCTTCTTCAATGAAATACAGCAGTCAGCTGCTATTAAAAAAACGATAGTATTGTACTTGTGTGTCATGAATCTTAGTTCATAATAGGATAAATATCTATCGGAGGGGGGTAGGATGGCAACGACTTGATGTAGAACAACACTAGACGAAAGAGGGTATCGATCGAGTAAGGAATAGATCTAGAATAGCTGGCCTAGAGGAGAGACCAAAGTTAGGAATCAGGAACTTAGAAATACTTCTTTGTTATTCAATGCTGTATGATAATAGATATATGTTGTCCCTTTTATAGGGATAAATTGATTTAGCCTATAAGAAATAATCTTTATCTTTAAGGTAACCTATCTCTAATAAATAGAATATATCTATAAACTAGTAAACTCAATAAATAAAGAAGTAAACCCATCTAATAAAGAAAATAACTATTCTTATCTCTATTCTAATTCATCAAACCATGCCATACATGGCCGCTACAGTACCGTAGGTACTATTCAGGTGCATGAACAGTACCCGTGAACGGTAATTCACGCGTGACAACTTCTCTTCCCTTCGGAGACAGCTCGTCTTCGAGCTGTGGTGGTGGTCATGGTTGCAACCCTTGGTAAGCCCAATTTGGCGAGTAATTGCGATTCCTCATGCGGGAGATGAACAGTGTGATGATGACGATTGATGGCGAAGGCACGAGGGCCTTAGCATTGCTTGATGTTGAAGAAGTTGCCAGCGACGAGGGTAACCAATGTGGAAAAGTAGCGGTGCGCTTCATGGTAAGCAGAAGTTGTGGAAAAGGATCGACTACTCTGATACTAATTATTGTGAACTGGCATAAAAAGGGGGTAATCATCCGTCGGAGGGAGGTCAGATGATGATGACTTGAAGTAGAATGATGCTAGATGAAGGAGGGCACCGATTGAGGAAAGAATAGTTGGTCAAGGGAACGACTACAGCTGGACTTTTGAGACTAGAGACTTATTTATTCATCTTTGCTTGATTCATAATGGATATATGCTGTCCCTTTTCTAGAGACGACCTGACTTGACTACTAAGAAATAATTTATAAAAAAATTTATCTCTAGCAATCCAATCTAATAATAACCCGCCTAAGTAATAGACAATACTAAACACCTAATAGATAGATTCTTAAATAACAAACCATGCCTAATACATATGGCGCTACAGTACTCTCGTGAACAGTGCACGCTATAGTAACCGGTGCTACAGTGCACCACGTTGAATGGTGCACACGCTACGGTACCTGCGCACATAACATTGTGGTCCTCTAGTGTAACTTTTTTTTTTGGGAATTTTAAGCTTTGTATTTCAGGGTTCATTTTTTGTCCATCAATAGTATGAAGGGAAATTTTTACATACATGATCAAAGTACATACAGTGGAATAAGGTCCTAGATTCTATTGTCTCTTGAATAATGAGTTTAGGCAAACTTGTCCGGCAGATCTTCTTGGACTCAAAAATGCACAACACCACAGAATACAAGCTGCATCAGGCTTTCTCCGCAAACAAGTCTTTGAATACCCTTTGACTGAAACTGATTGAAGATGTATGAGGTCTTTGTCTCTTGGATCTCTATTTTTATTTCTTTGAATCCTGATGTTTTGGTTGAGCAATCATCACCTCCGGATCATGTGAGGCCTAAATTGTGTCAGAGGCTTAGAGCTTACTCCTGAGTTTTGAACCTTGTGTTTGACAGTACACGACCATTGAGAATTTGAGCCCAGTCTCTCATAACCTTATGATGAAATGTTCTGCCCTTCTTTATTGCGTCTAATGGAGACTTGTTACTCTTTGATATAATATTATAGTATTGGTTTGATTTGAGATGTTACAATGATATGGTCATCTATGGTTAAAATATGCTGCAAATAATACATAGAAAAATAGAGACAAAAGAATGAATTTTTACGTGGAAAACCCTTGTGGGAAAAACCACAGGTATTCCAAAGCAAATTACTATAATGAGGAGAGATTACAATAGAGAGCTTCTATTGGGGCTTGCTTTTCCTATGGACTACTGGGGTATATATATAGTGCAGGGAAAAAGAGTCCCACACGGAGAGGAAATCGAAACAAAGTCGGTTGCTATAGATTGATACCACGTCTGATACAAACTGTGTATATACATGCTATACCACGTCTGGCATGAGGTGATGAAGTGTCCTGCATGGACACGGTACGAATTCAGATCACCCTTTTCAACAATTTTCACCTTGAACCGAATTATCTCCAGTAGTCGAAGAATGTGTTAAACTCCTCTAAAATCAGCATAAACACCTTAAATACCGAAAGTCCAAAGGACTAGTGAGTAATACAAACTAAGTCTGAGCAAAACTCAAACTTAGATGCAGAACTAGCTTTATCAACATATCAGCTGGATGACACCTCAAATGTCGTGATACCTGATATCGATGTGCTTTGTTCTCTCATAGAATATTTGATTTTTTATAAGGCAAATAACACTCTGACTGTTACAAAATATTATAATGCAAGATATACTTCCACAAAGTTCAGTAAATAAACCTCTTAACCAAATAGTTTTTTTTGCAAGCTTTAGAAATAGTCATATACTCAACTTCTGTAGTAGGCACGGCTACGGTAGCTTGCAAACTTGCTTTCCAACTCACGGCACACTCTCCAACAGTGAACATATAACCAGTGAGAGACCTTCTTTTATCCAAATCTCCAGCAAAATTAAAATCTACATAACCAACGAGTCAATCTCTTGTCCTTCTAAACTGTAAACAAGTATTAGATATGCCCTACAAATATCTAAAAATATATTGAACTGCTTTCCAATGTTTTTTCCAGGATTAGCCATGTATCTATTAACCATACTTAATGATTGAGATAAATCAGGGCGAGAACATACCATGGCATACATAAGCAAACCAACTGCACTCGCATATGGGACTTAGACATGTACTCCACTTCATCATTAGATTGTGGACATGATGCTGAAAAAAGTCTGAAATATGCAGGTAAGAGAGTACTCATAGGTCTGGCCTTATGCATGTTGAAATGATGAAAAACTTTATCAATATACCCCTTTTGACTTAGATATAATTTACTAAGTTGTCTGTCTCTAATGATTTCTATACCAAGAATTTTCTTTGCTGCACCGAAATCTTTCATCTCAAATTCATTGCTTAATTGTGCTTTCAACTTTGAAATTTCAGTCTTATCTTTTGCAACAATCAACATGTCATTAATATATAGGAGCAAATAAATAGCTGAACCATTAACAATCTTCAAATAAACAGAGCTATCATAATTAGATCTTTTAAAATCCTGAGATATCATAAAGGAGTCAAATATCTTATACCATTGTCTTTCCCGAAACGACAAAACCTTCCGATTGCTCTATATAAATGTCTTCTTCTAATTCCTCATGTAAGAATACAGTTTTCATATCCAATTGTTCAAGCTCATAATCATGCTTAGCCACAATGCTGAGTAAAGTGCGAATAGAAATATGCTTCACAACAGGGGAAAAGACATCTGTGAAATCAATATCTGGAATTTGACTGTATTATTTAGCAACTAACTTTGCTTTGTACTTAATCTCTTCGGTTGGTAAACCACCTTCTTTTTTCTTGAAGATCCATTTGCAGCGAATAGGTTTCTTCTCAATTGGCAACTTGACCAACTCCCAAGTGCCATTCTTGTCAAGAGATTCCATCTCATCATGCATGGCAGCATCCATCTTTTTGAATCACTAGAAGAGATTATTTCTGAATAAGAGGAAGGTTCTGCAGTACCTTCAATTTTTTCTACCATATTTAGACAATAAGGCACAAAGTTGGCTTCTTCCATCAATCTCTTAGGAGGCTGAATGATCCTCCTTTCTCTATTAACTGCAATGGAACGTTGTATTGGTGGTGCAACAATATGAACTTCTGGAATATTTTTCTTGTTAATTTCTGGTATATATCCTGAATCAATAATATGCTCTATCTGCACGCTTGATTGTTTCTCAACGGGAACATCAATAGATGGTTTATCATACAACATAGCAGACTCATCAAAAGTAACATATCTACTAATAACCACCTTTTTAGTTTAAGGATTCGACAATTTATATCATTTCACACCAGTTTTATAACCAAGAAAAATGCACTTAACTGCTCTAGGTTTTAATTTACCATTGTTGACACGAGCATAAGCAGGACAACCAAATATTCTCAAGTTTGAATAATCTGCTGGAGAGTCAGACCATACCTCAATTGGAGTCTTCTTATCAATAGCCAAATTTGGTGACCAATTAATCAAATAACAAGTAGTAGAAGCGGCTTCAGCCCAATAACTCTATAATAATCTAGAGTTTGATAATATGCAACATACCTTCTCCATGATGGTTCTGTTCATACGTTCGGTCAAACCGTTTTGTTGAGGAGTGCCTAAAATGGTGTAATATCTCACAATACCTTTTGACTTCATAAAACTTCAAATTCTCTTGAACAAAACTCCAACCCATTGTCGGTACGAAGCTTTTTGACATGCTTGTCAGTTTGTCTCTCAATCATAGTTTTCCACTCCTTAAATGTGTTGAATACATCCAATTTCTGCTTGATGAAGTATACCTAAACTTTTCTTGAGTAATCATCAATAATGATTAACATATAGCTTACACCTCCAAGTGATGGAACGCGGGATTTTTCCCACAAATTGGAGTGAATATAATTCAATATGCCTTTTGTAGAGTGAGTCGCGGTGCTGAATTTCACCCTCTTTTGCTTGCCAAAGACACAATATTCACAAAACTTCAACTTATTGATGTTTTTACCATCAAGAAATCCTCTTTTGCATAATTCCATCATTCCAGCTTCATTCATATGCCTCAGACGCATATGCGAAAGATTAGTAGCATCAAAATTGAATGATTTATTTAAGACAACAGTAACATTATCTGAAATTGTAGTGCCTTGCAGATGATATAAGTTGGCAACTTTCATATCTCCTTTCATCACAACAAGAGAACCTTTGATGACCTTCAGAAATTCATCTCCACTGAAATACTTGTACCCTTTAGCATCAAGAGTACTTAATGAGATAAGATTTCTCTTTAATTTCAGAATATGACGAACATCCGACAAAGTTCTGATGGTGCCATCAAATATCTTGATCTAGATAGAATCAATACCTTCAACCTTACATGGTGTATTATCACCCATCAACACGAATCTACTTGGTGTAGCTTCATAGGTAACGAACTACTCACGATTTGGAATCATGTAAAAAGTGTATGCTGAATCAAGAATCCATTCATCATCAGTTTTGCAATTAACGGCAAAGGCAATGAGAACATCTCCATCAAAACCTTCTTTGGTGACAGCGATAGTTCTAGCTTCATCCTCTTGTTGATCATTCTTGAAATTATTATTTCTCTTCTCCTTGTTCTGCAACTTCCAGCACTTGAATATGTCATGACTATCCTTCTTGCAATACCTGCATGACTTTATATTCTTGGATTTAGATCTGCCTCTATATCTACTTTTGCTTCTACCTCTTGAATTATCGTATGAATCCTTTTCATATTGCCTGCCGCAGACAAACAAACTTTCTACATGCGTACTTGAACTCCCACCGGGAATCATAAGTTTTATCTTTTTTTGGCACGCAGAATTTTGTAAACTTCACTAAAAGTAAGAGTATCTCGACTATATAAAATAGTATCTCTAAAAGTAGAGTACAAACTAGGTAGAGAGTATAGTAAAATAAGACACAAATTTTTATCATCATATTTTACCTTTATAGACTCGAGGTCAGCAATAATTTTCTTGAAAGCTGTCAGGTAGTTCAGCAATGAGGCTCCCTCCCCATCTTGTGTGAATAAAGCTTTTGCTTCAAATGCATCTTGTTGATTAGATCTTTGGTCATGCAAATCTGCTCCAGCTTCAACCATAATGCGGCAGCGGATGTCTCCTTCATAACCTTCTATAAAATATTATTTGATAAATAAAGATGAATTTGAGATAAGACCTTACGATCTTTACGTTGCTTCTTATCGGCAGACAGTGTCGCTGACATCTTGTCGATCTCCAAAAGTGCATCATCTAAATTAAGTTGTGATAAAAT